>NW_004624767.1:5074096-5152278 GCF_000247695.1 Heterocephalus glaber | reverse complement strand
TTTAGTAGCAGGGATCGAACTCCTGTCCTTGTACTTGCAGGGTAGGAGGCTGAACCACTGAGCTAAATCCCCAGCCTGTGTTTTCTTGTTTCTGTTTTTGTTTTTGTTTTGGTACTGGGGATCAAACTCAGGACCTTGCACTTGTGAGGCAGGCAGTGGCACCACTGAGCTAAATCCCCTGACTATGTGTTTTCTTATGTTGACTAGATCCTGGTGACAAGCACTTCCTGACAAGTTACTTGAGACCATCACTCCATTAGAATGTCATTTAGTAAGTGTTCTCCATGTCACTCAGAAGGTATGATGAGCCTGTGAGCAAAGTATACTCAACTATTGTTTCAATTTAACATTTTAAACCAATATTTTACTCATTTTTATAACCCATCTACTTCTTATTTCTGAAAAGGCAGACAAGCTGATAATTATAGAAATTCATTATTAAGTAGTATTCTTACATTCTTACTTTATGACAGAAATTGGACTAAGGATTGTACATATATGATTTACCATGCTCCCATGAAAGCCTTTGAAGGAAATTAGTTTATCCCAAAAGTCACAAAGTAAGTAGATCATGAAGTCAGGATGGAAATGCAAACCAGAGTCCCACATTTATTCCCTATATTTCAGTGCCTTTAAAATTAGATTGTCTCCTTATTCCTACACCAAAGAAAGATTTTGCAAGATGTTTTTTCTTCACACTTCTACAGGAAGAGAAATCGATAGGCAGAGATACACTTAAAATTTCTTTCTCCCTAAACACAGATAACTTTGAAGAAAAGAAAAAGAATCCTATTTAATTAAGTCAACCTGGTTGGGTGTAAATTGGAAGAAATGCAAAGAGGTCATTTAGGTTGAGTCCCACACCACCAAATAAAAACATACCTTAAACATCCAAGATTAATTATTGATCACTTTGAGACTAGCAATAGACCCACTAAAATACTGATACACAGTCCTTCATATTCTTTAATGAGTCAATGTGGGACAGCTGCAGTTTTCTGGTGCTTTTTGCAGAAATCTTTAGCATGTCTTCAATTAGAGACATCCAAACTTTGTACTGTTTGGGTCTCTTTTCAAATCCAGTTGAATATGTTTCAAGGCATTAATTACAGACTGCTTCAGTCTTCCCTGATGGCAGGAAAAGATTAAAAACTGCATGTGTTTTAATGAAAGCAAGAGGAGGTACTTTCAAAAAGACGCAAACTTTTTTCTTCCAGAAAGACTCGGGGTGGGGGTGGGGGTGGGGGTGTTTTTTAAATACATCTGAGACCAAGAGGTTCCCTATGTCTGAGGTTTGACTACAGTGTGGTTAGGTTAGATGTGATTACAGAGAATCCCTGATTCCATGGATGAGTTGTAATCATGTTGGCCAAGTAGACAAGAGTACATATTTGCTACTTGATCTTGTATGTGAATCATCTCACTGCCTGCATTTTGATTCACAAGATTCAGTATAAGATATTTCTTGCTTGGGATGAGTTGAGATTGAAGAGACAGTATATTCTGAATACTGAGAATCTTTAGTAATAGCTCCAGGAGATATCTACCTGCTAGAAACATGAAATAGAATTATAAGAAGTAGAAATGTCCATACAGATATTGTGTGTGTGTGTGTTTGTGTGTGTGTGTTGGTTTTGTTGAATGTTTGTTTCTCTGAGATCTGATTATAAACTGTGAGGATGAAGCATAAAGTCGACCAGGGAAAAACCCCTCCAACATGGAAAGTCCTGAGATTGGATATTAAGTTCATTTGGTAAGATAAATTTCAGCATCTTACATTAGTATTCTTCATGCTACATCCCAACATCAAGATTCCTAGGAGGAAGACTTCAAGAGCAAAGTGTTACAATAGTTGGAAAAACTGATACATCCCCTCTCCACCAAATGCTTACTTGATTTTTTTGATGATACAAGTTTCAAAAGGGAAATTAAAAATTAAGAATAAGCAAATAAGATCTTAATGCTTTTTGTCATGTTACTTTGCCTTTCCTGCCACTTAAAGGCACAATGAACTTTTCCACCCCTTTTGTTTGGGGTTTGTCATTTTTGGCCACTGGAATCTAAGCAGGTACCACAAAAGCAGAGACATGAAATGTGCTTTTGCAGCTGGGTTTTCACTTTTATTTTCTGCCCTCACCTGGCAAACTCAGATCTCAAGTGCCTCACAGACCCTGAAGAAATTCAGGACGCAAGGAGAAGATCTGACATGAACCTATGACTACAGCAAAGTCAAACAGAGACCAGCAGAGCCACACTGGCCGAACACAAGAATGTCAGGATTTCTGATGGCATTTCAAACTACAGAATTTTGGAGTGTTTTGTTACACAGAATTTTGTAGGCTGGTGAACTAATAGAGGCTTTTAACCTGTAATTCTTCAGAGACTTCTTTGAGGATATGATGAAAGCTATGGACTTTCTTCCTAATAAAGCACAAACATAAATTTAAATTTTTATGTAAGTTCAGAGGATTCATTGACCCCCTAAATTGTCCATGGAGACTAGATTACTAGAAGCATTTGCTTTCTCATATGTCTAGGTAAAGGTAAATTTACTCTTTTCTGATAGTTAAAATAATATACAGGAAGAAAAATGTATGTGATGTTTTTCAAATGACTTCTAACAATTTTTAAAGAATTTTCTTTCCCTTGATACTCACATTCAATCCTTGAATAAGTCCTGCTGGTAACACCCCTGAAGCATATTTTGAAAATCCATACCTTTCTCCTTCTCCACAACTACCACCCTGACAACCATCACCTTGCATCCTGATGGTTGCAATAGCTTTCTCACTGGCCCTCTTCCTTCTCTCTCATCTTGCTGTAATCCATTCTTCAGCCAATGGCCAAAGTTCTTTTCAAAAATTTCTTCTACAAATGTTTTGTTATTCCACAGTATATACTCATTCCAAGAAATCACTTTACAACTCAGTTAAGAGATGAAGTTATATTCTTCTAAGCATGCACAATGGGGAAGGAAACATAATACATTTAAAACAGACAACTCATCTATTCATTCATAGTATTTGTACAATGAATATATACAAATATCAGTAAGACACTAATGATAAATAATATACAGAAACAAGACAGTTAGACTCATATCATGGTCATGTTTATAAGATCACTTGTGTGCACGACAAAATTCTTTCAAAATTATTTTTAAAACGCCTAAAGCCAATGGGAAATTTGGAACAATTTAATTAATAAAATGTATGTGTATTAATGTGCTGCTAATCAGTAAACTTGAATCTTACAAAGACTGAACATACATCTGAAGTTCTCACCAAATTTTACTTCAAAATGTTAACATTTTATTTAAAATGTTAAAAATAATTTTTATAACACATTTGTATATTTTTCTGATTGCCAAAACTTTATTTATGGTCACAGCTTGCAAATGTTTAAAGTACAATAAAAAATCAGTTCTTATGACATATATGTCTCATTTTCCTGTGAGCAGAGCCCTCAAGCATTGCCTATTTTGTTGCCCATTCCACCTTTTAGGAATTAGAGGAGGTAACAAGATTATTTGGCTTGGATTGGGAAGAAACCATTGATGACACAAAAATTTCAGAATTTGAGGAGATGGTCACTGAGGAATTTCTGAAGTTAAATTATCCAATCAGCATAAAAATTAGAAACATGGCATTATGAGATACTTAACATAAAGTTTAGAAAAGCACATTTATAGAATCTTGACTGAAAAATATATGATCCAGAAACTCATAAAGAATCACTGGTGATATATATCAAATAAATACCCAAATATTCAGTAGTTACGAATATACAAGACTCTCTGTCTCAAGAATAGATAAACAGAGGTTCTGGTAATGAGCAAACTAAAGTATCATTAGCCCAAGTCAGAAATCAAGAATTTCTCTGAAATCTTTTATTCTTCTCATTATGAAAATAATGATTTTCAGACTTCCTCATATTCTCAGAGCTTTATACCAATCTTTTTGACATCATTGATGATGGAAACATTCTGTTAGCCTTACACAAAACTTTCAGATATTGGAGCTTATCAAAAATGCTGAAACAGTCAATATTTTTAACTTATATTTATTATTTCATGTTTATACTTATTTATTATTTCATGCTTATACTTATTTATTATTTCATGCTTATACTTATTTATTATTTCATGCTTATATGTATTTGTCGCATTTATACAGATGTGTAAAATAAATAAAAATAAATTTTCATTTAAATAAAATAAAAAGCACTCTTTAGTGCATCGAAGAAGATGACGTGATGACAATGGACAATATTAAAAAAATCACTCAACAATGCACTTTATACACTTGCTTTACGTCAGGCACTTTGATAGGCCCTGGGGACGCAGTAGTTACAGAAACAATTGCAGTGAGTCACAGTCTAGTAAGCAGATCTATTTTAATTTGGCTGAAGAGTGATGTTTGAACAACTGCCTGAAATGAAATGGAAACAAATCACACGCAGAAGTGTGACTAGCAGTTCAAACCTATGGAAGTGGTAACTTGAGCAGGCATTGGAAAGAGTTTAAGGCCATAAATAGCAGCAGCATGATGAATAAGGTGCAGAAATTAATGAAACAAAATCAGAGATAGACAGGGTCAGCGCCTGTAAAATTAACCAGGTTAATGTATTTGGATTTTATTTCAAATGCAACTGGAAATCATTAGGTGATTTCAAACCAGGAAGTGAGTGACACAATATGATTTGCATTTTGGAAGGATCTCTCCACCACTGTGTGAAAAACTGTTTGTAAAGGATCACAGTGAATGGGGCAAGAAGACCAGTCAGGAAGTTACTACACTATATCAAAAGAAAGATAAAGGTGGGTGAGGGTATCTTAGCTATCTTAATTGGGCAAAGCCTTTAATGTGTTTCTTGTTGGCCAACCTCAAATCTGTAAGACTCACTGTACATCTGGTAAGTTAGTAAATTCTCACCGAATTTGCAAGGATTGTTTTCTGATAGACAGCTAGGGTTCTTTTTGAAATGGGGTCTCCCTGTGTTGCCCAGCCTGGCCTAGAATTCTCAGTTCTCATGCCTTAACCTCCTGAGTAGCTGGGATTACAGACACGAGCCACTATGCCTTGTTAGAAAAGAATTTTATATCTATTTCATATATTTTTCATGTCAACAGATTTTCTGTGTGACTTGGGAGTACTTCTAAGCATGCCTTCATGACAGATTAGAAATGAGGGGAACAAATAGAAAACTTAAGAAGGATGCTAGGTTATTGCTTGAAAAGCTGGAAAGATCACGGACCTAGTGGCATTGAAACTGAGTTCTTCCCTTCTTTTGTTCTTTCCTTCCTTCACAGATCTCCATGTTGGAGTAGTGGTGGTGGCGGCAAGGTAGTGGTAACCCAGTGAAGATTATCCAAGGCCAAATGGGATGAGGAACCCACCTACTCAGGGAAGGAGGGGGAGCATGATAGCTTGGCCCACAGCGTCAGAACCTAAACAACATGGCAAGTCTGTGAAGAAGGCAGGAGTGAGAAAATAGTGACTTGTAGGGTATGAAGTGATGGTGAAGCTTTTAGAGCTTTCAGTGATACAAACAGCCCACCACAGCCTGTGTGCCATGGGTTCGCCACCACTGGTACGAGCTAGCAAGTATGTGGGGAAGGTTTGAAGAAGGTGGGAAGGACAGTCATGATAGAGTATATAGAGGGGTTCGATACCATAGGTAATCATATTGAGGTTCACTCAAAGAGAGGAGTTACGAGAAAGAATAAATCCAGAATGAGCCATATGGTGCTGGATTAGAATTGGAGGCATGGATATGAGCCCATGGTTTCAGTAGAGATAGTTATAAAAATAAATATTAATGTGTATATGTAAAATGTGCATATATTTATATAAATATATAGGATTACATATCTCTATATAAATGTGTTTATGTTAGCATTCTTTAATTATGTTCTCTAAGATAGCTGGGAGCAATGTTCACATAACAACCATGAGCACAGATAATGCTCAGATGCTATTGTTGGAATGCCTTTCCCTACTAAATGAAAACAGAGCTCCATAGAGAAACTGCTAATCCTACAACTGGGATAGGAAACAAAAGGATGAGCCTAGCTCTTATGCCAGAAACTTAAAACATATCAAGGAATGGCATCATTTTTATTGAGAATTTTAAGAATTCGATCTCCTAGAACCAGAGAGTAGAATCTTAGTTATCAGGAGGAAGGGGATAGAGAAATTAGTGCAATATTAGCCAAAAGACACAAACTTTTGGGTAATATGATAAGAAAGTTCTGGAAATCTAAGGAAGTAACAGCATGGTCACTAGAGTTAACAAAATGTACTTTATACTTAGTATTAGCTAAGAGTAGGCTTTAATTGTTCTTACAATGGGGGAAAGGACAACTATGTGAGCTGTTAGGTATGATCTATGTTAATTAGGCAGATTATGATAATCATTTCACAATGTATACTTATATCAAACCATCACATTACATACCTTAAATATATACAATTTGCATTTGTCAATCATAGCTCAATAAGACTGATTAAAGAACATTATTAAGTAATTGGAAAACCTGAATGAGATCTGTATATTAGGTGATAGTAATTATACATGTGAATTTCTTGATTTTGATAATTATGATAGTTATATAAAAATATCTTTGTTAGCATATCACATACAAGAGTATTCAAGGCTGTTGAGGCATCAAAAGAGCAAGTGTTTCTCAAATGGAAAAAATCCTTTGAATTATTCTTGCTAACTTTATGAAAATTTGAAAGTATTTAAAGAGAGTACAACAATTGAATTATTACAATTTTATTTTATTTTGGTTATTTGTTGTCTGCTTTCTTGGCAAAGAGAATGGTCTTCAAACTGAATTGAAAATTAGTAGCTAACATAGATAAAAATGTAGGCCGACAATGAATCAGGCGGCAGAATTCTGAAACCCAGATTTATATTTGCAGTCATTTCCTGAAATCTGAAAAGTCAGATGAGTTAAAGAAATGCCAGAAAACTGTAGGTGGGGAAATCTCCTCTCCCCTGTACTCCAAATAGATCTGGAAATTACAATTTATGAACTTGATACTGATCGCAAGCAATGTTTTGGCAAAGGCTATTGAGGCCACAGCCCGAGATGTTTAGAAATGACTGTGATGGTCATCTGGAGCTACTGGAACTAACTATAAACTAGTTGTGCCTCTCTTTCCTTTTTTCTTCTTTGCACACATAGTTTTGGGCTGATGAATCACATAGTTACAGTTTTTATACTCACTGAGGAAATTAGTTATGTCTTCTTCATCATATACTATCAGAGATTAATAATTTTCTGTGATAGAGGGGTGCTCAACAAAAGGCCTTAGACTGGAGAGGAGGAGAAGGAGACAAAGAAGGAAAGAAGGGAGGGAAGATAAAAAGGAAGGGCAAAAGGAATAAGGAAGGAAGGAAGAGAAGGAGGGAAAAAGAAAAAGGATGGGAACAAGTGAGGAAAAAAGGAGGAAGAAAGGAAGGAAGAGCAGATTTTAAAGGGGGAAAGAAGAGTGGTGGAGAACGTATATGTGAATTTTAAAAAGCAGTTGCTAGTCCCTTTAGGTGAATCAATAAATGACAAAGAAAATGCTCATAACACTTTGGGAAATGATGACAACCTGTTCAAGAGTTAGGATACTAGGGCTGGGCATCGTGGCACATGCCTGTAATCCCAGCACTTGGGAGGCTGAGGCAGGAGGATCGCTGTGAGCTCAAGGCCAGCCAAAAAAGTTAAAATTAAAAAGTTAGAATACTTATCTTCCATTTCCTTCAAGGTCCCCCTATGAACTAGAATTCTTCTGTAAGCTCTTATGTCTTCTCTACCAATACGCTTTCAGCACCATCATTCTACAAAACTTGCTCCCTCAGTGCATACCAGTGATACTCCAATTTCAAAACGCAAATGCCTTCTTTGAGCTGTATGTCATAGAAAACAGCATTCCACAATCATTTCTAACATGCTGTGATGTCAAGCTCTTTCCACTGTGCTTGTACTCATATTTAAGGTGGACTTATTTCTAACATGGAGAAAATGTTATGAATAGTGTCTATGCCAATTTCTACACTCGGTGCAACTTAGCTTTTCAAAGAATTTTTCAAATCCATTCTGCATGTGGCATATGATTTAAGAGGCTCTGAAGGGGAAATAATAAGAGATGAGATAAAGATATATGAAATAATGAATGATATAAAGAAAATTAATAGTGTGATCCGACTAACCTTGTCCCATAATACAAGACTATGACAGCGTTTAGATCAAAGGAAAGTGATCTTTACATAATATAAAATTAATCTATGGAACCCCAAATCAAGGGATATTATTGAAGTAAATTGCTCAGCAAGTAAGAATAAGTAATCTTTCAGATAAGGAGAAATTGCAGGGTCCATTCCAAAGCTAAGATTTAAAAAAAAAAAAAATAGTTTCACTTCCCAAGATGAAAAACAGAGATAATTACCATTTAAATCCCTTGTAACCTGTTGTAGCTAGAGTGCTCTGTATACAAAATAGATATGCTTTGCATAGAGACCAATCAGAAGCACATATGTGTGTGAATTTGAACATACACAAGCACAAAACTACTACAGATCATTGTAAGAATAACTGAAAAGTATGTATGTGTATGCATATGTGTATGTTCCCCCAAAACAAATGTAAATTTTATATATCACAAACATATGCCAATATACAGTAAATAAGTAAAAGTAAGTGTGAAAAGAATAAACTTTTATTATCTAATTCTAAATGAAATAAAGGACCCTCCCTGATCATTTCGATAGATCCTTTCTGTAAAATCATATCAAAAGACACACCACTATAATACAATGCCAGTGATTTTTCTACTGGACAATTTCATATTTACTCCAACTAGAGATGTATGGAAGCTTAGTACATTATTTATTAAACTACCAGTTTAGGAAGGAGTCAAGCCCAAGGTCCTAGATTATTCTGTGTTTGATTAATTTTGAGACCGGATGCCAGGATGCATTGGAAAGAATAATGGCTTTGCAGTCATACAGTCCTGAGTTTGAATTGCCGCATTAGAACATCCTCACCAGTTGTTTGGCTGTTTGGATATTTAAATTATGACTCTCTATGTTCTATCTGTAGAAGGGAACATTCATATGACTGTAACAGGGGCTAAAAATTACCTGGACATTGTTCAGTACCCTATAAATACGATTTCAGCTTTCTTCATTAACTAATTTTTGGTCAGCCTACTTGAAAATGTTGTTGAAAAGATAGTATGAGATTATATATGTGAAAATACTTTGAAAATTTGAAAATTAATCACAAAATTTAAGGTTGCCCTTAGTACTCATCATGGACTCAGTGCAGAAATGTCAATGAGAGATTACAAAACAAGATGAAGGAAGACCTAAAGACTAAATAAAACATTTGAAATTTTATGTCTTTTTGATGTATTTGTAGATATCTCTCATTTATGAAGATTATGTGGTGATGATGTTTTACCTGTAAAATATCTCCTCTGTGGGACAAAATGTTGAATATCGTCACTACCATTTATTAGTCATGTGATATTAGGTCATATAACTTGCAGGACAATTTTGTCATAGGCAAGATCTCATTTAAATCTCTTGACTAACCGAAATTGTGTTATTACTTCTATATTCTCATTCTCTCTGGGTGGTTGTATGGATCAGCACTAATATACATAGCTCAGTAAACAAAATACATAGTAAACATCACATAAACAGACACTATAATGATTATTACCATTATGCTACCATGAGACAAAGGAATTTAATTTCTTTTGCAAACAGGAAAACTCCAAACCAGAGACTAAATATCTGCATGTTCTTACAAGACCAGTCAGGCTCATATACTGTCTAATGGACCTTTTAGATCCAGATCATACTTGTATTATTTGCTACTCTATTTAGGGAAAATCATCCCCAAAGACCAGAGAAACCAGACTCCATCTGAAAATTAAGCAATACCCACTAATACTTATTTTCATTCCTAATTAGAAACTTCAAGGGGTAAAAAAGAAGTCATATTATGGAGTAGACTCCAGAACTGGATTTTCCTTCACCAGCTCTGGTTCCAATTGAAATGCTCAGAGAAAGTTCCAGATTGGAACCGAGCAATGGGCTTGCAGGCTACACTCTCTGGTTACCCTGTCAGTACTACCATACTCTGCCTTCCCAGGGGGTTCTACGTCAGTTGGCGAATGACAGCGACTGACAGGAGGTTTGAGAAGCCACAAAGAAGCAGGAGCGGTCCCTCTCCAGGGATTACTCAGGTCAGGTAAGTCTTCACCGCTTGACCTCCCCACAGCCTTCCTGCTGTACGACCCGAGCTTGTCCTGCTCCCTGTTTGCAGCCCCTGGACTCAAGTCACTTCTGCAACTTCCTCCAAGGCTCCCATAATTCAACTCATGCCAACGCTTTGGGCTTAAGAGGACAGTGCCTGTTTCTCTAGCTACAGCCTACACTTCCCCGCTCCTCCCACATTTGTGTATGTGCTAATGCTTGTAGTTAAACTTTATTTCAGTGTTTCTTTGTAGTGGCTGTGTTTTCCTAAACAAATCAGACTGTTTTAGGATAACTTTAGACGTACATGTTGAATTAAGACACTTTAGTAAATTCCTTCTGTCCCCATTTCTATGCTTATATGTTATTTTGCTCTTTCAAATTACTAAGAGATGTTTGTCACACTTTCACAAGTAAATCCCGTTTTGCTTCAGATGTCACTCACTCAGAATTAGCTTTGAGAGAGAAACTTTAATTCACTTTGAACAAATATTTATCAAGCTCTTATTTTCTACCAAGCTGTGGGGAAAATAATATTGAGACATGGCCCTACTCTCATGGAACTTACAGTTAATCAGGTAAAATTGACAGGAGTTCAATATTTAGGCAAGGGAATCTAAAATTTCAACTCCAAAAACAGCTAGGAAGAAATTCACTGTGCTTCGACAGTCCCAGGAAGGTTTGATATAATCTACTTGGGAACTTCAGATTTCCCTGAGTAAGTGATGAAAAGGGAAGTATAAGAAGTAATTAGCTAGAAAAGATATTGCTTGCAGAAAGTATCAAAAGTGTAAAATATCTTGTAGAGAGCAAGGAGGGAAAGAATGGTAACTAGGAAAAGCAAAAAAGTATGTTGTTATGGTAAGGTGGTGGTGCTGGGTATGTTGAATGCTGTGTCATAGTAGGTACCAAACCATGCAGCTCAACATAGACCACATCGGCATTTCTTTTTCTTTCTTTTTAGTAAATTCTAAAAGCAATGGAAATCCGCTGACCACTTTTAGTGAGGATGTTTGTATAATCATATTTACATATTTAACAACTGAATTCTGACTGAAGAGTAATGAATGGGGTAGAGAAGGGGAATTCACAGATGGGGACCAGCTACAGTGGTTAAACTCAAGAGAAGATGACAAAATCAATTCATGTTTAAGAGGTAAAATTGACATGACTTGATTTTATATTGTGTGTGGGTAGTAAGGGACAGGTCAGGATAGGGTTTCATCTCCAGCTTTTGGATTGTGTATCCAGATAGATGGTTATACCACTCACTAAGTAAGGGACAGCAGTAGAGGACCTAGATTTCAGGTGGCAGATCATGGATCGATTGTGGATATTTGAAGCTCGAAATACCTTTCAGGTAACTGAGAAAGGTTCAGTAGACAATGGAATATCTGTGTAATAAGGTTGAAATTCATATATTATAAATCAGAGGTCATAATTTTTTCCCATTTTTATGAGATTTTTCTCATCAAGTGCTTAGCACAAATTCAGTCTGGATGGCAGGTTTTCTGGGTGTCTTAAACTTCTAATAATGCCTACAGTGAAAAAGGAAGTCGATTATGATTCACCCTTGTAGACCCATGAAGGAAAGTTAAGTGTAGTCCAGAGGATTTTGTTGGAATTTATGGGGCAACTGGCAAAGTTTTAAGTCTCCAAGTTGTCAGAGTGAAAAGGAATGGGCCATAGTCACTTCAGGTGAAACCGATCTAAAGGGGTTAGCTGAGCTACTGTGCCATGAGGCTTTACCTAGTTCCCCTAAAAAGAAAGTAAGACCTCCTGGGAGTCAGATTCTAAATTTTTAAAAAAGAGCAAGAATCCTGTAGTAGGCTGTATAAGACACTTCTCAAGATGCCCATCCCCTAATCCCTACAATTGGTAAATATATTGCCTTACACAGTAAAAGCAACTCAACAGAGTGATTCAGTAAAGGATCTTGACATTGTGAGAAGATCCTGGAATATTTGGTGTGCTCAGTGTAATCGATCACAGAAGTAGTTATTAGAGAGCTGTATGGGGAGTAACATCAAAGATAACAGTGATGTCATTATGGAAGCAGAAGTCATAAGAAAGAGAAGATGTTAAGTGCCTGGTTTTGAAGATGGAAGAAAAGTCCAAGAGCTAAAGAATGCAGGTAGCTGCTAGAAACTGGAAGAAGTGAATCACAGATTCTCTGCTAGAGACACTAGAAGGAACTCATCTCTCCTATGCCTTGATCTTATCCCAGAGAAACTAATTTAGGATTTCTGACATCCAGAACTATAAAACAATAAATTTATGGTTTTTGACCCATAAAGCGTATGTTATTTGTTACAGCACCAACAGCAAAGTAGTATACTCTACTTTCCCTGACATCTAACCCAGAGACTGGCAGAAAATACATATTGAATTAATAAAGTTATTAGATGAAAGACAATCTATCATTCAGTATGGAGACTGGAAGGCAAAGATGAGGCGGTGAGAGTGTGAATATATCCTAAGGGATCCTGAAGGAGATAAAATCTAGCATGAGCTAGTGAGATTGGTCACAGTGCAGGGAGAATGATCATTTTCCTTGAAAAGCATAAAAAGACAGAATGGGGCCAATGACTGGAAACATGCTTCCACAAAAGGCCAGGATGTGCCTGCAGTGATCTAGGAAGAACTGAGAAGCGGTAGGAGCCAACACTTCTAACTGTCCCAGAACTTTTCAGAACCAGAGAAGTTTTTATTTGAAAGAGTTCTACTATGAATTTGTGCTACAAATGGCTAGGTTTGGGGGGTAAACTTGTGATAGGTAATAACAAAATCTTTTTTGTTATTCATTTACCTTGAAGTGACTTCAAATGTTAATTAGTTTCAATTATATATTTTGACCTCTTTTTAGAGGAGTAGACTAATCATACTCCATTTCTTGCTGCACCATTAATATTGGCTTGCAGTAAGATTTTTTCTTATTTATTCACATTCATCCCAAATCATTGTTCTAATGTATTTGATGTTTTCTTTTTTTTTCCCCCTGGTACTGGGAATTGAACGCAGGACCTTGGCTTGCCACTCGATGCCACTGAACTAAATCCCCAGCCCTGATGTTTTCTTTTATATGTATGGGTTCTTATAAAACTTGGATTATTATTTTACCTACATAAATTTTTTCATGGTGTTGTGCTATAAATTTTAGCTTGTGTATTTTTTTTTAAATCTCATAAGGCATTCTTAAGATTTTTCCATGTTGCTATGCATATATTTCTTCTAAATGTTACACAGTGCCTCTTGGCAGAAGCTACTACATTGTACCTATTTACTCCTCCAGTGATGAATATTCAGGTCACCCTGATGGTTTCCAAATTCTTACAAGCAATGCTACAATAAATACTGCCACATATGTCCCTTGATGAGTTTATGTAAGAATTTATTTGACAGTATACCCAGAAAATGACTGAATTATGGAGAACGTGTATATATAATTGGACTAAATACTGCTAAATTTGGGACTTGAAGATCCATCTGTACCAGTTGTTGCTTCCATCAGGAATCTATCAGGGTGCTACATGGGACAAAGTGGGGAGCCAAACAGCCAACGGTTCAGGCATGCATGCCAGGGACATCTCTCAGCCAGGGATGATCACAGCCCTGAAGCTAAGGTCTTCTTAGCAAGGTAGAGGCTGCTTTCTACCAAAATGACTTGCGATGAAAATAGAAACAAAGAAAAACATGAGGAAATGTCTAATAAGAACAATCTTTCACCTTTCCTGCACTGTTACTACTGTCACTTTCTCCATCTGCAAATAGCAAAATATTCTCATGAATCCATGCATAAAGTAGAAAGGGCAGGCCAGGGATTTAGCTCAGTGGTTTCGCCGCCTGCCGCACAAGCGCAAGAACCCGAGTTCGATCCCTGGTACCAAAAAAAAAAAAAGAAAGAAGGGGCAGAGTGCGAGACAAGAAAGTCAGTGAGAGAGCTCTGGCCACTCAGTTTCTCCTTCCCTGGGTCACACTTCTCTGAGAACCATCTGTTCTAGCAGACAGCCTAGGTAGGATAGGGTCAAGGTTCCAGAATCCTCCTCCCCTGGGGCAGAGCTGGATCTGTAGCGCTGACAGCAAGCTGTAGACTCTCTCATGCCATATTAAGGGAAGAGTCAGAACCACACAGCCAGAGATCTGGTTATTCTGCTCCACCCCAGAAGGCTAACAATTGGTATATTACTTCATGGCTTCCTATGCCAGAGGCTGGGGCTGCTTTCCCAGATGTGGAAGAGTAACAGCTCAATCAGACAGCAACAGTTCCAAATTTCAAGCCAGGGACTCCAGGTATTCTGGATCTGCCACACTGAAATCTGCAAAGGCCATGAGGATCCTTCTCCAAGACCTCACTCACAATCATCAACTTGAGCTTATAAACACCTCTGCCCTTCATTCAACAGATATCCAGATCTTGCTAGATGACCATTCAGAGAAGGAGCTGGTCCAGACCCTCCTCAAGGCTCTGCTTCTCTCTCTGCACTAGCTTCATAAAAACAGTATCAGCTGGGGTTTGCAACCATCACTGCAGGATTAGCCCACTTGAGTGTAGTTAAATAAGGTCCAGAAAGTTTGTCACTTGCCTAAGTTCCTGCTAGTAACAGAGCGAAAACTTGAACTCATATCTCTTTGACCCTGGGAGTTGCTCATATTAAGCATTAGACTACTTGTCAACCACATGCTTTTATAATTCTATTTCTCACACTCAATAACTATAATTCATTCAGACTCAGAGATTGAGGGCAGGGGTGATGTCTTATTCATTTCCCTATTCCTTCCTGCTTCACCATGTGAAGCATAAAATAGTAGCAAACATATACCCAGTATTTACTATACTCCAGGAACTACTTAAACATCTTTGCATGCCTTAACTCATTCAGTCTTCTCAACAACCCTATGGTACAGGCACTCTAATTTGCTCCATTTCATAGTCCAGTTTCACATCACTAATGTGTCATGGCCCCAGGCACTAGAGACTCACAGTTTGTCCTTTTAACCCATGTATTACTCTGTTTTTGAAATTAGTAAATCATTAAATAAATGTCCATAGGTTGCATTTTTAACTTTCTCAGGTAAGGTGAATTTCACAGCCCTTCTTTCACAAAACAAATGTCCTGTGTGGGATGTATAGAGTCAAGGCATGTGTTAGTTACTGTATCATTGCTTGGACAAAATATCTGACACCCACAACTTAAAGAAGGAAAGGTTATTTTAGCTCACAGTTTGTAATTTTCAGTCTAGAGTCAGCTGGCTCCAAGGCAGAGTGGCATGGCAGAGAATCAGCTCGTAGCACGACAAAGAGAAAGAAATAGCTCATGGCATGGCAGACAGGAAGAAACAGCTCATAGCATGGCAGACAGGAAGAAACAGCTCATGGCATGGCAGTAGGAAGCAGAGAGAAATCAAGAAGGAGGAAGGGAGATAGACCCTGCCAAGCCACACCCCAGTGATCGACCTCCTCCAGCCAGGATTCACCTCCCAACATCACATTTAGCTACAAACTCCTCACTGGATTAGTCCTCATGATCCAATCACCTCCCAAAAGCCCCACATATGAGGCATAAGGCTTCAGTGGGAACCTCCAGATATAAACCACAGGAAGGCACAAGATTGGGCCAGTGCTCAAGACAAAAAACAAAACCCAACCTTAAAAATCTATACCTTTTCTCCATCTCTGTCAACACGTAAGCAGTATCTTTGTCATCAATTCTTGGGCCTTTGCTGTAAATACTTAGTATTATCACTTGCATTGCTGTAAGAGTTGAGTATACTTTAATTATATAGAATATCATTGGTCTATTCCTAAGAACCAGAGAGCTAAATGTTACCAAGGGTCTGGGAGAATTATTGAATAATCAAGGGATTTAATGAAAAAAAAAGATCCAATAGACTCCTGGTTACCTAGCACTTATATTTAGTATTTTAATTATAAATACTGTCATGTCAGACAGAAAATCCCAAAGTGTTTTATCTGCAGATAGTAAAATAAGTATTAGACTTCCATTAGGAATTCTTTGACTTGGTGAGTTTAAGAAATCCTGAGTTAAAGAACAAAACCAAATTCTTCCCTGTAGGATCTTTCAGGGCCTTTAGCAGACTTTAACGTATACTGAGATTCCTCCAGGCAGATTAGTGATGGCAAACCTGTGGCACATGTGCCAGAGCAGGCTGTCTGTTATCACTGAAAGCTCTAAAAATATCACCATCACTGCCTTAGACTGACCTACAGAAAACAGCTTTTCACAAACTGAAGCAAGTGGGTACACTGTTAAAGAGAAGCCACATCAGTACAGTCTCATGTAGCATAAAAAGAGAGAAATCATTATCACTGAGTAGAAGACAACTTGGTTCACTGCATGTGTAATTGAGAGTAATCCTGAACCCTGGGGCCTGGGTAACACATAAAGTGAATGATCAGTACCCACGATGATGCCATACAAAGACAAAAGCATACCTACAAGTAGCTGCAAAGAAAAGATACTGGTTAAGGTTGAATAAGTGCAGAAGTTAAAGATACTGGATTTTACATCAAAATTGTACAAAATTATATATGAAATTGGCTTATAGTACTTGATCGAACTTATTGAGTGCAATAGAACATTGTGCATGAGTATTTGATAGCAAATCTAAATCATTACTAAATGGTTACTTCACTTCTACATATACCCCCCTTCAGTACATCTTAACTCATACCAAACAGCTTTCTGAAGTGAAAATATCATATCTTCCTTTCATAAAAACCTGTAATAGTTTCTCACAATATTTTACTAAAATCCAAACTTCTAAGCTTGGCATTCAAGGTCTGCCCATTTCTACCTCACAAGGACTGCAGTCAGGTGCCACTCTGCACTTCATCCTCACATCCCCACTAAACCCAGCTGCTTAGTTTCCCAGTTCCTCTATGTTACCTCATTCTTCCTCGTAAGTGGACCACTGCGGCTTAGATATTGGTTTGAATAACTTCCAAAGGTTCATATACAAGGGTTTAGTCTTCAGGTTGGTGGTGGTATTGGGAGGTTCTATGGGCCCCCAGGGGAGGCCTTTAGGTCATTGGAGTACATACTGGAACAAGATTGGTCTTTCAGTATCTTTCTGCCTTGGAGTTCAAGTTGGGACCATTACTTCTGCGCATCATGTGCCCTGCCATGATATGCCGGCATCCACTACTCTCACCAGAGCTACCCCAGAGATTTAGTCAGAGTTAACCTGGTCTACCTCAAGAAGTTCCAGAAACTTCTATCTTAGAGTGATGGTTTAGTATCTCTCTTCTCCCTTCAACTCTTTATTCAACTTGGCCCACAAACTTCACTATGTGATAATTTTCACACACACACACACACACACACACACACACGCACACATATATTTTTTATGGGAAGGATAAATCCAACAGATCCAGTCAGCAAATTTCACAGATGCAGAAGCCAGGCTGATAGAAAGGACATGAGGCAACACCTCCCCATCCACTCCATACTTTCTTCCCACTTACTAAAGGCTTGGCCCCATCACCAAATCTTCCCAGGATGAAAGTTGGACCCAGGCTCCCATGCTTAGTCCAGGCAATCTTTGCAGATCCAGCCTATTTGGATCCTGCTGGATTTCAACTGGCCCTTTATCATTTCACTTTAACAACAGATTGACATTTCTATTTCTTATTAATCAACTTTAATATATTTTACAAATTGTCCTGGCAGCTCAATCTCCAATCCTCTATTGATATAACTCACCTCACTTCCTAAATATCACATTTGGCAGAACATGTGTCATTTTCTATAAATATTTAAAAATCAATAATTGCTGCCAGAAATTCTGTATTTGTTCAAATCTCAGGCAAGATAAATGATGAATAGAAATACCATTCTCTTAAAATTCAGACTAAGGCAGCTGTGATTGCGTATTCTTTTGATGTTTCTACAATGTGCCCAGCTTCAATAATTAGAGACCCAGCCTATTCTCATATTCATCTTTCTGCTGCATTTTTATTACTTTACATCTTTCTTTAAATGAATATTTAGATTTAACACACCATCCAGAGTGAGTGACCCAGGTCTACACAAAGGCAGATACACAAAGGTAGCTGGATTGGGGAGAGAATGATCAAGGACAAGCACACTCCCCTTCAGTAATGACTTCACAAAATTTAAGAATAATAAATAGCATGAAAGTTCTCAGCCTGATGGTCTCTAATATTTTTTTATTTGCTATTATGCTTTAGAACTAAAATGTTCCCCCAAAAGTCGTATGTTCAGAAGTAAGGCATTCAGAAGGTGCTTGGATCATGAGGGCTCTAACTCCATCAGTGAACTGACCCACTGATGAGATTATACTTTGATGGCATTATGGACAGATGATAGAAATGGGAGAGCTGACGAAGTGACTGAATAATGAGGTTATGAACATGGAAACTATATCTATCCCCTGACCCCTTATTCTCTAGGTCTTCCTCGCTCTCTAAGCTTCCTGGCTGTGATGAGGTGAGGAGCTTGGCTCCACCATGCCCTTCTACCATGATGTTTCTCCTCTGGAGTCAGCTGCACGTGGACTGAAATCTCTGAAACCATGAGCCAAAATAAATCTTTCATCCTTTAAGGGTTTTTTCCAACATATTTGATCACAGCAATGAAAAGCTGACTAACACACATACACTATAGATAATGCAAAAATGTGAATTCTTCTGTCATTTCCTCTTTCTCTCTCCTTCCTTCCTTCCTTCCTTCACTGATAAATAAATATCTAGAGAGATATATGGATAGATATTCATATATATACCATATTATATATACATGCATGCATATATGTTGTTATATGGCTTCACTAAATACTGTCAAGACGCACAGTATATTTTAGAAGTTTTCATCATTTTAACATTCAGACAAAAGGAGAAATAATGAATCCAAAATATATTTTTCTGCTTTCTCAATGGATTATCTTGCATCCCACCTGGTAAATAAGCCATTTTGCAAACTATTAGCTTAAATCTCTTGGGGGGAAAGGTCAGAAAACTCTTTATATAAATAGTCCAATAGTAAGCATTTCACCTTTGCAGACCATACAAACTGCCACAGCTAATCAATTCTTCTCTCACAGCATAAAAGCACCTATAGACAACATAAAAATGAACAAGTACAACATTGTTCCAATAAAGCTTCACTTACAAAAACAAGTAATGGGACAGATATAGCCTCTGGCTGACCCAAAATTGTGAGTCCCTGGCTTTGAATATCATGAGAAGATATTCAAGGAAATGGTATGAACGTAAGCCACTGAGAGCTATAAAAAGTAATTAAAGCTACATTTTTATGTGCTTTCCCCGTGTTCATTCTCCCCTCATCTATTCCTGAAATATTCTTTTCTTCCTGATGGCCCCAAATCTTTTGGCCCTCATTTTGGTTCTGGATCTGAAAAGGACAGAATGAGACCAAGACACATGGATACAAACAGCACAGACAGGCTCCTGGTATCATTTGAGAGCCTGTTCAGGGATAGATCTGAAATCAGGAAAAGTACAGAGGTGCTTCCTAAATGAGCCCTTGAATTTCCTCTAAGCTTTTGTTAGCTATGGTTGGATTTTTTTCCCACCGCCACCTAATAGTGTATTATATATATATTGATTAATAACTCATTATTTCATTCAATTCTAACAAAACTTAATGAAAGAATTTCTTATTTTATAAGAGAGGAAATTGCTATATTGAAAAGCAGTAGCAAGGCACAATTCCAGAAGGCAGAAGGGCCAGGTTATGAGTCCTGAGGGGCTGGCCCCGGACACACAGTAAGTTCATCTGGCCCTGTGATATGGGGCTGTCTCCTCTGCAAACCCATAAATCTGGGTACAGCCCTCACCAAGTAATAAATACACAGAATCAGTTCTAGAAGTCACCACTTGTGTCACTGAGTTAAATTCCTATTTAACTAAGAGAAAATGGGTATCGACCACAGTTGGCTTGACTGCAAATGTCAGGCTCTTTGAATTATTAGGAACAGCAATGAAAAATTGATTACATTTAAAACATCCTGTGAAAAGTTTTACAATTGCACCTTAAGAAATGGTGTTAAGCAAATAAGAACTAATTGTTTTTAGCTGCACTGGTAATAACCTTGTCTGCCTTCCCAGTACAATGCATATTCATTTCATTTGAACAAGAAAAGTAAATAAAAATAAAAAGTCCCAGATCTGATTCACATTCAATCACTATAATTCTAAGCCTAAGGTTATCCGCCCAAGGGAAAAAGGCAATACAAACTCTAATGCTTTTCCTGATCAGTTCAAAGTGGTCCAGAAACTTCTACCTGCACATTATTTTGCTGGGACCCCAAATAAGTTCACAGGACAAGTATATCACACACCATAATATGAACCTAAAAGTTCGAGTGTAAATTTGAGGAGTAAATTGAATTAAGTTTAAGAGTTCTAAGGGAGTTCATTTGAAAAACAAACAAGCAAACAAGAAGTTAAAGTAAATATACTTTCTGTTTTCACATGCCTCCAGTATTGATCTGCAGCAATTTGAACAAAGTACCGGTTAGAACAATGATAACCTACTCCTTCACCATTTCATACTTCATAATGAATCAGAACAGAGACCTCTGGGCAGCTCCCCCATTATTCTGATCTATTCTTCTTCAAACACTCTGATTCCTCTCCTCCTATAAAACGAGCATGGTTAGGCTGCAGTAACAAACCATGCTGAAATGTTCAATAGCTTAAAATAACAATGGTTTCTTTCTCATTCAGCCAAATGACCCTCATGGGATTCACAGGTAAGGTGACTTTCTAGGTTGTTTTAATCATTCTCAGATTTTGTACTGAAAGTTCCAGCAAACTAGAACAATTGACCCTTCTCATGCAAGACCTCAAAACTACATTGCACACATCACTACACAGCACACAATTAGTTAAACTTTTACTTTGAGATAATCCAACCCACAACAGATGTGATTATTACACCCTTAATTTGTTGCTTACCTTACTGTTGAGTTTTAATTGTTTTATTCTATTTGAAAATTTTCCTATTTATATGGTTTTCTGTTTGTAGTTGGGTAGTATTTTACTCTTCCTATCTTGAAGTACTTTTCTGTGCATATTTTATTTCCTTTCATTATTGATTACATGCCTGCATCTTTTCACCAATATAGCCACCTGTAGCCACTCACAACACTAATTTTTGTTTTCTGAACTTTTATACTAGACCTATACACTCATTGGTACATGATCCGTCTTTCATGTCACCCAAAGTGACAATTTTACTAAATATTTTGGCAGAGAATAACATAGGTTGTCTTTTTTCTGGCTTTTGAAGCAATTTTTTGTTACTTATTATTTAGTCCTTAAGCAAATGACATATATTTAAATTTTTATGGCAAACACCATTTCCAGACACTGATTTCTGTATCACTGAGGACATAGGTTAGCTATGTTATGCTATATCACATAGGACAAATATCTCTATGGCACAAGACATGGCTAGGTTATGCTGAGATAACAAGCAAACCCAAAAGTTCTGTGGCTAAAAATAACAAATGCCAATAAGACCACAGTAGATATGGTGAATCCTGCACTAGTTCATAAAACTTCCCTGTAGAAATGACACTTATCACGTCTGCTTACCTTGACATTAGTCAGAGCGAGCCACATGGCCACCTTAATTCTGTGGAACAGGAAAGCACAACCACGTGCCCCAGAGAGAAAGGAAATAGAATATCCATGGGCAGTCCTAATGACTACCACCTCCATACTACTCCAACCCCAAGTTCAATTTCCATTCCAACATTTCTTAAGTACCCTCTAAAATTCTTAGTCATTAAAAAGTGTGTCTAATTATAGAACATTCTCTCCATCTCCAGCAAGAAACTGATATGTATGTCTCTCCTAGATAACCATAGCTTCATCCTATTCTTCCTTGCTATAGAAGCCCAGATTTTCTGTTCACTGACCTTCTTAACTCTAACAACCTTCACTTATTTTCTAATTTAACCACTCCATCTCATGGCTACAGCCTGGAACGTGCATTCTACCTTCTAAATCTTAAACTTAAATGACCTACTTTTTGGTCCCAGCCTCCAGCCCGTTCATTCCTGATTGAGAACCCGGTATTGTCACTCTCAGTTCCATTTTCCACTGGGCTGTTAGAGCAATTCAAATGAAAAATGGAGTATCTCACCCTTCAACAGATTACCTGCTCCCTACAGCACAATACTTCTCAAACTTGACTGAACATTACAGGCACTGGAGGAGCATTTAAAACCTGATGCCAGGCCATACCCCAGATCAATAAAATCAGCATTTTTTGAGTGTCAAGAATCAGTATATTTTTAAAGTTCTCTAAGCGATTCCACTGTACAGCCAAAGTTGTAACCACTAACCTAAAAAATAAAATCTGAACATGGAAGGTAAGGTACTTCAAGAAATAGGAGGGATTTTTCCAAATGTTTTATTCCAACCACTTGCATCAAAGTCACCAGTGTTTATTTTCCTAGGTTCAATCCCAGGACTTTGTTTTTGTTGTTTGTTTGGGGTTTTTTGGGGGGGAGGGGGGGTACCAGGGATTGAACCCATGACCTTGTGCTTGCGAGGCAGGTGTGGTGCCACTGAGCTAAATCCCTGGCCCCATCCCAGGACTTTGAATGATAGCATCTCTAGCTATGTTCCTAGAATCCAATTTTAACTAACTCTCCGGGGTGATTCTAATACATGCTGAAAGTTGATACCACTTGCTACATACTCATTTATGTTCTCACACTAAACTTCTGATCTGTCCCTATGAATATGGATTACGATCAACTAAGCTCTTCAGAAAGAATTGTGACCTATGACACATAATTCATCAACAGCATGTAGGAAATGAACCTGACCACAGATGGTCCCTAGTTGATGCTGGTTCCACTTACATTCTTGAAGTTTACAATAGTACAGAAGTGATACATATTCTCACCCTAACCCTGCACCATACTTGGACTTTTTATCTCCTCCTTGGCACTATGATACTCTCTAATGATACAGACAACACCATCAACCCATTGTTCCCAGTCATCCATGGGATCAAAAGCAAATCAACTGATACTCTATGGTATACTGAGTTGCTGAGTTATAATATTTGGTAGTACCGGTGTACTGAATACTTTTTTTTTGGTACTGGAGAGCGACTCAAGACCTTGCGCTTGTGAGGCAGGCATGGTGCCACTGAGCTAAATCCCCAGCCCCTTGAATATTTTTTTGACTTACAATGTTTTCAACTCCCAGTAAGTTTATCAGGATGTAATGACAACATAGGTTGAAAAGCAACCGTATTAGAGAAAAGTGGAGAGCCATGACAGATCATTAAGACCAAGAGATAAGGGAGCAAATAGGTCTATGGTGGGCTTCCATTGACCCCCATTTTCCTAAAATAGCTAATGAGAATATTATTCCTGTTCCTATTCCTAAAATAGTTCATGAGTTCTGCTGCAACAAAATACCTGCGACTGGATAATTTATAAAAAACAAATTTATTTCCTATGCTTCCAGAGCCTGGGAGGTCAATAGCAAAGCATCAGTAGGCTCTGTGTCTGCCTTGATCAACAGAGGGTATTTTTTTTCACTGTGGCATCTTCACAGAGAGAAGGCCAAAAAGGATAAATACTGTATCTTCATATGGCAGAAGAGTGAACATACAAAGGCACTTTTAAAGAGGATGGAATCCCCATAACTTCAACACCCCAACAAGCGCTCATAGCTCAGTATCACCACAATGAAACTGAGGTTCAACATGAATTTTGGAGAGGACACATCATCCTTCAAAACAGCTGTGAATCTATGTACTCTTGAATCATACTGTCCATTTTTTAGTACTTTTCCAGCAGTAAACCTCTCTCCATCCAAGAAGGATAAATATTTATTGACTGAGTCTCAATTTTGATGCCCAAAAGCACTGAGTTCAGGGTGAAGGAATTCCTAAGTACCTCCTCATCACTGAGATACTCACTCTAAGAGAGTCACACTGCTTAACTGAGGATAGATCTGAAGTCTCAGTCTATCCCCACTAGAAATTTCCTGCTCTTTTTTCCTCTTTGAAAATACAGAACTCACTTCCATATGTAAACCAGGGGTATCATGTATCTTACTTATATAAGCCAAAATCCTTCTTCTCACCTAGTGCTGTCCAGAACCAAGCACCCAGTAACCAGGCATTAAATATTTAGGAATTTTTAAGCTTTGTTTTCAAATCTTTATGTTAATTTGAAATCAGCTATGATGTGAGTATTTACACCCTGGTAAATGCTACAATTTAGGGGATTTTTTTAAAGCCAGTAAAGCACTGACCTTACATAAATCCTATATAGCCATTTAGCATTTACAAAAGGTCAGAGGTTCTTCATTATATTTATATTCCTATGTAATATTACAAAGAAAGTCATTTCTCTCATTCTATAGAAAGAAAACTGAAGTTCAAAATGGTTAAACAACTTGCCTATTATAACTAAGATTCAAAAAAAGATCAGACTCCCAGTTTATGCCAAAGCAGCACTTTAGTTCGTAATGTTAATAACTAAATACCTAAGGCAAAGGCTATAGTTTTTTGCCTGATTCATTCATTGCTATTTCCATTTCTCAGCAAATACTTAGTAAGTAGCTACTCTTGTGTGTCAGAATCTGAGTCCATCAGGCACTAGGATTTCCATGATAAATAAAATAGAGCTCCTGGAGGGCCTCACTGTCTACAGGGAAAGAAAGACATCTGAATAGATAAATCACAACAGTGTGGCGTGGCGCATGGAGCCCTGGCCCCCCCATGGCTACTGTGACTGGGAAGAAGTTGGGCATGTGCCAAGAAAGCGTGCTCCTAACATGAATGAACATCGGTCCATTTTATTACAACCTGCAATCACAATTTGAAAACTTTACAGCCTTATTCATCTCTATGCAGGTATCTGATGACATGACAGTTCCAGAAAACACACCCTTATCTATTTAATATTCACAAAGACTGGGGACAAGGAAAAAGCATCCTCTCAGATGTGCATCTAAACCCTGCAAACATATTATCACTGGTTTCTTTACATTTGCCAAGAGGTAATATGTCAAGTAAATAATTCAGAGCAGCTGAGGCACCACAAGAAAACAAGGCTATCATTCATCTCAGTGCATTATTGATTGCCAATAACAAGATACTTGCTAAGACAAATGACTCAGCTATTATACTGGTGAGGTTTTAGCCTACTCCTACTACATAAATCATATCAAAACATTTGCTGTTTTAAGGTGTATAAACATATTCATAATAATTTTATCCCCATTTTCACAATTTATCTAAGATGGTTCTTCACAGGCAAAATCTAAATACACTGTCTACTTATTCAATTTTTCTTTCTCCCTCTAGGTTTTACCACAAGCCAATTACATCTGCTTAATGGAGAATTACCTCTGTTTATGTTTATTCCTGTAAGGCCTAGATACTGCTCTAAAGATTTTTTAAAAGAATGATTAAAATTCAATGCTTTTAATCAAATTAATTCATTTCAGATAAATCAGGGAGAGATAGAATAAACATAGCAATTGGAGGCAGAAGGCATAAGTTCAAAGTTAACTTTAGTTGTGTGTACTTGGACATCAATTTTCTTGTTCAGCTCTTGGTTTTCTTTACAAAATGGATATAACATTACCTGGCCTGCCAACCTCATGAGGTTATTGTGAAATTAAAGAATAAAAGGAAAATTTGAAAATCATACAGTGCTGTATACACATGAGAAAACTGTTTCAAAGTAAACATGTCCTTTCATGAATTTATTATCAAGGTAGGTGTATGTGTTTGATATTTCAGGTAGAAATAGATGATACACTCAAATTAGGGTAAATTCAAAGGGCACTGAGGTCCTCAGCACTAATTAAAAAGTTGTGGGAAGGAGCAGAGGAACCACAAAGGATAGTATAGGAACCTAAACCCAGCAACATCATGACTCTGGCTGTCATTTCTATAAGCCCAAAAGTATGTCAAGTGGGAGAGGTTACCTAAAGAACCCAGAAGAACAGAATCATGATGATTAGACTACCTGGAGAAAAGCAATGACCTTGAGTCAGAGACACAACCAACCACCCACCATAGGTGGCCTCATAGTGAGAAATTAATGGTAGGTATTCTGATTCCTCTCTGTTGGCCACATCCTACCAGCAGCAAGAATGTATAAGAGCTTGTATATGTAGCTGTCTTAGTCATTTTCCTTGTAGCTGAGACAAAGTACCCTACCTTCACAACTTAAAAATGGGGGAGAGGTTAATTTTCATGACTTTTAGAAGATTCAGTCCATAGTCAACTGGCTCCAAGGCAGGAAGGGCATGATGGAAGGGTCTGGCAGAGGAAAGCTGCTCACATTGGGGTAGTCAGGAAGCAGAGTAGATTCCAGGCTATGCCACCAATGACTTGCCTCTTCCCTCTTCTGACTAGACCCCACATCCCAACACTACATTTTGCTACAAATTCATCAGCAGATTAATCCTCTGATAAGTGTAGCACCCCCACAATCCAAACACCTTCCAAAAGCCTGCCATCTGAACACATGAGGCCTTTGGGGAACATTCTAGATCTAAACCATAATAGTAACTAACATAGGTCAAGATCCTGGGGAAAACAGCAAGGTGGAAAAAAGAGGAGAATGTACCTAGAAGGGCAAAGGAAAATATCTGATACAGTGGGAAGTCATCTTGGTTACAATTATTCTACCACTAAGAATATCCACCCTAAAATTTTATCCTACTTTCCCCTCCAAAGCTCTATTTTAACTTATGAAATTATGTCAACTTTCTATCATTTCTCTTTCATCCATCTCCTAATATTTATACCTATTGCCTTGTTCATGCCTACACTAGGCAAGAATCTTTTGAGGGCAAATGGCAGATACCAGCTCAAACTACTATAAGCAATGAAAGGAATTTATTCATTCACTAACTGAAAACTCATGAAAATTGTGTCCTCAATCATGGTTGGGTTCAGGAGTTGAATTATTTCATTAAGATGAAGTTTTCTTTTTCTTCTTTCTATTTTATCTTCTTTCTCAGGCTTTGTGTGACCATTTTGTATGGGCTCTTGTCTTAGAGTTTTCTAGAGGAAAGGAATCTACAGAAAATATATGTATAATTATGCAAGGGGGTTTATTTGGTAGTCTTACAAGATCAGAGGCATGAGAACCCACAAAGACCATCTGAATCATAAGTAGAAGGATCCACAATGGCCGTCTGCACCCTGGAGAGTGAGAGAGGACCCTGTAGCTGCTCATCCCACAAAAATGGAAGTCACAAAAGAAGATAAATGAAGGATGCAGCACCAGTCCAACACCAAAGGCTTAGAATCTCACTGCAGAGTCACCAGCATAAGCCTGCATTGGAAGGCTGAAGAAGACCGGAACTCTTCCCAAATGGGAACGCTTCCTTCTTCTCCCTTTGATCCCATCAGGGCTACAAGTCTATTGGTTGGTGCCACACACATCCAGGTGGGTCTTCTCTTTCAATTTGCTGAAATACACATACACATACACATACACACCCAGAGCAGTGTTTCACTAATCTATTGGGCATTCAAATTGGCATACCATGATTAATGGTCACAGCTCTCTTTCCATTTGAGGAATCAAATTGCTTTAACACAATCAAGTTAGAAAAACAACAGATTCTCTTTTTCAGGAAAAATCCCAAATTGAGTCTTATTGACTCAATAACTCAAGTCATTTGGCCACTTCTTTGAACCTGTCACTGTGATCAAGATGCAGAAATATTTCAGCATTCATGCATATGCCAAGCACTTTCCCTGGGGACCAGTAGAAGAGGTTTCAGACATACCCAATCAAAAGGAAGACAGATTAAAATCATGGCATTCTCATATTGGTATCACTCCTCAGAGGTTGTTGCCAGGTCTCACATTTTTGAGGCACTTGATAAATGTTTGTTAAAATAATCCAAGTATTAGCCAGCTGCACACCAGTCTTTGAAATCTAGCTTGAGTTGTCTAATCCATAATCCTACTTTCAGGAAAAATCTAAATATCCTTGATGTTTGTGTAAGATTATAGGATCAGCCTTCTTTAGATCACTTTTGATCTTGAGAAGCATAAGAGGTTACCTCTGTCCTGAATCATTTTGACCTGGAGCAAGTCAGCTACTCTTGGTTTTCACAAATAAGCTCAATGTTTCCTTCAGAAGATAAATGAGAAGTTGCGAGAGTTTCATACACAAACAATATATAATACTTTAACAGATGCTTGAGGGGACATCAAAATAAGAACTTTCAGTGAGCTCCTGACTCTGCCTCTTACTTAATTATTCTTGTGGCTTTTGCCATCCTTTCCTAAGTTCTCATAGAAAAAGCAAGATTATCCTCTAGGTCTCATGCAGAAAAATGATTAACCTGCCCCGACCTTGACTTTGATTCTAATATCAAAGGTTGAACAAAAGATGGGAGTGGATAAGGAAAGGTGATCTGCTATCTGCTTCAAACATTGCTTAAAGTGTTCTGCAAAAACAGGGAGGAAAAAAAGATAGCATTCTCCGTAAGAGGAATTCCGAGGAATAAAATAGCTATGAAATCATTGAACTTCATATCTGTCATACTTCTCGTATACTGAGATTACTGCCTTTGTTCACGAATGGACTCAAATGATTTCTGGAGGGGATTGAGTACTGGCCTTGCTTTTGCCAATACTGTTTCTATTCCCGAGTAGGTACCTTTTCCTAAAGATTGTCCTCTTTCTATACAGAATAAAAGGGAAGGAAATGAGGTCCCTTCCAGAAACCATAATAAAGAAACTGTTTAACTCTATGGCAGTGTTTTCCAAACTTCAGACACATCTTAGGTTCTGCCCTTTGACATATCTGCATAACATTTGCACTACTTATTCATTATTTTAACATTTCATATATAACACATTTATATATAACACATTTAACAAGGTTAAAGAGGCAGGAATTACCCTGATGGTTTTATAGATGAATAAAGCAAGCCTTAAACAGGCAATCTTGATCAATGTCACACAAGATTTACCACAGTGAAAACGGAAATGAAGTTTGCTCAACTTCTTGGCCTCAAGGTACTGATAACCTATGAGAAGAAACAGACAAGTACATAAGAAATTAGGATTCAGATCATAGACCCTTTCCTCATAATGGCCATCTTGGAAAAAGGAAGAGAGTGGATTGTGATCCCAATGTGAGGAACTAGAGGGGAACTGCCAGAGGAGAGTAGAGAGACAGGCTTAATGAGTGATCACTCCAGACAGAGGACTATCATGTTCACAGGAAGAAAGAGCGTAATTGCTTAGGAAACTGCAAATTGTTCAGAATGGTTGGGGTACAAATTACTAACACAGAGCAGGAGGATCTGAACCTTCTCAGGAGGAGAAGTAACCATGGACCAAACAGGACAGACTCTGGACACTGAATCTAATATGGGTTTTCTGAAGAAAGTAATGGAGACATCTCATGAAACCATCTTTCATCAAACCAAACCAAAGAAGATACATCAATGCTTCTTTACCTCTTAAGTTCAACCAGAAGGGAAACAATAGATATTGTCCCCCAAATAATCACAATTAGTGCATCATGATGAGGTTACCTGTAGCTGAACTGAGAAATGATAACCACACATTAACCTGAAAAGATTTTCCCAAGACCATTCTCTGCTCTTCCAAGCCACCCACATATTCACATTGGTTATTGTCTTGCAGTACTGAGCGGCTGTTGTGCGTCCAGACAGCTGTGCTTGGGCATTCTGTCAGAATCTGTCAGATGATTTAGTATTCAGGATAACTGAGTTTTCTTTGCCTTTTCTTTCCAGGAGACAATCAACTTGTCAAAAGGCATTATATTTTTCAATGTATGTGCATTCATTCTCCCGAACACAGATACACATGCATATAATCCTTCAAAACTAGGTGCCTTCCTATGCCAGCAAACACACACACCAATTTTAAGTGGATGCATATATCAGAATGGCACATCCAGAATATACAACAGTAATAATTCCTTATATTTGCATAGTGCTTTTTATTTATAATTTATACACAGCTGCTTCCAAAAGGATGTGAGACAGTGATAGCACTTTATAATTTATAAAGCACTCCATTTTGTGACAACTCTGTGAGATAGGAAGAATAAAGATTAGTATTCATGTGAAGAGGAAAAGGACACTGAAGCTGAAAGAGATAAGGTGACTTCTCCAAGCCATTTCCAAAATCTCTGAAAACCTTAAGTCTGTTCTTTCCAATGTATTAGGCCTTTTCCTCTAACACCTTGTATACGTGCCAGTTCTCTTAAGGATATGCTGAGAAGTGAGTAAGTAGGAAATTGTAGATATGAGAGCATTCTCCAAAGACTTACACGTAAACTCTGTATCCACATTCTCAGTCTCTCACACATTAGGAATAATCCCTCATGTTTATTGGGTGTATAGAATTCCATAGTTCTAGTCTAAGTGACTATTAAAAGTTCTATAAAATAACTAATATATTCCTTTCATTTTAATGATGAAAAATTATGAGAAAAGTGAGGCAAGAGAATAGTTTAAAAACTTTCCCAAAAAGATGTGGATAGCAGATATTTTAGTCAGGTTTCACATTCAGGGAGTTTAAGCAAGGGCTCACCTATTTAACCGCTATTCTATGCTTATTTTTTGCCCTAGAAATTTCTTCAAAATAGACATTGCAAAAAATAGATTTTGTGTTGAAAGATGAAAGAAAAAAAGAAGAAATAAAGGAAAGGAGCAAGGGGGGGAGGGAGGGAGGGAGGAAGGAAGGAAGGAAGGAAGGAAGGAAGGAAGGAAGACGATAAGACCATTAATGATTTTAATATGACACATGAGGGCTCTCAAGTATTTCTGAAAATTCTAACATGTATTTGATGACTATACTTCCTTCCTTCAGAAAGAGAAGTTTAGATGTTAGAGTGACACAATCACTCTGCTGTCCCGTCCTCATACCCACCCACCACTGAGACTATATTTATAGTGCCTGATTGACTGTAACACTAAGTGTCCAAGACATTTATATGGTAATGGACAAACCAAATGGAGACCTGTCACAGATAAGTCAGCTTGCTACTGATTACCTTCATGAGCATAACCATGTAATAAACATCAACCATCACCAACTCACATCTTCTTCCTTCATCCCTACATGTTTTTCATTTAAGATACACACCTAAATGTCATTAGGATAGTCTATTTTTATACCAAACATGTTAGCTACTGGACAAAATTATCAATTTCAGAATCATCAAAATGTGATTTTTCAAAAAAAGGCTCCTTTCCATTTCCATTACAAATGTCTCTGTTTAACTGGCATAGGAGCCATCAAAGTATGCACTGATATTTAAGAATATTATTGCTTACACAATAAGCCATAGCCATATACCTAAGGTTCATTTCATGAACATTTTTCTCTTATTCCAGATTATGAACTTTTATTACCTGCAAAGGAAGACAAAAGTAATTGAGGAAAAAAATAGAAGATCCAGATAGTTGCTCTAGTGGTACAAGATATTAATAATAAAACACATGACATTTTTATATTTAAATATTTAGAAACCAGTGATAATATTTTAATAACATTGAAAGTTCACTAAATGTCAGGTGTTGTACTAACGTTTTATGTGTGTCTCATTTTTTTTATGTCTACAGTGTAGGGATAATTTAAACTGTTCTCTAATTTTAAAGATAAAATCCTGATGGTCAGACAGATAAAGAGTCCAAAGTCACACAACTATAAAGTGGCAGATCCAAAATTTTAACCAACTCAAGATGCTTGATTCCTCAATTAGAAAATAAAGTAAATTCTGGTCATTAAAAAAATGTTTTAATAATACACATTAGCTAAATTTTCATTAATTGCAATTGTTTAGAAGAGTGAAGGGAGAATGAGAGAAGGGAAAATGTGCTACTTTGTGCCTTGTTTGATACAACCATGAATAAATGAACTCTAAAGGTTGTTAGCAAAATACATATTTTAAATTTTTTGGTAGGCTAAATATAAAACCCATGACTTTTGCAGTAGGAGAAAGTGAAAAAACAAACTGTGTCAATTTATAAATAATAAAGAAAAATGTAAAAATATAAATCAGTGATAGATTATACTTTCCAAAGGTGATCAGACCAGTATTCATAACTCTCTGTATCTCTTTCTTATACTATGTTGTTGACATATTTCCACTGAGGGATAGAGTTCATGTTCCCTGTCTTTGCCTTGAGGAGAATTTTATAAAGGTCTCAACTAATAGATTTCCATGGACATAATGTTCATGACTGCTACAGCAGGTCAGAAAAGATAAGAGAGGCCTCGACCTGGCTCCCTCTCTTGGTACAACAGCCTTTGGAGTCATCAGAGTGTAAGGAAATACAAGCCACACAAAGAGGCCATCTGAAGAGGTTCAGACAAACAAGCCCAATCAACACTAGCATCAACCGCCAGACACGACCAAATGAATTTAATAAAATGCTTTTGTTGACACTGAACAAGAGACAACACAAAAAAATGATTGCTGAGACAGGGGAAATAAATGAGGTGGTCCTATAATTGTCTAGTTTATTGTCTTGAGAAAATTTCAACACAAGAAAGGGAAAACCAATAGAGTTCAGAGATGGTCTTAGAAATGAGAGTTCAAAAAGTCTGAGAGGGGTAGAATCTATTGAGCAGAGTGCAAGAAAGGGGACAGCTTTGCCGAAAGAGTACTTTGGTGGTCTGCAGAAGGCTCCCCTCCACTCTCCAGCTGAGTCACAGCCAGGACACAAATATGAAGAAAGTGTTGAGGACCAGGTAAAGAAACACACAGAAAGAGCAGAGGCTAAAAACAGCAGAGGACACACAGAACCAGAAATACATCCAGTTCCCCACAAGCTGGAAAGAAAAATCTTTGAAAGTAACCAGGCACAGAGTAAGGTATACAAAAGGGTTTTGACTTAGTAAGGAAATAAAATTACCTCCAGCAGGACGCCTCCCATGGGCCTGTATAACAATGCTTCAGAGTCTTGAAAGGACCAAACTTTTGTATGGTCAATTAATTACTCCTCAAAATTATACTGAAGAATATTTATAAGGAAGGCAAAAATATCCAGCACTTAACAAAGTAAAATTTACATCTATCATTTAATAAAAAAATTAACAGCCATACAATGAAGCAGAAAAATATATCCCATAATTAGATAGCAAAATGGCATGTTTAAATTACTGAATGAAAAACCTGTCAACTGCTAATTCTATTTCTGACCAAAAAATCCTTTTCATAAATAAAAAGGAGACATTTTAGCCAAAACAGTTCAACACCAGCACTTCCATACCACAACAATATAATTTGACAAAGTTCTTAAGGCAGAAGGAAAATTATAACAGAAATCTGTATTGACATGTAGGCTAAGAGCACTGGAAATCATAAAACATGGGTAAATATTAAAGACTTTTTTCTCTTTTTAAAAAAATCTCTTTAAAATATGTCATTAAAGAAAAGTAATAATATAGTAAGGGTTTATAACACATATAAGTAAAATATATGGCATATATAACAATTTCTGGGAGAAGGAAAACAGAAATTCACTTTTATAAGTTTTTATACCACATATGAAGTGATATCTTACTTGAAAGTACATTGAGATAAGTTAAAAATGTACACAATAAACTTTAAAGTAACACCTAAACAAGCAAACACAGGATAAAATGGGGTAATAAAAATATTCAATTAATCCAATAGAAAACAAGCAAAAAAGGAAAAATGAAATACAGGACATGGAAAATAGAAGCCAATAGTAAGATAATTACTTAAGCTCAACTGCACTGATAATCACACTAATTGTGAATAGTCTAAACCTCCCAAATAAAAGGCACAGACCATTAGATTATATTTTTAAAGCACAGAGATAAAACTATATGTTTTTTAGAGGGAACAAACATTAGAATTAAAAGTATGAAAAATATACATACCCTGCTAACATTAGTTAAAAGGATCCAGAGAAGGTCCATTTCTCTCAAATAAAGCAGATTCAGAGCAAAATATATAATCGAGTATAGGGTGCCCCTTTGTAATGATAAAAGTTAATTCATCCAAAGGACAAAATCCTAAATGTTTATGTTTCTAATAACAGAACTTCAAAATACATGAAGCAAATATCAATGAGACTATAAGTACATAAATCCATACTTACAGTGAGATACTTCACCACTGAATATGTACATAAAACCACTGAATATATATCTATTTTTTCAGTGGTGGTATATATATACCCACTGAATAACACTATAAAACAGTTTGTCCTAATTGGGAGTTATAGAATATTTCAACTAAAAATTAAAAACACAGGAGGATCACTAGAATTGAAGGCCAGCCTGGGATACATAGTGAGTTCAAGGCCAGTCTCAGAAAAATGGAGAAAGTAAAATCAAAATATTTTATTCAAAAAGATTATTAAAATTTACTTGTCTATAGTGAAATGATGGGAAAAAACACAGTTAATTTCCAAATAACCAAAGCCTGGAATGAAAGAGGAGATTCTGGAAATGAAGAATAACGAAAAATATTATAAACAATTTCAGGCTAATATAGCTATGATAAAAAATGTGGTTAATGTTTTAAATTTTTTAATTTAATAAAATAAAAGATCCATTGTCATTTATCCCCCTCCTTTACAGCACCCTTATCCCATTCTTCTTGCTATTTTCTGAAGCAGTTCTGGAAGTGCTCTTTTGTAAGTGTCTTTAGTTGTGCTTTCACAACTACCTGGATGTCCTAAATAGATTCAAATGTTTACCTTTTATAGTCATCTTGATTTTGAAGAAGAGCCAGAAGTTGCATGGACCAGGTCCAGTGAATAAAGTGAATGAGGACACACTGGAATGTTTTTATTTGACAGAAATTGCCATAAACATTTTAAATCCATTCAGGACATTAAGCAAGGTGAACAAGACATTTTGAAAGAGAGCTTTTCAGAACTATTTCAGAAAGTGGTAAAAGTGATGGAATAAGTGTGTGCTGAGTGAAGAGAAGTATTTAGAGAGGAATCAAGAGCAATGTAATTAAAGAGTAATTAAAAATTACTATATAGTCACTGTATATTTTAATCATACCTTGTAAGATGAATAACAGAAATAAAAAAGATAAAAATCCTTGAAAGATACAAACTATCAAACCTCTTTTTACTTCTTAAAAAATTGAATTTGAAATTCAAACTGCTCTGCAAAGAATATTCCAGATAAGGATGGCTTTAATGGGAAATTTGACCAAATGTTCAAGGAAGAAAGGCCAATTCTTCACAAACTCTTCCAAAAACTAGAAGAGGAGAGAATAATAAGGCCATTATCACACTGATACCAAAACCCAAGTAATGAGAAGAAAACTACTTAATTGGGTGTGTTGGTGAACACCTCTAATCCCAGCACTGTGAGAGGCTGAAGCAAAATAATAACAAATTGCAGGCCCACCTGAGCAACTTAGCAAGACCCTGTTTCAAAATAAAACTGAAACAAGTTTAGGGATGTAACTTATCAGTAGAGCATCCCTGGGTTCAATCCCCCCAGAACTGTATTAAAAAGAAAAGAAAAAAATACAAAAGAAAAGAAAAAGAAAATAGGAAGGGAGGGGAAGGGAGGGGAGGGGAGGGGAGGGGAGGGGAGGAGTACACCAAATTCATTGTTAAGCATAGATCCAAAAAAATTCCTGAATTTTATCCTGTTAAATCTGTGAATATATAAAAAGGATAATATATATAGTTTATATGTAGGAATATAAAGTTGATGGAATACTTGAAAACATCAATGTATTTTATCATGTGATAAAAAATGAAAAATGTGATAACCTAAATGAAAGCAAAAAAGCATTTTACAAAATCCAAAAACTCATTTCTAAGAAAGATTCTTAGCAAACAAGAAAGATTAATTTGCTCAACATGAAAAGGGGAATACACTTTTTTTTTTAAATCTGTTTTTCCAGTAAAATCAAGAACAAGATGAGCATATCTAAACTCATCACTTTTGTACAACATTGCTTTGGAGGTTCTGGCAAGTATAATAAATCAATATCTAGACTGAAAAGAAGAAGTGAAAATGTTACTATTTGCAGAAAATATGACCATCTATTTAGAAAATCCTAAGTAATCCATATCAAAGCTATCAGAACTAAATGCATTCAGGAATATTGAAGGAGAAAAAGTCAATACAAAAAAAAAATTAGGGATTCATCCACTTTGTTGCATGTATTAACAACTCATTCATTTTATTTGATGACTAGTATTCCACTATAAACTATACCTTATTTTTTTTTTTTAAGAAAAGGCATTTATCTGCTAATGAGCACTTCAGTTGTTTTCAGTTTGAGGCTATTTCAAATAAAGTTGCAACTAACATTTGTTCATGTCTTCCATTGTTGTGTTTTGACCTATGCTGTGTTTTCATTTGGGTAAATATCTGAGTGTAGAATGGCTAAGCCCAATGGTAGATAGTGTATGTTCAACTGTTTAAGAAACTACTAAATTATTTTATATATCCATTAGCAGTACATGAGACTTCCAGTTGGTCCACATTTTCACCAGCATTTGAAACAGCCAATCTCTTGTATCTGTTGTAGTGGGATCATGCTAATCTAAATATACTTTTAGTTCATTTCCCTGGCTAATAACCTTGAGTATCTTTTCATAAGCTGATCTGCCACTTGCACATCTTCTTTGATGAATTCCAGATACAAGTCTTTTATCAGACGTGTTTATAGATACTAAAAAATTGCTCCTGCAAAGTTATTCTTCCCAAAATGAAAAGAACTGTTAGCACAATACAGAAAAATCCTAATAACTCAATAATAAAATAAAAAAATAAACAGCAAGTAAAATTTTTGAAAAAAAAAAAACTCACCCAAAGTGAACAGTGGGAGAAATAACATTTCAGGTCAGGGAATGATCATGCATAAACATTCTAAGAGAAGCAAGATCTTGATATGTTTCTGGAACTGATAGAAGCCCTATTACCCTGTAGCATTGAATAAGAGAGGGGCCAGGGGATTAGTAGGTAGGGAAAAGACAGGATGAAAGCCTCCTTGAGCTTTGTTAGAAGTTAATGGAGAAACTTATTAAGGGTGGCTAATCTGTTTCTGCAGACTAGGTTCAAGCAATTAGCTAGACTGGAGCAATCAGGAGGCTGAAGCAGGAGGATCACCATGTGAATCCCAGGGCCAGCCTGGACTAGATAGTGAGATCCTGTCTCAAAAAAAAAAAATTAAAAAAAAATAAAAATGACAAAGGCAAAGAAATTAAACTCAGGAAGGTCCCAGGTAGCATGATAACATAACATAACATAACATAACAACATGAGTTACTTAATCTTTAAGCCTAACCTACCTGTCCCTAAACCCCCCCATCCATAATCCTAGCCTCCTCCAAACAATAGGAAAGGTCATATAACTGGAAGAAATCTAAAAGGAGGACCACAAACAGCCATGGCGCCAATCAGATTCCAGGAGCCTACATAAAGGGAGGAAACCCAATAAAAGGAGTTGAAGACAATAAAATCAAAGCCAATCAGATTCCAGAGCCTACATAAGGAGAGGAACCCCAATAAAAGGTGCTGCAGACAAGAAAATCAGGAGTATTTTTCTTTCAAATACTCCCTACTCACCCAGATCCGCCCCCGCCCCCGTCCCCACCTTCAAATAAATTGTCTCCTTTCATCAAAATCCCACAGGACCTTGAAGCCATCATAGAGAGCTAGCTAGCTGTCCAAATTTGGGCACATTCCTTTAACTTCCGTGTCTTTATTTTCAAAAAAATAAAATTAGAATATTATTTAACTTACTAAGTAGTAGAGAGAATTACATGCTTTAGGAAAATTAAAGTGTTTGCAACAGTCCCTGGCAAATAGAAGAAACTATACAGTATTAGTGACAGAAAAATTGGCACCATATTGCTCCTCCTTTCCCTGCCCTCTGGACAAAGAGACCCTACCGGTGCCGGGGAGCAATGGCAGCTGTTGACATTGAGATTATTCTATGGCTGTCCTGTTAAAAGCACCATCCTGTGTTGTGCCTCCAAATGGAACAGGAAGCTGACCTCATTCTTACTCCGGTGAGTCACGGAACTTGACTCACATCAGTTTCCTAAAGTGGAAACTTTGGATTGCATGCGTAACTCTGCAACATCTACTTTTTCATTAAAACAGTATTCCCCAACCATTTTTTTGTAACCCGCTATATCGCTTTTTCAAATACTTTTAGTATACTATTGCTACAGAATATATTGGGATAATAAAAAGAAAGTTGAATACTGTAGCAGTGTAATCACCCTCCGACTTCTAAAAACAGGAATTTACAGAATGAAGCCCCTGTAGATCCCTGCATGTTTCTTTTTTCTCTTCCTTTGACCTCTAAATGGGCTTTATTCCAACGCACATTCCAGCACTTGAGCATGTGCGCATCCCCAAAGATTACAGGGGGAATCAAAAGATAAAGTGATTGTTTCAATTAAAAAAATACTTATTACAGTAAAAGACACATTGCAAAGCTGACAAGTTGCTCAACTTTTTGAAATATTTATGTACATTTCAAAGAAGTAGAGAAAGCACTTACAAACTTTCTTAAGTAATTGCTCTAAGAAAAGACTTGTGGGGAATAAGTCTCTTCCTTTGTCTTCAAGAGGGAAGAACGGCTAATTTGCATTTGTTATTATAAGGTATAAACCCAGTACCAATGCTTGAATAACCTAAGGGAGAGTATCCTTAAGTTCTTGAAGGAAGGGATGTTAGGATTTCCCTCAGGTTGATGTTCTTAGTGTCAGTCTGTGTTCCTGCCACTCTCAATCCCTAATGTTCTTACATCAACATGCAGTGGTTCCGACAAAAATTCAGTGTTCATTTCAAAAAAGCTGAACAGATGCAACTCTTATGCTCATAAAATGCTCCAGCTAGTCTATCCTAATTTATAGTCCCTAGTCAACTAGCAATCTAACGACAGTTTCAAGCTCTGACAAGCTCCATCTACTTCAGAGAGGTTTGTAATTTTTGAGTATAATGACAAATCTTATGTTATAATTACGCATGCATATTACTGATGGCATCAGTTTAAGATTGAACATACTTTTCATTAATAAAACACAACACTTTTGTATTAATTATAATGGAATTAAAAGCTCACTGATACGAAGTTTTACCTGTAGGTTCATGCACAAATGGGGAACGAGGCATGTGGAACTGATCATATTTATAGTTTGCAGTATAAAGGACACAATGAGTATAATAAGATAGGATAATCTCATATGCAAAAGTTTAAAGATTTGAATAGGAGAAGCCTTGTATTTTACTCCCAGTTTGAGTTAGCTATGGACTCTCACCAAGTAATCTTCATCTGCACCCCTCCAACACATATATATACATATGTCCTTTGGGCCTTGGGTTCTTTATTTGTCAAATAGAGAAAAAAATACCCTACTTGTTTTGTAAGCTTACTGAAAAGAAAAAAGAAACTATGATGATTGTATGAGAGGGTTTTGAGAAAAATAAAAGTCTGACCCAACTTAATTATTCAGTTATTGTGTAATGAGCTTTTATAGAAAAATGCTCAACCTTATAGGACTTCAGAACTAGAATTTACCTGGGATTTGGCAGGAGGAACGGACAGGGTATGCACAGTTTCTATTATGCACCACATTTATTAACAATACTGAAATGTTCAGGAAGTATGATGATATAATAACTTTGGTTGGAATCTTGGAAGATACTTTGCCTTCAATAGATAAAGAATAGAAGAAAAGAAGTTCCCAAAATGATGACACTGCAAAAGCCAAAGACAGCAGAATTTGCATGAGCTGGATGCTGAGAAACTTTAAAACCAACCACTGTTGTTGACAACTAGATCTCAGAAATGCAAATGATCTGCTGGACACACACTCACTTATCTCTGATGCCTGGATTACAGCTCCAAGCCTGAGTATCAAAAGCCCTAGTTATCTGAATTCCTGTAGCAGGAATAAAACAAAAGCCAATAATGGTCTTCAGGCAATAAAACATGGATTTAGGGGCTATCAATCAGAAGGCGGGACTCTGCCTGCTGCGTAATATCCCTAAATCCATGCTACTTTGCCATGTGTGTTTTTCTTGCTCCCTTCCATAAGTAGAAAAGCATTTGAAAGAAAAGGCTTGTGTGATTATCTTTGGAACCGCAAGGAAGGGACCTGTGAAGACTAAATCTGTGTACAGCTAGGTTCATAGAAGGAAAGCCCAAGGGAGGTAGTCTGTAGCAGGAAGCTCAAGATAATTGTCTTCGACCTGGGACAAAGAAGAAAAAGAAAACAACACGTGGAAGCCAACCCAGGACTGAGAAATGGCCATGGAAGTTTAGTAGTGGAAGGTTTGGCTGAGCTCTGTATTGCTGGAAGATCAAAGAGGATAAAAAACTAATGATAGAGGCTATGCATAAACAGTACCCTTCTTTAATGATTCATAAACCTACTTTGCATCTGGAAAGAAGCTAACACCTACATTTATTGAATCCATTGTGAACCAGGACCTACATCTTTATTGCTGTTATTTACAACAACACTGAAAAGCAGTTGTTATCCCTAATTTACAAAGAAAAGAGGATCACAGACTCAAAGCAACTTATGCCATATAATGTGTATGACGTGTCTGATTCTATTACAAATATTTTACCCTCTCAATTCATTTCTTGCCCATGATGAGCTTTGAAGGTGGTTCTACTTTTATTTCATTCTACAGAAAAGGAAACTGAGGTACTAAGTCATTATGTCAGAACTATGGTCTGCCTACATACTTTTCTCTGTATGATACTACCACTAAAAAAATTCAATTAATGCTAATTGTGATAAAGGGAAGTTCTGAGTTCTAGGAACTAGAACCTATTCACAAGCTCCATCTATCAAAAAATTTGCAAATGCCCTCCGAGTGCTAAGTCTCTACTATATCTGTAGCCTCAGCCCCTAAGGCTCCCATGTATACATCACTCACAGGAACATTGTGCACACATCTAATCGTTGTTGCTCTCTCACCATATGTCACTACCATGCTTGTCATGGAAGCCTGGAAGTTTTCATTGACTCCTAATGAAAGTTTCATTTTTATGCTCATTGTACAACCTACAGTTTTTGACAAACACAGTAAAAAGGAGCTAAAAATGTCCCACAATAGATCTGTTTACATGACAGAGTTTATAATGGAAAGAGACAGTGGCACAAAATCAATTTGTTCATGTGACAGGGACAATGATAGGAACAGAAGTGGCTACAGAGCTATATGGTTCTCACTGAGGGAACTATTGCAGATGCAGTGTTTTGGAAAAGAGCAATCTATTCATTTGTCTCTTTCCCTGTTTGGGGGGTGTTATTTTGTTTTTAATTGACACGTAATAATTTTGAATATCAATGGGGACACAGTATGACATTTCAATACATTTGTATGCTTTGTATAATGATCAAATTATGGAATTCAGCATGTCCATCACCTGAAAGATTTATCATTTCTCGGTAGGGAGAACATCCAAGTCCTCTCCTTTAGTTCCATGTTTGGTGAAGCATTGCTCACAATAGCCAAGATAGGGAATTAACCTAAATGTCTACCAGTGGATTAATGAATAAATACAGTGCAGCATATCATCACAATGGAATGCCACTGAGCTATGAAAAGGATGAAAGTTTGTCATTTGTGACAACATGTATTCAATAAGTGAATGAGTAAATACTGTATATGCACAATGGAACACTAGTTAGCTGTAAAAGGGGGGAATCCTGTCATCCTGGCAATACAGATGAAGTATCTATTCTCAAATCAACACAATCTTATTACTGAATAAATGTTGGGAGAGATAGATAAAATCACTGGCAGGGCCTCGTTTGAAAGGTGTTGAGCATAAAGGCAACGTTGTGGTGCATTTGCCCTAGATAGATTGAAAGATTTTAGATTCTTACTTGACCTGCCACATTAATTGTTCTGAACATTCATTTGGGAATGTATCACAGGTTTACAGCAGCTCAGTCTCCTCTCTCAAAATGAGAACATGTCATTACCTGCTTTAAAATAAAGTTTGTTTTATGGGTTACTTTATTACCCTAAGCCTATTAGAACACTTATTTTGTCCTGGACAGGACATCATTTTAATAATGATTGAATTAATTTCGTATAGAACGGGCAAGCATTATTCCTAAAAAGAAGGAGAAAACAAATTTTAAATTTTCAAATGTTGGCACACAGGAAAGTCTTGCCTTCTATTTAATTAAACTGCCATGTAGACCCTTAAAATATTCTGACCCACAACTACAGTGTCTTTGCACTCTGCTATCGTCTGGTACATTTTCACTGCTGCCTTTTGAGCCTAAGCACTGATTCAGAATGGAGATTTCAAGGGGTCTGTGTTCTTATTTTTTAATGTTTGCCTTGTTAACTACATTGTTCTTCTGAAGACTTAGTTGCTGAGCTGTTGAAACTACTTTGTTTTAAATTAATGCTCAACCATCGGAGAAAACATAGCATGTTCTTAAAATGTACAGCCGCAGTAAAGAGCAGTGCAGCGCTGATGCTAGACAGGTAGCTGGGAAGAGTAGCAATAACGAAGAATAGGGAAACAATTTGGATTAAATAGGAGAAAAGAACACCTGAGCTCTGCCTGATCACCAGGCTTGATGCCTCAGCTCCTCAGGGTCTGTGATTCTGCTCTGTTAGTTCCCTCGTTTCCTCTGAGACATCGCACTTCTTTCTAAAATTTACGTGAACTTTAAATAGCAGCAGTATCTCCATTTTACACAAGACCAATCTGAGGCTCAGAAAAGTAGCTTGCTGACCAGAAATCATAATGATCTGGGTTTTGAACCCAGATATAGATAACTCCAAAGAGTCGGGCCTGTTTTGCTTTACCACGCTGTCTTTTAAATTAAAATGAAGAATCTAATATTTCTTGAAATGAGGGAAAATATTCTATTCCACACCAAGACTTTTTGACCAACTACTAAACCACTAACTTTGAAAACCCAAGCTGAATGGGGCAGTCTGGATTATCTTGTTCCCCCTTTGCCCGGACCTTTGGGTTTAGCACACAGAAATACACACATTCAGATATATAGTAGTTATACATATACATATGCATAGAGAAATAGACATAGATGATACAGATATAGGTGATTAGATATAAATATAGATCTAAACTGTGCATATAAATGTTACAAAAATAGATATAGAAGCATCCAAATATAGTAGAGGATGTCAAATTTCAGCTCTTATTTTTCCTTTTTTAACAGAACTTTGTAATTCCTCTTTGATATAATAGAAAAATCACACGATACTGGTCAGTAGCTTGGAAGAGAGTCATAGTGGGGAAAACACACCTCCTTTTTACAAAGCAGTAGAGCATGTGCACCAAACCCCAGCCCCTATGAACCTGAGCAATTAAATTTTACGGATTTTTCCTGACTGATTTGAAAAAAAGCGGTTATAAGAATATGTTTAAAATTTACATATTCTCTTCCTCTCTCTACTCATTCACCTTTCCAGCCCAGATGGCCAACTCAGCTGCAGCTAGAAAACTCACAGGAATGAGAGGAGGTTGTATCCTTTGAGGTCTAATATCACACAGGATGAGGACAAATAGCAAATAGGACCAGTTAATACAGATTTCGTATTTTCCAACTCCAAATTTTAAAAGTTATAAAGAGACAGTGAGCCTCTAAAACCAGGTTAACTACACTATCTGAAGCTTCTGTGAGTGCTTCTAACTGTGGAATTACCTTGCAGTCAGTCCCTGGGACCTCAGTGCTGCTGTCAGTCACCCACAAATTCTGACTCTACCCTGTCTCCTTTTGACTCACCACATCATCATGCCTTGAAATTATTTTAACGTTCAGCTGTCATTGTGACTTTTGAAACCAACTTATTTCCTTTGTGTAAATGAAGGTCAAACACATCTGAAACAGACAACACTATAATAGCATGTGACCTCAAACTGTATATATTATGTGATGAGTGTACTAGCAGCTTTGATTTGTCTGGGCTACAGAATACACAGTTTTCAGGCTGTAAATGAAACAGCATCTATTTAGACTTCATTATTATTGTAAATATTTTTCTCTCTTCTATAGCTGACATATTAGTGTGTGTATAAAATTGTCAATACTCAAATTCTCAAGCTATCCTCCTAGGGGTGACATAACGGAGTGGGACATAGGAATTAATCATAAGAAGAAAAACCTCATGGCAGTGCTCAGACTCCAGGTTTCTTGTCACTGACTGTGTTAGTTACTTTTCTCTCCTTGCTGAGACAAAATACCCAACACCCAAAGTTAAAGGGCAAAAGGTTTATTTGGCTTATAATTTGTAGAGGTTTCAGTCCATAATCAGCTAGCTCCAAGGCAGGGTGGCAGAGGGGCAACCGTTCATGGCAGCAGAACCAGCAAAAGCAACAAGGGACCTTAATAGCATCTTTCTGCCCCTTTTATCCCATCCAGGGATAAAATCCCAACCAGGATTATGGCGGTGCCAAACCAATCACTCACATGTAGTGGTTTAGTAATCACATGCCCTTAATCCCAGCATCACACATTCCAGACTTAGCCACCTTTGAAAAAGACTGCATGAGGCTTTGGAGGGACATCTAGACTCAAGCCACAACTCTGACCAAAAGCCAAGATCATCTATAATGATCATGTTTAAAATTTACCTGTTATCATCCTCTTTCTACTCATTCACACTTTCAGTCCAGGTGGCCAAATCAGCTATAGCTAGTCAGCTCACAGGAATGGAGGGAGGCTGTGTACTTTAAAGTCTAATATCACACAGGATAGGGACAAATAGAAAATGGGGCCAGTAAATATGGACTTCATAATTTCAAAATCCAAAGTTTTATAGTTATAAGTGAAAGAGAAGCCTCTGAAACAAGATTAGCTACACTATCAAGAAAACTACCAGCTCCAAAGAGAATCTTCACTAATCTCTGCAGGACAAAGCAGGGGACTTCTAGGATCAAGATGTGAAAAGCATTTAGATTAGAAGTAGGACAAGAAGTTTGCCCTTAACCACAAATGGCTGAGGGTTTCATAAGAACCCAGTATTTCAATACAAAATCATGTTTATGAGAGTGAATAGAAAGATGTTTCTATTTTGGCTTTATGTTAGCTTTAAACAGTTATTTCTATAATGTCATATTGTTAAGACTAGTCTTGGTGTGTATGAGAATCCTCCTTAAAGTGAGGTCAATCATAACCTTAGTCACTTCCCACAAGGATATGACTACTTTGGGTCACACTCACTCACTTCCTCTGGCAAAATTTGATTTCAGAGTTCTCATAACCACCAAAACCCTTACAACTGTTAGCTGGACCACTAATGAGCAACTCCTGCCCTGATAAATGAGAGTAGAAAATAAGACAAGCAAAAAAAAGGGGGGGGGGTCCCAGTTAGCTCTTGATCATATGAAGCTTCAATGAGTATTCCTAAGAAAGGTGGAAAGAATGAGGTAGAAGTGACAGACAATATAACCACTACTTCCATGAGTCGGTGCCTTAATAAAAATCTGCTCTACCTGCTCTCAATCAATTCTAGAACTTGGCCTCTAGAATCTAGCAGAATCCCAACATCTGTAGTGCAGAAGATGCTCAATTAATACTTGCAACATTAATTTTAAAATACCTACTTTTTTCTTTCAGACTTTAATTTTCTTAACTGGAAAAAGTTCAGAGGCTAATGTTTTGTAACATTTTCTTGAACAGTAACTCAGTTTTTTTAAACATCACTAATACCAAAGTAGAATATGTAAGACAGAAATCACAGAAGCTAAAAGTGAAGAGAGAGACAGAGAAACCCCCCTCACACACACACACACCAGCATTTCCTTTTTTATTTTTATTTTTTTTTTGGTATGGGATCAAACTTGGGACCTTGCTCTTGTGAGGCAGGTGGCAGCACCACTGAGCTAAATCCCCAGCCCAACATACCAGCTATTTCCTACTCCTATGGCACCTCCAAAGAGCACTAAGACTCTGGGGACAGAGTTCCTACAGTATCTACTTCTGAGTTCTCACCCTTCTTGATTCAATAACCTTCTCTACAAGATATAATTTTGTTCTACCTCAGAGAAACTTAATCTTGCCTTGTACAGGAAAGATCTACGTTAACCAGTAGCATGAGAATAAAAAGATGCTCAAAGTCATAGTCACTGCCTTTCTCTTATGTGATACTGTAGGCCTATAAAACAAGAGCAGTTTTTGCCCACTATTAGTTTTATAATAAACCTCACCAAACCTGCAAAGAAATCATTTGGGTTCCAGGGTGTGTAATTGCTGAAAGATGATTTAGGGTCTAAGACATTGATAATGGTTGCAATCAAACTTTCATTTCATTTGAAGTTTTAGCATACACCCAAGGCTAATGTCAAAGAATAAAATTATCTTATTAAGAAAAGGTCAAAGCAAAGAACATGTAGCTAGGATATGCAAGTCTGATTGCTCAGGATGGGGGCAGATGGGATGAGGTGAGGAAAGAAATAAGCCTTCTGCAGTTTGGAAACAGAAATCTGTTTTCTAGAAAACATGTAAAGGCATGAAATTCTAAGGTTCCACAAGACCCTAATTATCTTGATAATATTTTTAATAACAGCTAACACTTATTGATCCCTTGCTAAATGTCATGCACAATCTTGAGTGTCTAATTCTGTTATTGTATCAAATCTGCTCAACAACTCTATGGGCTCAGTATACTTTTTTACCTCTCTTTTATGAGTGAATAAAGCTCAGCAGGTTAAGAAACATAATGAAAGTCATGCAACTAATAAGTAGTAAAATGAAGGTTCAAGCCCATTCCTGCAAAATGGATAAGTTCATTCACATAACCCCTGCATTCAGAGCCTCTTTGATATCTAATTTCCACAAAAAATATACCCCAAGCACCTGAAATCAGGTAAGCTATTCCCCTCCCATCCCTACCACCCTGTTCTTTTCCTTGCACTATTCTTCTTCCAGGGTCAAGTACAACAGCTTCTCCAAAAAAGCTGGAAAGCTAATTCATGGTTCTATGGTTCTCTCATTAGTTCTTCACTTGCTTAGTTTGTGGAGCAGACAAGCTCATATATAGCCACCTGAAGTCATCTATTAGAAAGGATAAAAATGCTATAAATGCCTTGCCAATTAGCTGCTTATCCAGAAGATAACAATATCAACTTAGCATAAAGGAAGCATAGTGTAGGGTAAGAAAAAATGCAACTTGGTCAGACTCCTAGTTCTGCCATGTAGAGCTGGATAGCTTGGAAAGTTGCTAAGTACTTTAAAATTTAGTCTTATCTTAATAGAGGAATAATTCTACTAGCTTATGTATATTAGGATAGGCAAATGAGATGAAGTGAGCCTTTTTATAACATATGGCAAATACCAATGAACAACACCACTGTTCTAAGGTTGATAGTACATTTACATCTAAGCATTCAGTTCTCGAAAACAAGTTGCGTCAGCTTAAAATCCAACTTCATTACTGCTTTTAACTATGGACAATTTTATTAATATCGCTATATGTTGCCTTCTAAACTGTAAAATGGGTAAAACAGTAACAATCCCACGTGGAATTGTTGAGAAGGTTATTATATTTTGACACTGTCATTATTTACTCTCATAGATTTCCATTTAATAATTTCAGGATCAACTCTAGCAAACTTAAAGAGAAATCAGTTATAGCAATACAAAACAACTTTTAGAAGAAAAGGATGTACCTCTGTGACAAAGAAAGACTATCTGAAAAGCCATCAGAAACTTTGCCAAATTTGCTTTTTTCTCTCTGCTACCCCTTTCTATCCTCCTGGCTCCTCCTCTGTGGTGTACATCTGCCTCATTCATCTGGCTCTGCAGACTCATTATTCTTAGCATGATCACTGCCATAGATCAACATAAAATGGATCTCACTCTGTGGGTCTCTCTTACCAAATCATCTCCCACCGCTACTTATTCAACTGCTCTATGCTCTAATTCCATACTCTGAAAGAGAAAGATTGCCTCATTGGTTCATCTTTGAACAGACATTCACACACAGTTCAATCAACTCTGGAAAGAAGAGTGGTATCACTAGGAACCAGGCCATCTTCTAGGCCAGAAAAGAGTCAAGGTCTCAGGTTTGGAGCATCAGAGATGAAGAAAGGGAGGTAGGGAGTCCAACCTGAGCCAGTCAGCACTAATTTCCATGTTCTGGCTGCAACCTCCAAGGCAAAAATGAATTCTCTTTAGCAGGACTGGACCCTAAAGAGAGCATGATCCTAGGGCTTCTGGAAAGTAACAAGGGGACTCTAGAAATAAGTGCAATGTAAGAAAGATGGAAAGACAGTACATTCTGATATCATTCAAGCCCTGAACTAAATGAAGACCAATACCAGAACTACCCTAAACTTTTCAGTTGTGAACAATAAATCCTAAATCACCTCAAATAGTATATTTTCTATCTATGCCCAAAAAGAGCCAAAATGAGAGAGCTGAATTCAGTCAAATGAGTAGCTGATTCCTAATTGTGCAAAATTGATCTAAAATATCATAATCTGATCATCATTTTTCTTTCAGAAAGTTTTGAAATACATGCCCTTTCACTGACATTCACAACCTGGAGAAAACTCTGGAGCAAATGTGTGTGACAAATGAAGACTGATTCTATGTCCATATCTTGTCTGAGGCCACAGAAGATATTAATAAAATAATAATTTTATAATGATTTTCAAAGTAGTTACTAATAATCTTTTGGATTTCAGTGGTATCTATCATTATTTCACTTTTTTCATTTCTAATTTCATTGATATGGATGACACATACTGTCTTAGTTATTTTTCTTGTTGCTAAAACAAAATACCCAACACTCAAAGCTAAAGGAGGAAAGGTTTATTTTGGCTCACAGTTTGTAGAGGTTTCAGTCCATAGTCACATGGCTCCAAGGCAGGATGGCATGGCAGAGGGCATCACAGAAGAGAAACAGTCCATAGCATAGCAGGCAGGAGGCAAACAGTCCATAGCAAGCAGTGAAACAACAAGCCTCCCTTTTCCTTTCATCCCATCCAGGCTTCAAGCCCTTTGGGTGGTGCCACCCACACCCAGAGTGGGGCTTCCTATTATCCACACCCAGAACTATGCTAAACCAATCAATGGACTAATCTAGCTAAGAGTGGAAAAGAAAAAGAAACAAGTCATTTTATACTTTAGGATCCTTCAGAAAGAAGACCCAAAATCTAGAACTACTAGGCATTTTTGAAAATGAAGGTGAAAGTGGGTTTGAAAATAAGTAGGAAGATTTGGTTGAAAGTATATTTGAAAATAGTTAGGTGTTAATTTTCTTCTATTTTCTCAACACAAAAATAAGTTTTGATCTCTGAAAATATTAACCCGTGGTGTGTCTTGGCTCAGAGTACTCAGACAAAATAGATCAAGACTATCATAGAGAAATTGGGGCATGAGAAAGTAAAAGTTGAGATCCAATAAATGTAACTTTCTCTAGGTCAAACAAAAGCAAAACCAAGATGAAAATCAGGCCCTTTAACTCCAACTTTTGGTGTTCATTTTTACTAAGTCAGAGAAAATAAGTAACAACAACTAGCCATTAATATTTACCCCATACCCAGAGAGCTGGTAGTACCATAATTAGCCACTCATCATGGAAGATAACTGTATAAGAGGAAGATAAATGAATTTGAGCGGGTGACATTCCCAGGACATTTGTGAATAAACGATGAACCTTTAAAATAATGGAGATCATATTTATTTTGCTGCTCAAACTGATTACTGAGATGTAGTTTATGATATTAAAATATTTATAAATATATATTTAATTTCTACCCATCTCTACTAGGGACTATAATACAAACTTTAATCAGCATTTTCCCTAACATTTGAAAGGCAGTTATAGAACTATATTAACATTCATCTTACACTGCTTCTTGAAAAGGCTCAATTCTTTAGCATGGCTGTTAAATCATTAAGCAAGTGCACTGTATGATAGCATAAACAGAGCTGGTCTGAATTCACTATTTGCTTATCTAAAACATCTTCCCAGAGTTGGGCAAAGAAATTACCCAGTTATCATATAAGAGCCAGATACAATTCTCTGACTGGTTTGTCATCATGGTGAGAATATGATCTCACTACATTGGTTGGGTCAGTCATCAAATATCTGAAATAAAGTCAAGTTATCTTCATCAAATACAATTTTTACATAAACCCCAAGAGATTTTCAATGATATAATGAGAGAAACAACAAGATGTGTGGAGATGGTCAAGGAAATAACCTTTGATAACATTATACAGTTGGTAGTAAAGGTAAAACTCTGTAAGCAAAATGCTGGAGGGGGCATCTTGATTGCACCCTGTGCTGAAATTTAAGAAAAGATTTCACGTTGTTCTCTTTTTACCAATATTATCAATTGTTGAGCTGTCTTTCAGGATCTTGTTGGACTTCCAAAAATTTGGCTAAATGCTAGATTCCTGATTCTTTCTAGGTATCTAGCATAAAAAAAATTGGAGACATTTTATCATTAACCTATCCTTTCTATCCTTCTGATGTTTCTGATTGATTTCACCTTTCTCCACCAGTCTCCACTACTATTTACTTAGTACAAGTCTTCATCTTTCCTACTTGATCATTTCCTAACTGTTCTCCTTCTACCTTTTTCTTATGTGATTAATTGACATTTCATATTTTAGCCATAAGTAAGGCCCCAATCTTTCTCTAAGGTTCAAATTCTTCAGGCTAGCTTTCAAAGCCATCTTCCACTTGGTCCCCTGTCATGGAGCTTACTTCCCACTGAATCCATCCATGCAGTAGAATCCAAGTTACAAGGTAGAGGTTTGGAGCTGTTCTGTTTCCTATACAATCTCCAATGCCTCACATAATGCCATGGTACTTAGCACCCTGTCTTGGTTCTTGGTGGTGCTTAGTAAACATTTGTTCACTATAAGAATAAATGTGACTCAACCTCACCTTACATCAAATAAGCCATTGCACAATTACAGAGCTTTGAAAGTTCCAGATTCAAATTACTCTGATCAAAAATCCCAGCAATCTTTAAAAATTCTGTTGCAACAATACCTCTACCATCATCATCATCTATCTCCAGAACTTTTTCATCATCCTCATTTCAAACTCTGTGCTCAGTATGCAAAACTTTCCATTCCCCATCTCATCCCCTGAGACACTTTCTGTCCCTATGAATTTAACTACTTTATTTGGTAGAATCATGTAATATTTGTCCCTTGTTTCCATCTTATTTCATTTTCCATGATATTGTCAAGGTTCATCTATGTTGTAGCATTTGTCAAAATTCCGTTTCAATTTAAGACTGAATAATAGTCCATTGTTTGTATATACTACATTTTACTTATCCATTTATGTTTCAGGGGACATTTTGGTCATTCCCCATCTTTTGGTTATTGTGAGTAACACTGCTCTACATATGGGCATACAAATTTCTATTTGAATCTGTGATTTTTATTCTTTTAGATATATACTCAGAATTTGAATTGCTAGATTGCAGGTTAATTTATGCTTAATATTTTAATATTTTCAGGGACTACTGCACTGTTTTCATAGCATTTCCACCAACAATGGTCAAGTTTTCAATTTTTCCATATCTTCTCCAACTTTTTTGGTTTTGGTTTTGTTTGTAGTTTTTTTATAATGGCTCTCCTGATGGATATGAAATGGATCTCATTATGAATTTAATCTGCTTTTCCATAATGATTGATAACACTGAGTATGTATTCATGTGCTTGTTGGCTATCTTTATATAGTATTTGGAAATATATGTATGCAAATTCTTTATCCATTTTTTAAATGAGCTATTTGCTTAGTTGTTGTGGTGGTTAAGCTGTATTTTTTATATATTCTGGATTTAACCTTTTACAAGATGTATGATTTTTAAAATTTTATCTCATTCTCTAGGTTCTGTTAATGTTGTCTTTTGGGGAATAAAATGTTAACTTTGATGAAGTCCAGTTAATCTGTTTTTTCATTTGTTGTGTCTGCTTTTGGTACCATATCCAAGGAATCATTGCCAAATCTGATGCCATGAAGATTTTCCTGTATGTTTTATCCTAAGAGTTTTATAGTTTTATTATTATAACTTTGAGGGGTTTTTTATATGGCACTGAGAGTTCAACTTCATTCTTTGTATGTGGATATTGAGTTTTCTGAGTATCATCCTTAGAAGACTGTCCTTTCCTTATTGAATGGTACTGGCATATTTGTTGAAAATCATTTGACGATATAGGTGATATTTTTGTTTTGTGCTTTCTATCCTATTCAGTCGATCTATATGTCTGTCTTTGTACCAGATCTACAATGTTTCAAGCCTTGTAGTGAGTTTGCAAACTTCTTTTACAAGATTGTTTTGGCTACTTAGGCCTCTTGAGATTCCATATGAAGTTTAAGACAGATTTTTCTATTTCTGTAAAAAAAAAAAAAAAGAAAAGTATTAGAATTCCTAAGAAATGCACTATATCTATAGATTTCCTTGGGTAAATTGGCATTTTAACCATGTTAAGTCTTCCTGTTCATGAAAGTGGAATGTCTTTCAATTTATGTCTTTCTTCTTTAATCTCTTTCATCAATGTTTTATCATTTTCATTGTGCAAGCCATTTTTTTCCTTGATTAAATTTATTCCTAAGTGTTTCTCAGGCTATTTTAAATGAAATTATTTTTTAACTTCTTTTTCAGATTGTTCATTGTTACTATATAGTAATGCAACCTTTTGCATTGATTTTGTATTCTGAAACTTTGGTTACATTCATTGCTTTTAAAAATTTCATGTGGAATCTTTAGTAAGATACTATGCTTGTAATTTATTTTCTATCATAGTACACTATAGATTTGTTTGTTTTCCTTTCCCTCCTAGAGTGTAAGTTACTTAAGAGCACAAGCCATAGGGGCCGGGGATTTAGCTCAGTGGTTTCGCTGCCTGCTGCGCAAGCGCAAGAACCCAAGTTCGATTCCCGGTACCAAAAAGAAAAGAAAAGAACACAAGCCAAACTTCTTCATAGAGTCCAGCCTACTGTCCTATGTATATATGGCAAAAATACTTTTAATAAATGAGTCAATATCTCATTTTAAAGAATATCTATGTTCATGAGTTATGCTAACATCCTCAGAAGAGGTATTTGTGGGGTTCACCAACAGGACAGCCTCAGGTCCTTCTCTTACCAACCCTCTGGTCTCTGAATGACATAATTAAATATCTCCTCACTGCCAAATACACTGACTCTTTCACAGTCACAACTGTCTGATGAGGCATGTATTGTTCTACCCAGGTCCCTAATGACATAGCAGAGTTTTAGAGAATGTAATTGAGATCTCACATCTAAGAAATAGAGAATTGTTATGCAGGGATTATTAGGCAAGGAGAATCTGTGGAAGTGGGAAAAATTAAAGGAGGCACAAGGAATGGCAAATGGTAAAGTTGATATCTTTACCATTAAGTCTTACAGAAGAAAAGGCCAGTTCTTTCACATCCCAAGGTTGAAAATATGTGCTTCTGAGCTAGAAAAAGAAGATGAATCTGAGATGTGTTTAGGGGTGCTGACAGTACAAAATCAGCTACCCTTATTGTATTGTGCCAGATGCAACATGAAGTATTCATGGGTAGAGCTAATGTTTTATGGAGCTGAGAAACAATGCCTCAATATCTATGTCAAACTAATTGGTGAATAACGGTTTCTCAGAACTTTTATTCAGTATCAGTATCAAGCATTCAGGTTACTCTGCTCTCCTGGAGTCCTAGGAATTATGAGTCAATACATTCAAATCTCTGGTGTGTCTGACTTTGAGGCATGTTTTTACTTCATCATACAGACTTAAGACTCACTATTTCTAGAAATGCATCCTTCGCATGGAGGTCTTCATCCTCCAGACATTTTCAACACAGCCTGAATCAACTGCACCGTATCATGTATTATTGAACCTTGCAAAACTATTTTAGCCTTCTCCCCAGAGTATTTCCCTTTCTCTGTGTCTGCTTTCTCCCCCTTTATTGCTCTTTTAGAAGCAACTTCAAAGGAAAAGAACTTGGTAAAAGCATTAGTTTTACAGTATTCTGTTATTGGTGTTTAATGAATACTAAATAGTATGTTTATAATTACTAAATAAGGACAACAGCTGCTTATGGATCATAGATCCATGAAAAGATTCTCTATGAAAAGATTTTCTTATATTTGTTCAACTGTGTGCTACTGCTGATTTTTTTTTCAATTGTGAAGTGAATGATCGTAGAAGAGAAATAACTGACAATAACATATTCTGAGGAATATTGTCTATTAGCTGGTCCGGTTTGTATCTAGATTTAATATCACATTCGCAATTTATATTTTTTCCTTTCCATTCATTTTCAAGGTCATATTTTTCTCCAAACACTCACTTGGAATGGATAGGCTGTGTGTGTGTGTGTGTGTGTGTGTGTGTGTGTGCGTGTGTGTGTGTGGTGTGTACAGCCATGCCCATGTAGACACGAGCCTAAGAAGGAATTAGTAGGAATTAAATATTTAATCTATTTCCAAATACAAAAAAACTGTTGTTTGTGATCTTAAAGGCATAGATAAAATGAATTTTGGAAAACATCATATGTCCCAATCTGTTTTTCAATGACAGGAGTCTCTTACATCCAAAACCAGACTCTCAACAGCTCGACTTAGAAAAACAAAATTCTAACTTGCAATAAAGCCATTTCAACATTTTGCGTGCTTTGTAAGTTTCATGAATTTCTCCTTCCCTCAAACTACTTGTTTATCTTTGATATTTTTCAAACCTTGACATTTAAAAGATAACTATGCACAAGAACTTTATTCATTTTCCTATAAAAATGACTTTGTTGGCGTGAAAATTGCCAGGGGAGAATTTACAAAGAAATTTTACATAGGAAGAAAAAGTTCCACAGTCTCAAGAGGGAAACTAGATTTTTACTGTGCCTTGTCAGCCCTGCAGCTCTGAAAGCAACTCCAGCAGGGATGAGTTCTCTATGTTGCCTTTCATACTGGTAAGAGAAGCATTAACTACATTTGGATTATAGAAACATGGATGGCTGATGGAAATTTCAGGAAGCATTGGCATCATTTTCCTCCCTGAGGTGGGGGACATGACTGTGTCTTCAGAAAGCTCTGCTGAGATCACGCCCTGGAAACCATGGCACACTAACAGGCAGTCCGGCAGAGGGTGCTTTCTCAGGGGCTCCCAGGATTTGGTTCACCAGGGTAGCACTCTCACTTCAAATAACGAAGGACAATGGGACAGAGGTGTTGCTGCTTCAAAGGGGGTTGTGTGGGGCTCAGTTTGAGCCTTTTCTTCATTTGGATTCTGGCCTCAGAGGGAGTAAAGTGGTTCCCTGGTGTTAGGAACTTTGTTTCATACCACTAAAGTCCACAGGGGAGCAGGGTAGGCAATGTGAGGGCTGTAGCAACAAAGCCCTAGGATTTCTGATCTGCACTGCTCTAGGTCCATGAAGGGAGCAGTCAGTAAAGCAGCAGCTCAGCTCTTAGCAGCCTCTGCTTTTATCTCAGGAACCACAACTCCCAGCTGAGGTGGCAGTGGGTCTCTTGTGGGCTGTTTTTCTCTTTTGATTTGTGGATCTCTTCTCCTTTGTTTTACTGGTCCATTTTTATTGATTGCCTGTCATAGATCAAGGATGGTGCTCAATACTGAAAATGTAAAAGGACAACAAGTAGGATAGTTTAGTCTGTTAGTGTTGCTGTGAAGGCTAAAGTTATGGACTTGATTCCCAAATTTGAGCCAAAGTGTCTCATTATAGAGGGAGGTGAACATGGGATATCATAGAATCTAGCAAAGAGTAAGAGTGGTAGGGAGAAGGAGAAATGAGTTCAATATAATGGATCGCTTTCTTCTCTTGAAGATAGTCATCTGTGACTATTATGGGTGTCAGGTGACCTGATTAACTCGTATTACACGGATCACAGACTAAAAACCAATCTGCATTACTGTAAGCAAAGAGACATGGGACTAGTATAAATGTCAAAAGGAAAAGGCATGTTAATGTTCACCCTTAACATCATCAAAGCAAAATGCTCACTCATTGTATCTATGTATTGTTCTGCTTCCCAAGCTTGTCTTGTTTTTTGTTTTTCTTTTCTTTTTTAAACTGTCATAAACCATGGGGGTCTGCCTTTTACAAATGCTTGATTCAAAATAGAATTGAATCAAAAAGGTTTGAACTTGTGAGAGCTACCATGTCCTGTAGGATGGGTTAAACAGACTCCTGGGGCTCCTACCTCTCTAATTGTAAAGTATATAGGCAGCGATGGTATGGTATACTGCTCTTCTGACACAAACATGGTCAGATGGAAAAGAATTTGCCCCAAGACTGAATCTGAACAGAAACCCAGCAGAACTTTGCTTTGCCATTAACTGACAATGTATCCTCCAGTCTATACCTCAAAGTCCTCACTTTAAAAATGAGAAGTAGTAATCCAGTTGATTCCCAAGATCTATGCATCTATGTCAAAGGCCCACAAAGCTTCCAAAGCAATACTGCTAAAATTCAATTATTTTTTTTAAGGCAGGATAAAATTCTTGGAAGACAAAGAACAATCCTACACTGGCACAAACCCCTTCTATCCCAAAATCCTGCCTAGGAGATTTGAAAATCATTGTTCTAACGCATAAAATTTAATATCAAGAATACATCTGCCTTTGTACTTTGCACTTTGCATTTAAAAGGATTTAATGCATTTGTATTGGATTTTTTGCTCCTATGCCCCTTGGTGCAGTTACAAGTGGGTCACTGATTGTGGCTTTCTGAAAATGAAAGAGGGAGAAGAGATTCTTGTTCTCCCACCCTACACCTTTAAGTAGCGTTTTCATATTTGCCCTCCTTGCTTTCCTCTGCCTGGGGTCCAAGTACAGACAAGGTGTTAATGTCTGAGCAGGAAATTCTCTTTTCCTTGGCCCTAAACTTCTGAAAAGCAAAATAAGAAGAAAATATACTCTGATAGACTTGTTCTGATCCATGCCTAACAAATACAGGGACTTGGTGTGATTTAGTGTAACGCCAGCAGCACAAACACGACTGTAAATTATTCTTTTCCAACCTGTCTCTGAGGCTCAAATTGCTGTTTGCTGCCTGCATCTTTAATGATGGTTGATACATCCTCTGAGAAGGAAACACTGATCACTTCTATCTTCATTTAGGAGCTAAGATCATTGTGTATGTGTCTGTTTGTGTATGTGTATGTGCATACATTTAATAGTAACCAAAATCAAGGAAGCCATGAAGAAAGAAGGTGAAAAAAGAACTGGGCTCAATTGGTCATAAGTGGCAAAGAATATCCAAATACAAGCAATTCTCTTGTCTCAGTTATTATTTAACCTGCTTTAAATTTAAACAATAAAGAATCTTGATACTTATGACAGGGTTTTGTGGTGTTTTGGCTCCCTTTTTAAGATCACAGTGGTCCTGTTTCTTGTAGTGATCTGAATGGAAAATTACTTGAGAAGCCAAAATAACACCTTGAACTAAATGAAGAGGCTTAAAAATGTAACTGAGGGGCTTGCAAAAAAACACAGGATGTCATCTTTGAGACTTCAGAGAGTATATAAGTTTGACCTTTCAACCAACACAAGTTACTTGACCTATCAAGTTTACACATCTGGGAAAAGTAGCAGATTTGGGAGTTAAGAAAGTCTTCCTAGGGAAAGGTAGCTTCTTCGAACTGCAGAATATTTGGCAATTAATCAGAGGAAAGGGGCCTATTGTGCTCCCTTCTTTTTTTGGGGGGGGGTACCAGGGATCAAACTCGGGACCTTGCACTTGTGAGGCAGGCGCTGGAACCACTGAGCTAAATCCCCGGCCCTTGTGCTCTCTTCTTATACGCTAATTACTTCTAGACACTAATTACTGTGAGTTTTTTGTAGAAGAAGATAGAAGACATTGTTCATCACACTTGTGGACAAGATGCGCTTTCAGGGAGAGAAAATATGTTTTCCAACAGAATTCTCCATCAAATGGCTATCAAACTTTGAGCAATGGGTTAAATCTTCTAAGAAAATTTCATAGGGATAAATGCATAACCCTGTCTATGGGTTCAAAAGGTTTTGAGTCCAGGGGCCGGAAATTTAGCTCAGTGGTTCTGCCACCTGCCTTGCAAGCACAAGGTCCCGAGTTCAATCCCCAGTACCAAAAAAAAAAAAGTTTTGAGTCCAGATAGTCTTCTATGGGGTGGGCAGACACTGGAGAGCAGTAACACATGTTTTACGGGGTGAGAGACATTGCATGATAAAAAAAGATACTTTTAAAGTAGAGAGAGGTACACATTCTCCTCTTAAGGTTCTGCTTTAACCAGATGGTGGTTGAAATGCCATGTTGTGTTCACTTTCTCATAAGATGAGCTAAAGAATCCAGAGAAGCTAGAGCTCCACCAAAGAAACTGGTTGTTGTAAACTTGAAACCCAGGACTGTTGTAAACTTGAAATAATAACATGCAGTAAGACCTGGTGGAGATGGTGTTGTCAGCATACACACAAAGACTCTCTCCTAAGTACTGGCCCCATTCCTTGTCCATTCTCTTTTCAGGAATGGCGAACAAGGTATCAACTTGTTGAGCAAGAAGTTGGCTGTAACTTCCTAGCATGATGTGACAAGGTGCTGAGACTACATGCAAACTCAACCAAGAAATCAATTAGCAGTGACAGTCACTTCCTCTTGAGCTGGAGTGGCAGCACTTAGCCTCGGTGTTGGTCATCGGCTGCATTTCTTGACTAGCAGAAATATAATTCTGGTTCTTGGGCTCACCTTCACCCCAGCCTCAAAAGGACCTCTCCATAAGAACACTGGTAAATACCTCTGGGAAACAGCCAGGCCAAAATGAGCCCATACAGCCACCTTCAAGAGCACCAGCAAGAATGCAGGTGAATATTAAACTCTGCTGCTTTTCTTCAGGGCCCTTCAAGTGAATGAGAAGGAGCATGTCTGAGGTTTTGCTACATGTAAATTGTCTTTCTGCAGACAATAGGGACTGAATTCTAATAAGTTTCCTGGCCCCTGTGAACATACTCAGAGAAATGTAGCTTTAAATGATAAAGAGAACCCTTTGTATAAGATGGGTAAGAGAAGGCCGGTGCTTTCATGGACCCTAGGATGCCCAAAGCCTCCTTTCCTAATCCCTTTCTGCCCCAGGGTTTCACTCACAGGTATCCACAAGTGAACTGATCTCAATGAGTCATCAGAGGAAAACATTACGGGATGGTGCTGAGGTGGATGGGTCCTGAAGGAGACAGACATCAAGACACTTGTGCTTTTGCTGTCGTTATTACAGTTAGGCCTGTTTGCCATGGAGGAAGAGTCAGAAAACAAGGGTTTGAGTCCTAGCTTTGCTAGATAAGATCTTAAGCAAATTACTTAAGTCTGATAAACACTGAAACACAGACAGATTTATATCCTTTATGTAATGCATTATTTTGTGAATTAGATGATGAATCCCTTCAAGCTGCTTTTTCTTGGTTTTCAAATAATAGGTGATCATTTTAAAAAATCAGAAAATAGAAGTGCAAAGAGAAATTAATCTCTTCTAAGGTATGACTTAGATCTAATCATGATGACCACTTCAAACCATAGCATTTACTGACAGGAACAGAAGCCCATAGCAAATAGAGGGGTTGGGAGGGGAAGTGACAGAGAGGGATGGAGACAGAGAGAGGGAGAGAGAAACAGAGACAGAGAGAGAGAGTGAGAGAGAGAGAGAACAATGAACAATGTTATGATTGGAATCTAAGATGTCCCCCAAAAGTCTCATGTGTGTGGAAGGAGATTAGATTAAGGGCTCATGGGAGTGCTATTACACTCATCAGTGGATTCATCCATTGATGAATGTGCTGTTAGTAGGTGGGGCCTGGTTGGAGCCTCGTCACTGGCGGTGTGATCTTGAAGGGCGAATTCTTGTTCCTGCCTCTTCCTTTCTCTCTCTGCTTCCTGTCTGCCATGGGTTGAGCATCTTTTTTTCCACCATGCCCCTCAGCTATTCTGTTTCTGCCTTGGAGTCAGCAGACCATGGACTGAAAGCATGAGCCGAAACAGACCTCTCCTCCTTTAAATTGTAGGTGTCATATTTTGTCCCAGCAAAGAGAAAGTGACTAAGACAAATGGTGAGCCTTTATTTCACCCTAGACCCCAGAGAACCAGAACTCAAAGGACTCAAATGGCAAAAAAATCAACATTTTTTTTAAGCCTTTCAAAATTCTACTATGCAGCTATAAACATTATACATAAATTAATATATTATATGTCACTTAAACGGAATTTAGAACAATATTTAATGTTATCAAGGACACCAAGTGACATTGAGGTTGTATTTCCATTAATGAGCCCTACTCCTGTTGAAAAGGCAAAGATCTGAGGGCTTTATTGGTCTATGGAATCCTCCTCTTTTTTGGGGGGGGTACTGGGGATCAAACTCGGGTCCTTGCACTTGCGCAGCAGGTGGTGAAACCACTGAGCTAAATCCCCGGCCCCTGGAATCCTTCTCATGCCACCAGCCACCAGGGAAGCTTCTCAAATGGTCAACTGCGTGTCCCTGAGAATTTCTTTTTATTTCTTTACTCACTTATGACTTACTTGTCTTTGCTATGATGTAAGCAGGGAACATGGCTACATGATGTTTTTGAGCTCTCTCTAGAAGCTAATGAGGGGGCCCAATTATTGTTATACTTCTCAGCCCTAATGCCCTGACTATTGCTACAACCTTGCTCAGTCCACAGATAACATCCTTGAGAGTTCAGTCATACTGTCTGGCTGTCAAGCAGAATCAATTAGCCAATGAAGTTATAATCATTCACAAGGGATCACCTAATTAGGAATAAGAAACTGACTTCAATGTAGTTCCTTGCCACTGAATCTGATACCAATCCAAGAATAATAAAGTCTTAGAAATCAAGGACTGACCATTTAAGTCATGTGAATATTTACCCAATTAAGATGGTTTTCTATACACATTTACCATCAATTCAGGACATTCTGTCATAAACGGCAAATTAGTGAATCAGTGAATTGGGCAGAGTTTGCTCTGATGTGGGTAGTCGGCACTAAAGTGGCTAGATTAGACAACAAATCTATAAGACAAAAGTGCTGTTGAAAATCCCATATATTGTAAAAAAATATATTTTGGAGTATAATACTATAAGTAAATGGATTTTATCAGATTTTCCAACTCTTCATCACTATTTTGGTTTATTTTCTTTGTTTTATTTTGGAGACCCTCAGAAGTGTGAATATTTGGTGACCTGAATAGTGGATTTCATTACTTTAAATGATTGCAAACATTTTTCCATAGAATTAACCCTTGCAGACCTGTTTGCCCACAATACAAAGACACTGAATGGAATGAAGTATAGAATTACTAAACTGACTTAATTTAAGATTAAATCCATGCAGATGTTGAAATTGAATCATATTCATTTTAGCTACAATATTAAGCTAAAGGAAACAGTACTGGGGGCTTTAGCTTAGATACAATTATGGGTTCATATTATCTCATTTAGCACTCTAAAACAAATGACAGCAAAGAAAGAAACCATGTTGAACAATGACATAAATATCTATTTTTATTCAGTTTCTACTTTTAGCCAAGCACTACAGTAACCCCTCATAGTGCCCTTTTAAGATTAGACATTAATACACCCATCTTTTAGAACAGCATAGTATTGCTCAAGATTCTGAAACCAATAAACTGCAGACCATAGTTTGAGCCCAGAAGGCCAAAATTCATGTTCTTTGGATCTGTCTGAAGAAAACCCATCCTTTGAGAATGGGATTTGAATTTTCCATATTTGATAAATAATTTTTAATCTTTCAACAAGAGTGAAACGTTGCAGAGTAAATCACCACGTGACTTATCCTGGCATCCTACGCCATCTATAGTGAAGTATTTCTCCTCTCCAGTGGCACCTTTTGGATTGTTGAACATTAAATCTGCAGGGCTCTCCTGGCATTTTTCTTTGGGTTGGGATGTACTCCTTGGTGAGGATTCCAGCAAGGATTCTGAAAGTCTGATTGCTAGCTGTGCAGCAGCAGCACTGTTGCGAACTTATTCGGAATTCAAAGCCAAAGACCCAGCTACAGACCTGCCAAATTGGAAACTCTTGGGATGGAGCCCAGTGATGTGTCATTTAACAAGCCCTTTGTTGAGACTCTCTTCTGTGGTCATGTCTGAGAGCCACTGGTTCACAGGAAGAAGGCTCCAGGTAAGTGCCATGCCCACAGACCTCTTACATCCTGATGTCCTTCTGAGGGACCCATCCTGAAAGCATCTATCAGGCATGGGAATACAAATTATTACAAAAATGCCAGGTCTCAATTTGTTTGTCTGCCTGCTTTTTCCCTCAAACAGAAGGATTTTAATCAAATCCCCCTTGAAAAACAAAAGGACTCCTGCCTTATTCTAGGAGGGATTGAAGAGGCAGATCCAGAACTGTGGATATTTGTGAACAAAGACACAGATACACTGATGCACACATATAAACACTAAGATACACAACCATGGAGGTAACTTGGCCAGGCCTGAACTTTCCAAGGGTCTTTGCGTAAGATTGAGACCACAGAGGAAGCACTCAGTTCAAGAAATACAGTAATATGGTACCAGCTTAAAAACATGCATGCAAAGCAGTAGAAGAGAGAGCCTAGAAATAAATATAAATATATAATAGTGAATTAATTTTTGTCAAAGGTACCAAGAAAACACAGTAGGAAATTCCCACAATAAATGCTGGGAAACCTAGATTTATACCTGCAAAGAATGAAATCGGATTGTTACCTTACTTCTGATATAGAAGTCAACTCAGAGTGAATCAAAGACCTAAGTATAATACTTAAAATCATAAAACTCCTAAAAGAAACATGGGAGGAAAGATCCTTGACATTGGCCTTGACAATAATATTTTTTATTTCACATCAAAAGCTCAGACTACAATCACAGGGATTGCATCAAACTAAAAAGCTTCTGAGCAGCAAAGGAGAAAAAAACAAAAGGAAAAAAGCAACCTCCAGATTTGTCAAATTGTTTTTAAACCATGTCTGGCAAAAGGTCAGTATCCAAAATGTATATAGAACTGATTTTTTAAATGGAAAAAGACTTAAATAGACTTTTATCCAAAATAATATAAAAATGACCAAGAAGTACATGAAAAGGTTTTCAACATTGTTAATCATCAGGGAAATGCAAATCAAAACCGCTATGAGATACTACCTCATAACTCTTTGAATGGCTGCTACCATAAAGGCAAATGTCGGCAGGAGTGTAGAGCAAGGGACTTTTCCTACACTGTTGAAAAGAATGTCAATTGGTACAGTCATTGTGTAAGATAATATGGCGGCTCCTTAAAAAATTAAAAATAGAACTACCATATGAGTATATATCTAAGGGGAATGGAATCATTACCTCATTAAAAAAATCTGCACTCCCATGTCATTGCAGTATTATTACCCAACCTAAGTGTTTATTGATAAATGGATGAAGAAATTGTGGTTAAATGCATATACTACAGAATACTATTTGGCTCTAAAAGGGAAAATCCTTCCATTTGCCACAACATAGATGAACCTGAAGGATATTTAATAAGTGAAATAAGCCAGATGTAGAAAGAAACAAATACTGCACAATTACACATGTGGAATTTTTAAAAGTGAAATATAAAAAGATGTAGACTAGAATAGTGGTAACGAATGGGGGGAAAGGTAGGACATATAGGTCAAAGACTACAAAGCAGAAGACACATAAGATAAACAAGCCTAGAGATCCACTGTACTACATTTGGGACTTTTAATAAATGAATAGATTACAGCTGCTGTTGTCACACATATACAAAAAGTGGATGTCTATATGACATGATAGATATAATAATTTGCTTCACTATAGTAAACCTTTTATAATTATCTATGTTTATCTCATAGTATCATGTTGTATGCTTTAAATATACAAAATAAAATTTTTTTTAAAAAATATGTATGTTTGTAATAGCTAAAACTTGGAAACAGCCCAATTGCCCATAACTGGAGACTAGATAAAGAAGAGGCAGTTTTTTTATACAATGGAGTACTACTCAGCTGTGAAGAGTGAGAAACTAGAGACATTTCTAGCTAAATGAATACATATTGAGGCCATACTCTTAAGTGAAATAAATAGGATACACATGTGTATATACCAAATAGTTTCTGTGGTGTGAGAAACTGAAAGTGTAAATAAGGATAAAAAAGCATAATAGATATTGTGAAATAGGAATAAAAGGTCCAAAGGGGAAGGGGAAATGGTAGGGCTAGGGGAAAGGAAAGAAGGGAATGGAATTAATATGAGAAAAGGAAAAAAATGGAAACAAAGTCTTTGTAAATAGGGAGGGATGGAGGGGTTGAAGGGAGGGCAGTGGAAGGGGGAGAAAATAAGAACCAAGATACATTATGTAAAGGTACAAGTTTCCAATGATGAGTGTCACCATATTGTATACCTAAAAATCTACCAATAAACTTAATGAATAAAAAAAAATGTATGGTGAAGTTGCCTCAGCACGTATCAGTATAGAATGGAAGAAGTCTGAGACTTCACACCATTAGCCTGCTTGCTGTGTGTTTTCAGACAAGTAAAGAGCCTCTCTTACTCTCCCTATCCTCATCCATAAAATAGGAGCAGGAGCACTCACCGCCACTCTCCACACACTAAGCACCATGCTACATGCTTCACATTCCTACACTTAAGACTGATGACAGACCTTGGACCCAGGTAAGACAGCACCTACAAGCTTGAAGTTCAAAGACACTGAGTGAACTGAGTGTGCCTATGTGTCTGAGATCACATCTCAATTTAGGACAGAGTGGGATTTAATCATCCTATGTGAATCCAGATCTTGTGCCCTGTGCCAGAAAACTCCTCTTAAGATTTCTTCTACTTGCAGCATGGTCCAATTTAAGGACTCACGTACTCCCTTTCCTTTCTACCTAAAATGTTATACCTTCATTTAACATAGATTATTTTAAATTGCATGTATAGCTAAGTAGGTCACATTTGAGACTTTTTTTAAATTCCAGCAATTTTTAAGGGATAGAAATAGAAGGAAGTCTTTTATATGTATATTGGGGTAAATTTAAATATACAAGATTTATTTTTACATTCTGTACAGACTTAAGGTCATGTTGCTAGATCAGATGCATGAAAATATATATGTTTTGTTTATCTTTCACAAACCTACCATGATTAGAATATCCAGGAATGACTTGACTTAAGGCGAGGAGAAAGTAGTAAAATGGGAAACATTTATTTTGTTCTCTGACTTTCTCCAAACTTTTTCCAAAATTTTAAATATACAACTCCTTGAAATCAGGGACTACCACTATATTGTCCTTATGTTGTTTCCTTATTATCAATCAATAAATGACTATTGAATAACCTAACAAGAGGAAAAATGAATATGGAAATTAGTCAATTACCCCTTCCTACCCCTTTAGTTATACTTTATAGATTAATTTACTCATTGGGATTTTTTTCTCATTACTTAGATAAAGGTGTCAATGTCAGCATAGGAATTTAATTAGGGAATATTAGGTAAAGAGGTAATTTAGGAGCCTAGGCTTTAAGAAATATTGCTGTATTGTGGATGAACACCTCAATAAGCAGTAGAAGGTATGGGTCCCCTGGACAAAAGAAAGGTGGGTGAGACGTCAGCAAGATGAGCCAGAGTCTAACTCAACCTTCGGCCAGGTGGCCTGCACCTTATTCTGTTCTAACCAATGAGGTTTCCTAACAGACAGCCCAGTAACCAAAAGGAAATCTTGACGTCATATAAGGAAGCAAACTGGACTCTAAACACCTTGCACATGGAGATGATACTCACCTATTTATTCCCAGCACCTATGAAGTCCCATGCACAGAATGGTCACTGAATAAACTGTTGTGCTTATAACCACCTTCATATGTGCTTTTTCACTAAGCATCCCACTATGCGGTAGATCATTCAAATGCATTGTCTCTTACCCTACAAAGTTTCAAACCATGATGTTTACCCACATAGTTGTTTCTCAAAAGATTTTTTTGAAGACAGGAAAGAATAGAATGTGACCATTCAGTTTTGCAAAATATCATCCAATATCTGGCTGATAACATAAATAATGATTGCTTATAGCTGAACACTATAAACATAGAAAACTCCAGCATTACACCAATAACATCTAAATTGGTGTCACAGACTGCATCAATGGTCATCATTTCTCCACTTGTTTAGAAGTTGAACAACATGGCACAAATAGCAAAAAACCACTAGTGGATTTGGAATCCTTTTTTGCACAAAATATAAATGATTTTAACATCAGAAGCACACATTTACATGAAAATAACATGCGAAAAAAAAAGCCCAGCACCAAAATGACTCTAAGAAAACAAAAAGCTTCATGGACAAATTTGACATCATCCACCTCCAAGTAGTCTGCAGCCATAATCTCTCTCAGTCCAAGAAAAGGAGACTTTGCTCCTATGGCAAAGGAAAAGACAGTGGCAGCCAGGTCACACTGGGGAAAGCTGGCAGAAATCCACTGCTACCATCCCACTAGACAGCAGACCAAACTGAGCCTTGCAAGTGGGAAATGATTTGTTCAAAGGCGCACAATTAATACATAAGGCAGACAGGGTCAGACCTAACACCAAGCAGCAACACCCTGAACCACGATCTTTTGGTTTTATTAATTATCAACTGCAGATAGGCTGTTGGGGGAATAGAGCCCTCTGGTGTATCTACTAGAGTCAATACATACAAATAGTAATCCCCTTCCTGAGGCATCCCAAGAGACAGCCATTCAGAGCTTGCAGCTTAATTACTCCTTCATCCAATATTTTTATTCATTATATGAAAGCATTGTTCTGAATGCCTTTGGTAACCTCAAGAAATAAAGAGACAAAGGCATTGAAAATCAATTACCCAGCAGCTCCTCCATCCAATGGGCCTCAATACTGGATTATTTGCTGAGTATCTTGTGCTTGGTTTACCTAAAAAGCTGATTGGGTAGGCTTTAGGCTACCTCAGTCACTGGAACAAAAAGGGAAAAGAGCTGAAGTAGTAGGCAGTGCGGCTTTAGATGGCTCTTCTCAAGGATGTGGAGTGGAGAAAGAAAGAGAGGCATGAGGTCTGAGAAAGGAAAGGGGGGGAGATGGGAAGTACAAAGAAGGGAAGGACTGACTGCCTGGGCAACTGATTTATTTGGTTCTAGACTGGTCAATGCATATGATATATTTTTAAAGAATCTAAAGTGGTTTGAATATAACAGTAGGATTATGAAAGGTACTTACAAAGTAGAATATTAGAAACCAAGAAATGTGAAAGTCTGGCTTGGGGTTTCCCACTTATCAATCACTTAACCTTAGTAACTATTTCATAATGCATAAATGATGTATTTATAATGTATGTGTAAATAACCACTGTAAAAGATGAGAAGTGATAAGCACCACAAAAAGAACAATCGGATCTTGCTGGATCTCAGAATGAAAAGAAATTTCATTGATACCTTGGGGCAAAGACAGAACAGGGGAAGGTTTTTATAAGGATGTGCCAATTCTAGCCACAAATCAGAATGTTTATATGAATATTAAACCTAATTCAAATGATTGTGAATTTCAAAAGCCAGAAATACAAATATTTAAAAATTCAATATTCTTCTATTTTTCTTACCAATGCACTTAGCTTTTGCCTCAAATATCTATTTTTTCTACCTAGTAATACAAATTTTACCTTGTGATTTCCAGGTAAACTCAATCTATTCTGGGTAAATTCATTCAGTTTAGGCTTGACCTTGGGCAGTTCAGAATGTCTAGCCCTTTAAGGGCTGGGTAGGAACTGGGTTTATGTGCCACAGGCAGAGGTAGAAAGCCATAGAGCATCCCTGGTCATCTTGTAAGCTGCATGATCTTCAGCTGAAGTTCACTCTGACTCTTTCTCATCCGGAGTCCTTTGGAGCTGTCAGCCCCTCCTGGCTACTTCCTTGGCCCAGTCCTGTCAGAATGTCTGGAAGCTCCCCGATTCCACCCTGGGGAGTGGGAGAGGCTCAGGGTGCTGTCTTGGTCTCTTATTTCCTAGGTACCACTCATTGCTTTTCCCATAATGGCTGCACACACTGCCTCAGGACAGAGAAAATGTGAAACTTGCCTTATGTTCCTGGGCTTCACCCAAAGATTTAATGCAGGTCATTTTTTTCCCCAAATTTGCTGTGGTTTTTATCAATTTCACTCTCATAACTGGAGAGTCTGGCAGTGAGGAGGGAACAAGAACGCATCGTGGCCGAGGTCATGGTCATATATCTTCTGAGTGTCATCCCATGACCAGCCCCACACCTAAACTGACTTCCAGAGTAAAATAATATTACTTCTATGCAGTTGCTCCCAATTTATTATCAGGTTTCTTTGATGGGGTATTGGGAATTGATCCCAGGGCCTTCACACTAAGCTATACCCCAGCCTTTTAAAATTTATCTATAAAATTACTTTAAGACAAAGTTTTGCTATGTTACTAAAATGCTCGGATTGAACATGAACTTGCAATCCTCCTGCCTCAGCCTCTCAAAGTGCTAGGATTACAGGCATGCACCACCATATCTGGATAAATTTTGGCTTTTGAGGCTCAAAAAAAAAAAACAAAATGGAAAAACAGAAAGAAAAATCTGCTTCAGGCAAAACACACACACATACACACATACACTGTATCCTTGAATATTTATCTCATCCCTGTGCTTCAAATATCATTTTTTAATGCAAAGACAAGCATTAACTGACTTCTTTCTCACTATGTTAGTCACAAACCATACTCAGAGGGCAAAAAAGGGGGTAAAAAAGTATTACAAGTTATTTCTTTCTGAGAGTACAGGAGGATAATATTATAATGGAAATATGAATTATGCAATAAAAATCAAGAAGTTTTTAAAAAGCAAAAGCAAAAATCATCTGATATATACAAGCTTCCTTTGGTCCATACTCCTGGTTCAAGCTGAATAATGTTAGCTCATGGGACAAAGTGCAGTGCCGAGACAGCAAGCAGCTCTCCTGCGCAGAGTCAGTTCTTGCGTGGGCCCCTTCACTGCATCATCCCAGCATCGGTGATGCTCAGAATATTGAGAGGGACTGAGTTATGCAAAGAGCTCTCCAAGTTCTGGTGTCCCCAGTGACTCTTACTGAAGACATTTTTATCACTCTTATTTAAGCCCTTGTCTTTCATGATTAAATAATCAGCTCATTGGTAGCCACAGGGCGCTTTTCCCTTGGGATGTTGTAAAATAACTGCATGCGCTGGTTAGAAGGCCAGGATAATTTTGTTCGGGGAGAGAAAAGAACACCACATGCTCAAGCTGTGACAGAACAAATGTTTGCTAATTTTCTGTTGGGGGATTTTCAGTTTTCCACTTGAGTTGCTGCCGCTGAAATGAGAATGTTCGCATTTTCAACATGCCATAATTTATGCAGGAGACATTCAGTAATGACTCCAGCTACTGCCAACTGTAGAATTAGTCAAATATCCTTAGATCCAAAAATGAATGTTCAAAACAATTGTTAATTGAGCTGTTTCAGTTCCCTTTTTCAGGGACAGCAGCCCTCAGTAAAATAGATCCACATGAAATTGCAGACATTTGTCATGTGTGCAGCCTAAGATAAGGTTCTCATGCTGTCTTCTTTAAAACCAGTACCAAAGAAAAGAACTCAGGAGAGGTGATATGCAAAACAGGAGAAAAAAATCTAACAAGAATAGTAAATGGACTCACAACCACGATGCCATGCCTCCTCAACTCAAACCACTCCTATCAGGGAGACACCCACTTGTCTGCTTAAAACTGGAAAAACAGAAGGCCATGCCCAGAAAAGAAATCCAAAATCATTTGAAGTCCAGACATTTTCACACTATCAAATCATTTTTCTAATGATTATTTTAAAACATTGATTAATGAAGTTTCCAGCTTATAAATCATTAGACCATGATATTCCCCTCCTATGACCATGGCAGCCATCAAAATCTAAGAATGTCACACTTTTCTTTAGAGGCCAGATTTGCCTCACAAGTCAAAAAAGCATTTGCAGTCAAACAATTATTACACCAGATATAATAGTTTGACATCTTGCATGTACTAGACACAACAATGGATTATGAGTTAGATCTAAATTCAAGATAAGGTTACCTTCAAGTAGTTTGCACTCTTCACCTGTCTCTATATTAAAATAAGTTTAAAACAAAGTACACAAGGACTTCTACTCCCAGTGATAATAAAGTAACTGGTTTGGAAGTGGCCTTTCCACCATAACAGTTATCAAACTGGAAAAATGGGACCTGGAATGTAGCTCAGTGGTGCCATGCCTGCCTGGCAAGCACAAGGTCCTGAGTTTGATTCCCGGTACAAAAAAAAAAAAAAACTGGAAAAACTCTATGATATAGATGGCCTCGGCATTGTAACAGACAGAGCAGTGTGGTAACCATTGAAAGAAAAAAATGCCGGAGGCAACCCCATATTCCACCTGCTTGTTGTTTGGGGGCATTTCAGAATCATGGTGCAAGGAGTAAACACAAAATAGAGCATGGGCTTTTCACTGAGATGAGAGACCAGGGAACAGAAAGTTTGCATCACATTAAACATCTGTAATCTGTGGGGAAATACTTCCAGAGAGCCCAAAGCTAAAAAGCAAGGAACCAGAGGTCTACATGGGGATTCTCATCAAACTCATATTCCTGAATGTGGCTTTAATTTATTTGCCATCATTTTTCATTTTTTACCCAAATGCAAAGCCAACCCATCCATATAACAAACCCAGGGGATTTCAACCGGATTTAAAAGCTTCACTTCATATGATCTTAACAGTAAAGAATGGGACACTGGTAAAAGTTACTCATGCCCTTTGGTCCTGCTCAGGTACACTGGATTTACCATTTCCATTTCAGCAGTAACATCCACTAGGCTTTCTGAATTATCACCTGAGTGTCCAAAAGAACCAAACTCAGTTCTAGAATTTGGCCACATGTCGCACCATGACCAAAGGGGAAAGTTTCAGAGATTTCCACTTGGCCTTTCCCACCATGAAAGTTCTTTTCTCATAAACCTATAATGAGAGTTGGCTAAACTCTCTACTGTGTCAATTCCAAAATACACTTGGTTATAGGGTAAATGGAAAATGACTCTAGGGTTTGTCTGTGGACACAGTGGAGTTATTGTGAGCAAACTTTCACCAGGACTCCATTTAGTGCCTCCATTCGTGAGCCCCCACTCTAATTAATGATGCTATAGGTTAAGATGTTAACATCAATTTAGACCTGCCCCTAGTCTCTTGAAATGTGTGTATGTTCATTCCTCTTTCCTGCCTGTTAAGTCACTTGAGTAATGACTGTTATGGTTTATATCTAAAACGTTCTCCAAAAGCCTTATATTTTCAGTGTTGGGGCCTGGTCAGAAGAGGTGGATCACTGGAGGTATAACTTGGAAGGATATATTCTTGTTCTTGGCTCCTCTCTTCTTTCTATGCTTCCTGGCTGCCAAGAAACAAGCAGCTTTTCCACCAGGCCCTTTCACCATGCAAGTTCTGCCTTGGAGCTGGCCAATCACAGACTGAACCCACTGAAACTATGAGCCAAAATAAACCTCTTTTTTTAAGTTGTGAATGTTCAATATTTTGTCCCAGTGATGGGAAAAGATGACTAATACAATAACCAAATGTCTTTTGGGGAAAGAATGTAGGAATCTCAATGGTATATATGCAGAGATTCAGGTCCTTCCTCATAAGGACCTGGACACTTTGGATCAGATACAAAAACTGACTGAAACTAAGCAAGGATTATGAATTTTTAGTGGGGCCCTCAGCTTTTTTCAATTCCAGTCTTACATTTGTTTTGTTGTGGATATTAGGCACATTGTGGTTGGCTGTGGATCTCTATTAGCCAAATCTGCAGTTCCCTGAAAACATCCTTGCCGCTTTGCAGCCATTATTATACTCATTATCTCCGACCTCAGGTGGCTATGAAACACCACCTGGCCTCCATTAACTTGAGGCTTCATCATCCTAGAGATAACACTCATCAGCATGCAGAAGACATCCACCACTGAACTTACTGAGTCCGGTGCCCTTTACACCAGTGCCCAGCCCTTGGTCTTAGTGAATGGGGGTCATTAGGCCCTTCTGTAAATCATAATCCTCTGCATAATTTTCTGGCCTCACATTATATATCATTTCCTTCTGCCTCTTTATTTCTTTTCCTGTCATTTTCTAGGCAACTCAAATATTTTCACTTCACTAGTCATTGCCCATTCTTTGCCAGGCTCCCCAGTGCCACCCTCACACATGAGTTCTCACTTTCCTGAGAGTCTTTGCTTAGTGTTAAAGTCCATGTCCTGACAGCATGCCTCAAGTCAACAAATTCTAACTTATCAAGTCTTGCATTCTCTTTTATTTAATCACAAACTCTGAAAATCTAACACCAGCTGTACTCTGAGGCCCCTGTTAGTGCATGGTAGTAATAATCACAATGCTTTCAACATTTGATTGGTGGTCTTTCTTTTAGAATCACAGAAGTTTTCATTGTTTTTTTTAAAGCTTGTATCTTTTACTATCTTGTCCCGTATTTCCAAGAATTGGTCAAACTTTATTCCTTTTTTCCTTTAGAGTTGAAATATATAAATCTGTATAAGTGATCAACAGCCAAAAGAATACTACTTAACATCAACCAGCTCAGACTGAGTAGCTTGGACAGAAACAGTGGATTAGAAATCAAAAGAGCTGAAGCCTAATCTTGTCTCTGACTAGATCAAATTTTTCAATCAAATTCAAATTACAGGGCTTGAACTTCCTGCATGGTATCTAAGACACACCTAAATCTACCATTTTATAGCTTAACAGGATTTTCCACTAGACAGTGCTTCTGTAACTAATCTACTAATTCTCCATATTCCTGTAACTATAAAAAGTTGTAAGGATACATGTAAATTATTTCATTTTCTCATTATGTGCCAATGCTAAAACAGAAAAAAATAGTTCAAATACAGTGAGAGATAATTAAGTTTGAATTTTCAATATTAAAGGAAAAATATATTAAATAGTATGACTAGTGTTTATCTTTTGAACAACAAAATACATTGGAAATAGATTAAAAGTTAAACAGTAAAAAAAAAAAGGTTTAAATCCAATTGCCTATAAGGAGCATGTTATTAATATAGACCTTTGACACTGACCTGGTGTAAAAATAAAATAGATGTGAATATACTTGTATTTGCCAGTTTTCCATTACTATAGCAAACTGCTTGAGATTATCAACTTACAAAGAGAAAACAGTTATTTTGTTTCACAGTTTTAGACCTTCAGTTATGATCAGTTGGCTCCATTGAGTTAGGCCTGAAGCAAAACATCCTGGCAGATGAATGTGAAAGACCAAAGCTGCTTACTTCATGGCCAGGAAGCAAAAAATAAAGAAGGATGTATGGAAGTCCCACAGTCCCGTTGGAAGGCACACTCCCTGTGATCTGAATTCCTCCCACTAGGCCACTTGCTAAAGGTTCCATCACCTCCTCAGAGCATCAAACTGAGGACCAAGCCTTTAGCAGATGGGCCTTTGTGAAACATTCAACACCCAAATCATAACAATGCTTATATTGCACTTAATCATAATAACTGCCTAATTCCATTATTACATTCACTTGTAATGTATTTTGCAGTCATAACAAATACACCATAGTAACATCTGTTTAGTGATCCCTGAAATTAAGTATAAAAGCATTAGATTAAAACCACAAAAAATGTACACACATATATTTAGTTCTTTATTTTGTTTGTACGTGTATATACACACTTTTACTCACAAAACCTTGTGTTAGGGAATGTTGACTTAAACAAGAGACAAAACAATGTCAAAAGAGGAAATATTAAGAATCTTGACTCCCCAACACTGAAAATACCTAAACACAAAAGACTATAAGCAGAGGGCCAGGGATTTAGCTCAGTGGTTCCACCACCTGCCTTGCGAGTGCAAGGTTCCGAGTTCAATTCCTCATACCAAAAAAAAAGACTATAGGCAGAATTAAGCTGTGTGTGACATATCAGGTAATTTCTCAAGTGTTTACAGGAAACCAAGAGTTAACACCAGAATATATAAGAGTTTAAAAACTCAGTACACATAAGGAGTAAAATTGTGCCAATTCTACAATAAGTAAAACAGAAAAGAATTGAAAATAGTAAAAGCCATCCAATCCCACAAATACAAAAGGAAATATAAATTAAAATTATAATGGAGACCATTATAACTGAAAACAGATTGGTGAAACTAATAAGGGTCAATGATAATGAATATTAGAGAAAGAACAAGGAAATATTTAGTTGTATATTCTGCTTGTAGTAATATAAATTCACTCAATATTTTGGGAGAAACATTTTGGCATTATTTATACAAAAATTAAATGAACATACACTTGGACACCATTATTCCACTTCATGCAATCTAACTGAAAAGAAGGATATGGAGGAAGAGGGGGAAAGAAGGGGTTTTGACAAAATTACATCTATGAAAAAAGAAATACAAGCTAAAAGAGTCACGGCAACATTTAAAATAGCATTTATTCATATAGAACTTGTATGGTAAACATGATTCTAAGCACTTCACATATACTTAACATAAAAATAGCTCGCTTTTCACATCAAGAATTTGAAGAATACCAGTAAATAACTTGCCCAAAGGATCTCAGCTAGCGGAACTCTTTTTAGCAGCTACCAAGAACTGTTTCTCAGTGTCTATAATAGCAAAATACCTGAGTGTAAATGTCTACCAAATAAAGGTATAATTAAATTATAAATATATGACATGTGGAGTATAGGAATTTTGTATGTACGATGTAAGATTACATTTTCAGGGAGAAATTTCACAAAATAAAATTATATATTCACTACTGACACATATTCACACATATACACACAAATGAACAGACTACCATAAAGGTACATAGCAAAATGATAACAGCAGCTTTCTTGAGAGAGAGACTAATATTTCTCCTGATGTTCTAGAAAACTTCCATGTTATCTGTATTTCTTCAATCTCTTTCCACCGGAATGTTTTCACAAGTCCTCAGTTTACTTAAAAACATATGAAGATTATTATTATCAATTTGTATGACTTATTTGAGCTAGCTATAGGATTTCTCATGCTGATCGTTTTACAATTCTTGACTCAAATTTATACCTCAAAAATTTCTTATTGCATCCTGCACTTACACATCTTAAACAGCTTTCACTGCCTGCCACCCACAAATCACATTACAGACATAGGGAGCTGGGAGCCGCACTGGTGCAGGTGTGTGCATCCAGACTACAGGTGTTTCTCGGAAGACATTACCTCCACATCCAGTCCTCTGGACAGGTCAGGTCCAGTCATTCTTTGCAAAGAAAACTAAAATCAGAATAGTTACTTCTGCTCCTACTGGATCCAAATCTAAGTTTGGTCACTCAGCCTCTAGAAACAAAAGCCAGAGCAGGAGACTGGGAAAAAGGCCCTGCTGTGTTTGTGACACACTATAATAACACTCCGGACACATTCGTGAGGGCCTGAAAGAAAAAGCAAAAAAAACCAAGATTCTATTTCACACAAATAAAACAGAAAGTCCTAACTAAGAGGAAGTGTAGACAGCTGGAGCAGTGAACACAGCTGAATGACCCAGCTGACCTCGCTATATGCACAGGATTTTCACACTGACTGTGAATTTAGCATGCAAAATAATCTGCAGGGCAAAATTTGTTCTGGGTTTTTTTCCATGTTTTATTTATCAGCCTATAAATAAAAAATAAATATGTTGACAACTTCAGTGTATTGAATATCTTTCATATGCTGGGATTAAATTAATCATTTCTATAGCCATTTCTAGTCTTCTTTGAATTCTTATTACAACTTTATAGAGTAGTATTTTAATATTTGTCTTATGAAGGAATTCAGATCAATGGGGCCTACTTATTAATTAAGAATAATTAAAAACAGTCTATCAATTACTCATTTTTTGGGCTTTTTATTGAACACTGTACAAAGATGTTTGTCGTAGACTTTATAATATGAAGAAATTTAACTTTATAATATAAAGAAATTCCCTATTGATTTATTTCCCTTAAATTAGTTAAATATTTTTCAATTGAGAAAATTTTAATTTCAGTCAGTGGAAAAAAGAAGTGAGGAAATCCTTCACCTCTCATGCTTTCCTCTCTGCTATTCCTGCTGACTCTTGACTTCTCTACTTAGGAAAAAACAACAACAAAAACAACAGAAAACAAAAGAGAAGTCTCCTAGTCTACTGAAGAATTTACTATGGCCACATCTGAAAGTTAATGAGGCAGAACAACCAGATATTTCTTTTCAGGCTGAACTATCTTCTGGCATCTAATGCTGATGAGTCCATAAATCCAAGCTTGAAAGGACTTTTCTAGCATAAGTTTCTTCTGAAAACATGAACTATTTTATAATATTCCCAACAAAAAGAAGTCCTCAATCTTCCTTATAAAGGGGTTTTCCAAATAAGACTTAATGAATCTATTAATACTATTGGAGTTTTGTTCTGCAAAGAAAACTACAATTCTTGAACATGAGAACCTCACTCCATACCTTTGCCATGTTTCTAAAAAAATAGCATGCATACTTGGCTGCTTACCACTTGTTTACTAATCTGAAAAAAAAAAGAAGCATAAGGCAAAAGACTGTCGAGTGAAAAGACAAGTTTAGCACAAAATCATTCTCAGAAAAAACTACTAAATATTTTTATCTCTGATGAAATCTAACCTTAAATTGCATTCTCAGTAACTCCCCCAAGATAATGATGAAAATAGATGTCTTCCCTATGTCCCCCCTGGTTCTTCCCCTACATCTCACACACGCACCCCCACACACACACACACACACTCACACACTCACAATTTGTTCACTCACTTTTTGCCCTTCCTCTCTCTAGCACTGGAGCAATCATTTCCAAAAATGTATGTATCTCTGTATTAGCATAGTTTGCAAAAAGTTCTGGTGACATTTTTCTCACTTTAGGAGCACATTCAAGCATTTAAATCACCTGTATAGATGATCTCACATGTGTGTACAATCTCTACCACAAGTGAAAAAGGTAGAATTCATGGAATGATAATGATTTCTAACATGACTGTAAATTCTTCAACTAGAGGTCACTGTCATATACCTGGACTGGTAGGTTTCATAGAGTAGAGTCTGGGTTATAGTTTTAGTTTTTCAGTATTTGAGAAAAATGATTATAAATTATTTGGAAATTATACTGTGGAAAATATTTAGAGTAGCTTGATAAGTTGGAGATAATTATATGTAAATTTAATTGTGTTAAATCAAGCTATAGTATAAATATGCTATGGGAATTATTTAAAAGCATTCCTTGCAAATATTTTTATGGTCCAGAGAATCCATCTTTGATATGAATAAGTTCTCCATATTCTGCTATATGGTACACACATCTGGTTTACATCAACTCATACTTCTGTTTCCTTTACAAGAGGAAATAAGATATTCCACAATGGAATTAGGATTCTGCAGTACATTAGAAAGGCATAGTAGCTGTGACCACAGGGGGGTGTGGGAGAGAAAACAGCTAAAGTAAATTACATATTGTTTTTAAACATAAAAGACTGAGAGTCATAGATAGGGGCACAAAGATGATTAAGAAACAGGGGTCCCAGTCCAGGGAGGGAGGTAGCTCTGTAAACAGATAATTGCCAGGCAGCGCTGTGCTGTAGTAAGTGTTTATCTGCCTCATTGAAGACTACAACTTCAATTAACCAAGCTATCGGACCAAGGACTCTTACTAGTGAGAATGGAAATGAAAATTTAGGATCTCCACCTCCTTGGTGCTGGGATCCCACCAGTGTTCTCCTCGGCCTAAAAAGTATTTCCACTTTCCTAAATGACCTGCTTTGTGTCCCATGTGGGCAGAAAAGCTTTTGTTGAGACCAATCAGGAAGCTGTTCAGGTGTCCTTGG
>NW_004624767.1:4985141-5054929 GCF_000247695.1 Heterocephalus glaber | reverse complement strand
AAATCCCCAGCCCTAAAGATAATTTTATAAAACACTTTTATTAATTTTGTGCATGAAGGAGTTTTTCATAGTGGGGATTTTTCTACTGTGGCATCGTGTTAAAATTCAAATTTTTCAACTTTTAGAGCATTTCAGATTTTGGATTTTTAGAGTAGAGATACTCAATCTGAACTGCTAGAGTCTTACCATTGAGCAATGAATTCTTATGCATCTACCAGAATTCTACTTGCCAATGTCTCCCTGATTATATGGTACGCTCCATGAAAGTGTTGACGAGACCTGTTTTATTCAATTTTGAAAATATTCATCCTAGAAAAATGTCTATAATATAATAAAATGTCCAATAAAAATTACCAATTAACAATCCTGGATGAACTTATGGATATATACTTTGATTAATGACGATAAAGTTTGAATAATATCCACGGAAATTGTTGACTGATCCTATGGATTTTATTAACATGACCACCACGTTTGCCACATTAAATAAGGCTTTCCCATTTTTAAAGTACTTGAGTATTTCACAAAGGAAGATTTGGGGGCTACTTCTCTAGACTTCTACATCGTGATTTCCTGAAAATCTGTGAATCTTCATGCCAAAAATGTGTTTATGACAAATATAAGCAAATAATTCTAAAATGATTCATGAAGGTTCTATGGAACTAAGATTCTCAACCTTCTCTCCAGTCTTTCACTAAGAAGAGAATGACTGATGATCCCAAGGAGATCCAAGACCACATGAAAATATTCCCTGTCTAGCATGGACCAAAGGTCTTTCAAGTGTCACATTAAGTCCCAAGGACATAGCAGAAGCACAAAGTTACAATCATAAGAATACTCATAACATCACTTTTCATAGTCATGAAAAATGAGAACACTATGAGGTATATGTATAAAATATAGTATTTGAAGTATAGTTTGTTTCAAATGTGAAATTCTGTATAGCCACTAAAAATTATAGCATCTAATATTAAAGTCCATGAAAGTATTTTCAAGTTCTATGGTTAAGTGAAAAAGACTAGTTACAAGTTCTAGCTAATCACCACTAAAATGACAATAATGTGAATTTTTAATCAAATAGCCACAGAGGCAAAGATAACAGGAGTGGATACCAAATTGTAGAAGATGGAAATTAAATGAGAATGTGGTAACTCTCTTGTAAAATTCAAAAATGAGTCTAAAACTTAAGCTAGCCCTTTGGAAAGCCCCAGAAGCAAATTGTTCATGCTAAGAAACCCCAGTAATGCACAAGAATTAGAAATGCCACCTAACTCTGAAAGAAGAGGTTCATAACAATTCAGAAAGCTAGGTTGCTTGAATATCCTTTCAAAAAAGAATTTAAACCCAAGGTCACTCTTAAGTCCCACCAGTAGGATGATATTCTTTTACTACTTCTGCAGGGAACTTGGGCTTCACTCTCTGGAGAGATTGATTCAAAAAGATGAGATTTGAAGTCACCAGACACAAATGAAGTTAGAGTACCATACTGAACATGTGTGGATTTGGTGCAATTTTAAATGCTGAATCATTGATCACTGACCCCCTTTCATCTTTCACCTCCAAAAATGCTAAAGTCTCAACTTCCTTCTGGTTTGGCCACCTGGTTGACTTTACTCGGCATTAGTTTCTTCAAAATTCTTTTGCTTTGCAAATTTCAAGTTTAAACAAGATCTCAGAGGGAACGTTTAACCTATTAAAGAAAATAAGTGTTTTAATCAAAATGTCTGCCTGGAAACACTATACTTGTTATTAATTTTTTTTAATTATATTCATCAGTTGCAAAATGGCATTTCTTAAGACTATACTCCATAATTCATACTTTTTCATTAAAACTCATTTGTATTTTCCCCAGTTGGTTTGCATTAAAATCATTATATTAGGAGACTTTACTGTACTGATTCTCATTCTGTGAATGTAAGAGATGAGATATCCCATTTTCCCCCAACCATCTCCCTATTCCCAACAAAGGTATTAATCAGAAAGCCAATTAGGTCTTTTCAATTATAGCCTTGCTTCCTAAATTCTGTGGACCTACCAACTTCTCCCTGTATGGAATCATCACGCATCCATATATGGATGTAAGGTCATGTAAGTAGGGTGGAAAAGAAAATAAGGTAAGAGCCATGTCACTATTCAATACAGATATATGGCCAAGTTGAATTACTCTCTCAAATTTGACCTTTGAACAGCATTGAGAAGACTTGACTTCTAGTGCCCTTTTCTTCACTCTTAATTTCTATCATTCTTTAGTGGAAATGGCATTTGATCTCCCTCATACAACCTAGTGCATGAGCATGTTTCTCCAGCTGACCCCCTCGTTCTGTGGGGTCCACCATAACTATATGAGAAGAGAGGTTCCACAGAACATGCATTCCACTCCAGGGATAAGTACAGTTAAGAAAATAAAGCTTGGAACAGAGAACAATGGAGATGAAGGAGGAAAATAGAATTTGGAAGGAATTTAGATCTTTGATCACACATTAGCCTAAGAATTCTCCTTTTGCTTAGACTAGTCTTGAATTGGATTTGGTTGGATGTTTGCTCGTTACAGTCAAGAGAGTCTTGTTAATATCAATTTTGTTTTAAATTCTGAACTCTGAGAGAGTAAAAATCAGGCTTGACAGATATATAATGAATATATTATGTGAAAAGTGATGATAGTGGTGGTAGTAATGATAAAGATGATAATAATGATAGCCCAGCTCTCTAACACTTACTGCATCCCATGAATAGCTTCAAATTGGGGCCAGGATTTAGCTCAGTGGTTTCGCCACCTGCTGCGCAAGTGCAAGGACCCGAGTTCAATTCCCCAGTACCAAAAAAAAAAAAAAAAATAGCTTCAAATCACCAAAGAACTTGTTTGTCAGGTTTCTATTACTGTAACAAAATTCTTGAGACAATCAACTTAGAACAAGAAAAGGTTTCTTTGGCCCCTCAGTTTTGGAGGCTGCAGTCCATAGTCAGTTGGCTCCATTGGCTTTGAACTTAGATGGAGATAGACCCTCGTGGTAGGAGCATGTAATTCAGAACAGCTGCTCCTTCATGGACAGGAAACAAAAAAAGGAAAAAAAAGAAAAAGAAAAATGAGAAGGAGCCTGGAGCTCCATAATCTCTTCAAGATCACTTCTCTTTTTTTTTTTTTCCCCCAGTACCAGGGATCAAACTCAGGACCTTGTGCTTGCGAGATAGAGCTAGGGGTGGCACCACTGACCTATCTCAGTGACCTAAAAACATCCCATTAGACTTCACCTCTAAGAGCTTCACCACCTTCCCACTAACCCTGAGGACCTAGACCTCAACACAAGAGCCTTTAGGAAACACTCAATGTCTGAATGATAGCAGTCTGAATCTCATAGGTACTATAAGATGGCTGTATCTCCATTTTTATAGTTGAGGACACTCAGGCATGAATCGTGAGGTGACTTGCCCAAGACTGCACAGGTAAAAAGCTGCATCACCAGGATTTGAAGCTCAGCACCCTGGCTCTAAACCCCACACTCTAAACCTCCCCTAACATGCTTCCCCATCGTGATGACTCCATTAGCTTGCGTCCTCCAAATTGAAGCACAGAGACCATTATTACTCTCAACTTTGAGAATGTTTGATCTTCTGAATATTCTACTTGTTTTGACACTTCAGATCTTAGTGAAAGGAGTCCCACTTCACTGCTGGGATTTACATGTAAATTTCTTGGAAACTACCCTAGGGAAACAGCTCCATCTGTAAGTAAATGGAACATGATAAATGATGACAGTCTAATGGGAAATGCTTGACAGAGGCTGAAAACCCTGAACTATTTCTGCTTGACTTGTGGTTTGACCTAGATCCAATCACTCCACCCTTGACCTTGCTGGGCTCTGCCTCTTTCTGCTTTAATAAATGGCAATTTTCAATGTTCACTTAAAATAGGAAGAGGGCATTTTTAAAGCAATGCATAAAATCCTTCATGTTTCTTAAAAGATTTTAACAAGACAAATTTGAAAGAAGCTTTTACTCTCATGGTAATGCTACTTCCTCAAATCTGCTAAGTGCTCACTGTGTGCCAGCATTCTGAAGTGTTTGCAATAGCTCATGTAAGCCTCACAAAAACCAAAGATACCACTGCTATCCTCATTTAATAGAGGAGGGCACAAATTTTGAGTGTATAAATTACTTGTGGATTTTTACAGAATGTGATACAACACAATGCGACACATTTACAGTGTGCTAACATGGCTAAGCTATGGTGCCCAACAAGTCTAGATGTTGCTGTGAAGGTACTTTATGTAGTAAATTTACATTTAAAATCAGTATTCTTAAGTAAAGCAGATTACTTTTCATAATGTGGGTGGGCCTCTTCCAATCAGCTGAAGACCTTAAGAAAAAAAAAAGACACCAATCCCCCAAGGATGAAGGAATTTTGCATCCAGGCTGAGTTTGGACTTCAGACAGCACAGTCCTTCCTGAGGTCTACAGACCTCTGATTTGTCATGAAAAATTCAGACTTGCTGGCCCACTTCCTTAAACTAATAGTATCTTATAAAATCTTATTGGTTCTCTTTCTCTGGAGAACCACAATTAACACATGTAGCACCTAGAAAACTTTGGATTTGAACTGAGACAGTTTGGTTCAAAAGCACATCCTACGATTTTTGTCAACTTATAAAATTTTCATTAGCCATTTTCACTCTCTAAGGAGCCAAAACAGGAGTCTCTGAAAACTAACTGACAGTACCTTTGGTTTGAAAGAGAAAAAAAAAAAGTGAGACATTCTATCATTTTCTTCTGAAGAATAGGTCTCTCTTTCTCACAGTCTACATTTAATTAAACTCTGTCAAATGTCTTGGGATCCTGATCTCAAGCCTTATTTGATTTTTCATCTCTCAGTGCTAAATTGCACTGTCCACAGCTATTTAGCTTGCCATACTCTCTTCCAGAGAGATGATGGCGAAAACTCCCCTAGAATTATATAACTAATTTAAGATTCAATCCAGAGCACATGGTACTCCTAGTAAGAGAAGCTCCACTAAGAGAAAGTAGAGGATCAGTGTGAAATGAGCAGCCTTTAAAATCAGCCAAATCTGTGTTCAAATCCTGACTTTTACACAGACTCCCTTTACAACCATAGCTAATATCCACAAGTCTCAGAGTCTCGTTTTCCTGCCTATGCAATGGATATGGTTGTGCCTCCCTTGGAGTATTGCTTGGAAGGAAAGTCCAAGCTACGTGCAAAGCAAAAACACAATGAAGGTATTCAAGAAGCCAAGCTCTTATCATTAGCAGCACTTCCAGCCTGGAAATTAAAGCCTCATGTCTCTTTCCAAAGCTCACTTATAACCACATTGTTGATGTTTCACCGGGTTTCATTGACATTTCTGTGATCTGGGGTGAAGGTTAAGTCTACAATTATTCCATCTACTCTCTGATTTGGCAGCATATCACCCAGAGGGTTTTCAAAAGCCTGGCACTCCCTTTAGAGACCACAACAAGGAGGCAAAGGGTAGAATAAAAAATCAATTTGGTTTTGGTCAGGTAGCCCTTGTTATAATATTCCTCGAAAGTGATGACAGGGGCCACGGAAGAAACAGTCCAGTCTTTTGTTTGTGTTTTTTGATGCAAGTTTAGTCATTTTAAAAGCATATTTGCAGAAAGGATGCCTGTCAGCCAAACTCAGGTAAGCTAACTTACCCGAACTGGGGAAACCTGTGTCAAGATCCCAGTTATATGACTGCTGTCTACACTTTAATTTTGCAAATAAAAGTTGCTTTTTCCTCTCTCAGTCCAAAATTAATTCATGGTCTTTATAAAATGTCTGGAAAAACTGAAAAGTAGGCAAAACAAGAAGTGACATTTGTGGTCTCAGGAATCAAAGATGACTTTTGTCAACATTTCCTTAAATTGTTCCTAGTTTTAAAAAGCTATTAATTTAGAGTGCTGACACTTTGATTAGATATTACATCACATATTCAATCATACTAAATCAGAGGTTAGCAAACTCTGGCCTGCAAGCTAAATCTGGACTGCTGCCTGTTGTCAATAAAATTGTGCTGGAACATAGCTATGCCCTTTCATTTACATATTGCTTATGTGTGCAGTAACACCACAGTGCCACAGTTGATTAATTGATGCAGAGATGATATACAGTCCTCAAATCCTAAAATACTGGCTACCAAACTCTACATGAAATGTTTCCCAACCCCCACCCTAGACAACTTGCCACTAAATCATGCACTTGTAGTGAGTGTGAGGTGCACTGGGATTCCTATTTCCATCCTATCCTCTATACTATTAACTCCTACTGGTCTTCCCATGCCCAATACAAAGACCCCTGTGTCAGGGAAGCTTCCCCCTTTGTATTTCCAATGGGAAACCAGCTCTTCCTCTGCCATACCCCTGTAGATCTTCATCTCTATTTTTCTTATAACTTTCTTCATTTTAATATATAGTAAAGTGTCTTTTTTAACCACATCACTGTGCTTAGTGTCTAGCACATAATTCGGTACATATTTGAAAAATGAAACTATTAAGATACATTCCTCATGTTCAAAGAATGTGCAACCTAGCTAGGAGAAATAGCACCAGTCACATTCAAAGAACTAAATATGGTCTTGACGCAAGAACTTTTAAGAAAAGGAAGCTATAGGTTGGCATGATACAATCAGGGCAGGCTGACTGAAAGAGGAGGGAATGAACTGGGCCTTCAAGGAGAGCTTTGATCTTGGTAGAGAAAGAATAGAGACAAAGCAGTGTTAAAGACAGAATGGAAGATGTATGGCTCTGCCTTCCACGGTGGGGAATGAGCTCAACAGAATGGAGGGTGAGCACAGGCGAGAGTGGGAAACAGTAGGAGGACATCAGCATGGCCACGAAAACGTAGGACAGAACCTTGAAAAACAACCATAAATCACTACAAAGGAGGCTGGGCTGAGTTCCCAAAGCAGCCATGACCAACCAGCATTCCCTTTGCTATCAGCCTGTTTAGAATTCTACAGTGTAACATCATCAGTTTGTTTCTGAAACACCCTGTGTCTTAATGAGCATCATTTGTACAATATTTGAATGAGGCTGGTCTCCAGCTCACAAATGCATGGGAAGGTGAATATGAACATGCTCACCCTGAGGTCTCCCACCGGACTTTGTACATAATCTTCTTCAAAGCTCAGATCAGGCTCTGTTGTAATTGTCTCTGTTTACATGTTCACATTCCCCACTAGGCATGAACTTCTCCAGGGTATTTAATTATGGATTTTTAATTGTAGGAGGAAAAAAGTCCACTTGGGCTAGCTTAAGTAGAATAAAATGTTTCTTGAAGCTATAGCAACACAAGTGGTGGTGGTGGGGGGAATCACCACCTAGTCCTCATCAGAACTGGAAAATCTTCCCCTCCCTGGGGCCTTCTGCCCTTCCCAATCTGCTGAGCTCTCTACTCCCATTCTCCCTTTTCTCTGAAGCTCAGCTTTCTTCCCAAAACTAGCCGTATTTCATGGATTCTAGAATTCACATGTTCTACATTTTACATCTCTCTGTCTTGTAAACTGCTTGATTTCTAGTAATATAAGATGTGACTAACAAAAATCAGTTAGGATGATGAGTGGAAAAACATAGCACCCAGACTATTGGGAATAGCTTCACTACACTAGAGGGGGAGATGTACCAACCCAAAAGGTAAATCCGAAGAGCTGGACTTTGAATATAAAGTTTTAAAAATATCTTAATAATTTATTTTATATGTATCTTCCTATTTATGAGAACTGGGAAAATCAAAAGACATGATATATGAAAAAAATTTAAGATTGAAATAGTCTAAAGGAGATCTTTCAATAAAGTGAAAATAAAAAATTTAAATTACCATGATATTGAGCCAGACTGGAAGTGGCAGATTGTATCTTTCTAAGTGGCAGCCTTAAACTGATGACTTTTACTTAATGACACATATCTGCCTTAGGTTATGAAGGTCTTTGGGTTGCCAGGTTTTCAGTTTACAGCTCTCAGTGACATTGAAGTGCAAACTCAATTCTGACTGCATCAACTTCTGTGCTTTCTTTTTAAATTCCCAGGAGAGACCACATATTTGCCCCATCTTTAATCAGACGTCTACCTCGACTGATTCTGCTACAGGGAAGAAGAGGGTCCCAACAGGACATATGATGCACTTTGTATACAAAATAAGAACCATTAACTTTTGGTACCTGTCTTCAAAGAATAATTCAATGTATAATTCTGTAGCTGATGAATTGAATATTATTGCCACAAGCAATGGCAGCTTCATGAGGGCCAAGTAGGTATTTAAAAAGGGAGACAGTGCAAACAACTGGTAAATGGGAGCTTTTGAAGAGTAGAGGTTGCCTTCAGCTTAAAGCATATTATTTTCACAACTAAAAGCAGAGAGTTTTTGTTTTGTGTTTTGTTTTGTTTTGAGACAGGGTCTCACTGTGTAGTTCAGGTTGCCTTTGAACTCACTATGTAACTCAGGTTGGCCTTGAACTCACACCAATCCTCCTGTTTCAGCCTCCTGAGTGCTGGGATTACAGGCATGTACTACCATGCCTGGCTAAGATAGAGAGTTTTATACAGCCATGTCTACTATAATCACAAAAGGCACTCAGTATTTGGGAAACATTTCATTGTATTTCCTACATTACACAGCGATTATATGGGATCACAGCAAATGGGAAAATATCAAAGTTACCTACAGGGCTTGTCAAAAACAGCGGCAGAGAGGCCTCCCTCAAGTGAATTCATCATTGGAGGTGGGGCCAGTGAAGTTGTAATTTCAAAACTCCCTAGCTATTTCTGATGTGTTCTCCTGGGCAATACCTAAAGAGTTAAAAATATGTAAAAGTACGAATATAATTTATGTTGGCAAGGTAGAAAGTCTTTGTGGCATTCAAACAGACTTGTAATCAATTGCACACTGAGACTGAGACCTCTGGGTAAGCAGTCTATTTTCTGATGTAGAGCTCACAGCACAATTTGAAGAGGAAAACTCAAGAAGACAAGGTAGAAACACAATCAGGAACCCAATGAAGAGGAAAGAAGTAAGTCTGGACCAGAAGCAAATGAGTCATGTCTTAATGGGCCATGTAATGAGGAGGCTACATATCTGTACCAGGAACTTCTTTTACTGAGATGATGCTTCTGCTGCTGCTGCTGATTCTGCTGCTGCTGCTGCTGCTGCTGCTGCTGATGATGATGATGATGATGATGATGATGATGATGATGATGATGATAACATAAATTGCTAATTTCTCTTTTAAAATATCTTCTAACAGACCACCTATAAACTTTTTCCATCTCAGTTCTCCACTCATTTTTCTGGTTTTATTTAGTAGAACCCTGAATTAAGTAACCACTAGCTAGATACTGCTTGTTGATTATAATAGATCCTCCCTTGTACCATAGACTCTGAAATCCTGGAAACTACATTGCTGAGAATCCTTCTTTCAGTAAGATTCAGCCAATGAGAGATCCTTATGTGAAACTCAGAAGAGAAGAGAGAAGGAGGAGCCAGATCTCTCTGACAAGAGATATAGGCAGTCTGAGAGGTTGGTGTATGTCAGCCATGAACTTTACTGGAGCTTTCCCAGATTCCCCATGACAACCACCTGCTAAGGATCTATAGACAACTGAGGTAACTGCCAACAGCTTACCTCCAATCACTGTACTCTCTGATTCCTGAAAGCCTGAATTGGCCTTATTGTCCTTTCCTCCCTAGCCTTTGCAATGGTAGCAAAACCATCTAATTCCATCTAGCAAATGGTTTCCTATTCAATATGCTTAGTGCGGCTTCTATTACCCTGAACTCTGATGGGCACAACCTCTTCAGTAATGGTTTTCAAACATAAGTGTGCATAAAAATACCCTGGAGAGCTGTGTTAAGAAGTCAGCTTTAGAGTGCTAGAATAAGCCCAGTAAATTGCATTTTTATCAAGCATTCCAGGAGGCAGGGGTCCTGGGACCACGCTGAGAAAAACTGCTTTTATATACAGGCGAGGACTCTGGGCCCTGGGGTCTCAGCCAGTTTCAGTGAAGAACATTCTGATTCCCAGGTCAGTTGTTCCATGTAAGTGGTGCTTTGTGCAAACTAGTGGAGAAAACCAAGTTTATTCCTACATGGAACTGTGCTCATCATATTCTTCCAATTGCTCACTCAATGCAAACACGTGATCTCTGAGCAATTACTTATCTATGAGATGTGATAAGTCTAATGTTGAAGAGTGCATGGTTGGACCTGGGATTGAATCCTGGCTCTACCACTTACAGGTGCAGGACATGATGCAGGAGACAACTTTTCTGAGCCCCCGGTGACTTATCTGTAAATATCTACCTCACAGAGTCAATCACTGGACATAAAGTAGGATTAATGCCTACCCTTCCACTCATATCCTGAACTCCATATCTAATGTATTTATTGTTTTATCATCATTCAACCTGTTTGACAAATAATTACTGATTTCTTGATGCTAAACTTTTTCCCAGCGTATGATGGAATTGCAGTGCTGTTTTAATGTACATTTCTCTAATGTCCAGAAATGTTGACCATTTCCTTCATATGTTATATTGGCCATTTGTACTTCTGTCTATTCATTTCAGCTGCCCATTTTCTAATTGTGGGAGTGTAAACTAGTGCAATCACTACAGAAATCAGCATGGAGATTTCTCAAAAAAATCAAAACTAGAAAGTCCATTAGACCCAGGGTAGGGCAAAATGAAGTCCCACATGGCTACACCGTAGTTCAGGCTGGGGGAGGGGTGATTTCTGGAGGAAAAGAAGCCATAAGTGAGAGGGACTCCAGCGCGGGCGCAATTCGAGATCGATCTCAGTATAAATAATCAAGGATGATACTGGCAAAGAGCCACTATTGTGTGCAGCACTATAAATGCAGACTGCTGCTTCGAGTGTATGCAGCTAAATAAAGAGGTGGACTATGGCTAAACGGCTGGGCAGATACGGTGAGCTGAGCTAAGCTGCTGAGCAGCTGAAAATAAAGGCACATCAGATATTCCCATAGCTCTGCATCTCTTTTCTGGGCTGCCTGTATCTCAAGTGAAGCTTCTCAGTCTGAACTTGTGAAAAGTCCCCTGTTCATGAAAGAGTTAAAGACATCATATTCCAGTGAACCATGCACACCCATGTTAATAGCAGCACAACTCAGCTAAACCTTGGAAGTGACGTATATGTCCATCACCAGATGAATGGATAAAGAAAATGTGGTATTTACACACAATGGAGTACTACTGTGTGATAAAGAAGGATAAACTTCAGTCATTTGTTTAAAAAATGCTCATACCATGAGACCATTATGTTAAGTGAAATAAATCAGACACACTTAAATATCGCATGGTTTCTCTTATATGAGAAACACAAAATATAAATAAACAGCAAAATAAAAGATAGTTAATTTGAAGTAGAGAGATAGATCTTTTGCAAAAGGGAAGGAGACCGAGAGAAGGATATGATATGTGTCAGGGTCTGTTACTCACTGTAAGACACAAGTGCTTAACCCAATGTTTAGAAGGGTTAATGCTTACAAAAATTTTCCTAGTGGCAGGAGCAGCAGCCAAGTGAGTGGCTTTCTTATAAAGTGCGGGTAGATAAGCAACCCATAAAGGACAGTAGTGGTACGTTAAAAGTAACACCTCATTTGATAATGAGACCTGTGTGGTGGGAAAGAAGTGGTTAAATCCTACACCTGAGTTGACCTACCTGAACTTTTATTTCTCAAAAGCAGCTTTGCAGGGAGTTTGACTCCTGGAGTAAGTCTGGAAGAACATGGTCTCATTGCCACTTGATAGTAGGGAGCATTACTAATTTGAGGTTTTCATTTCTCATTTTCTGTCTGGTGAAATGCTTCCCAGGTCAGACTGCCAACACCTGAGGGGGAAAGTCCCGGATACCCATTAACTTCTCCACCTGAAACACAGAAGCAGTTCACAACCCTCTGGTTCCCTGAGTGACTGGCTGCTGGAAGTGATAACGGGCCGTCACCCCTGGGAGTCAGAGCTAACCTGAGCCCCACAGGTGCAGGACAGAAGATGCCCTGTGTTAATTGAATGAAACCCTGTTCCCCACCACAGCTCCAGTGAGGGTAAGCAGACACAAAAGGAGATGGCAGAAAGCCCGTGTTCATACTTTCCTGCCTTTGGAGTGGCCAGGCCAGACCTTGGAAAATACACGAGCAAAATTCACCTCCAACAATCAGGGCCTCCCTAGATCATTCGCATACAAATAACTGCAACATGCTTTTCCAGTACACACGTCACCTCCTGGAGTGATTTCATACTTGCTCACAGTGTTCTACTTTTCATGTTCACGCATTTATCTTTTCAGTTCTACAAATAGCCAGTGTGTGTCTAATGCTTCCTAAAGTCTGTGCACCACTAAGTACTTTGCAGACATTATAATATTAATTCTGCACAAGGACATTATGAGGGATACAGCATGCTTTTCCTGCTTCACAGAGGAGGAAACAGGGACCTGAAGTCACACAGTGAGAAAGCTGAGAGCTTCACTCCGACTTCAGAGCTCATGCTTTTCACCACTACACTTGACTGCTCGCTCACATTCATCCATGGGAAGGAAAGTGTTGTACTGAGTTAGAGCAGCTATTGGCAAACATTTTCTGTGCACAAAAAGCAGCCACATTGACAGGAAACAGGGAGAAGTGACTATGTCCCAATAAAACTTCACTAACAGAAACAGGCAGTGGGATGGATTTAGCCTGTCGATTATAGTTGCAAATCCCTGAGTTACAGGAATGTCAAGCCAAAGAAATGAAGGCTCTCAGGTTCATCAAAGATGACCTTGACTCAGTTGTTTGGAGTTTTTGTGGGACAAAGCTCAGAAGGCAGTTTCTGTACTTGAACTCCAGGTGTTGCTGTAGTGATGCTATAGTTTGGATCCTACTGTGCCATAACGATAGTCTTGAGTCATTTGTAGGAAGATGCATGCACCTTGAGACCATAATGTTAAGTAAAATACATCAGACACACAAGTTTAAATATCACATAGTATCTCATATGAGAAGCTCAAGTTATAAATACCGAGCAAAGTAAAAGATAGCTGATAGGAACTAGGGAGACAGATCTTTCTCAAATGGGAAGAGGATTTAGAGATGGAGGGAGGCCGGGGGGGACAAAAAGAAGAATTCAGCTGTGTTACATATGTGTACCAACTCCACACAAGGAATGTGAACATTATATAATGCAAACATGTACTAATAAAAAACTAATAAATTTTTAAAAGAGTAATAGTTAGTAGATATGTATATGTATCATTTGCCATTTATGTATAATGACCGTGCAACACAGTAACAATTATATATATTGATTGGGAGATAAACATTTCTTGTAATCTGTGTTTGATTACAATAAGCTACATTCATAGCCTCAGTTTTCACAGTTTGTTGCACATGAAGCATGAGTGTTGGCTGCTCACAATTAACTGCCCTGATACAGAGCATCTCTCCCCATCCTTAGTATTTATTCTCTTGCATTTTTCAGAGAATCCATGTAATGTCTGCATCAATAAAAAAGCAAATCTCCTTCCTGTAAATCAGTACATTGTAGTATGAGTGTAACACTGTGCTTGGAGTTAGAATATTAATTGCAAAACATTTATCAATGTGTCAGGCACAGTACTAAAAAGATTGCATAAATTAACTCATATTAGCCTCTGCAACCTCAAGATGTGAGTACTGTTATTGTTAGTTCCATATTACTAATGAAGAAACTGAGGCTTGCTTTCACAATACATTTTTTTCTCTCTTCCATGACAGTGTAAGGTTTTATTGTCATTTCTTCACAAGAAAAATTGTTATACCTTCAGGAACTGACCGATAAGTTTTAAAATTTCCACACTTCCTGGCAAAAGATCAGGGTTCTGCATAAACCACATAGCGGCTCCTCTGGGACCATCACTCAACTCTGATGTCAACCTCATCTGAGTTGAATTATCAGAGTGGCTGGCACTGGTAGTGCCTTTCTAGGGTTAGAAAGGAAGCTGTTAGAACAAAAGAATTGGCTGTATACATGGCAACACTGGTGGAACTTAAAAGTACCATGCTGATTTTGATTTTAAAAATAGGATTTAATTTTCAAAATTATACAAAATGCAAGATACTTTAATACTTAAAATGTTTTATGCAAAAAATGTACAGTATTACTAGGAAATGAGCTGAGAGATAGATTAGCAAATGAAAATATATTCTTTTAAGATCATGATACACAGTGTACTTACCATGGTTATTCTCTAATAATTTTTGTCATGAAAAATCACTTTTTCATAGAATGGCTTTTATATTTTCTTTTTTAATATCTACTTATAATACATTAAAATAAAAAATTTTTAAAATAAGATTGAAATATTTGACACCATATGCTTTACATAATTTAAAACGATGTCTGGGGCTGGGGATTTAGCTCAGTGGTTCCGCCACTTGCCTGGCAAGCACAAGGACCCAAGTTCAATCCCCAGTACCAAAAATAAATAAATAAATAAAAGGATGTTTGCTACCAAGATAAGTAAGACACAATTTGTCCTTGTGTTTCTAGTCATGGTGAATATATTTTATATACTAACCCACCTATCATAAATTAACTCCCCCCTTGAAAAAAGTAAATACATGAAACCACTTGCACATAAAACAGCAACACATATTTTAGAAGGCAGACATACAACAAAGAACTATGAATTACATTATTAGAATGAATGCTGTAGCAAATGGAGGGGAACAGAATTAGGGAAGAGCATTACAAGTGAAAAAATGAAAATATCATAGGTCTTGTGAGGAGTAATCAGGATCCTGAACCATGAGTTGAGAAGTGTCATTATTCAAACCACTGGAAGTGAGGTCCGAGAAAGAATATTTTTTGCAAAGAGCAAAGAACAAGCCTCCTTTATCTAAATGATAGCCAAGCAATGAAAATGAGGATAAAGAAGAGACTTGTGCAGGAAAAGAGTGGGATCTAATCTGAATCAGCTACAACTCCAAAACCATACAATCTGAACCCTAGGAAATAAAGAATGCCTGTAATGTAGCCTTTACAAAACAAGGGCACAGCCATCGGCAATGAAAAATTACTTTTATTGAGCTATGGTCTTGGCCCCACAATATTTTCTCTGGGATAATCCGACAGCTCAGTAATAGATTGAAGAGACATGGTCATTAATATATCCACTGTACTAATCCATTTCTTAAATTAACATTGTATAAAATTAAATGTCACACAAACAAGATATACTTGTTCATTAAATATACTAGAAGAGAGGGAAAGGCCAGTGATCTCTGGAGCTAATGGGTGCCCTTCATCAAGCCAGATATATTGAGATTCTCTGAGGCTTTGGATGATGCAAATGGAGGGAAAAATGTGTCATGTTCCAGCCAGATATGGAAAAAATTAAAAATTACATCATGACATAAGAGAAGTCTTTGTTCCTTGGCAATTTTCCAAACACTGTTTGTTTCATCATCTCTAGATGAGTCACAAAATGTCTTAAAAGCCAAAGAGTACTGAATAAAGGAAAGGGAGAGAGAAAAAAATGAAAAAGAAATTGCTCTCTGATGCAATTCATCTGACTGTGAAGATGTGAAGGAATTCATCTTTCAAATATATACCTGACAGCCTACTTTCAAAATAAAGCACCCTACTATTGTTGTCACCATCTATAACCTCATTACCTAAAATGTCAATGTGTCAGTGACAGTATATAGGAACTGCTTAGATGTACAAGAGGTATATCAGCATCTGATGGATGACTGAATGCAATTCTAATGATGATAATATTGACAATTACAAGAAAGATATTGGATTTTATGGGACTGAAACTCCATAGCTATAATATCTACCAGTTCAGGAACTGGGACCAGGCTTAATTCCTGGTTACCATCATGTCAGCTACGCAAGAGACAACAAGTATGGAAAATCAGGAGGGTGTGGTAGAAGGTAAAAGGCCACCAGTTATAGGGGAAGACAAGCCTGGAGGTGAATTCTAACTTTGCCACTTCACCTGTTGTGTGACCTTGAACAAGCTATTTATATTTTTTAGGGCTTAAAATGGGAAAAATAATAGTACCACAGACCATAATTAAATTAGATAAGACATGTACAGCTGTCCTTCAGAATCCATGAGGGATTTGTTCCAAAACCCCACACAGATATCAAAATCTATGGATGATCAGGCTTCTTATACAAAATGGCACACTATTTAGACGTAATCTATGTAAATCCTCCCATATGCTTTAAAGTTCCTCTAGAGTACTTAAGATGTAAATTCTATGTGAATAATGTTATTCCTTGTTGTTTAGGGAATGACAATATGTACTGTGCATATTCAGTACACATGCCATTATTCCCCCCAAACATTCCTGATCCGCAATTGGTTGAATCCACTGATAGGGAACCCAGCGACATGGAAGGTCAATTGCAAATGCTTAGGAAAAATTGTTGGGAACAGTTAAGTACTTAATAAATATTAGTTATTATAAAAATTAACCTTCCAGTAAACTCCAAAGGATTTAGTCAGTTAGCATCTATTGATCATTCTCTACACAATGAGCACAGCGTAAGACTCTAGAAATACAACACTGGACAAGCCACTGATCCTACTGTCAAGCTTTTCAGTTGTTTGAATTACTGCTGCTAAGACCAACCATTAACTCTAATACATTCTAAATTCTCACTGGTAATAAATCAATGCACTTAAAAGGAAGGACTTTTGTTTCCTTTGCCAGACTCCACAATATCAATTTCTTAGTGAGCAAAGCACGTGCTTGAAAATTAAAGCAGCAGAGAACAATTGAAAATAAAAAGAGAGGGCATATGATCTTTTAAAAGAAATCAGGCATCTGTAACACTAGAGAACATATCACTTATGGAGTGCTTACTGTATAACAGGCACCATGTTAAGCAGTTTACACTGAATCTCCCCTTCCATCCCATGACATGTCCCATATGTGAGAAAGGTGGGACAGTTGAGCTTTTGAGAATTTGCAAATATGTCCAAAGACATAGTGGATGATATGTGGGAGAACTGGGATTTAAATCTTCATTCCAAAGGCTGGGTTATGTGGCTACATTCTATTGCTTCCATATATATGATATTGTAGGATGTTTATCATTGTGAAACTGGCAGGAACTTAGATGCTGTATCATCTAAATTTATCAATAAAAGAGCAAATAGACAAGGAAAAAGTCCCCCAATTATTTAATCATAGAACCAAGATTCAAACCTGGATTCTCTGACTTCTGCATAAGGCTCTTCCATTATGCTACACTACATTCCAGTCTATTTAATCAAGTCCTAAGTAAAGAGGTTAAACATACCTATATTCACTACATACCTATCATCTCTATAACAAAATACCCAACGTCTGCAACTTAAAGGAGAAGAGGTTTATTTTGGCTTAAGTTTCAGAAGATTCAGTCCATGGTTGGTGGGTTTCAAGGCAGAAATATCATGGCAGCAGGACATGGCAGAGGTGCTCAACCCATGGCAGCCAGGAAGCAGAGAAAGAAGGGACGAATTGGAGGCAAGGGTGTACCCTACCAGGTGATCTCCTACTGACCACCTTCAAACAAGCCCCACCTCCTAACTGCACATTCATCCATGAACTCATCAATGGATTAATCCAATCACCTCTGAATACATAAGACTTGGGACATTTTAGATCCGAACCACAACAACTCTTGTATGTTTAGAGCAGATATTCAACTCCAGTTTTCACCTAGAAGAGGTCTCTGCCTTAGCAGAACACAGGCTTTTACATGGAATTGAACAGTTACATTTCTGTACCCCAGATGAGGCACATGAAAGAAAGTGCGAGGCTGATGATATACCTCCTCTGAATAGATTTTCAGGTCAGCATTCATCATCCTAGCCTACTCAGGTGTATGTTTTCTGTTTCTATACTTAATACCCTTCAAAAAGTATTTTGATCAACAGACTAGGAGGTTCTTGTATTTGAGCTCTTTTTCTTTAGCTACAGGGGTCACCAGCACAAACACCTTTCTAGAACAGGAAGGTGAGTCATGTGGTTGGGTGCAAGACAATAGGAGGCAGTGAGAGCTGTGTCGAGTTGGGCATGTTTCGTAGCACACGAAAGGGTGACTTCTTATTCTGTTCTTACCCATTGTTTCTGTAGGGACACACAAGCTAGTGTTGACACATTTCCTAGTGTTTAAAGTTAAAAAAAAAGACTATGTAATTTTATGTACATTTTTCCAGCTATTTAATCACATTACCAAGTAAAATCTAGTTTACAGATTCCCAGATTTTTGACTCTGCTGTATGTACTTTAACCTCTCACACCTGCCAAATGTCAGAATTTCTTTGTCTCCAACCCTTCACATGTAGCTTCTGCAGATTTTTTTTGTATGTTTTACATTTGTTTCCAGTTTTCTCTCCTATGAAAATATAAGCTTCTTGAAAGAAGAGTTCTTTCTTAATTTCACCTACCTGGTATATAATTAGTGATCAGTGTTTCATGAAAGAAAAAAAAGTTGATCTTCCTCGAAAGATGAAGCTATTTTTGTTCATTACACCAATCAATAAATATCCCTGGAGTACCTTTCACCGTAGGCAGGAACTGGGATAGCTCCAGGACTGCAGCGCTGAAAAATGATGAAAGCTTCTGAAATTTCCCCATTCTGCAAGCATTGGGAGGAGTTTCCTAGCCTGTACATTTACTTGTATATCCTCGATTATTTACCCATTTAGTTGAATCCATAACTTGGAGAGAAAACACTGCTTTACATGAGTTTATTAAAGGGAGCTACATTAATCAGAGGTTTTCCAATTTATAGCAGCAGCAGCAGAATATTCAAATTAGTATAAAGGGGAATGGGCAGGAGATGATAAGTGGAGAAGGGGGAGGAGGAGGGAAGAAAAAGAAACAGTTTGAAAAAAATAGAAACAAACAAAGTATTTGGTCATATAACCAAAATATCTTGAGATAAGCACTGACAGATTCAAGGACTGTAAGATTCATAGATGCAGGCATTGTTACCAGAGATCAGTTCTGAGGTTTCAGCCAAGTATATAAACATTGCAATCGCTAGCTGCATAAGACACACCCTACCACTGAGCAACACCAGGGGACAAGAGGAAATTGCAATACCACTGATGGGAAGTCCCAGGCAAGATTCTTCCTGTTCAGTATTGGCTACATAATCCACCCATGAACCAGGAACCATAGGAGAGAAGGATTCTGTTAACATAACAAGAAAGAAAAAAGTGAAAGCAGGAAATATCCCTTGTTAAGAATGAAAGGAAACACTTCAAAGCAAACAAAGTGCCATCTTTTTGACAATCCGTAGGAAATGGTTCTGGGTGACACTATTTTGTTTAAGTGAAAATCTTTGTTAAGTCAGTAAAGAGACAGCACAGACATCTGCTTGTTTTTCTAGTATATAACAGACATATGTGCTTCCAGCACAGTATTAAATTCTACCTTTAATTTCTACCATAGAATCTCTCAAAAAAATATTCAAAAAGGAATACAATGTTTATTACAAGGATGACTAAAACCAATGGCAGGCTTTATGAGAGTACTCAATATTCAAATAAGTTTGAGAAACTGGATTACACCAAGTTAAATAAATTAAAGTCTTAACTGAAGAAATTTTCAAACATTTAATTATACTAATGTGCATCATGAATATCCAAAGGTGCTGACTTAGTGCCATATGCTTCAGTTGTCACATTAATTTGACCATGGAACCCTTTGGTTCACGGAGAATCATACAACCTGGTGTTCTGTGGAAGACATGCTAACACAATGAGTTGGAAATGAGCAATCTTGCCTATGTATTTGAAACCTGCTGCACAGTGTTGTGAATACACATCAGTATTTTGTTTAAATCTCAGTCTGTGACCCCTATCCTAGATCAAATGCCCTTTAACATATCTGAACCTGTTTCTTTATAAATGAAGTTTTACATCCTATAAGATAACTTGTCTAAGTGTCGAAGACAATACTAAGCTCATGGAACACACTGAAGGATGTTAGTTTTATTTCATTGTCCTTTTAGGTGGCAAATAATAATTTATATATTTAAGGGGTACAGTGTAATGTTTTGATATATGTATACATTCTGGGACGGTTAAACAACATCAATTAATATGTTCAACACCGCATCTATTTATCTTTTACTTTGGTGAAAATGCTTAAAATTTACTCAACAATTTTTAAACTCAATGTTATTAACTGTTACTATGTTGACTGCTATAACTTATTCTTCTTGTCTAATTGCAAGTTTGTATCTTTTGATCATCTCCCCTTCCCCCATCTGACTCCTCTCCCTTAGACTTGAGTAACCACCATTCATCTATTCTCTACTTCTGTGTGTTTGACTTTTTCAGATACAATATTTATCTTTTTGCACCTGAAATATTTCACTTGACATACTGTCCTCCATGATGTTGACCTAGGTCTGAGATAAACTTCTAGATAATTTGTCAAACGATGGTAATCTCGAAATAAGAACTTGACTCCACTTCCCCAGTATTAGCACAAGTCTTAGCCAAAAGAGTTCAGAGCATATGATTCTAGTATATATTAGTGAGCCCGAGATCAAAAACTGGTCTCAGAAGGTTGACACAAGATCTGGATGAATTTGTACAAGTTACTTAAACCTTCTAAACTCCTGTTTCCTGAAGTTACACAATTGGGATAATTCTATCATTTCAGGTGATTATTGAGAAAATAATACACATAATGAATGCACTTGCCTACTGAACCTGGTATATAATAATCATTCAATCTCAAATTGGTCTGGCTACTATAATAATCAACCCTCAATACCACAGTGACTGGACATAACTATGACTTATTTCTTTCTTGAACTCCATGTGTGCATCAGATGAACATAAGAGCTCTGCTCAGTGTTGCCACCCAGGGACTCAGACTGATGGAATAAATGTCAACTCAAATGTTGACAACCATCATGTCAGAGAGAAAGAGTTCGCTAGAGGCTTTACTGCCAGCAATTAAATAATTCATCTGGAAGTAGCATATGACAATAAAGCTCACACTCAATAGCCAGGGCTAATCATTTGGGCTCACTCAACCACAACGGATACCAGGAAGTATGGAAGGGAGATGGAAATATTTGCTCAGCAGCAAGTATTTCCCACCACAAAATTGTGTTGTTTTGATCCAGAGCTTGCACACAGTATGCACCCCAGGAGTATTTGATGATTGGTTTCAAGTGGCCAGCAAAGCAAGAGGGCCACACTGATGCATTCAGCATCAGCAGAATCATCAGTATCTTAGCAAAGAAACCTACTATAAAGAGAAAAATTGTAAAAGCTGCAGCAATAGCAGCAAAGAGTGCAGAAAGGGTACAAATTTGCTCACTTTATGGTTATGATAATTAAAACAGATATGGCAAATGCTATAGAATCTTGGTTTTGCTACTTTATCCAAGATCAAATTTCTAAGATTTCTCTTACCCACATTTTCTTCACCTGTATGAAATGGGGTCTTTTTGGTTTATTCAATAATCTATATTAAAGAGCCTAGACCAATACTCTGCCCACAGAACACATTTGCCAATGATAGCTTAATTTAACTTGGAGTTTATGCAAACCTGATATAAACTTCTACCAAATGTGGCAAACTCCTTCACAAAATCTGCACACAACTCCAATAGTGCCTTCTCTGACTTGGAAGATGTATTTCCTTGATAACAACATATTTAGATGACTTTTTACAAAAAACAAAAAGAATGATATCTGTAACTCACAGTAAAGCTTCAACTAAATTATTCATGCTATTTGTTTATAAATAGCAGAGCCAGTCAACCATGAAGTTTAAATTGGGAAATCAATTTCCCTGAAAAATATTTCAGGTTATATGGAGTTGTCTTGGAGAATCTGATGGCTGCAATGATGAATTGTTTTTATGACCTCACTCACATAAAGAGTGCATTACAGAAGGACTAACACAGTCACAATCCTAAATTACAAGGATGCGAAGAAACTGGCTTGCTTCTCTTAGGCAGAGTCTCCAAATTTTTTTTATGTTAGGCAAGTAAAGAATTGCTGCAGAAATGTGATCAAAGATATGATTCAAATTAATTCAAACCTCAAATTCTAACTGATCTAACCATTTTAGCACTTTTAGAAATTTATCAGTCATGAATTCATCTTCAAGAAACTCATTATACAAAAGTCAGATGAAAAAGAATGAACTAAATTATACTGCTTTTCAAAAATTGACTAATATTATTTTGGCAGATACATATAGTTGTTTGTTCAACTTCTATTCTTCTCTCTTTCTTCCTCACAAAATAAGAAACTATTTTCTGACTTCTTCTCAGCTTCAAATAGCTACTCCATTCTAAGCAGTAAATAGTGAATCTTTTCCATGGTCAATGTCAAGCCTGCTTCATGGTGTTAGTCAGCTTTTTGTCACTGTGACAAAAACCAGAGATAAATAACTTAAAGGAGGAAAGATTTATTTTGGCTCACAGTTTCAGGTGTTTCAGTCCATGTCACTTGGCTCCATTGTTTCTGGCCTATGGTGAGGCACAGTAACATGGCAAAAGGGCTTTTCAAAGAAAAGTTGCTCACCTCATGGTGACCAGGAAGCAGAGAGACCAGTAACCTGCTTTCTGCAACTAGGCCTTACCTCCTAAGTCTCCATTACCTCCCAATATCACCACCAGCTGAGGAACAAGCCTCTACACACAAGTGGGAGACATAACAGATACAAACAGTATTAATCAGCTTTCCCATTGCTGGACACAGTATTTAACACCCATAACTTAAAGGATGGCAGGTCTAATTTGCCCTACATTTTAAAGGATTCAATCAATGGTCAGATGGCACCAAAGTAGAAACATCATGGTTGAAGGGCAAAGCTATTTGGTTCTTGGTGTCTGGGAGTTAGAGCAGGGGAACTGTTCCAGAGAGGACAAGTGAGAAACCAGATATATAATACACAAGGTCATGCCTCCATCACCCACTCAGACACACCCCCAAAGTGTGCTCCATCAATTCCCTGGGTGGCTTCCAAGCCCATCAAGTTGACACTATCAAGTTTAACCATCAATCCTACTTCTTGTCAACTAGACACCAAAATAATCTTTAAACTATATTTAATCCTCAAATAAAATGTGGTCATAATTCTGCCTAGCATGATACACCTAACCTGTATGCAACTAAAAATAAAATAATCTCTTCCTTAAAGTCTCAGCAGTTCCAGCATTTTTCAAAAATCCAAGCCCAAGTTTCTTCTGAGATTCAAGGCAAATTTTAAACTGTAAACCTCTATAAAAATGAAGTTACATAATGGCACAGGGTAAATTTCAAGACAGTATATTTCAAGACAGGATGGGGGATAGAAAAAATTAGACCAAAGTATGCTAAAAACTCACCAGGGAGAACATTAAATTCTGTGGCTCCCTGTATAGCAACCCCTGGGCATACAGTAGTGAGATGTGAGCTCCACACTACTTGAGCAGCCCCACCCTTAGGGCCTTCCTGTTGCAGCCAAATGTCCTCTCTCATTGCCTGGCTCCACTCATTGCCTGTGGCTTTGCTCAATAAACACTCTATGTTCCTGGCATCTCCAGCTTCCTGGACTCTCCACTGCATTATTGGCTTCATTCCCACAGTTTTACACATTGCTCTGTCAGGGCTCTTTGCCCGGCCTCCCAGGCCTTCCATTGAAATCTGAGAGGAATACTTGCTGATCCCACAACACTTGAATTTTGCGTGCTTGTAAAAGCTGTGTCACATGGATGACGCCATGGTCTGTTGTCAGTGGAAGTCATTGCCAAGCCCTCTTAGACCATGGCTGTCACAGCCACTGTGTACCTGGCTGGCCGAGCACCGTGAAATGGTTCCTGGAGAAGTAGTTCCCTAAGAGGCTCTTCTCAGGCAGGGGTCCTAGGAGCTCTCTTCTGAAATGAGGCTGAGATGGATAGTCTTGCTAATTCCTGAGATATTTTCAAGGCATCTTCCTCTTTGTTCCTGTATGAAGTACTTGCTTTCTTTCTAATTGTACTAATGTCCTTACCAACCATACCTCAATTGGTCCCAACTTTATATGTGGTTTCTTTGGGGCCAAAATTTAAATTTTTCAAAATTTTTGCTTTGCTTTTCCCCCGATCTTTAATGTAAATCTGGCTAAAAACATCCAGCAGTGCCCATAGCAAAGCCTGATGTTGGGCTGCTTTGAAATTTCACCCACCAGAACAATTAGTCCACCACCCTTAATCTCAATGCCCCCATAATCACGAGCAAAATGTAAGTATAACACAGCCTCTAGTCCAACTGCCAGTGAGATCCTTGTTGCCTACTGGAACCACCTGAGCCTGCCCTGTACAGTCTACATTTCTATCAGCATTCTAATCTTCTGAGCTCCAACCAGAGTCATCAATAAGGCTTTGCTTACAGCATTCTAAGGTTTTCCAAGCCCATATCTCCAAACCTTTCCAAACTCTTCCTGCAAGCCAATTCCAAAGGCTTCTAAACCATCTGGTGAAGTGTAGCCACGGCAATAAGTCCCCTCCTGATAACAATTTTCTATCTTAGTCAGCTTTTCTATGGCTAGGACACAATACCTTACACCTGCAACTTAAACAAATGAGTCTGAGATCGATTTGCCTCATGTTTTAGGGGAATCAAGTCCATGATCAGCCAGATCCAAGACAAAATCACCATGGCAGAAGACTGTGATGGAGCAAAGCTGATTAGTTTAGGCCTGGGGATCTAGCTCAGTAGTGCCACTGCCTGCCTCGCAAGTGCAAGGTCCCCAGTTTGATCCCCGGTACCAAAAAAAAAAAAAAAAAACCTGATTAGTTTATAGCGGCTGGAAAACAGAATAGGGAACAGTGCCAGAGAGGATAATACCCAAGGAACTGCCTTTGTGATAAACCCAGAAATGTGCTCCATCAACCCTCTGGTGGCTTCCAAGACCAGTTGGCACAAGGAAGATCAATCATCACACAAACCATGATATCAAGACATGGAAAGTCTATTAAAGGATCTGCAGAAGAGGGAATCTCACTCTTGAAAAGAAAAAAAAAGTCCTTTTTCTTAACAGTGTTATTAGGTCCAGACCTAACACCTGGAACTGCTGCAGCCTCCTGCCTTCCAGTATGAGGATGAAAGAATTGCTAACCACGGCAAAGGAAAGACACGTAAGAGCCGAATTCCTTGAGGACATTCTGAATCAATGAATCAGCCAACTCTAGAATCTGTCTTGCTTATGGACATCCTGGGGTAAGATTAATGCATTTCCTAATGGTTTATGCCAGTTTGAGTTAAGCCTTCTTATTGTTGCAGAACAAAGCATTCTTATGAAAAGGTCTTAATGAAAATAAGATCTTGGTGGACACATGACTATAAACTAGCCAATGCCTAGTCTCTTTTTCAACCTTCTTGACATTACTCTACATTTTGTTTGAGGCACCCCAGTTATGAATACACAATCATTTCTAGATAGTGTAATGTACATTTATGTCTATTTTGGGGCTTTCTGAAAAAACTCTGTTATAAAAAAAATTAAAGGAAGGATGTCTGTCAGTACACTTTCCTGTTTCTCCTTTGTAGTTTCTGATCTGTGAACTAAATGCCCATGAGTAGACTGTCCAACATACTCAGGCTGGCCAGGCACTAAACCTGATTCTTGGTAGGTCCCCTCCCTGAAAGAGAGTCCTTAGACTTTCTTGACCAGTAAGAAAAAGCAGATCCTATTCAGATACGCCCATAGCTGAGTTTCATTAATGAAGCAAGTGAATCCTGATAAAAAAAATAATAAGCCAGTCATGTAGCAGCAAAAAACAAAACAATGAAGATTAGGAAGAGTATATATAGTTTTTGGATAAAACTGTGAGCTCTGAAAACGGACTTCATGGGCTTAAAAGTTGGCTCTGTCTTCTGCAAGCAGTAGGAGTTTACATAAGCTACTTAATTTCTCTAAATCTTGATTTTTCAATTGGTAAAACTGAGCTAATAATAAAAATAAATCCACTCAAAAGAGCTATGATGAGAGTTTAAAGAGATGAACTGCATGGGGAAAAAATGACCCTGGAACTCAACACATAACTTCATCCCGGAAATATTGTCAGCACACCACCTAGAGCCTGTTCTAGGTACTAAGTCCATAACTATGGACCAAAGGGTCCACTTTTATGGAATATAAGGAAATGGATAATAAACAATGTAAGAAAGAAAAATATACAGTGTGTTCGAGATAAGAGTGATTAGAAAGGAATAAGTAGTTGGGTGGAGTACAATGATTTAACACAGAGTGGGTGAGGAAAGGTTTGCTGAGAAAATGATGTCCTTGTACAGATCTGAAGGAGATAAAGGAATAAATCATGTGAAGCCCTAGGGTAAAGATAGTCCAGGCAAAGGGAGAATTGGTATGAAAACCTGAAACAAGAGCATTCCAAGAGAGTCCAAGTCACAGCAAGAAAATCCAGATGACAGGCAGAGCAAGTGACAGGTATTTTAGTAATTCCTATAAAACAAATTATTCACACCCAGAAGTTAGGGCTCAGATTTCAACACTTCCAATGCCATCAAAATATCAAAATAACATGAAAATGTTTGCATGGAAATTCCCCCATCTTCCATTTCTTCTTATACACTGTGTAGAATGGCTTTGAAATTCCAAAAAAATTGTCTAATTTTAGTGAAGAAAGACTGCTACAACAACGTGGCTTAAACAGCAGAAACACATTTCTTACACTTCTGGAGTCTAAGATCTAGGTGCCAGATGAGAGCTTTCTCCTGGCTTGCAGTCGGTCACATTCTCTCCGTATCTTTACATGGATTCTCCTTGGTTTGTGTACATGGAGTAAGAACTAATTCTCTCTCTCTCATCCAAATTCTCTCTCACTCTCTCTCTGTCTCTCCTTCTCCCTCTTCTCTCTTTCCCCCTCCCTCTCTCCCTACACACACACACACACACACACACACACACGGACACAAACACACAATCCCTGGCCCAAGCCTTGATAAAGCACAGTATCATCACTGGAATAAATAAGTGGAGGGAGGGTCTGGGGATTTAGCTCAGTAGTTCCAGCGCCTTCCTCAAAAGTGCAAGGTCCCCAGTTTGATCCCCGGTACAAAAAATAAAAAATAAAAAAATAAGTGAAGGGAGGTCTAAGGACGAGAGAAGTAAATTACCTGCAGAGCAAGAAATAAATTACCTACAGGACAAGAAAGGGGCAGGGCATAATAAGGAGACCCCAGGACTAAGCAGTAATTCTCAAGCTACTAGGGTGAAGCTTCATTGTAAAAGATCCATAACTTCTTTCTGAGTATTATTTAATTGTATATCTTCTTTCATTTAATAATCCAAAGAGAACATTTATGCATGTTCTAGACTGTATAGCCTTTTCAGGATGTGCATTTGCATTTGTGCTGACACCAAGGGGCACTTTTTAAAATTGCCAGGTTGTAATGAGAAAGAACAGAAGCAGATATCATGCACAAGATACATGTCCTGTAAGGAAGGCCAAATAACATCGTGGCGATCAATACAGTGGTTAGAAGAAAGACTATAGAAGGAATAAACACATCACACTAAAATCAAAACAAGAAACTAAAAAACTAAAAGCTGCCAGACTCAAAACAGCCAGCTTTGAACTAGTAGAAGCTGCTTTTATGAACACTGATTTCAATCATTAAAAACACATTACCTATCACATTAAATTGATGTCGACAATTTGAACTGGCTGATTTTCTAATTTAAACCCAAAGTATTAATTTATGTTTATTTTAAGACACATAGTATAATATGTTTTATCTAGAATGTATTTTGTATGTTCAAATAACCATTTTATTTAGCTAACATTGAATAGGCTTTAATGAGCTAGATACAGTATCAGTATCTAGGTTGTACATATTTTAACTTGTTCACTCCTCAGAAATTACCCCCTATGATGCTAGTATCATTTTTATCCTCAAAGAAACAGAGACATAGAAGGAATCATTGCTTTGCCCAAGGATGCATGACCAGTAGGTGGGACTTCAGGGTCTAAGGCCTATGACCTTAATCATTTCACATGTGGTTCCTCAATGATCTTAGTCTTATTCTCTTTTAAGTGTGGGCTCTTCATTATTTAAATTTTAAAAATCCTAGGAATATATTGCCAAGATCATTCAAAGCATTTATTTTTATTCCTTCAATTTCCTATCCTGTGCATCTCCTTCTCTACTAATTTCCCTTGGACTATCTCTTTACCTCTGACTCTGTTTTCCTCCTTTCTACCATATTATGCTTCATACTTTGAAAGTCTGAATAGCGACTTCAGGGCTGGATAGAATTCTTAGCTACCATCTCCTCAACATCCCCTCTGCCTCCCTTAATTTATGACAGCCCTATAATTTGGGGAGAAGACCGGGTCCACCTTCTTATTTCAGAAGTGAGATCTGATTGATTTAATCTGATCATGATAATCTCATACCCCTTTCTCTAGTGCAGGTATTGATAATTCATTCTATTCAATTTGGCACAAGGTGTTCTTTTCTATGTATCTGTAACAGAATAGGGTGTTAGGGTAGATTAAGGGACCTACCGGAAGCCAAGTTTCTCTCTGTGGATGTTGTAGCACAAGGATATAAAACCTTCCACAACCACAGCCATCTTGTCACCACAAAGAAGACAGCCTTGGAGTGAGACTCATTTCAAAAGGCAGAAAGGAGACTGAAAAACAAGGTCACTCGTGATGTTCAGAAACTATGAGCCAACAATATGAAGCCCAACTTTTCTTTGCACTCTTCATTTCATAAGAGAACTTTTCTATTAATTTAACCAGTTGGATAAAAATATAAAGGTCTGAGATAAATTTCATAGTTGGATGTATTACTGAAGTTTTCTTGGGAAACAGAATCAATAGGAAATACATGGATAATTGTTCAGGGGGATTTATTAGGTAGGCTGACAGGACCAGAAGCAGAAGAGTCCATGGTGAGAGCAATGATCTTCTACACACTGAAGAGCCGGAGGACCCAGTAGCTGTTCAGCCAACAAGAGGGATCAAAGATGCAGAACCAGGTCAAGGCCAAAGGCTCAGAAGCTCACTGGAGCATCACTAGTAGGAGTCTCACTGGAAGGGTCAAGAAACTGGAGGCCAAGCCTGGAGAACAATGTCCAAAGGTTATGGCCGCTAACACTGGGCCCACTCAGGAAGACTGCAGTTCTTCAAAGTGAGCACACTCCCATCATCTTTCCCTTCTTATTCCTTCCAGGCTATCAGCCTATTGATTGGTGCCATCCACAATTAAGTTGGGTCCTCAGCCCTCAGTTTGCTGGTCTATATGTCAACCATTCACAGACACACTCAGAACTTGCTTTAGCAATGCACTATGCATTTCTTAATCCACTCTAGTTGACATATCATGATTAATGATCACATTGAATGAGCTTGTAATGGATTCGATTTTATCCAGTTTTAGTTACAATGATTTCACTTATCTATATTTAACCTTGAATTGTGGTCTGGTTACCGTGGCCTTTCTCTACTGTCTATACCTAAAGTCCATATTTAAATTAATTATTTTAGAGTATGTATTAGTTTTCTATCACTACATAACAAATGACCATACACTGGCTTAAGAGAATACAACTTTATTATCTTACTGTAGTTAGAAATCTGGTACAGACAGACCATACTGGACCTGTACTGGGCCATACTGTCAAAGCTTTGGCAGGGCTACATGAGTTTCTGGAAGCTCTGGGAAAGAATCTGTTTCTTGCCTTTCAAGCTTCTGTGAGCTGATCACATCCCTTGGCTCTTAGTTTCTTAGTCTATCTTCAAAGTCAGCAATAGCAAACTGAATTCTCACATCTTATCTATCTGACCTATCTCCATCCTTTTCTCTTTGTAGCCAAGGGAGAGTTTTATACTTTTGAGGACTCATGTGAAGGATTGTACCCACTCAGATACTCCAGAATAATCCCATCTCAAAGCCTTTTGGGGCACATAAGGTAATGTATTCAAAGGATCTGAGAATTTGGGCAAGGACATTTTAGGAGCCATTATTCTGCCTACCACATGGTGTGATAGAAACAATCTCTAATGCATTTGATTTGATAGTAGCAGACCAACAAATATAAGTGATTTTACACTTCAAAAATACTTAGGCTGTCCTAGTAAATTATTACTACTGAAAACATTAACTCAACAGTTATATATGCCAAGCATTATTCTAAAAGCCTAGTGCATGTTCATACCATTTAATCCTCACAACACCTCGATGATCTAGATGTATTACTCTTACTCTGATAACTAGAAAGTAAGACTCACAGAAGTGAGATGACTAATTAGTGGTGAATCTGGAATTTGAACTTAGGTGGGTTGGTCTCAAGTTCTTAAACACTGTGCCATAATCTCTCTCAAACTATCTGGTCAATGGAAGTTGTATTAAACTAGTAGTCGAAAAAATGAGTCAGGACACTTTAATAAGAAAGAGCTTTATTTTGACCCATGATTCTGGAGGTCCAAGATCTTGCGGCCACAGATGATGATGGTCTTCTCACTGGGAGAATCAAAAGGCACTGTGGTGCATCACATGCCAAGAGACAAGTAGTACATGTCTATCTAGTCTCTGTCTCTCTTCTCATAAAGCCACCAGGATTCATTCATGGGGACTAATGACCTTACCTAATCCTAATCACTATCCAAAGGCCCTTTCTCTAAACTCCATGATCAGATTGTTTCCACTTTCAGAATGTGGTTGGATCATGAGGGCTCTAAGTCCATCAGTGGGTTAACCTATTGATAAATTTATAATTTGATGGCACAATTGAGAGATAATGGAAACTTAGAATGGGGCCTAGCTGATGGGAATGGGTCATGGAATGTGACCTTGCAGACTATCTCTTTTCCTTGGCCCCCTTCTTTATAGCTCTTTCCTCTCTATTTCTGCTTCCTGGCTGCCTTAGGGTAAGCAACTTTCCTCTGCCACACTCTTCTGCCATGAAGTGTCTGCCCTGGAGCCAGTCAACCATGGAGGGAAACCTGTGAATTCATGAGCCAAAAGAAATCATTCCTCCTTTAAGTTTTTTTCCCAGGATTTTCATGATGACAGAAAATTAGCACAAGACAGAGTATCACACAGGAGTAAATGAAGAAACTAGACTGAGAATCCAAGTCATCTGATTCCTACCACTCCCCACTCCACAGTAGTGCTGCTACTACTACTGCATGAGGGAACAAAAGTATTCCAAGGATGTCTGTCCTCTGATACTTCACACTTCTTTCATCCCAAGGCCAAAAGCCAATCATGAAGAAGACAGGAAGAAGGAAGCAAACCCATATTGGCAGAAGGAAGCTGCTATGATCTGAATATTTGTAATCCTCCAAAATTAGAGGCCTTTGGGAATTCATTCAGTGATGGTGGCAGAGCCCTTGTGAGAGGGCTAGTGGTCCTATGAAAGAGACCTCTCATCCCCCCACTCTGTGAGGACACAGCACCCAGGAGCTGTCTATGAATCAGGAAACAGGGCTCTCACCAGACACTAAATCTGCCTTCATCTTGGGCTTCTCAGCTTCAGGAACTCTGGGAAATGTTTCTGTTGTTTACAGTCCACCAAAATATCACATGATACATTGTGATAACTGCCTGAATGGACTAAGACAGAAAGTGTAGAGGAAAAAAAAAATGGAAAGAGGAAGACAAGGAAAGAGAGAAGTATGTATTTTCAAGCATTTTTCTGAAGCAAAGCAGTGTTTTCAGAGAAAGGAAAAGATTCTTCTGTTGTGGATTTGAATTCTTGTCATGTTAATAAATGGACCATGGAAGCAGCTGGCTGCACCCTTATCACTACCTTGGGAGTTATTTACGATAATCCTTTCCCTTGTAGCCTGGCTGGACAAGGATGAAAATCCCCAGCATCAGGTATTAAAAGAGACAGAGCAAGCACACAAACCAATTTACAGGGTTTCACTTGGCCAGTTTTCTTCATTTGAGTCCTATTAGCTCTGATAATGTATCCTCACTATTAATCGCCCAGGGAGAGCAAGGTAACAGCCCTGTGTATGAATGCAGGTAGGCACACATCAGCTTTTAGTTCTGCTTCCCATCCTGAAACCAAGAAAAGGCAAACCCAGAACACAGATATGATCCTTCTAGATCTCATGAAGTGTAGGAGTGAGTGATCAAGTCAGTAAATATTCCAAGAAAATACCAGAGAAAAACGGTAGAGTAGAAGTTCTCTACTACTCTGTATTAGTCAGGTTTCCCACTGCTGAAGAGCATACCTGATACCTGCAACTTAAAAGAGGAAAGGTTTTCTGTGGCTTATGGTTTCAGAGGATTTGGTTCATCATTAGCTAGCTGCAAGGCAGGATATCACGGTAGCAGAAAAATATAGCAGAGAAAGCTGCTTAGTTCATGGCAGCAGGTAGTACAGCAGGGTAACAGCGGCAGACAAGAAAAGACCAAGGAACCAGATATAGTCCTTAAGTTCACACCTCCATGATCTACCCAGACACATAGGAAAGTGGCTTCACTAATCTCCTGGATGGTTCTTAAGTCAATCACGTTGAGAATCCACCTTAACCTTCATATTGTCCTCCTTGTCAACTCGACACCCAAACATATTTCCTAAAACCATATTTCATCTCAAATACAAGGTCACAATTCCACCTAAAGTGATATAACTATCCACATATAACCTAAAGTCCACTAATCCTTCCTCCAAAGTATCAATAGGTCCAGCATTCCTCAAAGGTCCAGAGTCTCCTGTGAAACTCACAGCAAACTCTTAGTTGTAAACTACTGAACATTCATAAGGTTACATATTCCCAATATACAATGGTACAGAGTAAACATACTCAGTATGAAAGGGAGGAATAGGGGATAGAAAAAGACTGCACCAGAACAAGACTGAAACACAGCAGGGTAAATACTATGTCTTGTCACTCTGTGACCAGTATCCAGGGCACAAGTTGGTGAGATGTGAGTTCCAGAGGATTTGTGTGGCTGCACACCTATGATCCTTCCCTGTTTCAGCCCACACAGCCCCTCTCATGAGCTGGCTCTACTCACAGCCTGCAGCTTTCCTCATGGAAATTCCATGTTCTTGGCATCTTTGACTTCCTGGGGTCTCCAATGCACCTTCAGTTTTATTCTCACAAATTCATGCATGCACATCTCCAGGGCACATTTGGTCTCCAAGACCTTCCTTTGGAGTCTGGGTGGAAGTTTCCAAGACCCCAGAACTCTTGCATTATGTGTTACAGTAAAACCATGTACACAAACCAAAGCTCTGCCATTTCCCTGTACCATGGTTGCAGCTGTCTGAGTGTCTATATGCTTAAGAATGCTTAAATGAACAGATTACCTAAGCAAACCTTCTCAAGAAAGGGGCCCTGGGGCTCACTTCTCAAATGAAAGATTTACACTTTTGTACCCATCAATGGATGGGGTCTTGCTTTTTACTGACATGCCCTCAAAACATCTTTCTTCTTGTCTCCCATTCAAACTAATTGGTTTTGTTTTTAATTTGGCCCTAATCTCTTTACCAACCATATATCCATTGGCTACAACTTCACACATGGTCCTTTTCAGGCCAAAATTAAAATTTTCAAACATTCTTGCTCTACTTTTTGCTCCCAATTCTTAATGTAACCTGGTTAAAATCACCTGGTACTACTCATCCCACAGCCTGACTATTGGACTCTCTTGAAATTTTCTCTACCAGATCAATTAGTCTGTTACCTTTAAATGAAGCCTCATACAAACTTTTAGAATATGGGCAAAATGTAGATGAGTTCTTTGCCAGAATGTAACAGCAAAGGACTAAGCTGCTTAGTTTATAGTGGCTGAGAAGCAAAACAAGTAAACAACACCAGGAAGGAAGAGATCAAGGGTCAGATATAGTACTTAAGGTCACAATTCTATGATCCACCCAGACATACACAGTATGTTTTACTAATCCCCTGGGTGGCTAATCAAGTTGATTGATAATCCATCTTCATTATCACAGACTCTGACACTTTCTCTTTTGTGTGCAGTATCTCTCAGCCTCAGTTTCTTCCACTTTAAGACAGGGCAAATTACACACTCTGCATAGGAGCTATTGTAAAGATCAATGACGTATAAATAATAATCATCTTATTTCAGTACCTGTCACAGAGAAAGCAATTAATGACAAAAATATAATAATTAGCTATTATTACCAGTGGGATTTTTCTACTTCCTCTATGACCACATTTAAGAAGATACCTCAATGAAACACCAATTTTGAAGCATTTAGATCCCTTCTCTTCACCTTCCACCTCAAATTCAGTGTTAAAGTTCTGTTCTCCTGACTTTCTGTTTTCACTGGAGATTTCATCTCCTGAGAATGGCCCAGCCCTTGTATGAAAAAATGTCTCGGAGGCTGCTGCAACCATGGTACAGGGAGGCTTTGCTATGGTTCAAACTGAAGGTAGACCTTTGCTTGGTGTACATGATGCTGGTTTTACTGGAACACAGAATGCAAGAGTTCTGGCACCATGGAAACTTCCACCCAGACTCCAAAGGAAGATCGTGGAGGCCAGGCAATGTTCCATAGAGATGTGCATGCATGAACAGTGATATGTCTTTCCATGGATTCAATAATATTTTTCTATTCCCATACTTGTTTCTTTCTTGGATGTCATTTTTAAGCTCTTTATATCCTGATTCTCTCCCACATTCCTGATAGTCCAGCACAACAACCAAAAGAAAAAAAATGGATCTTCTGGTTTACATCAGAACACATGCATTCACTTCCTCTCCTATTCTTGCTCAAGGATGAATCAAAAGCCCTTGAAGTGAAAAAATTTGTTGGCTCTAAATTAGCATTTTTCTATTATTCATTAGTCATTGGCCAGAAAAAGCAAGATATTGAGGGAGAAAATGTGCAAATAGGAATGGTAAGGTCAGAAAGAAGAGAGAGGCTTCACCAAAGAGGAAATACTGCTAACAAACATGCCAAGCTCATTAACTTCAAAAAACACAGAGAGGCCCAGTAAATGTGAATCTAGTGGATGAAAGATTTGGCTTGAGCTAACGTGAACTAGCTCAGCACTGGGACAGTCTAGCTACCAAACCTGGAAAGAGATATGGAACTCTTCTGAGCTATAGTTTCTTCATTCGTAAAATGGGGATGATATTTATGTCACTGAACTTTCGTGAAGATCAAAGAGTATTTGTGCAGACATGCTTAACACACTGCTTGACAGAGAGTAGGAACTCAGTTGGAGGCATTATTTAGCCAAAAATCTAGGCTTTGCAGAACCTTCAGAAGTGGAGCTTTATGCTCATCAGTGGATTAATCCATTGATGAGTTAGTTCTTGGCTGAGTGTGCTACTGGAGGTTGGACACTGGGGAAATGACCTAGAAGAATGCATTCTTTCCTTGATTCCTGCCTTCTCTCTCTCTCTTCTTCCTGTTGCCATGGGTCAAGCAGCTTTCTTATGCTATGCCTTTCTGACATGGACCCAAACCATCCTGGATTGAATTGTCTGGAAACTGTGAGCCTAAATAAATCTTTCTTCTTTTAAGTTGTGAATGTAGGGTATTTTTTTCCAGTGACAAGCTGATTAACACAGTTATTTTACAATGAGAACATATGAACGCTGTGCAGAAAATGACAAAGAATTAAGCTTTACAGGAGAATTCTAAGAAAAAGCCGTTTGAAAAATATATGGCATGGTTGAGTTTACTTAAATGTGCAGAAGCCTGAAGAATCCAAAGGAGTTCTCCATCACAGGATATTTCCAACTATAATCTGGAGGATCACTAATTTGAATAGAACGTGCACAGCAGATACATAGACTACTCTAATGTTCAGAAGATAAAGCTCTTAGCTCTAAACTATGCATAACAATTTGTAGTCACTTACCAATATCTGTCCAAAGACAGGTCACTCCAGAAAAGTACACAGAGTTAGACCATGGGGCAGAAAATCAAATACTATAAATGCCACTATTTAAGAAGTGGGTGGAAATTAAAAGAAAATAATGAAGGAAACTGGAAGAAGATGTTTCAATAAAATGGATTAAGGGCCACTCAGCATTCATCAACTTGGACTTTTAGATCATTCATTCATTCAGTCAGTCAGTCAAACTATATTTACATTGTGCTTCCTATGAGTTAGGCATAGTGCTAGGTGGAAGTATATTGTTAAACAAGACAACCCAGAATCTACCTGCATGGATCTTATTGTCTTGGAAATAACTCAGATATAAACAAGGTGTCACTAAGACACTTTTCAAAGGATCAATAGAGATAAAGAATAGACGCAACATAAATTCAAAAATGGGCATCTGAAATGAACAGACATTTCTCAAAGAAGTAAAAGCAGCAAATAAATATATGAAAAAATGTTCAACATCACTGGTCATTCAAGAGATCCAGATGAAAACAACACTGAGATTCCACCTCACCCCAGAAAGAGTACAAATGCTGGCGGGGGTGTGGAGAGAAAGGAACACTTCTCCATTGTTGGTGGGAGTGCAGACTGGTGCAACCACTGTGGAAATCAGTGTGGAGATACCTCAAAGAACTAGGACTACAGGTCCCATTTGACCCAGCTATTCCCCTACTGGGTATCTTCCCCAAAGAATTAAAAGAATCATACCACAGCGGTATATGTGCACCTATGTTTATAGTGGCACAGTTTGTAATAGCTAAAGCTTGGAAACAGCCCAAGTCCCCATCAACTAGAAACTGGATAAAGAAGATGTGGGGGTTTTTTATAAAATGGAGTACTACTCAGCCATGAAGAATGAGAAACTAGAGACATTTATAGCTAAATGGATGGATATTGAGGCCATGCTCTTAAGTGAAATAAATAGGACACACATGTGTAAATAGCGAATAGTTTCTCTAGTGTGAGAAACTGAAAGTGTAAATAAGGATCAAAATGATTAAAATGAATAATTGATAATTTGAAATAGGAAAAGGTCCAAAGGTATAGGGGTGGCGGGAGGGGAAGGAGAAAGGGAAGAAGGGAAAGGAAAAATTATGAGAAAAGAAAAAAAAATGGAAACACAGTCTATGTAAATAGGGAAAGGTGGTGGGGGTGAAGGGCCCACAGGTAATGGGGGAAAAAATAAGAACTAAGATACATCATGTTCAGGTACAAGCACCCAACGATAAATGTAAATGTATTGTATACCTAAAATGTACCAATAAAAGAATTTAAAAAAAAAATAAAGTAGCAGATTTGTGAAAAAAAAAGTATAAGGGAAAATGAAGACTGCATGTAAAGTTTTTCAACAACTTTAGGTATAATGGAAAAAGAGAGGTCAGAAAATAGAAGGGGTGCAGGGTTGACATTCTGGAAGGATTTCAAGCATTGTGACAGTGGGATACATGTGAACTTGAGATTCCATTATTCTCCCATCAATACCTAGTCTTTTCCAAATCCAAATAATAGCATGAGTCGTGTCTACACTGACTGTTGTGGGAGCAGCTGCCTAAGCAGATTGACTATCCTTTTGTGCCTTCAGAGGCCATCGGCCCTGGCTTCCTCCCCATGGTCCCTGTACAGCATATGCTGTCTTCCGCATGTGAGACTATCTACATTAGCCTAAGTACATACAGCGGGCCCTTTAATTAATGCTCAATATGCTTCATGCATTAGCAAATATCACTGTGTTCCCTTTGGAGCTCTAAGACATCTGGTAGACTTATATCTCCCTCAAGATTCTTCTAGTTTCTCTTCTAGGCAAAAGGCACAAGTCACATTCCCTTAACTTTGCCAGAGACATAGTGAGCCCTAGCTCCAACTACTCTTTTGGAGTTCAACCTCTCATTTTCTTGACTGGTTTAGCTCCTTAGAGTTCAAATGCATAGTTTTTAGCCTGGCTGTCTATATGATTTTTAAATACTGGCATAGGATTTTTGATGACACACTCAGGGCAATTAAAAAAAAAATATATATATATATATATATTCAAAATGAAACAATTTGTCATCACTGTTTTATTTAGTTGGCTTTACTTAGGCTTTGTATTATGGTTTGAACTAAACATTTTTTGTAACTACTCAAGCTCTTGTAATACAAGGCTAGGCAAGATCCTCATGGTTCCATTCATGGTTCATTGTTGGTCTGATGTTAAATTATATTCCTTATACCTTACTTTCCAAAATGTATCCTATTCTATATTCCTTCAGCACCACATAGAAATAATCCATTTCCCAGATATCAGCATAGCACTCTATTTCTTCAGTAGGGAAATCTACCTATGGAAATTTGCTGGAAACCCAATGTGTCAGAATACACAGATTAATTGTATAAGTAATCCCTGTGGCAAGCAAAGAATACTTAAATAATGTTTTAAACAGAAGATAATTTATTGGATACACTTGGTTAAAAGACAGAGACAAATGACTGCAGAAGTTTTCTTATTTTCTTGCAGAACACAAGGCTTTACAGCTATTTACATAACACCCAAAACACTAGGAAGAATCCATTCAATCAGTCAAATGAAGGTGACCACACATCCTAGTTTTCCCAAGACAATGCCAGTTTATGCTGTTGTCCAACTACTTCAGTGTTTCAATGATAACATCCTTTTTCTATTCTCAAATATGTCCTTATTTAAACAATAAATTACTTGATCACCTTAGACAAAGAATATCACAAATCCTCCAAACAATTAAATGTCAAAATCTTTTTATTCAAATTTTAGCCACCTTTAAAATCATATAATCATTGTCACAAAGCAACAATTCCCCAAAGCATGGGTTGGTGGAAGCCAGCACCTCTAAAATCAAAATGTGAAAATTTCAAGTATAATAGTTTATCAAGTATAATAGTTTATCAAGGTAGGAACAAGAACAAAGATGACAACTGCCCTTTGATGCTGAGACACACTTTTACTTCTAATGCTTCCCATTGTAAATCAGAGCTGAGGGAAGTATTCAGAGCTTTGGGTTCACATTGCCAAAGAAATCAAAGCTATAAAGATTTTATGAGACTCTGAGAGCACAGGAAAGTCTGAGTGAAAAAATTCTAGCATTTTTCTAATTATTACTATTGATTTTAATTTTGTAGAAGGGGTCTTAAGTTTACTAGAGGCACCAGATCAAATACTGTAAGTGATTTGCAACAAATGTGTCTGGATTTAACCATTTTGCAAGTTCTGATTGGCATGAGTCTGATCTAACACTGAAGTTTATACCTTTTATTAAATAGATATTTCATTAACCAGCATAGTAGTCAGATTAAAGGGCTGAATCCTGGCCTTTGATAAAAATTTTAAGGCAAATTTGAATTGCCATCATTTGCATTTGAATTTATGGCTTTTTGCTTTGATTATGTCTTACTAGGATCCTTTTGTTTCACCTCAATCTGCTCATGATTGCACCACTGAACCTTTAAAAAACACTTAATTTCTCTTTACTTCCTCTTTCCACATATTCTCAGCACTGTACACAGGCATTTCTCTGCTCTTTCTCAGACATCTCTGTATTTTCTGGACACTGTTCTAATCCAGAAGTCCTGCTGTTAATCATTACCTTTTGTTAACAGCTTTCCAAGTGATTTTTTGAGATGATTGGATTTTTGAGTCAACTGGCTTTTACCCAAGACAATTTCATTAAAATGTGCATGTAAAATTTGATGAGAGACTTTATCAAATGTTGAATAAATGTCCAAATATATACATTCCAGGGCTCACCATGAATGTCATGCTCATTTTATTTACTTGGATTTATTTTTTCCTTCAAGTCATTTCTATTCCTGTATGTGTGAAGGTTTTCCTTTTCTCTTTCAACCTCCTTGCTGTGTCTGCCAGTGAATGCAATGGTGTGGCAATCACCTTGAGCACAGAGGAAGGAAATAAAGATAACTAGCCTGCCCAAAAGGAACTTATGTACAAGCAAAATATCTGCCTACAGGTATTTGAAGGTTATTAAACTGCAACATTGAGAGGAAAATTGGAACCAAAAGTTAAGAATCATAGTAGCAGAACATACCTCAAGAAAATGTTTCAACACTTCAGCAGGTAGTTATCCAAAACCTTCTATATGCTTCAAGCCCTGTTTGGGACCTGTGGAATAAGTAAAGAAGAATCAGCCTCGATCCCCACTCTCAAGTCCTTTTCAACCTATTATGATCTCATAATTTCCAGTGCTGAAGTGGACGGAGCCACAGAGCAAGGGACAGTTGGTCAGTAAGTCAATAAGGATAAAAGTTGAATCACCACCTGTCAGCTATGTTGTGGGAAATATTTCTTTATTTCAGAAAGGATTTCCAATCTGCATTTTTCTTATTTCTAAATCAAGTGCTTCATGAATAGTGGAAATACTATTCTTGGGTCTTCTTTCATCAATAAGCCAGCACCTCTTCTAGGTATCCTCTGTCACTGTGGACTTTAGCAAAGGGACATAAGTAGAATATACATAGCCTTCCAAGCAGAAAAAAATCCTCATTGATCCAAAGGAGTATGGGGAAAGATCTAGAGGGAAGGTAACAGGATCAAAGGTAAAGGTTTTTATTTTCCCCTCATTAAAATGCATACACAAGAAAAGGGAAATGAAAGCATCATCAGACTTGTGGGAGATCCCCAGCACTGGACAGATAATGCCAGGATTCCCCAGCTTAGCTTGGGGGAGATTACTATTCTAGGAGATGTCCCAACTCTGTCCAACTTGCTGCAAGATTCAGTGTATCAAAGACAGATAAATTACACCGAGTGCCTGCATTTGAGGCAGCATCACTGGAATTCATGGTCTGTGCACAACAGGAAGTGAAAAAGAAATGGCCAAGTCTCACTGAGGGAGCACAACAGTGTTAGACAGGCAAAATATCACAGGCTTAGGAACAGAAATTGCACAGTGAACAGTTCTGTGAATAGGGGCAAATAGCCATAACCATGGACTTCACTGGTCCATACCAGAGTAACATCTCAGAACATCAGAAAACATCAATGGGAACAACTACTACACAGCCAGAATGAGTACCGGCCCATGAGACACCTAATATGTATCCAATACCACAGAGTAATATGGGCTGTCTTTTATTTTCCAGACAATAATTTGAAGAGAGGTAAGAGGAAGGGAGAGGAAATTTGAAAGAGTGAACATGGAGCTGACATAATCATAACTTAAAAAGGAACTGTCCATAGCAGATGAGCCTGAAATATGATCATGATTAGGAAAATTTCAGACCTTCTCCTCAGCTATCATGTTATCATAAAGACTCCAAAATGCTATACATGCATAAAGACATTCACTGTGCCACCCAGTGAGATAGAATTCATGAGAAAGATTTGATTCATTTCAGAAAATCAAGAAAGTTAAATGTTCTTCCATATCTAAACAGTGATATGTAGATTCTTGACCCCGGTACAAGTTCATGAACATATATCCACACATGTGATGCCAACTAATTAAGAATTCATTTACAAAGGCTTCTTGGGAGAAAAAGTCAGTCTCATTCCTTTTTAGCTGGCACATTGAGAGCCTTTTGCATATGCTCACGTTGTTTATTTTTATTCTTTCCAATGATTACTTTCTTGAACAGGATTATTAACCAGTTTTAATGCTGTATTTTAATCTCCTTCATGTTCTTGATTTTTAATAAGTTTCCCCCATACACTGCATTGTTATTAATTTGCATTCTGAAGAAGTTGATTACCTTTTCATTGCTGTACTCGTTGAACCCAAGAACCTATTTTATATGAAATGTGAATTTTAGCAGCACAATCACTGAAAGAAAATGTGCCTCCTCTTTCCACACAATATCTTCTCCCTTGTTCTCAAGGTTTGTAACTCTTTCCAAACCTCTATTTGGGCTTCTCTTCATTTTAAGATGTTTGTGGTTGTTTACCAAAACCACAGAAATCTCACTATCTAAAATAGATAATGTTACATGAAAGACTATTGGCAAAATCTGCCCTGCATGGCTGTTGCTTCATTTCCCAAAGAAGAGAAGAAAGACAAAGAAATTATCAATTTATCAGTTGGTGTTCTAGGCGATGAAAATGGTGTGGGGGGGGGGGCTCTGGCAGAGCTGTTAGGAAGCAGAACTGTCATCCGTAAGAGCTGGAAGGAAGGACAAAGCATCAGTGTGGCCAAATGATGCTGATATTCAGAACCCTGGAGATCAGAGAGGGATGAAATTAAGCCACTGAAATGGTGGCACCTTTTGAATTTACCTCACTATGATTTCCAGTTCCTCGGCTTTCTCCAAACATCAAAGTTGACAGAGAAAAGTGACAATGATCAGAATAGGCTACAAAAAAAAAAAAAAAGTGACCAAGTCCTTCATCTTTAACGGTATGGAACTGGTTATAGATGTTAGTTTTATTTCCACCAGGAGGCAATGGTATTTTTACTACAAAGGGTTAAATTGGAAGTAAGGCAGAAGGCTTCAGGGTTCCTTTGAGTCCAGCAAGCACACATGCAATCAGTCCTGGACATGTTCCTTTTCTTACACTGGTTACTGAAAAGCTATTAAGTCTCTGAAAGGCTACATCAAACACCAAACAAAACCCTGAAAGATGGCAAGATTGAAAAGGGACCCTGAAGGCGGTCAGTCAATGCCTGGAGCCCAAAGTCTTTGTTTGCACAGTTGCTTCTTTTCATCATCGCCCAGATCATGTGTTGTTTAAGGGCTGGGAAAGGTGTCAGAAAGACAGCCTACTTCTACAGTCAGGCAGAGTTTGGGATAAGGATACATAAGGATTCTATCAGATTGCTTACTCTTCCCAAAAACCCTTTAGGGAAGTTTTAAAAAACATATTTGAGGACCTAATACATGATCATTCACAGAGATCTAAAGCAAATTCTGAAAGATATCTTCTCTCCAAAGACCTCTCTCTCTCTCTCTCTCTCTCTGTTTTCCAATTTATCCTGGAAGGACCCCACCAAAAGCTTTGTTATCTATTAACTCTTTGCTTATAGAACTTTATAAACACAATAGCTACTTTTCAGGTATCAAGAAAAAGAGATAAAGATACTTTTAAATTGCATAAAATGCTTCCATTATTGTTGTTTGGCTTGGGAATATATAATTTTATCATTAAGGTTATAGTTAAACAGGATGAATTTCCTAAGATGGCAACACTGGTCCCCAGCCAGGATTCATGAGGAGCAAAATGAAAATTGGAAATATTTGTCAGAATATTTTATCGATTTCACAATATCCCATGTCATGGGGATTTAAGCAATATGCTTGACTGAGAATGACTTATAAATAAAGAGACACTCCAGATTTTGTAAATAACAAAACTTCCAAAGTCCTTCACACCAGTTTTACTCAGCTTCCAATTTGAGAGAACTATTATACCTATATCTGTAAAGAGGAGATGAGCATTATAGTCAGAAAAATCCAATTGAAAGGGAAAGCAATCTTTATATCCCATCTAAGAAAGTTTTCTGTCATTCTCTAATTTCCTGATAGGTTATAATAAGGTCCATTACTGTCCCCAGAATTTACAAAAATCTTCAGCCTACATTCCAAATAGAAAGAAGAAAGAATTTTGTTCAACAGAAGCATTTTAATTTAATTAGCTAGTGTGGGGGAAAAATGAAGGAAAAGCTTTATACCACCTAAATCACTAAAAGCTGAGGAAGACATTGAAGAAACGGTACCAGATGTGACAATTCTGACTTGTTGGACTTCTTTATAATTAACACCAAGCTTCTCTGTATCAGACAGAGCTCAATATAAATTTATGTTATAATGAATTTGCATTCTTCTCAACAAAATATAATGGGCAGAAACTACTGCTTCCATCCATGAAGGACGACAGGACACAGATTTATCTTCCTCCTTAAAAACTGGAAAAAAAAAACAGACAAGAAACAATGTATTTTTATACATTGGACAATAGATAGGGTGGGTCATTGATCCATAAAAGAAAAAAGAAAATAAATGAGGTAAGACTTAACAATTGTCCCAGCCTATTGCTTTGTAGTAATAAAGTCTGGCAAACTCCTGAGGAGACGGAGTTCATAATTCAAGGAGGATGTGGTGGCAGATAACCAGAAAAGAGAGATTCCATAAAGAGAGAAGTCCGGCCATCTGCAGAATCCCTCCTGAGTCTTTACCTGAGTAATGACCAGTAACTGCAGGTGGGAACTACCCAAGGCATAGAAAAGGGCCCCCTGAATGACTGGATGGAATAATTTTCGGAGTTCACATAGGAAGAGAGTTTGCATTCCCACCAATTAGAGTGAAAAGCCTAACCCACGCAATATTTAGTGGAGTCCTCAAAAGAGTATTACCTCAATATGGGGCCAAATCAACCCTGGATGAAATGCCCAACAGCATAAAAGCAAGCCTGAAAATGATCAAATTATTTCCAAATAACTGCTTCATGCTGTAACGAAGCTCCCCAAATACTAAAGAAAATACAAAGACTCTTTCACCAAAGTAAAATGTACAATGTCTGGTATCTAATCAAAAACAGCCAGTTAAGCAACAAAGCAAAAAAACACAGGCCATCATGAGAAGAAAAATAAATCAATACAAACAGTTCCAAAAAGACCTAGACAATAAGATTAATAGAAAATATCAGTAAAACAGCTATTATGCCTCAAATGTTCAAGAAGGTTGAGAAAAGTTTGAACATCCTAAAATATGACATATACTTAAAAATCAATGTTCCAGGGATGAAAAATTCAATATTTTAAATGAAACATGAACACTTGATAAGATTAATAGCGTTAGACAATATAGAAGAACAATTAGTGCCTTTGAAGACATGGCAATAGAAACTATTCAAAACACACAGAGAACAAAAACTAAAAAGAAAAGAACAGAGAATCTCTGACCTTAAGGAAAATATAAAAGCTTGAAAATGGAGTCCAGAGGGAAAGAAGAAAGAGGGAAAAAATTTTTTAAAAACCTTTGAAGGAATAATAACCAAAAACTTAATAAACTTGATAAACTTGAAAAACTTAGTAAAACTTGCGAACGCATAGATCCAAAAAGCTTAATTAACTTCAAGCAAGAAGCAATAATAAAACTACACCAAAACTCTCATAATCAATTTGTTCAAGGCTGAATATGAGGGTACGTGCCTGTAACCTTAGCACTCTGGAAGGCAGAGGCAGGAGAATCAAAAGTTTAAGCTCAGCTTGGGCAATTTAGCAACTTAGCAAAACTTTGTCTCAAAATAAAATATATAAAAGAGCCAGAGAAGTAGCTCAGCGTAAAGGCCCTGGGTTTAATCTGCAGTACTAAAAAAACATGCTTAATACTAGTAAGATAGAGATCTTTAAAGCAGCCAGAAAAATAAGTCACAATAGGTACAGAGTAACAAATAGATTTCTTATCAGAAATGATGTAATCCAGAAGAAAAGGGGCAACATTTTTAAAATACTGAAGAAAAAAATCTGTCAACTAAGAAAGCCGCGTTCAATAATGAAGACAAAAGAGGATATTTTTCAAACACACAAAAATTAAAACAATTTATCATCATCAGACCATCACTGTAAGAAAAGTTAAAAGGAATCTTCTTCACAGAAAAGAAACTGATACCAAATGGAAATTGTGATCTATGGCATAGTGAACAACACCAAGCATAGTGAACAACACCAAGCATAGTAAATACATGATATGTTTGCTTTTTTTAAATTGATTAACATATGGATGGGTAATCTTTCTGTGTGCATTGGCTGCTGTGCTATAATTATTAAATCATTAGCTGCTGCTGAATAATAAATCATATCAAAAATGATGACTTAAAGCAACCATTTATCTCTATGGGATATGAGTCATGTAGATAGTTCTACTGTTCTGAGCCTTTCTTACTGATCTTGGTGAGCTCACACTCAGGTGCCTGCTGCTAAGTTAATTTAAGGCAAGCTGAACCTTGAGTCAAATGGTTCAGTTTTGCACCATAGGCTCTCTCATCTTTCAGCAAGGTATCCTGGGCTTATCCTCGTGATATGACAGCTGACTACGGCAAAGTAAGCCCATCATGTAAAAAGGCCACAGAAAATCACATTCATTTTTCAAAGCTCTGCTTGCCTTTATATGCTAATTTCCCAAGGTCTAAAACAAATAATATGGCCAACCGGAGTCAGAGTGGGAGACTACCATTTTTTTAAAAATTGCTAGGCAAAAGTAGGGCTATAAGAAAGTCATTACAGTAGACTCTTGACTTGCAAACTCAATTTGTTCCTGAGGGCTGGTTGTAACTCAAGATGGTCAATTGAAAGCTCAGGCTCCTCTACACAGCCTTCAAAGTCTCTCTCCTGTACACAGGCAGATCTCAGTGTCCTTAGATATTGGCCTAGAATTTCTCAATGAACCTTACATAGGAAAAGATGCTGTCATGTTCCTTCCAGAACTTTTTAAGGATTAAATTTGTATGTGAGACCATCTGGAAGCACCAGCAGCCAGTATTTGGGTAGTAACTCAAGACTTTGTAAGTCAAAACTAAAATTCCAGTTATAACCCAAATTGTTCGTATGTCAGGCTGGCAATTGGAGATGTTAGTGAAATCAATCTATTTTACATATGTACTTTAGTGAGAGCGGGTTAATCTACCTACCTAGATAATTCATGTACATACACACGACAAAATATACATAAATATAACCTCAGAGTTTAACCTGCTTACATATTTTTAAAAACTCTTCACTACAATAAGTGAGAATTTCAATACTATGGGATACTAGAGGGCTATAAGGGAAAAAGAAGACAGGCAAAGAAAAGAGAAAGGTCAAGAAGAATATGGTGTACAACAATGAATAAGGCAGACAGTGAGGTAGGCAGGCACCAAAAAGGAGGAGAGAGGCAGGAAAAAGAGGTGTAAGACGTAATCAGGAGCCTAGAATCGATGCAAAAATTTTCTCTAGCTGGCCCCAAATTTTATTTCACCCCTTCCTAAATTCTCACTCTGAAACAAATAGGTGGAATTACTAAGTGACTATACAAGGCAGAAATCCAAATGGATGTTTGTGAAAGGGGTTGTACTCTTTAAGAAAGAATCAAGGTTTTAGACTGAATCATGATCCCCAAAATAAGATAAGACTCCTCTGTTAACCACTACTTTTCAGAGGAAATGAAAACACGATGAAAAGCTTTGGTCCACAACAGAATGTAATGTCTTTCTAAGAAGTAGTAATGAGCTTAGTTCCTTCAACAACTCACTTAACTACAGAGCTTAATTCCATAGCCCTCCTGCCCAAGTGCAGTAACAACACGTTTTGGTGTCAACCGTTAATAGAAAATATATTTAATTGTATTAAATACAATTATATTACAGTTATGCTTGAGTGGTACAGACAATGGTATTCATTATTACATTTAACAGAAAATGTATTTAGTTTTCTTGCAAGATGATCTCATACAAATTGAAATTGGCATCTTAAAATATTGTTTTAGAAAACCAAATTGAATTTGGAATCCTATGATTTTTTAAAATTAAGCACCATAGCCTTCATGATGAAAATGCTGTTCATATGCTTCTAAATCAAATTCATTTCCTTCCTCTTGGTATTTAACCGAGGAATTCCAAGAAAAAAGAGAAACAGAAAAAAATGGAAGGATGGAAGGAAGGAAAAGACATACAGCGTCATCTCTTTGGGGATATATGCAAATAATTTTAAACAATGTAGAACACTGTTAATGATAAAACCTGGAAAATAGAACTTCTATTCAAACAAAGACTAGGCACCCATGCCTATTCTATTACTTAGTAGTATTATTCTACTCTAATAGCTTGAAGCTGAGTCAAAACCCAAAGCACAAATAATTCAATAGAGAACTAAGTGGTATATCTAAGTAGCATCAACTTTTAGCTACACACACAATTACTTGCAAACACAACCCACATCTACACAGAGAATACTTTTTTAAAAGTAGTAGCTTTATTTAAATGATACATCTTCATTTTGAAAAATATATTTTCAAAGAGAGGCAATATGGTTTACTGGAGGAGTTGTCAAACTACTACTACCTATGGGCCAAGTCTGAAACTACTATGAGTTTTTGCAAATAAAGTTTTATTGGAATACAACTATACCCAATTTTTATGCATTATCTATAACTGCTTTCACACTCAATAGCAGAAATTAGTCATTTTGACAAATAGTTCATCCAGCCCAAAGTATTTCCTATTTATCCTTCCACAAAAAAAGTTTGTCAGCCTGTTTTACCAGAAATATTATAGCTTTAAAATTAAATAAACCTGGATTCCTCTCTTATTCTTGCTAAGTATATCTCCAAGCTTCTGTGTATTCATCTTTTTATTAAAGAGAGGAAGGGGAAATAATAACTACCTTGCAACAAGTTGAGAGGATGTTGAAAAAGTATCTAGCACAGGAGAAAAGTAAGTAGCAAACACCTTTAAAGATGAGATAATAAAAGTAACGACTAAAAGAGAAAAATGTTTCCTCTAGGTATTATAAATTTGAAGTTTATCAGAAAACTATATTGTAATTTTTTTGTCCACAAAACTATTGAACTATTTAGCATTTATTTCACTAAAAATTTATTTAAAATATTATGTCTATCAAATATCATATATGGCATTTGTGTAAGAACCAATAAATCTAGCATTGTAGCACAGATGTATATACAGCCTTACTATTTCATAAATCTATGAGAAGAGAAATACTTTAGTAGATGAAATTAATAATTTAATAGAACTAAGAATGTACTTTTCTTATATTTTTAAAAATAAAAAGATGAAGTCACTTAAATTATAAAGAAATGCTGGATTCCATTAAGGTCCTAAATATGAAAGGAAAACTACAAAGTGAAGAAAAAGAGTATTTCTTAATTTCAGTGATTTAAGGATTAAGAAAGACCTAACAAAGCAAGATCCACCAAAACGAATAGATTTTATTACCAAAATGAAATCACTTATGGATTTTTTCAAAATGAATAAAAAATGATAGATTTTATTTTGTTAATAATGTAAAAATGGGAAAAATAATGAATAGAGAAGGTACCACTGTAAATCAACAGGTAAAAAAGCAGCTCATTTTTAAGTAAATAAAATATATTAATAGATAAAGAAAAACAGAAACTCTTTTTAAAATAAATAAAATGCATTAATAGGTAATATTATTATATACAATTCCCAAATTGTTCATTTCTTCTTTGATTTCCATTAGTTTGACTACATGTATTTTGAAGTGCTGTAAGACCCATATAAATTTGGTGTTATGGGTGAAAAAAAGGAATTAAGATATGTTATGTACATGTACCAATTCCACACAAGGAATGGAAGTATTATGTCCTGAAAACATGTATTAATAATTTTTTAAAAAATTTAAACACAAATTAAAATTCATTAATTAAATATTTTATCACTAAAATATTTCTCTGTCTCTGGTAACAATTCTTACTCTAAAGAATGTTTCAGATAATATCAATGTAACAACCATACCTTTCTCATTTTTAGTATTTTCACACTAGTTTTTATTAGCCTTTTAATTTTAACCTACCTGTTTCTTTATACTTAATGTGTATCTCTTACACACAATATATAGTTGGCTTTTCCTTTTTGTAAAATCTAAAAGTCTGATTTCATTTGAAGCAATTTGTGCATTTATATTTAAATATTTAAGTATTGGCTGATTTTATATCTAAGGCACTGTGTGTGGAGTTTTTTATACTGGTTGTTTTTTATTGCCTACTTTTTATTTCCTGTTTTTATTAATATTTTAGCAATCTACCTTGTTTTCAGGTGTCTTATTAGTTATAAAATGGGGTTTTAGTGGTTTCTCAGAAATTTAAAGTATATTTTTTAATGCATCACATTCTTTCTTCAAATGATATCATACCACTTTACTTCATAACTTACAATATATACTTTCAATCATCCATTATATCCTGTGTCATCATGTTTTATTTCTGCACATACTATAAATGTGTACAAACTCATTTTTATTATTCCTCTTTCGTAATCAGGTATCATTTGAATAAATTTTAAAATGAGAGGAAAAATTTAAATTTATCAGCCCACTGACTATTTCCATTACTATTCTTTCCATTACATAGCTCCTGTTTCCAAATATTTGTTTTGTTATTTTGTTGACTGTTCTAACACTGGGTCTTAGTCATGGCTGGTAAACACTCTACAACTGAAGTCCACCCCAGGATACCCATCTGGCATCACTTACCTTGAACCTGAGTTATTTCCATTAGCATTCTGTACAATACAGCTCTCTGGTGACAAATTCTTTTAACTTTTGTTTTTCTAAAAATGTCTTCTACTAAGATTCATTGCCTTTATATTTGAAGAATAATTTTATAGTATATAAAATTTTAAGTTATATTTTTCATTGAGTTGTTTAAAATTGTCATTTTGTTGTCCTCTGGCTCACATTTCCTCTGATAAGTACATAGAAATACTCTGGTTCACTATTCCCTTGTGTCTTAGTTACTTTTCTCATTGCTGACACAAAATACCTGACACTCAGAGTTAAAAGAGGAAAGGTTTATTGTAACCCATGGTTTCTAGAGGTTTCAGTTCATAGCTGGCTGGCTCCAAGGAAGGGTGGCATGACAGAGGAGCATCACAGAGGAGATAAAAACAGTTCATGGCATGGAAGATAGAAAGCAGGAGGCAGCAAAAGCACCAAGCATCAAGCAACAGCAACCCTCTTTTTGTCCCTTATATTCTATCCAGTCTACACACCCTTAGAGCAGGTAGCACTCACACCCAGAGTGGGCCTTCCCATTATCCACACCCAGAACTATGCCAAACGAATCAATGGACTAATTAGTAACCACACACCCTTGATCCCAGCATCACACACTTAATCCCAACAATCACACACTCTAGATCCAGCCGCCTCTGAAAAGCCCCACCTATTACCACATGATACTTTGAGGGGGACATCTAGACACAAGCCATAACATCTTGTATGCAATATCAGTTTTCTTTTTCCGCTGGCTGCTTTGGTATTTTCTCTATATCAATTTTTGGCAGTTTTAGCATAATGTATGTGCATATGGTTACATTTGGATTAATCTTGCTAAGTTATTTTTTGAGATTCATAAATGGGTGCCTCAAAATTTTTTTATTATTTCAGGAATTTTAAACTTTGATATATTTAGGATTTTCATACCCTATGACCACCTTTTCTTGAGACTTCCAACTTCACATACTTAGGACCACTTGATATAGTGTATCAAATCACTCAAATTCTGTTCCTTTATCTTAAGCTTTTCATCATTCTGCTTTAGTTTACATAGTTTATTTTACCCTTTTCCATGAATTTACTAATATTTCATCCATGAATGAATTACCTCCTATGAACCTACATTAGTTAGGGCTCGGTAGAGAAACAGAATCAATAGGAAATATATGTATAATTATGTAAGTGTCTCTATTAGGTAGGTTTATAGCCCCAAAGGTGGAAGAATCCACCATGACCACCTGCTTGCATAGAGCTCAAGGATCCAATAGCTTCTTGAGCCAAGAAGATAGAAGCCACAGAATAAGAAGGACTGAGAATACAGCATCAGTGCAAAGCTGAAGGCCTAGAAGATCACTGGCGAGTTGCTGATGTGAGTCCATATTAGAAGGATGAAGAAACTGCAGACCTGGAGACCAATGTCCAAATGTAACAGCAGAAAAAGACACCACTGCTCAAGAGCCCTTCAAACAGGCAGACCTCCTTTCCTTCTTTCTTCCACCCAGGTTGTTGTCATCCACAGCTGAGGCAGAACTTCCTGCCTGAGTTTGCTGATCTATATGTCAGTTATCCACAGAGGCACAGAGAACTGTGCTTCATTAATCTGCTAGGTCTTTCTTACCAAGTCAAGTTGATGTCACAATTAATGGTCCCAAAAGTCTGGGCAGTAATTTTTTCAGATATTATGTGTTTCATCTCTAGACCAATTAGGATTTTTACAATCTTTTTCATGTCTTACACTTGTAGATGATCTCAGAGACATTAAAATAGTTTTACACATCCCATTTTTTGGTTGAAACTGTTCTTTCTAATGACACAAATACTGTACCTATTTTCCTCTATAACCCTGGTCATATTTATAGTAACTATTTTAAAGCTCTTATGTGATAATTCTATCACATCTCCAATTCTGGCATCAATTTCTATGAAATTATTAATTATTGTTTTGGTTATGGGGCTTATTTTTCTGCTTCCTTGTATCTCTCGTCTCTCTCTCTCTCTCTCTCTCTCTCTCTCTCTCTCTCTCTATATATATATATATATATATATCTTTGTAGATAGAGTAGGTGTTATGCTTTTGTGCTTCTGACTTTATTTGTCTTCCCGAATATAACACTGGGTTTTGTTTTTGCCAGTACTACAATTACTTATAGGTAGCTTATCCTTTCAAGACTTGTTTTTGTGATAGAGATGTCAAAGTGGTTCTAGAGTATCATTTACTCTAGTGCTAAATTACCTCTGCTTCTAGAGAATGTGCTTACTGAATGCCTAGGGTCACTTGAAGTTCTCCTAGTACTATGCAAGCTAAGATCAGCTCACAGTTCCCTAGGATTTGTTCTTTCTCCCATAATTGTTCTTTATTGGGCCATGTGGAATCTCAACCTGCACTAGCATAGATTAGTATTTGCACAAAGAATCAAGCTTGTCTCTATACAGATTTCTAACCCTCCTTCCCTATAAAATGCCCTTCTGCTCTGTACCACTGAGACTCCACAAATTCTAGTTGCCTCATTAACCACCAATTCTAAACTCTGAATACTCAGCTCACTGAGACCACTAGATGCTATATGGGTTGCTCTTTCCTGCCCTGAGTCTGGAGAGTGCTTCCAGCCAGAAAACCACAACCAGTATGTGATAACAAACATCTCATTTATGGCATAGTTACCACATTCTCCATCACTCTGAATGAAATTCCCAAGGCCACTTTAATGCAGTGTGTTTGCCTTTCCTCATACTCTACTAGTGTGAAAGCTTAGCCACCTATTTTTCATCAAAATTCTGTATTTTAAATCCTTTACATTGTAGAACAGTCCATTTCTTAAAGTTTTATCAGTGCATCTTTGCCTTAACAATTACACTCATTAGGAGGAGTTAGTGCATGCACATAACACATCTGAATTCTCTTTATGTCCCCTTTCTCACCCCCAATCCCAACTCTTGGTCTCCTTTCAGTTTGCAAAAGATGTACAGAGTCGTCAATTTTATCTTCTTTCTACACTTAAGAGTTCTCGCTGGATTTTTAGGCTGTAGTTGGTTTTAGGATAAGATGGGTTAGGGACAAGCCTTCAGGAGGCAATTAATCACTTGTAATCAGTACTTTTGGCCACTCACAGAAGGTGAGAGAGTCAAGTGAAGAAAGAACTGACTTCACCATCTTTTCGGGGTTATTACAAATCCCGTTAAGGTTACACTCATTAAAATTGCTATTAACTTTTCTTCCTCCATCAGGAGAGTTAATTAATTCTTCCTCATATTTTAAGATTAAGGCAATTAAGAGGAAAAAATAAAAGTTCATATAGCCATACATGGGGCATACAGATTTATTTTAGGACACTGTTGAAAGACCCTTAAAGAAAAATAAAATACTCATGGAAATGGAACTGTGCTAAGTTATTCTGAGCCGCTAAATTAAAAGGCAAAAATTAGCAGTCAGTGAATATTTTATACCAACCTCTAATTTTGCCTGCTTTTCTTTTCTATTTTGTTTTCCTAATAGTGATTTTTTTTTCTGATTGGAAAGATCTAGGTTTTACAAAATCTAGTCTATACAGTTTAAAGTAAACTCTTTAAGGAAAAGCATACAAAATTATAAGTAGAAATCCCTATGACCTTCCCAGGACCTTGGAAAACAATAGATAAAAAATGATAAACGAGCTTGGCCTTGCGGTCAGACCCAGGTGGCTGCGCCCTGCTCCCTCCCGCTTGCCCCGCCCGCCCACTTGCATCCAGGAGACTGCGGACAGCCACCCCACCGCCACCACCAGCCCCCACCCCAACCCCGTGGCAGGTACACCAGCCACCAGCTTGGCCGAGCCTGTGCCTGTAACAACAGCCTCCCCCCACCCCGCCCTGGGCTCTTGGCTGTGCAGCTACCTAGTTCCGCACTACAGAGGCACAGGAGGACATAAAGGCCACTGGCCTGAGTTGCAGAAGTGAACAACAGAGAGAGGGCCTTTCTCAGGCTCCCTGATGAAAACTGAAGCCCACTGGAAAAGTGAAGAGAATCTCTGCAATAAAAGCACGCCAGACCACCGTACTTGGTAAACTGGAGGGATCATCACCTCCCATCAGAACCTGGACTATCTTCAGGGGGAAGGCAGCTGGAACCTGTAATAGAACTTTGCACAGTTCAACCCTGCAGGACAACAGGGAGCTCAATTTGGGACTTGCAGCCAGAAATCTGCCTGAATCTCACGGGTCTGTGACTGGCTTACTGAGACTCACTGACTTACAACTGCACACTGCTGGTCATGATGTCTATTGTGACAGAAGAGACATACCCTGAAGGAGGCCCTTCATGTTTTTATTTGTTATTTTCAAAATTACCACTAATTTTTTTTGCTGTTTTGATTTTTTCTTTTTTCTACTCTTTTAAAATTTTTCTTTTTCTCTTTTTCCTTTTTCTCTTTTCTTTCTCTCTTTCTCTCTCCCTCACTCCCTTGCTGCACCACATTGTTCTTCATCTCCCTTTGTGTTCCAGTTCTGGCCCTAATTCATATTTCTTCTCTATTTTTCTTTTCTTCTTTCTCCTTCTCTCACCTGTGCCCTCTGGCCTCACTGCTAACCTTCCCCTATCCCTCTACCTCCTATTCCTCGCTCCCCAACTCCTTCTAACTCCTCATCCGAAAGGGTACTGTTGCTATATTGAAGAGTTTATTCACTATAAACATATGTAGGATTGGTCCTTGATCTTGATTTAATTCACACAGTTAAAGGTGATAGGTTAATAACCACCACAAATTATCATTTTCTAAAATGTACTTGATGCTATTGTGTTGCTGATTGCATCACTTGGGTTAAGGTGTTGTGATTGATCTAATCAGTTGTCCTTCCTGGTATAATGAAAATGAGATAGCCTCAGAGCCCTTAGAGACTCAAAACCTAAAGACCAGCTATACCTGGAAGACACCTCTGAGAAGCAATCATTCCATAAAAGTTCTAAATACATCAACAAAGTTGCTTACAATAAGCAACTTCAAAGTATCAACCCAGGAAATAAACCAAGGACAGTACCAAAAACAAAAATGAGAAGACATTTAAGCAACTCACAAACTCAGACTTGCACCTTACAAAAGGCAAATTATGGGGGAAATGAGGTGGAAAAGTCTGATAATCAACCACCTGGACAGCATGAACTGATAGCACAGGAAGTAACAAAACAGATGAATGAAGCTCTAGAAAAATTCAAAGCAGAAATAATCTCCCAGATAACTACAGAGACTGTGAACATAGGGAAAGACATGATTAGAGACTCTAGAACAGAAACAGATAAAAAAGTAGATGAGCTCATAAACATGCTGGAAGCCATGAATGCCCAGCATAAGAAAGAAATGGAATCCATGAAACAGATTCAAACAGATATTCAGGAGATTAAAAACTCCATTGAAAGCATGCATAGCAGATTAAGGGAATCTGAAGATAGAATATCAGATATAGAAGACAGGACTGCAGTTAAGGACCATGAAAACAGAGATTTCTTAAAAAGAGTAAGGGACCATGAGAAATCAACTCAGCAGCTGCTAGATGATGCAAAGAAGAATAACATAAGACTGATAGGAGTCCACAAAAAAACAGGAGAAAGTACAATTGGCATTAAAAAACTGTTCACAGAAGTAATAATGGAAAACTTCCCAGACAGAGGTGGAGAATGGGACATACAGATAAGTGAGGCATAGAGAACTCCAACCAGCCATGATCAAAAAAATCTATGCCTAGACATATACTAGTCAAGATCCCAGAAACCCAACAGAAGAACAAAATCCTACAGGTAGCTAGAGAAAAGAAACAAGTCACCTACAAAGGAAAGCCCATCAGAATCACGGCAGATTTTTCAACTCAAATGCTCAAATCAAGGAGAGCCTGGAGTGAAGTATTTCAAACCCTAAAAAAAAATAACTTCCAACCTACACTGTTGCATCCTGCAAAATTATCTTGCAAAATTGATGGGGAAATTAGATAATTTCACAACAAAGAATACCTGAGAAATTTCATGAACACCAAACCAGCACTCCAAACAATCCTAAGCAATATCCTAGAAAAAGACAATGAAGGTCACAACTCCATGAGGCCCAATAGAGCAAAGCCACCAGGCAAGGCAAGAAATTAAAGGGAAAGGGGGAAAAATTAAAAATGAAAGAGCCAACAACAGTAAAACAACATGACAAGGATGATTCAATATCTATCAATTATAACCATCAATGTTAATGGCCTCAATTCACCAATCAAAAGAAATAGATTGACAGAATGGATTAAGAAGCAAAATCCAATGATATGCTGTATACAAGAAACACACCTAACTCAAAAAGAAATTCATAGACTGAAAGTAAAAAGATGGAAAACAGTTCTCCATGCCACAGGAACCCAGAAAAAAGCAGGGGTAGCAATCTTATTTGCAGACAAAGTAGATTTCAAACCAAAACTAATTAAGAAAGACAAAGATGGTCACTACGTCCTTGTGAAGGGAGCAATCCAAGAGGAAGGGATGACAGTCCTAAATATATATGCACCAAATACAAATGCCCCCAACTATACAAAACAAATATTAGTGGACATGAAAAACCAAATAAGCACTAATACAATTGTAGTGGGGGATCTCAATACCCCATTATCACAAATAGACAGATCATCTATACAAAAAATTAACAATGAAATTCTAGAACTGAACCAAGCTATTGAACAAATGGAGTTAATAGATATTTACAGAGTGTTCCACCCCACAAAATCAGAATACAAATTCTTTTCAGCTGTGCATGGGTCACTCTCCAAAATAGACCACATACTAGCGCATAGGACATGTCTAAGTAAATGTAAAAGAATTGAAGTTACCCCCTGTATATTATCTGATCATAGCACAATAAAATTGGAGATCAATGACATAAGAAACTGCAAAACTCCCACAAACACATGGAAATTAAATAACACCCTCCTGAACAACCAATGGGTCACAGAGGAAATTAAAGAAGAAATTAGAGAGTTTCTACAACTAAATGATAATGCCAGTACTACATACAGGAATCTACAGGACACCATGAAAGCAGTTCTACTCTGGAAATTCATAGCAGTCAATGCCCATATTTGGATAACAGAGAGAACTGACATAAATAACCTATTGAAGAACCTCAAGCTCTTGGAAAAGGAATAGCATAACAAATCCAAAGCTCATACAAGAAAGGAAATTATAAAGATCAGAGCAGAAATCAATGCAATAGAGACTAAGAGAATGATACAAAAAATTAATGAATCAAAGAGTTGGTTTTTCGAAAGAATAAAATCAATAAACCCTTATCCAACCTTATCAAAAAAAAGGAAAGAAAAGGCTCAAATCCATGCAATTAAGAATGAAAAAGGTGAAGTCACAACAGACCCAGCAGAAATCCAGAGCATCTGTATATGAATGCTTACTTTTTCAGATGTCCCATTATCTACTTCTAGAACCCAGTAAACATCATTTAGAAGATTAAAAGAGTTTTCTTAGACTGAGCAAGCCAAAATTGATCTCTATCATTATGAAATTTCTCTGGTGATTCTATTATGGCCAGAACTACTGTGATGGTAGAAAAGGGTCCTCAGCATAAAAAAAATTAGACAAACAGAGGCCCCTCTCTTAATTCAGTGTTTCAAGAACTATTAGTTGCAATTATAAATGAATATTATATATAAAGTAAATATCTAAATACAATCCACTAGATGCACATACAATAAATCTGAGGTGAAACTAGACATTTATGTTTTTTAAAAGATCCACAGTGGTTTTGATTTCAAGTCAAGAAGGGCCCTAGATGAGAGAAGAGAGTGGAATGGTATAGGAAAAAGAGGGCTGTAGAAACATATGAAGGAATCTAGTTGGGGGGGGATGCAAATGACTTTTGAGGGGAAGTGGCATTTAAGATAAGACTTAAGGATAAGGAGAGTTTAGGAGCTAAGAGAAAATACAGTAGAGAAAACAGCATATCTGAAAACTCACAAGGACTAAATAAGGCTAATTGGCAGAAGTATATTATAATGGGAGCCTTGATTTACTGAGGTGAGAAAAAGGCAATGATGAATAAAGAAATCCCCAGATAGGAGTTTCAGGAAGAGGGCCCCAAACTCATGCCTGAAACTTGTTCCACCTTTAAGGTACAAGAGAAGGGAGTTGGCATTTGGTGATTCCAACTAGATGAGGGAACAAGTTGTATTCAGTTTCCTACTGGGGAACTTTTACCCCCAGGATACCCACCTACAGTCTGCCCGTCCATCAGAGGAACAAAGTCTGCCGAACTACCTGTGGCCTACAGAGCTGTTAACAAAAGCTCACCTGTCTTTCTCCAGAAGAGACAGCAACTAGTCCTCACAAAATCTGTCTCTCATTTAACTACCAAAGCTGTTCTACATAATTTCCATAAACTCATCCTGTTTTCTTATTTACTTAATTCAAATTCCTTGAATTATATAAATATCTGTGTTAAAAGCCACTGTGTGGGCAGAAATATTCATTTGAAAATTAAATTTTAATTATACAAATAAAAAATGAACATATTCTCCATATAAATAATATAAAACATTAAACATACATTGTATTTAACTTCTCTTACTATCTTGACTCCTTTCTCAGGTGTAACCACCACTACCACTGTGCTGTAAGTCTTTCCAGATGTTTTTATATGGCATATAAAAACTCACACCATTATTTTTTGGGCTTTTATCTTATAGATACATAAATAGCATCATACTGAACTGCTGCTTTATTCACATAATTTTTTATGGTGATTAAACAGTACTTTGGCCAAAAGAGTTGACCCAAAAATGAATTACTACTGAATGAATGATAATTTCAAAGCTTAATAATTCCAGGCCCCTCAATAGAGAAGACCTAAGTTTGCTTCTTGGTTGTAAAACTTATTAATAGTTTGACTTTGGGTAAATCATAATTTCTTTTAAGCTATTTATTTACTTTTAAAATGGGATTGAGGGCTGGGGATTTAGCTCAGTGGTTCCACTGCCTGCCTCACAAGCGCAAGGTCCCGAGTTCAATCTCCGGTGCCAAAAAAAGAAAAGAAAAGAAAAAAGAAAATGGGATTGATACTATTTATCTCACAAGATTATTATTGTAAAACACCTTGGACATCATCTGTCCTAGGAAAAGAAAAAGGGTCAATTTTATTTCCTTCTCATTCTCATTTACTCATAATGCATGGCACAACACTGCTCTCCTGTGTCCTGAAAATGTTTCCCTGGATATCCCTATAAGCACATCTAAAAGTCATGATTTTTACCAGAAAGTGGCTTCTCTTCCAAAGGAATCTGTATCTACACATGTGGCACCACCTATACTCTTTGATAATTTATTCCACATCTTGTTCACTCCAACCACTACTGCAGTTTAGCTCCTTTTCGTAACTGTCCTAGACTAGAACCCTTTTTTGACTAATCTTCAGTCTGTAGCATTTTATACACTAGGTCCCAATTCTTCATTATTCCTAATTACCTACATCTCTTTCAATCATCCAAGGTAAGAGTCAGCATCTTAAATCTGATGTATTAGTTAGTTTTTCTAAGTTGAACAAATTACCAGCACTCACAACTTGAGGAGAAGCTTGCTTGGTTCATGGTTTCAGAGGATTCAGTCCACAGCCTGCTGGCTCCAAGACAGGAATGACGTGATAGAAAAAATCTTCTATGTTCATGGTGATCAGAGAACAGTGCTAGAGACAAAGAGGATAGGGGAAAGATATAGGCCCTAACATCATACTTACATGACCCCCAAACACACACTCAGAAGTATGTTGTCCCCCGTGCAGCTCCCAAGCCAATCTAGTTGACAATTAAGTTTAATTGTCATATTCCATTCCTTGTCAACTTGACATCCAAACACATTTCCTGAAATCACACTTACTCTTCAAATAAAGACAGAGAGATCATAATTCTGCCTAACACACTGAAGCTACCCTGCATACAACCAAAAAACACAATAAACCCTTTCCCATATTCCCAACAGTACCAGAATTTCTCAAAAGTCCAAGTCAAGATTCTCCTCTAATACTCAAGGTAAACTCCTAGCTGTGGACCTCTGTAAAATTCAAAAATAAGTTACTTAACCCCAAGCTACAATATCATAAGATAAACATTCCCATTTCAAAGAAGAATGAGAGAAAAGAATTGGATCAAAAAAAGACAAAAATCTAGCAGGGCAAATATTAAGTCCTGTAGCTTCAGAGTACACAGTGACAAGATCTGGGTTCCAGAGGGCTCAGGCAGCCCTACACCTATGGTCTTGCTAACCGCAGTACACATGGCTTATCTCATGGGCTGGCTCTACCCACTGCCTTTAGCTTTTCTCAGCAGATGTTCCATATTCCTGAAATCTCCAACTTCCTGAGGTTTTCACTGAATCTTTGGCTTCATTCCCACAGTTTTATGCTTTGTCCTCTCAAAAGCTTATTAACTGGCCTCCCAAGTCTTCCTATAAAACCTGGGTGGAACTGTCTAAGACCCACACATTTTGCATTCCTCATCCCTGAAAAACTAGCATCATGTGGACAAAGCTGAGGTCTGCTGCTAGTGTGAGCAGTAACTAGGTCCCCTTGGACCATGGTGGCAGCAGCCTTGAGTGTGTGAATGGCTGAGCACAGTGAAATGAATCCTGGGAAACCAATTTTCTAGGCAGCCCTTTTTGTACTAGAGACCCAGAGGCTCTCTTCTCAAGTAAAATGTATACAACTTTGCACCTTTTCATGGACTTTTGCTGATTTCTGAGGTATCCTCAAGGAATCTTTCTTCTTATCCCAGCTCAAAGTACTTGATTTCTTTTTAATAGCACTCATATGTTCAGCAACCATAACTCCTTTGGCCCCAACTATCTATGGTTACTTCCAGGTCAAAGTTTAAGTTCTTGTTACACTTTTCCTCTGAGTTTTACACCTAATTATTACTATAAATTTGTCTAACAGCAACCAGCAGTACTCCTGCAACAGCCTGAACATTGGGCTGTGGTGAAATTTCATCCACCAGATCAATTAGTCTGCCAAATTTAAATCAGCCTCACAAAAAGTCTTAGGGCTTGGGCAAAATACACACAATATTTTTGCCAGATAGTAGCATGCATGGTTTCTAGTCCAACTTCAAATAGAGTCTTCATTCCTATGTGAAACTTTATGAGCACAGCTTTTACTGTCCATATTTTTACTAACATTCTGGATTACTGAGCTATGGCCACAATCACCCAGAAAGCTATTTTCTTACCCATAATGCACTTTAGACTTTCTCTAACCCTTATCTCCAAACTTTCTCAAACTCTCCTTCAAGCCAATTTCAAAGGCTTGTGAACCACATGGTCAGGCATAGTCACAGCAATGACCCCACTTTTCTGGTACTAATTTCCTAAACAGTATTAGCTTTAAGAAAGAGCCATAATATTTGTTGGTTGTCAAAATATTTCTGAACAATTGGTTGTGAACTAACGTAATGAAAAGAATCACTGGTAGTTAATATTATCAGGATATTCCATACACAATTTAGAATTTATATATGGGTATGTATCCATATGTGCATGTATGATTTCAGTATGTTCATACTACCACATAGATATGTTCTGTATTGTTGATTAATTCATATTTTGTAATTCAACATAAAATTATGTGAAGCAAAGCCAATGAGATACTATATGTAAATGATTTAAAATAGAAATTTTAGGAAAAGGGATATTCATCTTTAAAACATGGGAACTAAATTTCAGTAGAACCTGCAGAAGTCAATAAAGAATTGAAAGTACCCTGATTTTGTCAGCCTTACCTTCTGTGGGTGGTAGGTTTGGCAGAAGCAGTAAGTTAGATAGGAAAAGAAGATTCAAGATTCTGTCAATTAAAAGTAAACCACAAAATTAACCACTCTGGGAAGTATGCAACTAAGTGCCTGATCATTCCACTTTCTTTACAAATGAACAGAAGAAAATTGATTGTGGTAAAGGACAAAGCGAGTCAAACCTATTTGGGACAACTTCCGGGAGTCAAATTTTTTGAAAATAACAGTTTCTACGAGCTTCTTTACTAGGACAACTAGAAATCTCACACACACACACACACACACACACACACACACACACATGCTCAAAGCAAAGTTTAATTCCAGGAATTCATGTACTGTAGATAAACCCCCAAGGGCTAGATACCCACACTATGGTTAAAGAAAGAATTATAGCTCAATGTCTAGAGCAAAAAATATTTATATACTAAATGTTAATAAAACAGAAGACTGGTGTGAAAAATGCTAAATTGTGCTTAAGTTTTTATATTCCCATGAATATTGCTCTAAATTGTATATAAATGTTTCATACACTAGAGATTAGTTCATTGTTACTCTCCTTTAAAGATAATTGCATTTTCAGAGAAGAAAAGTATAATTTTAGAGCTAGAAAATTGCCTAGTCTGACCCTCTCATTTTATACAAGAAAAAAAATCTGCTTATTTGAATGTCTTATTCAGTTACCTTAGTAAAGACAGGGTTCGAGCTAGTGCTGACCTCCTACTTTAGGTAGCACAGTATTTAGCACTGCATAGTTTTAACCACAGGCTTGAACCCTCAGTGTTTGATTGTATTTCTACAAATGATTAGCTCTGTGATTTGGAGCAAGGCCTCAGTTTCCCCATATAGAGATGATAATTGTATTTACCTGATAAGATTAAAATAATCTTCATAACATTGGCATATATGCTCCACAAAGACATTTATAAGAATGTCTGGGGCCAGGGATTTAGCTCAGTGGTTTTGCTGCCCGTTGTGCAAGCACAAGGACCCAAGTTCAATCCCCAGTACCAAAAGAAAAAGAAAAAAAAAAGAATGTCTGATGGATAATAAAATCTATTAATATTACTATAATTAGTTATCATTATTTAGTATTGAAATCTAAAAGTCTATGAACCATAACTGGATGCCTGCCATTTAGATCAGTGTTTCTTAACCCAACCTCATGTGATTACTGCCAAAAGAGCTCCTTAGAAACACAGACTCCCTGCCCTAGGCCAGGCATAATTTATCAGAAACTCTAAGGACGCACCCTGGGACCAGGGACTTTTTAAAGTAAGTTCTCCCAGAGGATTTTGAGGTAGTACAGATAATGCTGGCTGCCAGATCAGCATTTGGAAACCACTGGTAAGACAGCAGAGGTGTGATCCAAGAATATCTCTCTATCTAAACATATATCGAAATGGATACCTAAATGAGAAGATTAGTGGTCTAGAAAGAAATAAAAGAGACACATAAAATAATCATTTAAACCAAAGAAATCAGTTGTCATCAAAACATCATAGGAAAAATTCTGAGTGTTAAACTTTGTGCCTATAAATATTACTTTTTTTATAGTTCTAGATTTAGACTCCTTAAATCATGCCTTTAAGGAGATGTTTCTCCAGTGATTGGGGATAGGACTGTTATTTGGATCTTATCCTTATCATGTAAGACACTCATTCTAAACATAAAGATGACATTCTAAAGCACAACAGAGATATCCCAGCTGTTGCATTTCTCAAACAGCACAGATCCCTGAGGGAGAGATTAACATTTTTAAAAGACACATAGAGGCAAAGCAAATGACTCTGCTAAATTCTTTTTTTTGGTACCGGGGATCGAACTCAGGTCCTTGCGCTTGCGCAGCAGGCAGCAAACCAACTGAGCTAAATCCCCAGCCCCTGACTCTGTTAAATTTTTCTAGTTGAAGTAGAATGTATGTCTGTCCATGAAGACTGAACATGCAAGATACATTGGGAGGAGAGATATAGATCTGTTAGTCACCTGAAGAAAAAGAATAACATTACCATGGGAAAGAATGAGGCTTGAAAATGGAGAAGGCACAGCTGAAGGATCATTTCCAGATCATTTCCAGGCCCAAAATACCCCCTCACAACCCATGAGGGAGGCCCGTCTGATGAGGAGGCAGTGGTAGTCAGCATAACTTTGTAAAAGGCTACACAGGAGTATTAACTTTTAGCCAATTTTACAAAGCCTGCTGTAATGAATGAATTCCATGGTTTCCAGTGATATTTTTGCAGTTGCCACTAAGATCTGCTTTAAAAGAAATGCAGCAGGTACTGGGAGAACATGAATCCCAGATGCTGTCCCCACTCGGTACACTGTATGATGAATAAGCTGAAATGGGAAGCAGCATGTGGTGCCCAGACAAGACCATTCCTAACTGAACAAGTTGGCTCCAATAGGGAGTCTTCTCCAGACCTCTTCAGACACACACTATGGAAATTTAATCCCAGGAAAAGAAGCTTGTAAATAGAAAATTATATGTTTGGTTAAGTTTATGCTGACCCATTTGTCAGATATTCAGAGGCATGATATGTGAAGGAACAGGTTTCTATTGTCATGCTATTATATACATGAAGGGTAAGTTTTGTTATTATGATGGCAAAGATGAGAATGTGAGGGATTTATTAAGGAACACAAAGGAGAAATAAGCCAAGATATTTTAATTCACCTTCTTTTCCTTGTTTTGTTGGATGGAGAATTTTAAGGAAAGGACAAAAGAAACAGAGCATTGAGGCTTTGTAAGTGTTTACTGTGCACCATAATGCAAAACATGTTCCTGAATATGAAATGCATGAAGAACAGGTTGGATTGTGCACATCCACCCTTATGCCCGAAAGATCATCTACATGGAGCAAGCTCTATGCAGTACTGGAACCCAGATGATGCATGGGTGTGGGGAAGTCTGATGGGACAAAGAAGTAGCACTGTGACAAGTGCCAAAAAGTCAACATCGCATTTCCAGGTCTACCATAACTTGCTGTGTGGCTTTTATAATTTGGACTCCAGTTTTCACCATCTACTAAATGAGGAGATTGAAATAGATTTCTTTGGGATCCATCCTACCTTTGAAAATCTATAACAAACTGGGGCAATTTAGTGTTCAACTAATTCAAAATAGTTTAATGAAATAATTAGTGACCTTCACATCTTACAGCAATCAGGAGGTAATTTAAATAAGGAACTTTGGCCAACAGAGAGTGGTAGGGATTACGAAAAACTAGAAACAGCTCCTTAATACTACCCTATTCTATCCAGGTAAGAGGACAGCTTCTGTGTGGTGAAACTGTCCGCAAGCACAGTTAGCTGAATAGAACTGTATAAATTACATAAACTTAATTTTTAGTTTAAAACCTTTGCACAAAAACATCCAGCACACATGCCTTCTTTGATAAAATGCCACCCCATATCTAAAACAAAGCACAAGTTGTATACAAACTCTTCCAGAATATTGAATAGAATAGAATACTTGCAGCACTAACCTCATAATTAAACCTGATCACAGGTAGATTTAAAGGGGTCACAGTGCTACTTCTTTGTCCCATCTGACCAAAAACTATTTCAAGGAAAAAAATTTTAAAGACCAATATTCCCTTTGAACCCAGATGCAAAATTTCTAAACAAAACTTTAGTGAATCATATCCAACACTATATAAAAGTGACAATATATTACAATTAAATGAGTTTTATTCCAGGAATTCAATCATAAGGCTTTATTTAACATTTGAAACTCATCATTATAATTTAGCACATTAACAGCCTAGAACATAAAACTATATGATTCTTTCAGTACATAGAGGAAAAGCATTTGACAAAATCCAACATCCATTCTTAAAAAATACCTCAGCAAACAGGAATAAAGAGAATTTCCTCAGTCTGATAAAAAGAATTTACAGGGTATTATATAAAATATGATGAATGTTCAAATTTTTTGTTTTGTACAGTAAAAAAAACACATTGCTATTAATCACTCTAAAACATTCCCATTTGTTTCAAACACACATATCCCATCATTCATGGCAATGTATCTTTTACAGTAATAAGATTTTTTAAATGTACATTCACTGAATTTTTTGATCACCTACTATGGTGAAAACCCACTGCTAACTTCATACTTTGCAGTGAAAGATTGGCTGGGTTTTGTGCTGAGTTTAAAGAACAAAAATAGTATGTCTGCTCTCACCTTTTCTATTAATTGAACTGTAGTTATTAACCATTGCATTAAGATAGGAAAAATAAATATACACATCCAGTTTTGAAAAACAAAAAGTAGAATTGTCTATAAAGTCGACCCCCATTACTGCTGGAGGACATTCCAAGACCCCCAGCAGATTCTTGAAAGCAGATAGTAGCAAACTCTACATTTATTTTTTCCTACATACACATCTATTATAAAGTTTAATTTAGAAATTAGCAGCAATAACTAATAATAAAAAAGAACAGTTGCTTTTCAAAGTTATGTGAAGTGGTCTCTCTCAAAATATTTTATTGTGTTCCACTAAATCTTTTTCCTGTGATATAAGATGACAAAACATCTGTGTGCTAAAAAGGAATGAGGTCAATAATGTAGGCATTGTAACATGGCCTTAGGCTATCATTAGCCTTCTGCTAATGTCTGAAGACTATGATGTACTATTTTTTTTCTTTTCTTAAGTTGAGAACTGTTAATTTTTCACTTAAAGTATGCCCTTATAGCTTGTCATTGGCATTTCCAATGGAGAGCATGACTATTTGTATGTTTTCAGGCTATTATTAAATAAAATAAGGATTATGTGAACACAATCACTACAGCATCCATGACAGTCAGCCTAACAATGAAGATGGCTACTAAGTGACTACTGGGCAGATAGCCTACACAGGGGACAAAGAATGGTTCACATGCCCTGTGGGACAGAATGGGATAGCGTGAGAATTCATCCCACTACTCAGCATGGCAGGCAATTTTGCATTTATTAGTTGTTTATTTCTAGAAGTTTCCATAAATATTTTCAGACCACAGTTGACCACTAGTACTAACTGAAACCACAGAAAGCCACAAATAAGGAGGAAATACTGTACTCACTGTCAGCATGATCATCTACATTAAAAATCAATGCAATTAGGCCAGGCATGGTGGCTCACGCCTGTAATCCTAGTACTTGGCAGACTGAGGCAGGAGGATTGCTACGAGTTCAAGGCCAGCCTAGGCCACATAGTGAGCTCAAGACCAACCTGGACTAGACAGTGTCTCAAAACAGTTTTTTTAAAAAAGCAATTAATATTCAAAAAGCTCTTAGAACTACTAATTGAGTTTAGCAGGGTTGCAAGATATAGACCCAAATATAAAAAGCAAATTGTCTTTCTATATAGTTGCCACAAACAATCAGAAATCGAAATTTAAAAAGCAGTAACATTTATAATTCCATCCAAAGTGTGAAAATTTCACGGATAAATCTGAAAAAATATATGTAATATTAGTAGGAAAACATTGCTGAGAAAAATTTTTAAAGACCTATGTAAACATAGATATATAGCATGTTTATAGGCTAGCAAAGTGTGCAGTCTTCAGATGCCCATTCTCCTCAAATTTATCTGTAGTTTCCATGCAATTTCAATCAAAATTTCCAGCATGTGTTTCAAAAGAATTTGGCAAGCTGATTCTAAAATTAGTAGAGAAATTCAAACTGTAATGTTTCAAAATTGAAAACTGTACTTTATCAAAATTGTAAAAAAGTCTACTCTTTGAAAGACATTTTCACAAAATGAAAATATATTAGCCACAAACTGGACTAAAATATTTGCAGTTCTCTCATCAGATAAAAGATTTGTATTCAGAATATGTAAATAACACTCAAATCTCAATAATGAGAAAACAGACTGTACATAAGCACATGAAATTATACTCAATATTGAAAAGCAATAGACATTTTAAACTGAAAACAAAGACAATAAAACAACACTACACAAGTCTTAAGATTAAAACTCAAAAACTCTCAAAACCCAAGCTCTGGTAAGCATATAGAGGACTTAACCTCCCCTATATTGCTTATGGGAATGTAAAATTGTGCAATCCTTTTGAAAAACACTTGTATGATTTCTAAGAATGTTGAGTATAATGGCGACACAGTTCATCTGCTTGTAAATGGTTACCAAAAATCATATGTTCATGCTGATACACAAATGTGCAAAGCAGCTTTATACAGACTAGCTGAAAATTAGGAAGAACCCAAATGCCCATCAACAGATGACAGATAACACACAGTGGTATGGTATCTTCATACAATCAAGTACCACTCATAACAAAAAAGAAAAAACCTGTTGATTTGTGCCTAGCTGGATAAATATGAAAATAACAGTGCTAAGTGAAATGAGCTAACGACTCTCCTTGACATTATCATGTTAAATGAAATAAATCAGACACACAACCTTAAATATTACATGGTTTCTCTTATATGAGATACCCAAATATAAAGAATTTAAAGAGCAAAATAAAAGACAAATAATAAGAAACAGAGAGATAGATCTTTTGTAAATGGGAAAGAGACCAAGAGATGAGGGAGGCTGGAGACAGAGAGGAGCAGAAGAGGATGAAAGATGAATTAAGATGTGTTATGTACAGGTACCAACTTTCCAAGATGAATGTGATCATTATATACTCCAAACATGTAATAATAAAATTTAAAATTAAAAAACAGTATAAACTATATTCTTAAATCCATATAAAATGCTACAAAGTCCAGATTAATCTATAAGAAAAGAAAGTGTATCTTTGATTGCCTAGTGTCTTAGTTACTTTTCTCTTTGCTGACACAAAATACCAGACACCTAAAGTTAAGTGGGGAAAGGTTTATTTGACTCACAGTTTGCAGAGGTTTCAGTCCATATTCGGCTGGCTCCAAGGCAGGGTGGCATGGCAAAGGGGCAGCCGTTTGTGGCAGACAGAAGGCAGCAAAAGCAACAAGGGACAAGCACAGCTCTTTCTGCCCCTTTTATCTTATTTAGACTACCTAGGACAGTAGCACTCACACCCTTAAACCCTACTGCCCTGGGGCCTAGCACAGCACCATGAATCAATCACACACTCTAGATCCAGCCACCTCTGAAAAAGCCCCATCTAAGACTGCACGAAGTTTGGGTGGACATCCAGACACAACCATAACACCTAGAGATGTTGGATGGATGGTGAGGAAAGCATGAGAAAGTTTACAAGATTTTATCAGGCATTTTGAGGTGACAAATATGCTCCTTATTTTAATTGTGGGAATGCTTTTAGAAGTACATATATTTGTCAAAACTCCAAGTTTAATTTATTGCATACCAACTATACTTCAATGAATCTGTTTTCTTTTTTTCATTACCTGTGAGAATTCTGAAGCAAATCATTCTTCATGTGAATTGATTCTTCAAAGTTACACTACAACTAGACAAATAGACTGTACTTCACATAAGATGGTGATGATTCCTTAACTATGAGTCAGCACATGAACATAAAAGGTCTGAATTGGTCATTTAAAACAATAGACTACATGAGATTTATCTAAAAATAAAAGCATAAACAGTGGAAGAAGATATATCGAGAAAATATTGGTCAAAGGAAATCTAGTGTGGATATGATAAGAACATCATTTTTCACTCAAAAGTCATTCAAAGCATAAGAGATTAATTAAAATATAATAATTGAACTTATAATAATAGTAATAAATAAAGAGGATGGGGGAATACATCGGGAGATGATGGATATGTTTGTGGCACTGATTATAGTGATAGTTTCATAGATGTAGCTCAATCCTAAGCTCATCAGATTGTCTGAATATGCATAGCATTTTGTATATCAACTATTCCTTACTAATAAAATGCATACCTTAGTTTATAACTTTACCCACTTAAAATATGAATTCTTGGGCCAGGGATTTAGCTCAGTGGTTTTGCCGCCTGCTGCACAAGCGCAGGAACCCGAGTTTGATCCCCGGTAAAAAA
>NW_004624767.1:4952452-4973146 GCF_000247695.1 Heterocephalus glaber | reverse complement strand
AAGGCAAGGGAAGGGGAAAAAAATAAGAACCAAGATACTCATGTAATGGTACAAGATCCCAATGATGAATGTAACTGTATTTTATACCGAAAATGTACCAATAAACTTAATGGGAACACTTCCAAAACTGAAACCAGTACTCATATCTGAAGAAAAAGTTTAGTGCTTACTATTAAGGATGTACTAATATGTTCTACAATATTGGGAAGCTAGAACTACAGATATAATCAAAAGATATGGATTGCAGTCTCAGACCTGTTCTTTAAGGGATGGCTGGCCTAAAGCTAACTTCTTAGCCTCTAGAGATTCATAACCCTCATGTGGAAAATGTGGATCTTCATATTCTGAGAACTTCAGAAGATTAATGTTAGAATCCCACGAGATCATATAAAAACACTTTGGAAAGTGTAACTGCTACGCACACATTTACAAGTTATTGTTATATTGCTGATGCTGAACTTCATGCATTATCCTCCATGGGATCAAGTTTTTCAAATGTCTCTCATATTTTTCAATGTGAGAAACATTCCAAAATCTACACTACATGTTCTAATAACTATATTCTTCTTGGTCTTTATAATGTCACTGTTTTTCCTCCTAGAATATTACAATTATGATATTATGAAATCACACAATCTGGAGAAATGAATCGGTGCTTTGGTACTGTCAGTGTCATAGGGTGTTCACATCCTGTATCCTTCTTTCCCTTCCAAAGTTGTAGTCTTCTATCCGAATGAGAGTCAAATCCATCCAAAGTCTGCAATTTTCTCTCTAAAAATTTGTGTCCTCTAGAGAGCCATACATTCCAGTTACTGCTGCTGACAACAAAATCCCCCTATTTCTCAGGAGCAAAAAGCTGTGAGATTGAGGAGCTTGATGACTTTCTGCAAGGCCTCCTGTCTTCAAAAGCTCTGTCTCTGCTTCTGTGCACCCTCTCTCTCTCCATGCACACACACACATGCATGCACATTTATACACATATTTATGCACGCAAACACTATCAAGGACTATCCTCTCTTAGTTCTTTTCTATGTGAAAAAAACATTAAGCAAACAGCCAGATCCCAGCATGAGACTTACGGGATTTATTTAGCATTAGTCATTGAAAGCCTGGATGTTCCCTGAAAAAGACTAAAGAGCCACCAAATGACATGTATTTATGATGCTTGCTAATATGTTTTCCTTCTTAACTTTGTATATGAACATCTAGCTTTCCTTATTGTTCCGGGCTGAGTTCATATCAAGCCACACCACCCCTGTTGGCATCTGCCTGAGCCACAGGCTAACTTCTGAGGAGGAATTCAGGAGGAATAAGAGAGCTAGCTTTACAAATCCAAGCCAATAGTAAGATAATATAGCTACTACAAAGAATTTAACCAATGCATTTAAAAATAATACACTTGTCAACTTAGAAATGGCCAAGTGTAAAAATAATTACCCTCCAGGAATTAACTGTACCAAATGATCACTGATACTACATTCCCCTTCTTTTTTGTTTTGTTAATGTTTTATGGTAGATAAAAAGAAGACAATAACAACAAACCAAACATTATAAGTAATATTAACAAAAGCTAATATTTATTGATCAGTTTCCATGGGCCAAGAACTAAGTAAGTACATTATAAAAATTGTCACAATTAAGCTTCACAACAGTCATATAAAACAATACTACCATTATCTCCATGTAAAAGAGAGTAAGTGATCCTCCCTATACCAGTTTTCATTACACATTTTTCATATAAGAAAAATCAGAACTGAACCAAACTTGTGAACAAATGGACTTAGAGAATGTCTACAGAGTGTGCCACCCCAAAACATCAGAATACATATTCTTAGCTGCACATGGAAGGTTCTCCAAAACAGACCACATACTAGTCCATAGAACATCATTAAGTAAATGCAAAGGAATTGAAATTATCCCATGAATATTATCTGATCATAGTGCAATGAAAATAGAAATCAAATGCAAAAGAAACCACAAAAACTCCATAAATACATGGAAATTAAGTAACACCCTCCTGAACAACCAGTGGGTCACAGATGAAATTAAAGAAGAAATTAAACAGCATCTAATATTAAATGATAATGCTGACACAACATAGCACAACTTATGGGACACAAGGAAAGCAGTCCTAAGAGGGAAATTTATAGCAGTGAACTTACACCAGGAATACAGAATGAGCTCAAGTAAACAACCTAATGTTGAACCTCAAACTTCTAGAAAAATAAGAACAAGTCAAGGCCAAAGCTCACATGAGGGAGGAGATTATACTCATTGACGATATTTTCAATAATTGGCAGAACATAAAGTTCATAGCCTGGCATACGTGGACACAGACAGAACACCTGCCCACTTTCAGATTGTTGTAAAGCGAGGCACAGCATATGAAGGGGACCTGAGGCTTGTATTTCTAAGCCACTATAAAATAAAAATAAAAACAAGACTTTGTCAAGGAGGTCCATAACCCCAAATCCTGTCAATTCTTGGATCAGCAATAACACTAATGAGAAAAAGGGAAGATAAATGTTTATATGATAATATTATAGAATACAGTATGTAATCTGATAAAGTGAGATATCATTATATCACACAGTAAATATTGTGTATCACTATCCATTATGCACTGTACTGTAACATATTATGTAAGTCCAACCAAGGCCCATGATGTACATGATGTTCAGGTCTCACAGATGTCACCTCAGGCCCTCAGCAGAAGGAAGATCACACAGAGCTGTAAGTTAAGCTTTCATCTTCTCCACTTTTACTCTGCAATAAAGCATCACATAAGTATAATAAGCCCACATGAGTGAACAAATGTTATGCATGGCTCGAATGTGCTTCCTTTCATTTACAATGTGAGAAGCAAACACCATCAAATTTGAGTAGCAATCTCGCAAATGATTGACGTGTTTAGCAAAGACTAAACAAACATGCACAAAAGCCAAACACATATTTAACTGAAAATTCTGTAGTCGGGTAGTGCAGCCACACGCCACTGGCATCTTGCTTTTTTCTCCCCCTCCTCCGTGTCCCCCTCCCCACTTCCTCTTTTCCTTTTATTCCAAGCCCCACCCACCAAAATGAACAGCTAGGAGGAGGAGAAGCAGCTGCAGCTCATTACCAGCCTGAAGGAGCAAGCTATAGGCCAATATGAAGACCTTAGAGCAGAGAATCAGAAAACAAAAGAGAAGTGTGACAAAATTAGGCAAGAATGAAATGTAGCCATTAAAAAACTGGAAGAATTTCAGAAAATTTCTCATATGGTTACAGAGGAAGTTAGTTTCATGCAAAACCATCTTGAAATAGAGAAGATTTGTCAAGAAAATGCCAAAGCTTTGGCCACAAAGCTAAATAAAGAAAATAAAACACTTAAGAGAATCAGCATGTTATCCATGGCCAAGCTGGGACCAGATGTAATAACAGAGGAGATAAGCATTGATGATGAAGATGCTACCACAGACATCGATGGTGCTGCTGAGACTTGTATCTCAGTACAGTGTCAGAAGCAGATCAACGAACTTCAAGATCAAATTGTATCTGTTCAGGAGGAAAAGAATATATTAGCCATTCAGCTGTAAAATCTCAAGAGCAAACTGGTGGAAGTAATTGAAGAAGTAAATAAAGTTAAACAAGACAAGGCTGTTTTACATGCCAAAGTTCTTGAACAGAGAAAAGTCTTTCTTAGAAAAATGCAACAGAGTGTCCATGTTGGCAGTAGAGGAATATGAGGAGATGCAAGTAAACCTGGAGCTGCAGAAGGACCTTCGAAAGAAAGCAGAGTCATTTGCACAAGAGATGTTCATAGAACAAAACAAGCTAGAGACAAAGCCACCTTCTGCTACAGAGCACTGTCCCTGACCAGCAGCTTTTGAAAGCTTTAGATGAAAATGCAAAACTCATCCAACAACTTGAAGAAGAGAGAATTCAGCATCAGCAAAAGGTCAAAGAATTAGAGAAGCAACTAGAAAATGAAGCACTGCACAAAGAGATACATAACCTCAAACAGCAATTAGAGCTTTTAGAAGAAAATAAGAAGGAACTGGAATTGAAATACCAGAATTCTGAAGAGAAGGCCAGAAATTTAAAGCATTCTATTGATGAGCTCCAGAAACGAGTGAACCAGTCCAAGAATTCAGTACTTCCTCCACCTCCGCCTCCACCACCGCTTCCCCCTCCACCTCCCAATCCTATCCGATCCCTCATCTCCATGATCTGGAAACGATCCCACCCCAGTGGCAGTGGTGCTAAAAAAGAAAAGGCAATTCAACCAGAAACAACTGAGGAAGTCACAGATCTAGAGGCAAGCTGTTGAAGAGATGATGGATAAAATTAAAAAGGGAGTTCATCTTAGACCAGTTCATCAGACAGCCAGACTGAAGGCAAAGCCGGAATCTTCAAAGGCCTCTGAAAGTGCAGTGAATGAACTAAAAGGAACACTGGGGACACTTAACAAATCCACTAGTTCAAGAAACTTAAAATCTCTTGACCATGAAAACAGTGAAACTGAGTTAGAAAGGATTTTGTGTCACAGAAAGGTGACAGCAGAAGCAGATAGCAGTAGTCCAACTGGGATATTAGCCACCTCAGAGTCCAAATCCATGCCATTGTCGGGTTCTGTATCCAGTGTAACAAAAACAGCCTTGAACAAGAATACTCTGGAGGCAGAATTCAACAGCCGGTCCCCCCTCACACCTGAGCCAGGTGAAGGGTCCCGTAAATTGGAAGGATGCACAAGTTCCAAGGTTAGGTTTCAGCCTCCCAGTAACATTGGATACAGGAGAAAATACATTGGCAATGAAACAAAGCTGAACCAATTGTAGTTTTACATCCTGTTTCCACACATGAACCCCAAACCAAAGACCAGGTCGCCGAGAAAGATTCAGCTCAATGCAAGCACAATGAAGGTGAAACTAAGCCAGAATTCAAAGAAGACAGCGTTGGAAAAATGAGAGAGACAGACAGCTCCAGCTGCTGATCCATCAATCAGAAGGCTGACATGTTTGGAAGTCCTTTTCAATAAGCACATGATTCAGTTTGGTGTATTGCTAAGGGCTATAGACATTCCGTTGGGTCACTGTATTCACAATATAGTTTCTTTTCTGGTGTCACTTTTATAAGTAGTAACTATAAGCATAAATAAGCTGTTTAGCAAAACATACACATTCTAAGTAGTTTTTGGTTTTTGATCTTTCTTTATAGAGATAAGATTTTTCCTAGTTACTGTATGTATGAAGTATGGCTTTGTTTAGAAGATTACAAAGGATTCAGATGTTGGTATCTTTTTAGGAAATGTGCATACCACTCATCAAATTTAGTAATGTTGAAAGTTTGAGGTGTTTGTGGATAGTTGGATAAACAGAACTGAACGACTTAACATGATATAACCCCCCACCCAGGGCCAAACACAGCGGCTTGCACCCATAGTCCAGCTATTCTGGAGGCTGAGGCAGGAGGATTACTTGAGCCCAGGAGTTTAAGGCCAGACTGGGGAACATAGACGATGACTCAAAAACAAAACAAAATCCCTCAAAGAAGCTTCTGTTTTGGGTCTCATCCTCTTTAGATAATCTGCACCAGCATGGAAAAGGTGGATCCTATGGCATAAAAGTTATTTTCTAGGGTAGACTGGGATAAACTTCAAACTCAGGAGTTGGCATCAAAGTAGTTGTCTCTTAGTCAACATGAATTGCACACTTTGTTAAATACTGGATGAAAAACACATGCTATTGATTGCGCCCAAAGCCTCCCAAGAACCTCTGTGGGAATGGTCTGGTGGCCTGAGTATGGAATTGAGGTGAAAATCCAAACCTCGAATCAACAGTAATGTCTTCATAAATCATGTTTTCTGTACTATGAGTTCATTGTGTTTTCCCATATACTAATGTGGCCCAAGCATCATATTTTATCACAGTTCTTATGTACAGTGAAGATAAATGACAAGGACACATTTTTCTTGCTCACTGCCATTCTGTATTACACAGGGTTTTTTTGTTTTCTTCTGTTTTGTTTTAAAGAAATTAAGTGGTAGTTAATCTCTCAAAATACAGTGTTTCAGGCTACCACAGTGAATAAATAGAAATGTAATCAGGGATTTAAAAAAAACTTTCGCAGCTTTTCAAAGTCAATTGTTTCAGAATCAGTGTTTATTTAAAGTAAGTGGTAATGTACTTGAATGCACTTTTTATGACAATGATTCAGTAATAGTAATTTTACTACTAAAGAAAGTGAAAGGTTTAGTTTTGCTAGCATGACTCAGCATGTAGCTGTCAGGTGTTTCTCACCTAAGGGCAAAAGAAAATGTTAGTAATAATTGCAGTAGTTGTATTGTATTGTATTTTTGCACATGTGCTAAGCAGAGGCTTGAAGACGTGGGTAGTCAGTGAATGTACTGGCTCAATTTGGAGACAATTATCTTTCTATAGGTTCATTATGCTTGACTATTTCCATGTTCCTCCAGTGATGACTTACAGTTACCTATCAGATTACTCATAGGGAATTTAAACGTAATGTTTTCTCATCTGTATGTTTTGCTAACTGAATAATAGCACTATGTGATATGCTAACTACAAACTGATTAATTCACATAAACGAGTTATGTTATGCTGTGATTTGAACTCTCCTCGCCACAGTGTATTAAAAAGAAGCAACAACAGCTTCCCATTAAGGGTCAAAAAAAAAAACAAAGAAAGTTCTGCAGCCATATCAGAATTCAACAATGCGCTATCCAAGGGTAAGGATGCACTGGGGTAGGACTTGGGCATATTTTTAGGGGAATAATACTTTCCTTTGAAGAACACCTCTATGTTTTCAACCTGCTTCTTCAAGTCCTTTATTAAAATCAGTATTTAAACAACTTTTATCACAATATATAATCAGTAATTAGAAAAAGCTGTACATCAAGAATTTGGAAAGTTTACTGACCATTTTTTCTGCTGTGATACTTCAATTCAGAGAATAAATTTTTAAGTAAAAACGTGACTCCTGACTCAAGCGGTGCCCATGAGTACATGAAAACGACTTGAACTTGTGAATTGCATGGGAGAAAGGGTTTTTACAGAATGAGACAAGAGAATAATTCCTCAATTTTCCCATCAACTACGAAGATATGAATAGACTGAATAAGACAGAGATAGCCCACTACAGAAAAACATCCCCTTCACCAACTGTCCCAGCCTATACATCTAGGGTCAGCTCCCCACACTATCCTGTCAGTTGCCCGGTACATAATAATACACTCTCATACCTCTATTTTTATACAGACTGTTTACTCCCTAAATGCATTTATCTGGAAAAATGTCTTCTCTTTAAGGCCAGGATTAAGTATCATTGGCTCTATTACCGAATTCTTTCTTCTGTTCGTCCACTGGCCTTTGCATACACATCTCTACTAGCATTCACCACACCATACTCTGTGGACACAATAAACATGGTTCCATCTGGATATCGGATTAAAGGCCTTGAGAAATCAGGCAGATCTTTGAGACTTCCGGAAACACAGCATCCTGCACAGAAACTGTGTGCACTCCCTAAAGAGAAGAAAACAATCGACCGTTGCTTACCTGTTAGACATGCTCAAGTATGAAGATAGTCGTGCTCATTCCTTCTTAAATTCAGCATCGGAATTTCTGCTTTGCATACAGAGGGTTCTCAGTGAGTGTGGGCTGAACAAACTTCTGGAGATGAGTTTGGGGTCATTATGTGTAGGAACTGTGCTCCCTCCGTATCCCCAAATAAGAAAACATGGTGCCGATTCATTGTAGACACGCTGCAGGTCATTGTTTAGCAACTGAGATACCGTAATGAAGTTTTATAGGATAGAATACCATTCACCAAGAGCACGCCATTCCCCAGAAGCAATCTGGTACTCCCTACGCACGGAATCTTCCAAACTCACTTTTGTAGAGGTAAGACACCCTATCTCCCAAAAGAAGCTCTCACAACTTTTCTGAACAGAGTTTGGTGTATTGAAACTGAGCCAAGAAATGGTGACGTTGGAGTGAGCGGCTCTATGTAATTCCCAGAAATGTCATTCTACTGTCCCTTAAAGTAAATGTCCAAGGCACAGCTTGAGTTATTACAAAGGCAGCAGGAAATAGTGAAGTTGATAGATTCCTTTATCTTCAGTGATAACAATAATGATGATGAAAATGTCCTGGGTTACATCTCACAGAATGGCAAATAGATTTCCAGGATCCTCTTTAAAGAATTAGAGTTTAAAGCAGAAAAATGATGGTTGCAGAAATATTACTTCAGGCAAGAGCATAAGCAAAGAGACTGATTTCCTAAGACTCATGCTTTGTCCTGCAGGTTATGGTATTCCAGGTCTCAGGAAATCTTTGAGCTTTATTTATGATAATTTATGTTTCACCATCCCCCAATTTTAAGTGATGTCTCAATTACCCCTGCTTTACCTTCACCTGGGAGAAAGAGGAGGAGGAAATCAGCTCTGTGCCTTGGCTTGGGGAATCTCTCCATTCAAAAGGTACAGCCCAGCTTGCTAAGTGTCCTTTCCCTTCAGATTACAGACCCATGTGGTTTCTAAGCCCTAAACTATGAATTGAATAATACCATACACTAACATTTTTAATTATTTTTCTAGGAATGATGCTATGGTGCTAGTGCTGACTTGTTTCTGTTTTTAAAAATAAGTTGTCTCCTCTACCAGCTACCATTATTCCTATCTCCCCAGAGCTATGAAAAAGAGACCTGTAACAGCTGTCAAGAATCCCTAGTAATAGACCAAAGAGTGTTACTCTCTCCTGAGCCACTTAATATTTTAATAGCAATTTCAAACTTTATAAAGCTAGCATAATTTGACTCTTTCAACAGCCTTCATAGCCAAGATGGATATGGTCACCATCTGGGAGATAAAAAAAAATAATGTAAGCTGTAAGATGTGATGTGTAGGAGAGAGTTTGAAAATTCTGAAGTCTGTAATATAATCGGGGGAGTGACAGGCATTGTCTGCTGCACAGGGCAGAGCTCTCTGGTCACCAGCACCAACCCGCTGCCTCCCTGTTTCCCATGTTGATTTTTTATTCCAGTATGTTTCAGTTCTTTTATGTTAGGCCCCTATCCTTCATAATGTTAGGTAGTCTTACATCATTTTTCTCAATCCCTATGTTTGTTATGTAGGACTCACTGTTGGTGCTGGATATGGGGGAAGAACTTAGATGTTAAAGCCAAGAATCCAGATGGAAGTTCTCACATGTTAATTGACCCATGTGTATCAACATCCAAGATTCACCCAATGAGAACAGCCAGAGAAACCCTTCCCGAACAGGAATGAACATCGGATCTGAAGTTTTCCTATGCCCAGCTCTAATTAGGACCACGTGTTAGGAGATGAGGCTGTCTGAGGAGCAGAATCTGGACTGCAATATATATAGTGACATGCAAGGGAGGTCTATCCTGCATGTATTTTGCCCTCAAAACGCCAACAAATAGGAGAAAATTTGCATAAGATCTCCCTACTTCCCATTTATCTTCTATTTTGCTGTATACATATACATCTATTAGTTTCCCATATAAAAGAAATGATGCAATATTTAAGCTTGTGTGTCTGAGTTAATATTATGATCTCAAGGTGCATCTACATACAACAGGGAAGTAGAGAGAGGGAGGGGACAGAAAAAGAATTGAGATGTAGTATGTACATGTACCACTGCCCCATGACAAATGCAATCATTATGTATAGCAAATGTGTACTAATATGAAAAGAAAGAACTTTTGCATAGGATTCTGGAAGTCATCTTTGGCCCCTGCACATGTCTACAAAGTGTCCAAAGGCCAGGTCACTCAAAAGGGCGCTGGCATCAAAGCTACTTATCGAAGTCACAGAGATCATTACTGTTGCAGCCAGTACTTGAACCCAGTTCTCTGGACACAGTTTTCTTTCCATTCCATCTTTCTGCTTCTCAATTATCTAAGTCTCTGTTTCCCCATCTGTGAAATGGGAGGTCAGAGTAGATGCTATCTAAAATTGTAGAGTTCCACTTCTATTATTTCTTATCTCTTTAACAGCATCACAGCCTGGCCCAGACTCCTCTGTCATCACTGAAAACACTAATTTCCTTTTGCCTACGTTGTTCTCACACTTTTCTAACCTAAGAAGATAAATGAAATGGGAAGAAACTTTTCCTGCTCCAGACTTAATGACAGCTTCAAACAGAAAGTCTCAGTGAGAAATCACACTCACCTGTTGTAGCTAAAATATCATTATGTTTGTTTACTTGGGACCAGACAAGACTCTCTTTAAAGTTTAATTACCAAAGAATCAGACAGTTTCTTCTTTATATTGAATGCCTTAGTTAACATGGTGTTTGCTTGGTCACAATTCAAACTCAATTTATTTTCTACCCTTCTCTTTCCTTTTTCCAGTCCTACCCTGGTGACTTACTGCACACTATTTGAGAAAAAAATCCATAGATTTCCCAAGCAAGGTCAGAAATCTGGCTAGAGACTTATAGTCACCACTGGGTCCAGCATGTGTCATTTCAGAGAATCACCAATGGCATCTGGAGAAAAAGAAAAGAATAAGTAATAACTTGACCATTGATTTTAGAAGAAAGAAAAGAAAAGAAGAAAGTCAAAGCAAGAATAATCGGGAACTAAAAGTGTGTCCTGAGTAGGCAGCTACTCTAAGCTACCTTTGCTGTGGGGAGTGTTAACTTGGACCTTGGGACCAACACACAGACTGGACTTCAGAATGGCTCACAGTTTCTGGGTAGAGGTGACGGTTATGTCTTCTTCCTGATCCATAAAGCAGGCTGATTTGCAACCTTCAGCTTTCAGCAGGCTCAGTCCAATTGCATTCACTTGAACCCTAGACTTCTTCCCATTTGCTGAACTCCAGAGAACTTAAAGCTAAATTTTTCTGTTAGAGTTGCTGCAATACTTCCAGGTGAGGCCAGCCTTCATCCGTCTGCTACCCACAGCATATGTGCCTCCGCGCCTTTACCATCTTCCGCACTAACCTCCCAATCAAAAGTTTCCAATCCACCCCCATCAGTCATAGTCCACATTTGCTGACTTGATTTCATTACCAAAACTGAGTCTGTAATCAAATTCTCTAGCCTCCACAACTCCAACACATACACACACACACACACACACACACACACACACACCCCTAATTAATTAATAAAAGCTAATGGTGAGTAAGGCATAGAGAAGCACACCTGTAATCCTGCCCATTCAGGAAGCTGAGGCGGGAGGATCACAAGTTCAACACCAGCCTGGGCTACCTAGCAAAACCTTGTCTCAAAACAAAATAAAAATCTCAGTGGTACAGCATCCTGTTTGATTCCCAGTACCAAAAAAAAAAAAAAAAAGTGAATGGCCATGAATTTTGTGCTTATAATTAATGATTTTCCTTAATATAAGTATGAACAGGAAAAAAATTATTCCACTATTCCTTTCTAAAGAGCTCATTAAATCAATCTTAAGGAGGAAAAGGAACCAAGGGGTGGCATTCTTTATAAAATTAACTACAGAGGCTGCAAGGAATGCTCACCAAGGACAAGGCACGGTAGCCATGGAGATGCAGCAGTTAGGTCTTTCAAGAACTCCTTGGGCTGGGGATGTAGTTCAGTGGTAGAGCACTTGCCTAGAGAGCACAAGACTCTGAGTTCAATCCGAGAGAGAGAGAGAGCACGCTATGAAAAGTGCATTTAACTGACAACACCTAGCTACGCTGCCTTTGTGATCTGCTGCAGTTTGGAACAAGCTCCCCTACTCCCAGCACAATGGTCTTCCAGAGAACCCACCAATTTCTGCTCGACACAGAATTCCTCTAATCCACAATCCCTGCCTACAGCTCCTCCTGGGCTCCATGGGACTTTCCAAGTGTTGCACTGACATCTAAGGCTCCTCTGACCCAGTCCTCCCTTCTTTCTCTCCATTCACAGATATCAGAACTACACCGCAGCCTGCAGACTCTCTGCCTGTTCTTGCTTCCACTCCCCTTTTGATTTTTATGGGCTTGACTTCTGAAAAACCTCTTTCATTTTAATACTGTTTTTGCATCTGCTTCCTGTAGGTCCCAAACTGCCATGGCAAAAGATGGCAAGGGGGAAACTGAAAAGGCTATCCGAGAACTGATGTGTTTGCCATTTTATCCTCAGTGCCCAGGATGATGAACATGGCACGAATTGCATAAGCTCATGGGATAATGTGTGAATGCCACATTGATAACCTCAGAGGCACAAGCTCCCACCTGGTCTCCAGTGATCAAGCCACCAGGCCACCAAGTCATCCGTGTAGTGACCCTGAGCCCTTGCTACTGGTTACTTCCAGGCTCCTTTTAGAAGGGGGTAAAATATCACTGTGTACTTTCCTTCTCTTCTCAGGGCCACTTAGAGGTAACACCGCAGTTCCAGGCCCTTTCTGCAGACACATTGTACTGCCTATCTGTCTCCTCTATGGACCTCTACATTGCTAAACTAGAGGGATTTCTCTAAGATTTGCAGACACTCCAAGCTTTACACATATTTACAAAGAACATAAATAAAACAAACAAAACTCCATACATTATTTCCATCTGCTAGCAAATTCTCAAACAGATCTGACAGTCATGCAGCTGATTCTTGGTTATCACTCAGGTTTCTGCACAACTGAGATGTCTCCCACCATATTTAATCTAATAGTGTACCTCTCTAGCCCATAATCTGCTTTCATTTCTACATAGGATTTACCACTATATGAAATTTTCTTAATTGTGTAGTATTTATTTCCTGCTGCAGAAAGTGCACTTCAGGAAAGCGAAGACATGGATCATCTTGTACATTCCCATGTCCTCCAATTCTACAACTCTTCGAGGCATGAACTTTAATGAATAACAGAAATGATCCATTTCCATGTAGCATATAATGTATCTGGGTAGGCAAAAATTGAGAAAGTAATTGCAGAATCTTTTACAATCTCCTTTGGGGAATCAGAATTCCTACTCAGAAATCTATGCTTTTTTGTTGCCTCTTTATCCTTCATTCACTATTCCATTTGGCTAAGGAAAAAGGTGTAAACAACCATGCCACCTTCACCCTAGAGGAAATTGCTTTTGGTGTTAATCTAAGTCTGTGTCCTAAAAACTCTTTCGGATCGTTTATCTTTATCAGTAATCAATATTTGAACATCCCTCGCAATATATGTTTACTTCTTTATAAGTCAACCATGCCACATTGCTAATGTAGTATGTTCATTTTAAAGGAAACAAAAATTAAAATGTAAATAGATGAGATAAAATAAGCGAAAAAAGAAATTCTGTTATTTCCTGTTTTCTTCCTTTGGATGATCTTGTGCATTTCCTGAAACATGCATGGCACATTTTGAACACTGTAAAACAAAGCAATTTCTACCTGGAGAGGAGAGGTTGCCAAGGGTTAGAAATGGGGTAGAATCCAAGTACAAGGCAAGAACTTAGGGGTACTGGAATTGTTTTAAGTCCTGTTTGTGGTAATGGGAACAATCCACTCAAGTGTTAAATCCCATAGAACTCTACACATAAAAAGCAATGATTATTACTGTATGTAAATTGTTAAAGTATACAAAAATGAACAGAAAAACAATCTAGTGAGTTATTAGGCACTGGGCATTTTGTTTTTTCTGATCAGATGAACAATCCAATAAAAAAAAAAAATCCTAGCTCTGCTTTTGCCTGCCGAGATCAGGATTATATGAAAGCACAGAAAATAATAGGCCTTTACAACCACCACATTGACCCTTGAACCTCGTACCCAGTTGTGCCAGGTGGCTGCGACCAGTCTCGCTTTCCGCATGCTCTTTGCAGTGTGAGCTTGACCTTGCCACCTACTCATCAAGAGGCAAAGTTCCCCTTCCTTTGGGTCTCTCCTGGCCTTAATGACTTCCTAATAACCAATAACACATATGAACTTACAGGCCAGGTTGGAAAAGACTAGATGGCTTCTGATCAAATGCCCAGAGTATTGTCTCTTCAAACCTAGCTCTCATGCTGAGAAGCCCAAGCCACACCAAGAGACAGCACTCTGTCCAATTCACAGTCCTACATGAGTCCCGCTTTGAGTCCTCCTATCCTAAGAAGCAACTCCAGGGAATTCTAGTTACCATTTGATTGAGTCATCCCCAGATATCTAAATGTTCCCAGCTGGAGTCCCAGCAGGCTAGACCCACTAAGCCCTGTCTGCATCTCTGACCCACAGGTTGCATGAACATTATAAAAGAGGTTTTTACATCCTATTGAAATATCCTATCTCCTAGCCAAATCTCCTAGCTTCCTTTGCACCAAATTATGGCCAAATAAAAGAATCATCATCAATGAGAAGGAAGCTTGCAAATAATAGTAATTAATAATAATAAAAAATATAGCTCTTTGAAGAGACAGATTAGAGAGCTGGCTTATTTGGCCATTTGCTTCCCTTCCTTCTCATTCTTCACACCTAACATATAGTTTTGCTGCTTAGAAGGGCAAGATTCATCTCACAACCAGAAGGATGTAAACCACATTCTTGAAACAATGATATGAAGTGATAGAAATAAATTGATTTCATGATGATTTTGTGAAGCCATGACTGACTGAATGGCCCACTTTGGGCTTTCTGTTACATAAGAAAACTAAATCCCTGTGCTTAACAAAATTTTAGAGTTTTCTGTTAACATGTGACCAAACACAACCAGAACCAAGAATGTGATGTGGCATGGAACAGAACATAAAAATTTCACACAGAACAGAAGAAAGGATTTTATGGAATTGGCTGGTCAGGGATTGTCTTACGTTTGAGACTTAATCTTCTGATATCCTTGTTTTGAAATTTTAAATAATTTGGTATTTAAATTTCTGTTTGGTAGGTGATGTCCAAAGAGACAAGGAAATACACACATGAGCAGAGGAGGCAGACACAATATGCATGTCTGTTGTTGCCTGGCTCTCTGTTGCATACAGTGCTCTTGATGCCCCATGAGCATGGGATTCCATGGACTCACAATGCGGGAGAGTTCATGGAGGTATGCAAGATGCACAAGGTAGATGCACTTTGTCTAAGACTGAAGAAGCAGGGAGCAGTGGGGAGGCACTGAAAACTCAAAAAGAGAAAGACATTCTTTCTCTTTGAACCAGAATTTGCTTTGAATGTTGAAAGAAGACATTGTTGTTTGTATAATTACAAAAAAAAAAAGAATAACCAAGGAAATCTATCAGATCCTTTCTTATTCATGTTCCTTCCCTGTAATAGCTAACCAGTTATTCTGAAAATGTTACAATTTCTACACAGAAGTCATAATGCTTAGTGTGATTGTGTCTTGAGACAGGGTGTTTAGAAGTAATTAAGGTTAGCTGATGTCATGAGGAGAAAAAGGAATAGGGGTAAACATAAGGCTGTGGCTTTATGAGTAGGAACGATCTTTCTTTCTCTCCATCAAGGACATGGTGAGAAGATGACCATCGCTGAGCCAAGAAGAGCCTTCTCTCCAGAATCATCATACTAGCACCCTTATCTCAGATTTCCAGCCTCCAGAACTGTGAGAAAATGAACATTTGTTGAAGCTACCCCAGCTGTGGTGTTTTGCTATGGCAGCCCGAGATAGCTGACACATAGAATAAAAATGAAATATGAATAATCCATGGCTCTTTTTCCTGTCAGTCCTACCTCACTCATCTGTAAGGCAAGGAAAAGAGTCTTGGTCAATTTAGGAATGAAATAAAAACATTGAAATTGCTGTTACTCTGCAGTCCCACTGTTCTGGTAAAAAGGACACAAGAAATATGTACAAGCAATGAAACTTGAACTGTAGAATTTTACTGATTCCATAAAACAAGTTAAGTGCTCTTATATTGGTGCTTAAAACCAGCATTGCATGAGTCAAGATAAAGAATATAGAAGAAAGACACAAGTCTTATATTTTAGTACTTTCAACACTTTTTTCCTGATTCTGGACAAGGGGGTCCTGCAAATATGTACACAGCCGTGTGGCTGAAGAGAGTCTTTCGGGGACTTTGGGAAGTAGGGATCCATACTTTGCTAGATAGACAGCCAATGATGCTTGCTATGCTATGGAAAGGCGTTTCATGTCAATTATTTACTTTTATGGGAAATGGCAGGACAAAGTTACAATGTCTGGTATTATCTCAATTTCCCTAGAAAACAAATGCTACTTTATCCTATAGGGAGCAGGTAATGCTACTTTATTCCAGAGACAGAATCCCAGTTGAAGATAAAGAAAAAGACAAACAAGAAACTTGGGAAGTAACACAAAGTACTCAATTACCATGGTAATGACTGCAATGTACACAGTCACAGATGCACAGCTGGTATCCAGGCAGTTATGTCTGCTAAGCAATAGGGACTTCCTCCCCAGTTAGCTGTATGATAAAACTGTGGCTTAGTGGTATTGGAGGAAAGAGGAAGGAAAGAGATTTCTGTGCCTTTCTTCCCACCGCCTCCTATTTCCCAGTGGACAAAATTCACTTTATGCAAAGTTAACTCCTCCATTTTTCTTGGATGCATCTTATAGCCCCTTTAGTAGCTGTACGGGAAGCCACATCCCACACCCTGCAGCGTGGCATTTCAAGCAGTCAAGGAGCCAGGAGGAGTCAGGAACTCAGCATGTGGCTGGCTGCCCACAGAGGGGACTGAAGTGGAGCAAGCAACTAAGAGTCTGGGAGTTAGGAGAGGACAGACACATTGGAGATACAAACATATAAGAGGCGTCCAGTGGAGCAGGTGTATCTAAGAGTCCTTCCTGCCACTTTCAGCAATGTCTGAAGGAGACAGATGAAATTAGTATGGAACCATTAAGAGCACAAGAGAGAGGGAGGAAATAGCAATTTGTTAAGGGAAAGCTCTCTGCTGGCAGCTTGCAATTTCAGTTAAGTGGGAGTCCCACAATTTGAAGTCTTAAATAGAAAAAGCCAGGCTCCTCAATAACCCCAAAATAAATCTGATAAAAGAGGCAGCCACAAAGCTGCAGGCCTTTTCCAAAAACCTTCCATTAATAGTTCCCTGCCAGGGAGAAGAGGCTAAACCTGCTGGCAATGAGGGGATAAAGAGGTGGTCCTGCCACTGAAGCCTACTGCTCTGACCTCCTCAAAAGAGAAGCCATTAAGCTAAGACGAAGGGCGGTGGTCACAGCACAAACAGCAATAGGTAAAAAGGGAAAGCTTCTGGTTTAAAAGCATCTAAACAAGATGCATGCTGTTACTATTCTCCCAGGTAATCAATAGGCTTGATCCTTGTTAAGAATTTTGAGGGAAAGTTTGCCTAAAATATTTCAGTCCTGGGCACCAATGTTCTACAGTTTTTAACCCCTAAGGCAACTCCAGGTCTTTGACTTCAGCCAGTAAGAAACAATCTGTGGAAGCAGTAGAGGTCCCTGCAGTGACATCCTTCCCATGCCATCCATGAACTCTGCCTCATACCTGCACCACTGTATATCAGCCTGGGTAAGAGGCAACAAAATATTTCACTGAAGGTATTCAATATGAGGTCCTGAGAAGCAGACGAATACTTTGGGACTTTGAGCTGAATGCTATAATTGAGAACTTGGGGGAGTCGATCTATGCCTGAAAAAAAGGGTCGGTATGAATGATGTTTAACTGAGGATAGATTGTGACAATCACTCATCACCTATGAAGTGTCTGCTTTCCTGTTCCTCTTTAATTCTAGAACTCTGTGTTGTGTAAAATAGTGATGAGCCCAGCTGAAATGTGTGCTCTCCCAGGTTCTATGGTGTATTGAGAAGGCCCTGAGTTACTCCCCAGCTCTGTGAGATCATTTGGTTTAAAAAGTGGACAGAGTCATTTGGAATGCTGAAAGAGAGACTATTGATCTTTCCCTCCTTTTATCTCCACCCCCTTCTACCTGTTTGGAGCATGAATGTAATGTCTAGAAAATATAGGAACTATTGTGACTCTGAGAATGAAAAACACACGGCAGGATAGGACAGAATGAAAAGAGAATCTTTCAATGTTCTCATCACACACACACACACACACACACACACACACGATGATACGTGAAGTATTAACAAGCTATGTTAATTAGCTTATTGTACCCATCCCACAATGTATACATATATCAAGTCATAATTTTGTTCATTATTATATATACAGATTTCCTTTGTCAATTACAACTTTCTTTTAAAAAGGAAAGCAAAAAAGAGAAAGGAGGAAGGAAGGAAGGAGAGGGGAGGGGGAGGGAGAAAGGAAGGAAGGGACGGGAGGGGAAAGAAAAAGAAACAAAGGAGGATAAGAGAAGAAAGACATGACAGACATCTGAGTCCTTGACAAATTGGCTCCTTGAATTGACTCAGGTATTTCTGATAATAAGTAATCCCCTGTGGGATGAAAGTATTGTTATTTGGGGTTGTTATGATATGCAGCCAAAAGCAAACCCTATTTGATTCAGACCCCAAAATGGAAAAGTACAACCAGTAAGATTTTGTCAAGAGCTGAGCACAATCACTCCATGATGAAGTGCAGGAAAATTGGAACTACAAGGATAAAACTGCTTGCCAACTCTTCAGAATAAATCAGGAGATACCAAGCTGGTAACTAAATGGGTTCTTCCTCATGCCAACTCAGTGCTCTGAGCCATTGAGTGCCAGAAGAAAGCAGCATGTCCACATTTGTATTCAAGAGACCCCAGAACGCCAAAAGCAAGTTGCAAACCATTAACACTGTATATTTCACACAAACCCAGTATCTCTGTTGTGCATGGTTTGTTTCTTTAAGTTAGCTATTGAATAAGATAGATCAATAATTGAGTATTGACTACATCATGTATTAGCTGTGTAATCTTAATGACTCAATATTCCTCAAGAAAAAATTTAGAATAAGATAATGTGACTCATACTGGTGCTCAAATGAGGTAATTATACAGCATTAGAATAAAGTTAGGTTATACCCAAGACACCACTCTATCAAATTCTTCTTAAAAGGATACAAAAACTGCCTTTGTACTTCTTTTATTCACTTATATTACCTTTTTCCTCTTTTCTTGTTTCATAAATTTAACCAAACTTCATTAATCACTTCTCTGGGCCGGGACTAGGAATAACAAAGAAAAAGAGGCACAGAGTTTGCCTTTAAGGAGTTAGCTTGGTGTTATGGTTTGGGTCTAGATGTCCCCCCAAAGCCTCACGTGGTCATAGGCTTGATCTAGAGTGTGGGAAGCTGGAATTGATTTGTGATGCAATGCTAGGCTCAAGGGCACTAGGATTAAGGGTGTGAGTGCTACCTGCCCTAAGTAGTCTGAATAAGATAAAAGGGGCAGAAAGATGCTCTTTAGCTCTCTTGTTGCCTTTGCTGCTATGTGTGCCATGTTGTTTCTCCTCTGCAGTGCTCATTTTCCATCCCAGCCTTGGAGCCAGCCAATTGTGGACTGAAACCTCTATGAACTATAAGCCAAATAAACCCCTTCCCTTTTAACTGGTGCCAGGTATTTTGTCTCAGCAACAAGAGAAAAGTATCTAACACATTTACTATCCAGTGGAACTGGAAAGATAATAAATCAAAGAGACAAGGTTGATGACAACAAGAAATCAATATCAAGTAGGGCATCTGTATAAAGAACCCAGGGGCAAACACTGTAGGAGGATTCTATATTTTTATTACTTCATTATTTATTTTACTAATTTTATTGTACAAATTCAAGTACAGGACATGATATTTGATAGACATATAAATAGTGAAATGGCTACAATAGTCATGCAAATTAGCATAACCATCATCTCACCCAGTTACCCATAAGAACTACTCTTCAGCAAAAGTTTCCAATACAATGCAATATTAACTGTAGTCTTCATTTTGTACACCTAGACTTGTCCATTCTAAGTATTTATTACTTTGTGTCTCATAAACTAGATGGGGAAACAACCAAAGTGTCCATCGACAAATGGTTAAAGAAATTGAGCACTACAGACACAGTGGTATATTATCCTAATATTGATCACAGACTAGATGGAAAAAGAAATGAGGATTAGACCAACTAGAACCACTTTAGGAAGGGAACAGTAGAGTTTCTTGGATAAATGTGTTATATATCTCTACAAAAATGTACAAGTTTCTGGTTAGTGGACCATTTCCTAAGATGAGAAATTAGATTAAAAAGGTATGAGATGGTAGTTTTGTTTAGGTCATATATTTGAAGTTCATATTAGACATCCAAGTGGAAACACCAGGAGAGTTGTTAGATATATAAACCTAAAATCATATACACACACACATGCACACACAGAGACTTTAGGAGTGACCATTATATGAACAGAATTTAATGTTACAAGCCAAGGGAATGGTGTTGATAGAGGAAAGAAGAGTTTCTTCCACATTTAGATGTCTTGTTAAAGAAATGAGTGAGTAAAACAACCAGACAAGGAGTGACGATCAGCGGACAGGACAATCAGATAAATCTGGTATAACAGATTTATACAGAAGACAGTATCTGATCAAAGGCTGCAGAGAGATCCTGGAAGGTGAGGACAGAGGTCATCACCAGCTGGCTCAAATGCGGGCCAGTGGAAACCTTGATAATTTCAACGGGGTGAACACGAAAGTTCATCAGAAAAAGACAGGAAGACAACAGATGATGAAAAAGTAGAGAGAGGTCTGCAGAAGCAGTCCCAAGGTCACCAGTCACGCTGAAAACACTGAATCAGTCGTCTGCAGACAGGCAGGTCTGTGGACGCGGTCCCAAGGTCACGAGTCTTGCTGAAAACACCAAATCA
>NW_004624767.1:4931616-4946413 GCF_000247695.1 Heterocephalus glaber | reverse complement strand
AAAAAAAAAAAAAAGTAGAGAGTGTGACTTCTGGTAACTCATTCAAGAAGTTTTTCTAGAAGGGAGGACAGATAAATGAGGTAATACCTATGAAACCTAAGAGAAATGAGAGGTCAGAGAAGACATTTTAAAGCCTCCTGAGACATGCTTGAATGCCAATAGAAACAACTCAGTAGAGGGGTGATTTTATTGGGGTGGGGGATAATTACAGACACAAAATCCTTAAGCTTATGAGAAGGGAGAAACATCTAAGCACAAGTGCAGGGCTTGGACAACAGCAGAGACACTTCTTTTGTTAGCAGGAAAGGCAAAATTTGTGGACACAAATGCAGGAAGACGAATGAAGTTGGTGTTGGATAAATGACTATTTTTATTTGATTACTGTACATCTTTTTTCTATGAAGTCTTAAGTGAAAGTATCAGAGAGAGAAGAAACAGTGCTAAAGATGTGAAGATAGGAGTTATAAAATATGCCTACCAAATGGAGAAAACATTATTAGGAAAGCAGATTAACTGGCTAGATCAGGTGCCAATTTAAGATATGTGGTCATAAATATAAAGTGAATGCATAAAACATTATATGTAGTGTGTGTGTGTGTCTGTGTGTGTGTGTGTCTGTGTGTGTGTGTGTGTGTGTGTAACTAGGAACTGAACTTAAGGCCTTCAGACTGAGCTATACCTCCAGCCCTTTATTTTTTATGAGACAGGGTCTCACTAACTACTTAGTGACTCACTAAGTGGGTCACTGCATAACCCACACTGGACTGTAACTTGTGACACACCTACATAAACTTCCCAGCTACCTGGCCTTCTTAACATTTACGGTTCACAGTATCACTTCTGTCACCTTTTTTGGGGCAGAGCAGTTCACAGGGTCATGCAGATTCAAAAGGAGGGCTCTGTATACATATGTGAATGCTTAGCTCATTGGGGCTAAGAAGCTAACAGTTTACCCTACATACAAATGTGGTTCACAAAGACATTGGAGCCAATTTAAATTTGTAGCAGTCCATTTTCCTTTGGCTTTAATAATCTCATCTTCTGTAACAATAAAGGGATCCCCTCAATCAAGCAGTTATACTCTAACCCAGGAGACCCCAACCCTCAGGCCATTGACCGATGTATTCCACATCCTGGTAGGAATCAGGAGGCACAGCAGGAAGTGAACACAGAATGAGCAAGAGAAGCTTCGTCTGTATTTACAGCTGTCCTTCACATTCGCGCCTGAGCTCCACTTTCTGTCAGATCAACAGCAGCATTACGTTCTCATAGGAGCACAAACCCTACTGTGAACTGCGCGTGCAAGAGATCTAGATTGTGCACCCGATGACCTCAGGAGGTGCTGGGGTGGTGATGCTATCGCTGGGGAATGTAATAATTACATATCACAAGCATAGACTAATTAAAAAAAGAAATAAAAAATATCCCTCCCATCCATGGAAATATTGTCTTCCATGGTACCAAAAAGGTCAGGGACCACTGCTCTAACCATATTTGGCTTCATTTTTCTTTAAATCCTTTCATTATTCCTCAAGCACCTCTCCTGTACCACTTATCTTACTCTACATGATAATGAATGGCACTTGTAGTCTTATCTTATCTCATTAACTAGATTACAAGCATCTCTAGAAGAAGAAAGCCTCATATTCAACATTTTATGCTTTTTCCTCCTCTCCCCTTAAGTAGCAGTGGCTCTATCTTGTTCCTAGAATTCGTTTCTAAGAAACTTGAAGTCTGTAACTATTATAAGGCTTACGAAGGAACAGACACAAGAAAACAAAGATGTTAGTCATTAAAAAGAGTTCCAGCTTTTGAACTTACTTGTTAAATCATCATCACAGCTACTACTTATTGAACACTCTCTCCTCACAAAGCCTGGAGTGAAGCATTACAAATCCTTTACTCACTTCAAGAATAACTTCAAGCTAAAGAATAATGGCTGCATTTCACAAATGACAATATTCAAGAGCAAAGAGCATATATGACTTGCCGTGGGCCACTAAATTATTAAATTGCAGAAAACTATCATTAAAACCCAGATGTGTCCCATTGTAAAGCCTGTACTGACAACATATGTTGTAAGTTGGAGAAGGGGTAACTCTGCTCAAGGTTCACACAGGGTCCATACCTGGTCTAATACTTCACTGTCACTGTTCTTAAATTCCTAATAATTTATGAACAAAAGAAGCTGAAATTCTATTTTGTACTGTACTCCACAAATTACATATCTAGTTTCATCTCTCCTCATAGGGGAAGTTCTTTGGCAGGTTGAATTTAACTTTTTACATAACTAAGTTTTTGGTTTCAAAAATGTGGAGCTGCACAGAGTAGGGCAATGGTATGAGATTTTCTGCTTCAAAATCTACCCATCCCAGGGCTGGGGATTTAGCTCAGTGGTTCCAGTGCCTGCCTCGCAAGTGCAAGGTACTGAGTTCGATCCCCGGTACCAAAAAAAAAGAAAAGATCTACCCATCCCAAAATATTTTTCTCTAAATTACTACCTCAAGACATTCATTCCTTTAGATTAATAAAGAAAATCTCCATCCACAAAATGTGGGTCTCACATCACCCACCTTGTGCACTCTTTGTATTTCTTTTGCCCTAGCCAAATAGTTTCCCAAAATATTCTTTAAATTACCCTTAATACTGTGACAAGGAAATCCTTCAACATAAACCACCAAATCTATACCAGTAAAGAGATAAATCATTGGGTGATTATTCACAACACAAAGGAGTACTCGCCATGGACTCCTTTAAATTGAGCTGAGAGCTCATTATTTGTTTACGAGCCATTACCCACTTGAGAGGTTATGGTGCAAAGAGACAAACTGGAGGACTGTTTGCTTCAAGAATGAAGACAGGGAGGTGTGGGGCTTAACACTGATCTGTGGGGGAGAACAGACAGCGGGGAAAGTGCACCAAGGAACACAGTGAGGAGACAATCCACCATGTTTGCACAACCTACAACATAATCTTAAAGGTGGATACTTAAAACAGGGGTAGAAGTAGGATGGTATGCCCAGAATAAAATATTTTTAATATTTAGTGAGATGATCCAGTGATACGAAGCTTTAAATGTACTGTCTAAACAAAGGACGGGACACACTAATCTGAGATCATCAGATCCCTGCACATCTCCAGCCTGGTCTCCTGTGTCTTAGTCCTGCCCAGGCAGGATGTATCATCTGCTGGTGATGGGCTGGTGTTCATCCCAACAGGGAAGGGAGACATGTCAGATTCTAGAGCATTGGCCTTTGTCCTCACTGTACCTTGACTAGATCAAGGTACCCACTGCATGAATTTCCACTTGCATTGCTGTTCCAATTGAGAATCCCCTAATGCTCAGATGTTTTCACAACTGACTATTCATCTCTTAAAGGGGGTGCTCCCTGAAAAAATATTGCTTATCTATTTGTAAATTTGTTCATTGTTTATCTCCCACCTCTAAAGTCTAAGCTCCATGAGAATAAGAACTTTCCCCATCTTGTTCACTGTTAAATCTCCATTTGCTAAAACAGTGCCCTGGCCATAAGGAGAAAATAATAAATATTAGTTCAAGGAATAAATGTATCAATATTCTACCAATATTTAAGTTCAATCTGTAGTGCTGAAAAATGGTGGGCAAAGCAGGCACATGACATTGTTAAAGCTGAGTTGGGATAAGATGAAATGGGACAAAAAAGAAAAACACAAATAGGAGAAAAACCCATCTTTGAAGGGTGAAATGAAGGAAGCCCCAATCACCAGGACTCTGTGAAAAGCCCTAAGAAGCTTGATAGGATTTGGGAGCTACACACTGTGGGGCCCTCTACAATAGTTAGAAGCATCAGACTCGATGCGGATAGCCACATGGATGGATCTTAGAATACAGTGCAAATCAGGAAGAAAAGTATCATGGACAGAATGATATATCATACAATGCCTTTTACCTAAGCGAATAACAAAAAAATATAAGGAATGATGCACATTTTACAGGACAACATACAAAAGTATATACATTAAAAACTTTAAACTGAAGGTGTAAATAAAAGTTAAAATGATTAAAATGAATAATTGATAATTTGAAATAGGAAGAAAGGTCCAAAGGGGTAGGGGTGGTGGGAGGGGAAGGGGAAAGGAAAGAAGGGAAAGGAAAAATTATGAGAAAAGAAAAAAATGGAAACGATGTCTATGTAAATAGGGAAGGGCAGAGGGGGTGAGGGGCGCACAGGTAATGGGGAAAAAATAAGAACCAAGATACATCATGTACAGGTACAAACACCCAATGATAAATGTAAACATATTGAATACCTAAAACATACCAATAAAAGAACTTAAGAATAAAAAAACCTTTACAGTTTTTGACTATGAAGAGAGAAATGAAATGGGAGTAGGGAAAAAGGAAGAAAAAAATGAATTAAATAAAAATGAGAGAGGGCTTGTGCAGACTAATGACAATGATGTTCTATGAAGGGATGATCATATTTCACTCAATCCTCTGTAACTGAAATATAAAAATAAAATGGAATTTCATCCTCTGATCCAGGCCACTTTATGCAGAACAGTAAAATTCATGCAGAGGAGTTTGAACCTTTCCAACAAGTTCCTCTGAACTTTTCCTAATTAGAAAGTACTTCACATTTCTCCAGTCCGAACCTCAAGATGTGCTCAACAGTAATGTCATAGACTTGGAGAGTGAGAGAGAGGAGTTCAAAAGGGCATTCAGTGGCTGAAAGGGTCATCGCCTCTCTACATAGAGAATTCCAATATGTTACAGGGAAGAGAATGGAGAAACCAAGGGTGCTCAAACTTAGGGGCCTGTGTTTGTCAGCTTTCCTGTCACTAGGACACAATACTTGATGCCCTCAATTTCAAGAAGAGGTTTAATTTGGTTCATGATTTGGGGGATTTAGTCCAGGGACAAATGGCTCCAAGGCAAAAGCATCATGGTAGAAAGGCATAGTGGAGGAAAGCTTCTTACCTGCCGTAAGGCAGCCAGGAAGCAAAGAAGAAGAAGGGAGGCTCCAGAGGAAAAGAACGCACCCTTCCAGGTGACCCACCTCTCTGACCAAGCCCCACCTCCTAGTAGCACATTCAGCTGTGAACTCGTGAATGGATTAATCCGGCAATGGATATAGTCCCCTCGTGATCCAATCAGGTTCTGAAACCCCCACCACCTCTGAACACACGGACTTTGCAAAGACATTTTATGTCTAACCCACAATAGGACTCCACTGTTGTAAAACTAGAGTTACTTCAACCATGATGGATGCCATGGGGTAAAAAGAAAGTACCATTTCATCAAAGCCAGCTGTTTATCAGGCTCAAGCCTGGTATTAGATTTACAACTTTCACTCATTCATTCATTCAACCAATATTTATTTAATGCATATTTCAAGTCACTGGTGATACAGAAGTAAGCAAAACAGTCTGGTACATTATAATGGTTTAGATGAAGTGAAAGGAGGCACAATAAACAAATCAATAACTTAATCAAAAAACAGACAAGTGCTATGCAAAGAATTTAAACGAAGTAATGAGAAAGTGACTCAACGCCTTCTTATTTGAGGGAGGTAGAGAGTCAAAACGGTTAACTATTAGCTACTAGTACTTGCTGAGATATATATCCCACCTCTGTCCCTCCTTAGCTGTGTGATCTCATGTGAGTTACTGGATCTTCTAAGGCCTCAGTTTCCTCATCTGTGAAGTAGGGATAATAAATTCAACTCAAAGGATTTTTTATGAAGATCAAATGAATGAGTATATATACAATGCTGAAGAATAGTTCTGGGTACATAATATGTACTTAATAAATGTTCAAAACAATGATGATGGTGATGATGATGGTGGTAATAAAGGAGGTGGCAGTCATAAATTAAGCCTTGATATTTTTAACAAGAAAGCAGGGCACAAAACTTTGGGGGAAAGCACTCCAGGCAGAAGGAACAATAGATACAAAGGGTTTGATCGCCTAGAAAGCTTGGCATGTTGGAGGAAAAGAGAAAAGAGTAAAGTATCTTGATAATAATGGGGAAAAGGGAGAGCTGTAGGTAATAATGTCAGAGAGTAAACTGGGGCCAGATCACAGAGAAATACAGAATCCTGTTTAAGAAGTTGGAATTTTATTCAAAGTTCCGTAAGTAAATACTGGAATGCTATAAATAAGCAAGTGACATAATCCTTATAACAACCTTACTTAAGAAGCAATGCTGTCTCCATTTCATCAGTGTTATAACAGAGACTTGGAGTGGTTCAGAAACTGACCACTATCATACAGTTATTGACTGGTAGAGCCAAAAATCTATGGAACCCAAGTCTATCAAGTTTCAGTCTTCCACCCTGTCAAGGATTATATTTTACCCCAAGAGGATTCCTGAATAGTTCACTTCCTACTGCAACTGGCTTCCTGTTAATGGAAACCACACTCCACAAGCATTTCACTAAATCAGCATGGTAGGCATTTTGCTTTCTGTTCTTTGCTCTCCATGAGTATCTACAAAGGAATACCAGACTCAGCAGGCCAGGTGTGCATGCATATGAACTGAATAAGACATCAAACTGACCTTTTCTCAGGATGCCTGGCTTCCATTGACATCACATGTGCCTTAACAGAAATGGTGTTTACAAACTGCCACTGATCCCCGAGGACCTGGCATTCTTTCCTTTCTAACTGGCATGTTTGATTACTTGGGGAAGAATTTTTATGCTTCTGTTTTCTTTAGCCAACTTCAAGTGCTGAAAGAGGAAAAAAGGACCAAGAAACAAAGAAGAAGGTGGAAAATATTACCATTGTGACTTAGTAAGCCTCTTCTTAGTTCCCAGAATAAACTGGGCATTCTAAAAATTACATTGTTCTGTTTTGTTTTTGTGAGACACCACTTCTAAAGATCAGAACTGGTACCAGCTCTTGGAGATTTGCAATCTTATACATAGCAGTACTTTTCTACCCTTTCCACTCTTCAGCAGATCTGTAAATGAATTTCAACTTTCCATCAATAAATGACTACAGTAAAATCCATAGAACATTTACCAATAATATAACAACCATTTTTGATATGTCATGCACTCGATTGTGAGTTTTGCATGCATTAATTTATTTAATTCAGTATCCTATAAGTGGGTGTGGCCTTAAAGTTGCTGATAAGAGCTGAATCCTGCCCTCTCTGACTTCAAAAAGCATGTGTTGAATAGCTCATGGCTTTGAGAAACAGTTTTCCTCTTTATGTTTGGCACTGTGGAGAGTTTGCAAATAAATTTCAGTCTTTCCTTTCAAGGACTCTCAGTCATGGGGTTATAGGTAGTAAGTATAGGAGAGATCCAATGGTCTAAGGGAAGGTATATTAGTGTAGAATGCTCCTCTGTTCCTAAGTACGTATCTCTGATCAGTCATAAGCCTGTACTTGGCATCAAAACCTTTTCAGTGCAGTTGACTGGTCAAGTGCTATCATCAGGTCAGGGATTCACTTCTCAACAGATATTTATCTAGTAAGTATGATGGTGCAGCCACTGGGAATACAGAGATGGGTAGAATCTGATTTCTGGATTTGTTCCCAATCACATTTTTGGAGAATTTTCTATGACTGTCCTCATGTACTCACTTTCTTTCACCCAAAAACAGCTTCATGAGTTGCTTCTTCTTTTTTCTTTAATTATCAGATGATTGGGTCCATATTACATCAAGAAGCCATGACTTGGTCAGGAATTGTACTATAATCCCTAAATTATGCATTTTGACTAGGAACCCATGGTAGATTAGATCAATGGCTCCAGTTGTTTTCCCCTTACCTATATTAGAATTATATGTCTACACTGTCTTTCTGCATCACTTCTTCATGGCTCCACGTGTGGATATAATAGACGCTCATTTTTTATTGGTGGTCTGGTCAGTCAAGAAACTTACTTTAACCAATAGAACATCAGCAGATATGATATGAACAGCAACTTTAAATGCCTGGACTCTTTTTTCCTTGCCCTATAATACTCTTATGATTTGCCATGAGATGAACCTACCTGTGAGGGCTTCTAGTCCAAGGAAAATGAAGAAACATGTAGAATTTATCTGATTGCATTTCCCCACTTGGAGGTGAGTCCAGCAAAGTCACATCTAATCTGTAGACCTCCAAATAAGAAAATAAATGTTCCCCGTTGTAAGCCACTGAGATTTTCATAGTTTATTCTACAGTCAAAACTGAACAATACAGAGCTCTCATTGACTTTTAAATTTTTACATGCCACCTGCTTTCATTCCTGGGCAAGAGCTATTGCTTTTTGTTGAGGACCATTCCTCACTAAGCAACAAAGTTTCTTCTCTTCTTAAGAGTTTTTCATATTGCTGTAAGAGCTATTTATATATGTGAGACAGTTATGGGAACACAACAAAGCTACCTTAAGACATAAACTCTAGGCTGTCTACTAAGCACACTCGCTAACAAGGAATATAAACATTTTCCAACATGCAATACAAAAGAGAAAATTAAAAATTATTATGTGGCATAAACTTCCTGGTCAGGTAATCAACAGTCCATTTATTATATCAGTCAGAGTTTAATTAGGCAAATCATGATCACTATAGGTATTTGGAGTAGAAAGAGCTTTACTATACAAAAATAAAGACATGTATAATCATTAAAAGCTTGCAAGGGCAAAGGGCAGGAAGAATGCTCTCAGGAAAACCAGAGACAAAGAAATCACAGGGAAACCCCTACCAGGAGTCTCAGTTGCCCATAACACCAAAGAAAGTGAGCATCAAGAGGATAAACAGAAGTCCTTGGTGAAACATCACTCCCGCCATGACTCACCAACTGCCCACCGAGAAATAGTGGATTCTCCTCTCCTCTAACTTCTAAATTTCACATTCGGACCTCTCACTGGTGGTATCTACTAGAATCCTGCAGACAAAGCAATCCAGCCTCCAGATTTACACCTCCTCATAGAGGGAGAACTTGGAACGGCTTAGATAAGACTCCAAACAATATCTCTCAAACCTCCTAATACTATCCTCTCATTTGGACACTGTGTCAAGGTTTGGAGGCCCAAGGCTAAATAGACAGTTTTAGGCCCTACATTCATGGAACACAGAGCTTAGGACAATCTTGGTCAAAAGAAGTCAGTCAAGACCTGGTCAATAACAAAGATACATACACTATGACAAGATTATTTCTAGAGTATCAGGGAATCAGAAAGGTGATGGTACTCACCCATCTAATGGGAAGAGAGCAGGGAAACTTCTTACACACACACACACATACACACACTCATGCCTGGAAAAAGTGCAGATTTGACACAAAGAAATCACCATGTACCCTAAAGACCAGGATGCAGGGTGGGAAAAAAATAAATGGAGTTCCAGAGAAATAGAGTCTGTCCCCACAAAAGCCCTTGTCATTAGAACTAGCAGCCTTAAACCCAAATTTTCTTTTGGGGAATGACACTAAGACATCCATTTATTTTTTTTGAAAGTTTGAGATTACTATGATGTACTACAGGCATCTGGGAAGGAGCCAACTTCTGAGCCTTCAGTTGAAAGATACCCACTTCCTGAACTGTATAAATGTCACCTGGCTGTCCCATGCTGACCCACTGTACAGGTGCTTTAAATTAAGTTGTGGGGGGGGATATAGAGGGTTTTCCCTCACCTCTTTTCAATTTGTTTCCCTTTACTTATGAATAACTTTCGAGTCCTGACACCTCCAAGAAGTCCTAGGGTGCTATATGTTAATAAAAGGATTTCCAAAAGGACAGTGGGTGGGTAGGCAGTGAATTAATTGGAAACCGCACAGTACTGAGCTTTAAGAAAATCCCTGCCATTTCTTCTTTTGTGATTGCCCTGAGAAACAGATTCTCAATGTTATAAGAAGGGAAAAAAGCAGATATTACAGAGCTGGTTGAATTTAACTCATCCTTTTCCAACCACCACCACCACTGTCGCCAAGAAGCCCTGCAGCCACCCTGACTGGAATGAAGAACACAAGGCTTACATATGCCAGGAAGTTTGCACACAGGTGTAGTCATAAAGGTCCATGTCTGCACTGAATCACTTTTTCTCAATTCTTACATGAACAAAAGACAGCAATCTTAACACTTACCATGTAAGACAAAAACTCAACCCAGGCTGGCTTAAGCAAAAGAGGAAATGTCCAGTCTCCTCTGACAAAGAAGCCCAGGGCTTGCTTGCTTCAGGCATTCCTGAATCCAGAACTCACATAGAGCCAGCAGGAATATGTCTCACAGCTCGGCTTCCTCCTGTGTTGGTTTATTACGAAAGCACGGGCAAGCCAGCAGCTCCAGGCTTTCATTCCACCAGATTAGCAATGGAAGGCAAAGAAAATGCCTCCTTCCCAATAGTTCCAGCTGGACTCCTAGGGCTGCTGTTCATTACTAACGTGGGTCATGACCCATCACTGACCCAGCAGTGTCCAAGGCAATGGAGTACTCTAATTGGCTAGGCCTAGGTCACCTCTGTCCACCTGAATTACCTTCATCAGAATTACCCAGAAAGAAGGGTACACATGCATCCTGCACAAAATATGTCTGCTACAGTTCTAAAATAGAACAGTAGTTAATTTTTATTGAATAGTTACAGACCCTGTGTTACATGCTGGGGAAGCATTATCTTAGTTCTCACAATCACCCCACTAATGGTTAATCTTGACTGTCAACTTGATTGACTTAAGAGATACCTAGGAGATTAGTAGTACACGTCTGGTTTGTTTGCGTAAGTTATGAAGGTAAGATCTTGGAGACTGCATCTGGTCCGTAGCCTCTTTTATTTTGTTGGTACATGTTTGCAGTACACAAGGATTACATTCATTGTGGGGAGTTGGTACATGTACATAACACATTTTAATTTGTTATATCTTTCCCCCCTCCTCCCCTCCTTCTCCACTCCCTCCATGTCTTGGCCCCTTCCCTTTTGCAAAAGTTCTATCTCTCTGTTTCCTATCATCTTTTATTTTGCTCTTTATTTATACTGTAAGTTTCTCATATAAGAGAAACCGTGCAATAGATTTTTTAACTCATGTGTCTCATTTATTTCACTTAATATTATGCTTTCAAGGCACTTCCACCATGATGTTTCTGCCTTCAAAGCAGCTGATCACAGATGGAAACCTCCGAAATGGTGAGCCAAACTCTTCTTTACATTGTACGTGTCAGTTATTTCTGTTCCCACAACAGAAAGTTGGCTAATACAGAAAATTTGTACCAGAGAAATAGGATCATTGTTGTGACTCTAACTGATCATGTGGATCCAAAGTTTTTAGAAATGGTTTGTGGGAGGATTTTGGAAAAATGTGAAGAATCAGACTGGAGAAAACCTAGAAAGCTACAAGCAGAGCTTAATATGCCATTCTGGTCAGGGTTTAGAAGACTGAAATACTATTAGGAATACAGACAGTATAGTACGTATCATGTGGTTTCAGATAGAAATGAGAACTCTACTGAGAGTAGGACCCAAGTCTACACATATCATATTCTGTCCATGCCCTTTGTGTGAGGCAGAGTTACCAGCAACAGACTAACTGACGTGTTAGAGAAAACCTCAAGGCAGCCCAGTGTTCAGGTTGTGACATGAATAGCGCTGGCTGCTTTCAGCCAGATTTATAGTTAGAATCAGAAGCAAAAATCTAGGTGGAAAAATCTGAAAAATGTTCAGCTTGGCCAGAAAAGAAACATGTCTAAAGTTGAGGCCAAACATGGTGTGGTTCTTTTGTTCAATATAGTACTTGGACTTTTAGCCAGAGAGATTAAGCAAGAGGAGGAAATAAAAGGAATACAAAACAGAAGAGGAGAAGTCAAATTATCTGTATTTGTAGGATGACTGGAATCTTTATGTAGAAGACTCTAAAGACTTCACCAGAAAACTTTTAGATCTGATAAATAAATTAAGCAATGTGGTAGGATAAGAAATCAATAATGAATCTGCTGAGAAAGAAATGAAGAAAGCAATTCTATTCACAGTGGCCTAAAAAATAAAATAAAATACTTTGGATAAACCTAATCAAAGACTTCAAAGACCCCTACAATGAAAATTACAGAACATAGAAGCAAGAAATTGAAGACGACACTAGAAGATGGAAAGACTTCTCAAGCACATGGATTGGAAGAATTAATATTGTTAAAATCATAATACCAGAGATAGATGAAAAATTACCAAACACATCTTCTTTAAGTTTAAAACACATCCAATAAAGCTACTAATACTACCTAAGGACCCAAAACCAAATTGTAAGATGAAAAACAAAAATGAGGAGGGAAAAGTGTCTTTGTTTTCTTCTCCAATTTAACTGTTTTAAAAGCTGAGCACCAAGTGTAAGTGAAGCACAACAGTCAAAAGCAACCTTTTACTTCTAAAATACCCTGTTACTATCCTTAAAGTACCCTAATGGAACCCTATGCGAAGAGGCCATTAAATTTAGGTCACCTACTTTAGTCCAGGGTGGTAAACTGAAGTCATTTGCCTTGTGAAAGCAGCGTATTATACATAAGGAAATTCTAGTCTTACATATGCCCTTAGGTCTTCTAGACCTCCCATGACTAAAGGGATCAAACAAAAAGAGAGTGAAATCATTACTGAATTTAAAGTGTTCAAGAAATGAAGACAGAGTTACTTGGGAGTAGATGCCTAGGCCTGAGAGAAATCTGTGCATGACTCCTCCTACTTAGAAATCAAATGATGCAAAGAGCTTGACCTTCACAGCATCTCACAGCACAGAGTGGCAATCAAACAAGCCTGCTTCCAGCTATCCCTGATGACACAATGCCAAGATGCAGCTCGGTAAAAAGCAGACTACCAGAAGCCAAAACTGTTCCTGAGGCTGGGCTGCCTCTCAGGTTATATGTAGTGTACCAGAAGGACAATGGGAGAACAAATTCTACACCTTGCAGTGCCAATTCAGCTAAATACTCAGTGGCAGAGTGACCTTATATCACTTGACAAGTACCAGAGGGCAGATGCTGAATGTTTCTGATTAGGACCTCGGCTTTGCCCACAAATCAGCAAACGGGTGGGGCTGCTTGCAGGCTAACAGCTGAGGAGCTGGGTCAGGCAAGCCACCACACTACCGGGCCAGAGGCACAGCTTTTCCCAGAAAAATGGTAAAGGTCAGTTTGTTTTTGCTTGTTTGGTTTTTCCATTATCCTTGGCAATTTATACATAGGGAAATTTTCAGTATAGATTATGAAACTATTGGCTGTTACTCCTGTAACACTCAAAATTATCCTGGAAAAGCCCACTGAAAACTGGTGTGTTTCCCAAGTCAAACCATATGTTGATGGGAGGGGAAGAGAATGGGAAAAAAGGAAGAATCAAAATATGTACAGATACAAATTCCCCATGATGAATGTGATCATTATGTAAGGCAAATATGTACTAATAAAAAATAAATTTAAAAAATACATCTGTAGGAAAAAGGGCACTTGTACTAAATCTATACAATGCTTTAAAGGTTGCAAATGGATTCACACATGATAACCAGGTGAAGAAAAAGTGTATTTTGAAAATTATCTAGATTCAAATCCCAGCTACACCACTTCCAGCTGTGGAATTTTCAGTAAGTTGCACATCAGTTTTTTACCTCCTTTTCCTCGTCTGAATATGCAGATTATTCCTACCTTGCAAAGTTGTCTAGAAAAATAATGTGTAAAGAATATCTTGCAAATTGTAGATTATTAGTAAATGGTAGCTATTATTACTAAATCTGGTTTGATAGCAGTCTTGTGGGAAGATAGACACAGGTCTATAATAGTTTTATGATCACACTGGCGCTGGACACTTCAGCAGCACCTCTGCTCCCAGTGCCCCTGCAGCAGGCACAGCCCTAGGCAGCATATGTCACATGGCCCAGAGGGGACCTCTAACCCAGGGGTAGTCAGTATTTAGGGCTCGTCAGTATTTAGGGCTCTCAGCAACCACATAGTCTCAGTCTGAGCTAAATAATTAAATGCTTCTCTTGCTCACTCTTCTTTATACTGAGCATGAAGGACTTTGGAAGTGGGTGGTCCCCATTGAAAGGTTCCAGAGAGAAGGGAACCACAAAAAAGGACTGTGGAAAGCAGACCTTAAACATAAGCAATTGCTCTGAAATAGAAAAAGATGAAAGTAGCCAAAGCAAAAGAAAGTAGACAAGAAAGAAGCAAGGGGCATTTTAGCTAAGATTTTCTAAACTCCAGTTGATCAGTTTTATGGAGGGGACTTCCGGGAAGATGGCAGAATGGTGAGCAGCACAGAAACAACCTCTCTGATATTTGGAATCCAGACACTGGAATGTAGCAATGTGAGGAAGAGAAGGAGGAGGAAAGTGGGTCCCCAGGACCCAACAAGGATCTGAAGCAAGAATTAGAGCCCATAGGGAGAGTGAAGAGAGGGATCACAATGTGGAGGAGAGAGGTGGCAAGAGGAGCTTTCTTCCTGAGCACCAGCTCCCAGCCTGGGAGGAGCAGCTCAAACCTGCAGAGTACACATGCAATGACTACTAGAACCCCAGAGGCCTCCATGGAGAAACATGATAGTGGAACAGAGACTTCAGTGGCTAGTGAGTTATTTAGGTTCAGATTCCCCCACCCGCCACGAGAGAGCAATTGGCTGGTAGCCATTTTGGAAAGGGGCCAATGGAAGTCAGAACTCAGAGCAGCTACAGGTGGGTTCCATCTAGTGGCTCCAAGTGTCAGGGTGAGGCACAACCAAATTCAAGTCAACAGGGAGCTGATTTCAAGCCCACAGGAGTCACTCGTGATGTTGTGGGCTGAATAACTCAGGTCCCAGCCTCACAGCCAAAACCAGAAGCAGCCTGAACTTCAGTGGAATTAAAGGAGCAGGTTT
>NW_004624767.1:4911720-4926646 GCF_000247695.1 Heterocephalus glaber | reverse complement strand
AAAAATATGAGAAGAGGAGAAAAATGGAAACAAGGTCTTTGCAAATAGGGAAGGGTGGAGGGGGTGAAGGAAGGGCAAGGGAAGGGGAAAAAAAATACGAACCAAGAGACTCATGTAATGGTACAAGATCCCAATTATGACTGTAACTGTATTTTATACCAAAAATGTACCAATAAACTTAATGGGAGAAAAAAAAAAGAGGTCAAAAGCAGATGTTGAAGAAAAGACAGTCTCTTTAACAAGTGGTGCTGGAAAAGTGGGTATCCATATGTAGAAGATTGAAACTAGATCTTTATCTCTCACCCTGTACTAAAATCAATTCAAAATGTATCAAACACCTAGGTATAGGACATGAAAATTTGAAACTGCTAGAAAAATCATAGCAGGAATGATCAAAGTCATAGGTACAGGTAAAGAATTCCTGAATAGGACTGCAATAGCACAGAAAATAACTGTGATAATCAAAAAATAAGATTACATAAAATTAAAGAGCTTCTGCACAGCAAAGGAAATAATCAACAGAGTGATGAGACAGCCTGCAGAACAGGTGGAAATGCTTGCTAGCTACTCTTCCAACAGATGGTTAATATCCAGAACACATAAAAAACTCCAGAAAATTAAACACCAGAAAAACAGCCTAATCATTGAATGGACAAATGAATTGAACAGAGACTTCTCAAAAGAAGGAGAATGGCCAAGAAGTACATGAAAAAATATTCAACATCTTTAGCCATCAGGGAAATGTAAATCAAAACTGTATTAAGATTCCATCTAACTTAGTCAAAATGGTTATCATCAAGAATATAATAAACAATAAATGCTGAGGAAAATGCAGAGAGAAAAAATTCCTTGTTTATTATTGGTGGGAATGTAAATCAGCACAGCTACTGTGTAAATCAGTAGGGATCATCTTCAAAAAATAGAGCTATCATCTTATCCAGCTATGCCACTCTCAGTCATCCTGAAAGAATTAAAGTCAGCCTACTATAGAGATAACAGCATACTCATGCTTACTATAGCTCAATGCACAATAGCCAAGCTATGGAGCCAGGGATCTCATGAACAGATGAATGGATAAAGAAAAGTGTGGCATATATATAATGGAATACTATCGACCAACAAAAGAGTGAAATCATGTCATTTTCAGGAAAATGGAAGAACTACAGACCATAATGTTAACTGATATAAATCAGACTCAAAGTCAAATATCACATGCTTCCTCTTGTATAAAGAATGGTGGAGGGGGATAGAGAGAAACTGATGTCAGAGTAGAAGAGAGATGATTAGAGGAAAAGAAGGGGATTAGAGAGGGAGAGAGAAAGAGGAAATGGGGGTGTAATAAAGGGAAAAGATGAAAGTATGTTATATGCATGTACAAATGGGACAAAATGTGTAATAATATAAAACATATACTAATCTGTATACATAATATGCACTAATAAAAATACAAAAGAGATATGGTTATTGAAGAGATTGCCACCATTAAAAATAAGGCAAGAGCTCAATAGCTGGAGGTGATGGTACACATGTCTTATCTCAGTACTCTAGGAGGCTGAGGCAGGAAGGTCACAAGTTCAAGCCCTACCTGAGAACTCTAGTGATGTAGCAAGACTCTGTCTTAAAATAAAAACCAAAAGAAAGGGCTGAGGATAGAGATCAGTGTGAAGATCCTGGGTTGAATCCCTAACAGAGAGAGAGACAGACAGACAGACAGATGGACAAACAGAGACAGAGATGGGGGAAAAAGAAGAGAAGGAGAAAGAGGAGAGGAAGAACAGTAGAGAGGAGAGAAGAGAAGTAGAGGGTAGGGGAGGAGAGGAAGGGAAAGGAGGGGAGGAGAGGGGAGGGAAAGGAAGGGGAGGAAAGAAGAGAAAGAAACCAAGTTCTTTGCACTTGCACAAGAAGATGCCTAGGGGGCACCTCAGAAATCAGCAGCATCCCACCCATCACAGGCTTAAGGGTACAAGAATATAATACTTTCTTTGAAAAGGGAGTGTGTGCTTTCCCTATGCCAGAAGGACCACCTAATCAATTGGTTTCCCAGGATTCACTTCCCCATTCTCAACCATCCATGCACTCTGAGGCCACTGCAGCTATGGTCCAAGTGGACCCAGCAACTGCTTGAGGTGGTGGCATACACTGGCTTTGTCCTCATGATGCTGGTTTTTCAGGCATGAAGAATGCAAGCATTACAGGGTCATGGAGGCTTCCATCCAGGTTTTAAATGAAGGACTAGGTGACCAGGAAATGTGTGACAGGGTTAGAATTTTTGACAGGGGATAATGGAAGAGGGTCTGGGAGTGAGGTGAAGCTGCAGTGGAGACTCCAGGAAGTTGTAGATGCCAGGGGCATGGAATGTCTGGCAAAGAAACCCACAGGCAATTAGCAGAGCCAGCCTAAGAGAAAGGTCATGTGGGCTGCAACCAGCAGTGCCATGGGACAAAGCCACCCAATCCTTTTGGAGCTCACCTCTGTGTGTCCCAGAGGATGGATACAGAGCTACAGAGCTTAACACTTGTTCTGCTCACCTTTGGTCTTGTTTTGGTTGATTCTTTTCTATCCTCCATCCCTTCCTTTGGGAACAGGAATATTCACCTTGTGGCATTGGATCTTGGGAGAATGTAACTTGATTTGTGAATTTATAGGGGTTCATAGCCAAGAGGGAATTCTCAGAAGGGACTTGACTTGAATTTTATAGCAATGCTGAGACCGTTGAGACTTTAAGAAAGGAATTAGTACATGTTTAGTTGTACATCAGATAGTTACACCCCAGTAGACAGAATTATGAATTTGTTTGTCTGTATCTGGAAGTTAAATATAGTTTAAGGATGTTGGTGTCAAGTTAACAAGGAGTGGATTTGTGATGATTAATCTTGATTATGAATTTAATTGACTTGAGGGACTTCTAGATTAGTATAATGTACACTTTTGAGTATGTCTGGGTGGGACCTAAGGGCACAACCTTGGGGACTACATCTAATCCCTGACCCCTTCCTCTCAACTCCACCTCTGTGCTCCACTTCCTGGCTGCAGTGAGATGAGCAGCTTTCCTCTACCTTTCCCTTCCACTATGATGTTTCTGCCTCAGAGCCAGTCAACCATGGACTTAAACCTCTGAAACCAAGAACCAAAATAAACCTTTTCTCTTCTATTCTGACTTTCTGAGGTATTTGTTCCCAATAACAAGAATGTTATACAACCCATGAAATATATATTGACAAGTGTTCTCATTTTAAAGATAAGGAAACCAAGACCTTCCCCAAAGTTCCCCTTCTTTCAGGTTGCCATTGCTCTCTCCACATCAAGATCATATCTGTTTGTAGCAAAGGAAAAGTAACCCCACAATAAGTACTAAATTTGATGAACTGGCTCTCTCCAGACAATGTGCACTTTCGTAGCCCCTCATGTTGGGCATGTTTTCCTCTGTTAAAGGAATTCTTGGCATTAACCATTAACACCCTTTGGAAAGTGGGAATGGTAAGGCATAAATCCCCGAAGCGCTGCAGTGTATGATTTTTGCATACCTGAAAGGCAAGCCCTGTGTTTTTAATTAAGGTGTTTGAGTAGGAGAAAGCAGGAAAAAAGAAAGGAAAAACAGGAAGGCTGGTGATTGATACTTCCTGAAACAGAATGCATTCAATCACCACAAGAAACATTTAAGTCATTTGGACTTGCAGCTAGACCTCACTAAAATGAAACTAACTACAGCACCAGCAGATAGGGATTCATGCAAGAGATATTAGGAGCTGGGGTGTTCACTTTTAAAACATCTTCATGGGACAGAAAATAAATCAAGTGCATACTTGTTCATAATTTTAAAAGTCACTCGAGCAACAAAAAATAAATACAGCAGATCTGCTCAGAGTCTGTTGTTTAATATGCAAGAGTGAGACATAAATGCATGAAGTTATTTAGTAAAATAGAAATGAGTGTTTAGTAGAAAGTCTCCAAATTTGTTAAAGATGTAAAATAAAAAACAAATTGCCAAGTGTGGCGGTGCATGCTTGTAATCCCAGGACTTGGGAAGCTGAGGCAGGAGGATCGCCGCGAGTTCAAGGCCAGCCTGGGCTACCTAGTGAGTTCAGGGCCAGCCTTAACTACAAAGTGAGACTCTGTCTCAAAAACCAAAACAAAACAAATCTATAAAAACAGTAAAAGAAATTATAGGGGAATAAATGAAGTCCTCAAGTATATACTAAGACAAAAGAAAAAAGAGCAAAAACCTTTTAGAAAGAGAAAAAGATTGACTGTATGACATAATCAAACTTTAAAATTTCAGTGAAGCTTAAAGATATACAATAAACTGGGGAAAATACAACATACTTAGTCTGGAGGCTAATACTGAGTACAATCAAAAGGCTCCAAAAGATCAATAATGCAAACAAAAATAGAAAAATGGACCAAAAATAGAGATAATTCATAGAAGATAAATTATGAATCATTAATAAAAATAATTTAATCTCCCCTGTAATCAGGAAGATGCAAGTTTAAATGATGACAAAATATGTCTCTGACTTGTTCGGTTAGCCAGCAGTACTGAAGTGTGACATCAAGTATTAGCAAGCATGTGGAGAAGTCAGCACTATACTGCAGGTGGGATCATAAATTTGTACAGCCACATCGGGAGGAATTTAGCAGTACTAAGTAGAATTTTAAATGCTCATGTCCATATCCAAAAGAAGAGATGCATAAAAACATTTATTGTAACACTGTAACACAAAATATTAGACACAATCAAATTATCCACTAGGAGGAAAATGGTTAATTAACCTATGTTATATCCAAATCATGGAATTGGATGCAATAGTATTCAAAAACAACGACTATCCATATGGAGAAATATAGAACCAGAAGTAGAATACATGCCGAGTAACAAACAAAAGTTGAAAAATGTGTGCTCCCCACTGCTATTCATTACATGCACACATATACACCACAATGACACTTAGTAAGAACATACATATTATTATTGATTGCAATGATACAGAGATTTAGATAGAAATGCTCTTTAAAAGTAAATATAGCTGCATGGGTTTGAACTGATACATGCCAAACCAGAAGGCTAAATGGGAAGGAATTGGGGGCAATAGACAAAGATGATTCTTGCCTTATTAATCAGGGTATTAATTTTTTATAAGGAAATTTTATTCATGAATATCAAATCATAATTTAGAAAACAATCATCAATATTCAAATTTTTCTAGATGGTTGAAATCAAATACACAGTATTTAATTCTATAAATATTTATTGAGTCTTGTAAGTATCATGTAATATGTAGAAACAAAGAGGAAAATTACAAGGTCTCTGATTCAATCTTGCTCATTCATTCAAACATTTTTTTATTCATTCTGAAAAATGTTAGTGACACCTATAATGAGCCAGGCACTGTTTCTGTAGTGTGACAGAGGAGCAGGGTTTAGAGTCCCTGCTGATCTTGGGTCTCTTACATTCTAATGGGGGAGAGAAGATGACACAAATAACTGCTTAATGTGATAGATGATGATAAATAAGAAGAATGGAGAACAAGAGCCCACTCCTTCTACTGAACAGACCTACTGTCTCATGCAGGCTTTGGAGACAGCTGCTCTTGCAAAGGGGAAGCACAAGAGGTTAGTGGAACAAGCTGCCTCAGTGGCCCCATCCCAGCAGCTCATCTCGGAGCTGAAATTAATATTTACCTTCTTCCTCTGCCAGTTTCCATCAAATCCCCCTCACCTTTGTCCAGTACCTCAGTAGGTCATGGGGATTCCTCAAAAGTAAAATTTCTGAATCAAAAGATAGATTACTGTGTAATTTTAGTAATTGCTATCAAATTCCCCCTCCTGGTTTTATACCATACTGAATTCCCAGAAGCAATGAATGAAAGGGCCTATTTTCCCACAGCTTTCCCCAAACAGTATTTGATCAATGATGACATCTCTCTGTATAATAGTTTTGGTCATAATTTCTCTTCTTATAGATGAGATTTAACATCTTTTATACTGTTAAAAACTATTTGCAATTCTTTTTTACAATCTTTCTGTTTATAACCTTATTCCAATTTTCAATAAGAGTGTTAGTACTCTTCTTTTATATATTAGAAGATCTTTTTATATATAGTATTAATGTCCTGTAATAAAAGCTGTAAATGCTTTTTCAAAACTTATATTTTAGCAGATATGAAGACACTGAATGAGTGATATATACAGTGATGTAGGAAGGAATATCTGTGTATCTGTTGGGAGGTGTATGGGGTTGTTGCAGTCCTTATAGGCGAAAACAGGTGATGGACCATGTACAACACTATAAGCAGCTGGTTACTGAGTTTGAAGTTCAAGAAAGAGTTTATAGCTACAGATGGAAACTTTAAAACTGTGGTGTTGGAAGCCATGTGGCCACAATTATTAAGGAATGAGTCACAGTAGAGGGGACATAATTCTCTAGTAGTAAATGTTTGACATATAAACATATTTTGTATATGATGAGTTACTTCTGCATTGCATCTGTAACCTAAATCATAGATGTTGATCCTGACAACTATACCTTTTAGGGCCATGAACACTTCTGCTATGCAGTAGTCATAAAACATATCTAGCAATTGAGTGAAAGATTCACTGAGTTTTATCGCAGTTACTTCTACTGAAAGGAAAATGAGAAAAACAAACACGTTACCAAAAAACAGGGCCATACAGATCAATGTGCCAAAACACTGCAATTTCTTCCAGGTATACTTCAAAAATGGAGGATTAATTAGATCTTTCCCAGAAACCAGAGAAAAGGAAGAGAAAATCTATGAAACATTGTGTGGTCCAGGAACTCCTGCATTTTGGGTTGTCGGCCATATCCTCTTTATTTCTAAGTGTCAGGAGCATCTGCTTTTACTGCTGAGATGTAAGGTGGTCAGCTTGAAAGTGTGGTTGGGGGTGGACAAGATCTGCTAGCAGAGACAGCGCCAGGTTGCTGGAGTCCTGGAACCTGCTTCTCCCAGCTTCTCCCAACATCTGAGTTGGTAATTAAACCTCTCCCAAGTGGACAGTTGTTTACATCAGTCTAATGATCAGGTCTATCTCTCGGCAAAACACTGTGAATTTTCAACAAGCATTATAAATATTATATGGCTCTTTGAATATATCATTTCAGGGTAATTCCACTGCCACATTCTACAATTAAAATAGGGGTAGTGGGAAGGTCCAGGCAGTACAAAGTGCAAAGAAACTGCACTGGGGAGGCTAAGAATCCTAGATTCTAGTCTCTACTGTGCCATGATTTGGCACGGATATGGCCAACTTAGAGGGAATCTCTTTATAATTAAATTGTACTGGCTGTTAAGAGAGAAAAAAGAGACATTTGCAGCCTATTTCCACTTCCTCGATTTATAAGTAAAGAAAGGAAGATGCAGCCATCTCTGGGTTCTCTGGGGAATCAATCTCCTGCCAAGAACATGCACTATGATCTGTTTTCTGCCATGAGGTTTTTTTTTTAATTGTCAATGCACAAGAGTCCTGTAATGCCTCTGACTGGGTGGGTGAACCTGTTGTCTTCCCAAGTAAGGTGTTAGCAAGTACCTGTGCCCACAGGGCTGGAAGTGTATGCTATCACACAGCGTATCTGATATGATAGTGTGCCTGACTCTCTTGGATCCACTCTTGAAGACAAAAGAAAGGAGTAATACTAATTCATTCCTCCCCAAATCCCAAGTACCTTCAGCCATGATAAACTAAATAGTCTTGTCAAAATGCAAGTATTTTACCTAGAAGAACTGTTATGAACGCATCAATACCTACATACTTGTTAGCCCTGATATTCTTGGAATAAACAGTTACCCCTGGAGAAAAGTAGACCCCTAGAAGAAGGGACAGGAGCCAGGTTAATTTTCATGGATAGGTACAAAAGAGCTGGAATGAGAAATTTAAAGGCAAAACTGTGATGCCAGATACACTGGGAGACTCTGTTAGTCATCTTGCCATCACTCTGACAAAGCACTTGTAAAATTAAGCTTAAAAGAGGAAAGATTTGGCTCATGCTCTCAGAGGTTTTGGTCCATGGTCTATTGGCTCCATTGCCACTGGGCAGTGACAGGCAGGGAGCATGCAGTAGAGAAAAGCTTCTCGGTTCATAGGGACTGGGAAACAGAGACATAAAGCAAGCCAAAAAGAAAGAGGCAGGGCACAAGACACAATCTTCAAAGGCCCTCCCCAGTCCAGTTACCTACCTTCTCCTACTAGCCCTACCTCCTCATAGCCCATTCACCTATGAACTCATCAATGGGTCAATCTGCTGTTGAGGTTAGTGTCCTCATAACCCCATCAGCTCTCTAAACTACCTCTGAACATTGCTACATTGAGAATCAAGCCCTCAATACAAAAGTATTTGGGAGACACTTCATGTTTAAATCATATCAAGGACCTTTAGGAACTGGAGAATGTACTTCTTCAAAAATCACACCCCACCTTCTCCTCTGGGAATTTCCACTATCTTATTTATGATCTTGGTGCTCCATACCCTGCCATTGGCTAGCTATGTAAACAAAAGACACAATATTTCACCTCACTAAGCTAGTGTTTTCTCACCTATAATATAGCAGTACCTCCTATTTTATTTGTCCCTGTCCTGGTAACAGGTACCATATTAAGTTATTTAAAATCTTCACATTGTATAAGGTTTAGTATGCTGTCTAGAGTCTCCTCCTACATAAACAAATGTGTCACATGTATTCGTACTTATTCACTTAAACTTCACAAAAGCTCCATGCAATAGGTGTTATACCTCCATTTCACACATAAGAAAACTGAGGCCTGGAGAGTTTAACTACCTTGCTTGAAATTGCATAGCTAATAAGAAAGGAAGGCAGAATTTAGATGCAATCATTCTGATTTGAGAGCCCTCTTGTAAATTACTCCGTTGTTTCACCTCCTTGACTACATGTAAGAGTGGAAAAGTCCAATGAGGACATGTTCAGAGATGAGCGAGAAGAATATTACTTCTTAATTTCTGTGCTAGGTTGCCACTCCAGAGCTAAGTGAATTCCAAATTCAGGCCTTTAACCTCAAGAGTGCAGTGAATAAAAAACCTGTTTGTCTTTGTAGATTTTGTCAAGGAACTTTTAAAATTATAGAGTGTATTGCAGTCAGCAAACATTAAAACACCTGCACCCATCAGTGGATTAGTAGCAAAGATATCCAGGTCATAGCCTCTTGAAAGGAGGTAAAATATGAGTAAGAACTTGTATGACATTGATAAAAGGTGATGAATTCATTTCCTGTGGCCACTATCACAAACACCCACAAATTGGGGGGCTTAAGACCATAGAAATGCATTGTCTCTGAAGCCCCAAATCAAAGGGTCCACAGGGAGGCTGAGGAACAACCTGCTCATTCTCTCTTCCTGTATCTGGAGGCTATCAGCAATTCCTTGTGTTCACATTGCCTCCTCTTCCTCCATCTGTCTCTTCTCTTTCCCCTTGGAAGAACACTTATGATAGCACTTAGAGGCCACCCAGATAATCTAGGAAAATCTCATCTCTAAACCTTTAACTTAATCACATCTCCAAGGATCCATTTTTCCAGATAAAATATCATTCACAGATTTCAAGAGTTTGCCAAGGACATTTTAGGGGAGGAGGAACATTTTGACATACCAAAAAGCAGTGGCAGGACGGCTTCCTGTCGTAGGTGGCGCTCACTTTATGAAGCTCACCAGTTCTTTATTAAAAAAAAAAAAATGTTGCCAGATGAAAGCATTCATCCCCGGGATACAATAAAGAAAAAATCCTGCCACTGCTACTGGTACAGTCCATCATTGCAAATCTCAAATTTCACAGTTCTCTGGAAACTTACCAAACCCGTGCATAAGATGCCCTGATACATCTGAAGGTTATCACTCTTGCCATCAATAGCCCACCCTGCTGCAGGGCTAAGACCAGGTTGCACATTTGGGCAAGCTGCCCTTCAGAATAAGCTGAGGACTTGGGGCATGAGCTGACTTCCAAGAATACTTCAGGAGAGTAGGCGAGATGCCAATTTGTTGCTTCTCAAATGTGATACTGACCTCCAATTGCCTTTGATGAGAAGAAATGACAGCGTTTTGTCAGCGTTCAGAAGCCACTCTACCTCAACCTTTGTTGGAATCAAGCCTACTGTGGACTTTATAACAAGTGTACAATGCAGTGTGAGATTCTGACAAAATGCAGAAAGCAAATCCCTAAGCTGATGGCAGCCAGTCTGGGCAAAAATCAGAAGAGATGAACCAGCCCAAAGGCACCCACTAGACAGTAGATAAGCTCATCAACAAGCCTGCTTCCAAACAGAAATCAGAGGAGAGAAATGGAAACAGCATCTTTTCCGTAGGGGAAAATAACCTAAGTACAGTAGCAGATGGAACATGGCCTTATACTAATCCAGGCTCCATAATTAAATTCCAGAACTATGCCAGCAAAGGAAGAAGGTAGTCAAAAATAGCAGGTTCCTCCTGGAAATATTTTGCCAGAAAGGCTTTTGTGAGGCATCAGACTGGTCACAAGGAGCTGAAAGCATTGGTGAAGCTTAATCTCCAGCTCGCACCATGGAGAAGATCACAATGAGCTGGTGCTGCTCTTATTTCCCCTGGAGAAGTACTGCCTCCCAAGTGGATTTAATTGCCCTGGGTTCCTTTGGCTGTCCATAGACTTTGTTGATGAATGGGTAGTCATGGACACAGAGCAGTACTAGGAGGAAAATGGCTTCCCACATGCCTGTATCCAAACACCTCCCAGCTACAGTACTTCTTGGAGCTGGACAGAGAGATGAGTTTAAAGACACCACCCACTGGACCAGGGATTTAGCTCAGTGGTTCCAGCGCCTGCTGCACAAGCTCAAGGACCCAAGTTGGATCCCTGATACCAATAAATAAATAAATAAATAAATAAATAAATAAATAAATAAGACACCACCCACTAGTGTAGACCGGCCAATTCTTCAGCATTGTACAGTATGACAGCATGATACACTGGACTTTGGAGCCATCTGGACCTTCATGGTCATCTAGCCCTATTTGTGTGTGATCTTAGGGAAGTTAAACACCTAACTGTGGTGTTTTATTTCTTCTGTGACTAACGATTATATTTCCTACATCAGTGTGGTAATTGTAAAACATAAATGACACTGTAACAAGACAATCAGTTCATAGCATGGAACATCATAAAAATGTTCAAAACTGCCAGTCACTTTTAAGGAAACAGAATAATGGATGTAGCTATTAGGAGCAAAAACCCAAGGCCATCCATGCTCAAAACTCATGAAAAAGGAAGGAGGGCCAGCAGCACTTGGAATTATGTTTTGTGGCTTCTATTTTGTTGCTACAAATTTGAAGGAGACTTGCCCCTTTCAACTGGCCTTGGCAAGAAAGGAGGATGGGGCCTGGGATTTAGCTCAGTGGTTTCGCCACCTGCTGTGCAAGTGCAAGGACCCGAGTTTGATCCCCGGTACCACAAGAAAGAAAGGAGGATAAATGAAGACCACATAGCTATCACACAGGACAGGCTGGGTCTCTCGGGGAGTCACAGCATCTCTCAGATGTGTTAGCTTCAGGCATAAGTGAACCCATCACAGCTATGCTGCAGAAGGACCCCATCACTGTTGTTTTCCATTTTATAGGGTTTTCAAGGAAACAGGCTTCTGAGTCTTGAAAACCAGTATGAGCCAGGGCAACAGCTGCTGGATGAATTGCACCACAGTCCTGCAAAACCCACCTGCCAGTACCCAAACAACTCATGGGAAATAAAGAAGCTTCCTGTCCCACCAAGAAAAGGGAGGCCCACCCTTCCCAACTACCTCATTTCCAGGGCATCCGGTTGTGAGAGCCATCTGGTTCACCCAGGGGATAGTATGATAATGGGTGTTCCCACAGGCCTTCCTCAAGGTGCTTCAATACAACTGGGTTCAGCACCCATTCTGGTTTATGGAGAGATGTAGCTCTTCATTAATGGTTAGGGGGTTGTTAAGTCCAATAGCCCAACCACAGCTTCACCATTCATTTTCTGTGTGACTCTGTGCAAGTCAGAAAGCTCTGTGCCCCAGTGGCCACATCTTTAAAAGGGAGATAAAAACCATGCCTGTAATCATAAAATTGTTTTCAGGATTAAATGAGATAATGCACAAGAAATATTTAACACACAGTGGTGCAGATACACAGCAGCTAAACTGGGCTGGGATCTATGCTGAATTTAGAAAGTATTAGACTAGATCTCTTCAACTCAAATTGGTTTAATAATATATCTATGTGGAAAAAAATCTCTCCTCATTTCTTTCTAAACTATAGAGTATTTACAGTTGGAATTGGAGATAAAGGTTCCATTTCAACTTTTCCATTCTATTGAAAATCCTTGGTCATAGTCAGAATGTGTAACAGCTATTATACACTGTCCACTACATAGCTGCTATAATTTTTGTGTCCCCAAAGCTAGAGTCTATCCCTTGGAATTCCATCTTATGCCTCCTTAACCTAATTCTAATATTCCTGTTTCTCACTTGAGCCACTTCTAGAAATATCTTTTATTTAGTCACGCACACTTTTAACAAATATTTAAGCATCCAACTTTAATCTGTTTTCACTATTCTAAACCTGAAGATAACAATGATGAACAAGATACCTAGGGCACTCTGCCCCTCCGGAAGTCTATCATCTATCAAAGGAAGTGGACATTTAAAGGAGAAAATCACTATATGAGTAAGGGTAATTGTAATTGTAGCCCAAAGCAGGTGAAAATAACCTGGTCTTGAGTGAGTGGATGAAGTTGATGGAGAATATCTTCCAAGAGAAACTGACATTTAAGCAAGATCAAAAGAATGATTGGGAATTACCCAGGGCAAGAAAAGAGGAAAGAGCACTTTAAGCAAAGACAATCCAACTGTCAATCCCGACCTCCGCTTCAGGCCCAACTTGGGTTACAACCGCCCAGAACTACTCCTCACTGCCATTAATCTTTCCTGCCCACAAGAAAACTTTTAAATTTTAGAGCTAACATGTTGTTGAAATTTCCGTCCTTCTCAAGAACTAAAGCCTCTCCAGCACAACCTTAATTCACTCTGAGGAAGAAGGAAGAAAAATGGGTTCCATAGAAAAACTCAAAAGCTCTCCAACTGTGACCCATAAAGGATACTTCTTGATCAGATTGCCAGAAAAAGCCAACAGAAATGAAAAGCTGCTCCCCTTCCTCCCTTCTCAGATGAGCCCCAAACTACCTTCCGAATGAAACAGAGGCCAACCCAGTTGACAAGGTCATGCCGTTTCTTTGCCTGCCCCCAAAATGGACTTTCTCAGCTTCCACTGTGGATGAAAATGTAATATTTCTGTTTGCAATTTCAATTTCACAGCTGACTGGCATCTGCAGAGAAAGAGAATTCTAATAAAATTGCAGAAGCATTTAATAGAATGACTGGCAGATGGGAAAGGTTTTGTAGCAACTCCATTTTTCTGATTATGTTAACAAAACATGGCATGCGCTTTTCTAATGCACCAACACTGTTCCATTTACAATTTAAATCTGATTACTTATAAACAGATATTAGGACTTTTGGGGGTCAATCCTGTTTACCACCTGAATGGTTTAATAATAGATAGATTGCCCCCCCTTCCAATCAAACAAATTAACATTCTAGCTCCTGCACTTAATAAAGTTACACGGGGCAATTTCAAACATCGTATGAGTGCAACTTTGTGTCGATAAATTATTTATGCACATTTGATTTGGAAATTAAGTAACAATAAAGTATTATCTAACCATAATGGAAAGCCCTTTAAAGGGTAGACCTAGTGAGGCATTATAAATGAAGAACCATTACTGTTGGAACAGGATGATACTTGCGAGTCCCACTGCGGGAAAAGCAGCTACTCAACCTCCTCAAAAGCAAACACATTGGCAGAGCACAGTCAACACTTCCAAGAGTTCATGTTGGAGAAAAGGCTAACAATACTCACAAATCCAGATACGGATGAAATTTTCTTACTGCCTCACTGTGTGACCTTAGCCAAGTTTCTTGGCCCTGAGTTCCCACTGTGATAAAATAAAAACTGTAGAACGGGATCCCAAGTGCTGATACTGCTTAGACTAGCACTCAATTGGCTGCATAAGTATCACAGGCAGAATTTGTGCTGCTGTTATTACTTTTAATATGGATTCCTGGAATTTCTAGGCTCACACCACCAATGTGATTCAGTAGCACTGAGAAAGAGCCTCAAAACTGACTTTGTACAGTTCCCAGGAGTCTGGGATTAGGAGGTATTCACCTAGCTTACAAAGCTTGGTCAGAAAATAAGATGAATGTTTAAATTTTTTAAAATATTACAGACAAGATGGATTCTTAATAATGATGAGATACATGTGTCTAAAACAAGGGAGAGTACTTTGCATATTTTGAGGGAGGTGAATGGCAATATGTCTTTCATTGTAATGAATTTTTTAAATTTTTAATATATATATATACCATATTTTTGATCACTGCTAATTGATCAAATGTTTGTGGTAGTTTCTGTCAAAATAGTACAGTGTGTCCTGACCCACCTCATTTACAGGATATGGCACTGTGTGCCACTTTCAAGCTCTTCCCCAAGATCAAAATGACCATGAAAGATAAATGTTTTGAATCAATTCAGGACATCAAGGCAGCCAGGACAGCACAACTACAGACATTCACAAAAGAGGACTTCCAGAACTACTTCAGAAAGTAGCAAGAACAATGGGATACAGGTGTTCAATGTAGAAGTATTTTGAGAAGGATTAATGGCAATGTGTCTTTTAATGTAATAATTTTTAAGCTTAAATATTCACAGTACATATTCATCCCATCTCCTACTTCCCAGTCTAAAATGTGATCATTCCAAAGTTTAAGGGACAGACTTGTATTTGACTAAAACATGACAAATATCCAAGTATATATATATGTATATACATATATATATGTATGTATATAT
>NW_004624767.1:4886640-4911620 GCF_000247695.1 Heterocephalus glaber | reverse complement strand
CTAAAACATGACAAATATCCAAGTATATATATATGTATATACATATATATATGTATGTATATATATATGTGTATATATATGTATATATATGTATATATATATGTATATATATATGTATATATATATATGTATATACATATATATGTATATATGTGTTTTTTTTTTGGTACCAGGGATGGAACTTGGGTCCTTGAGCTTGCAGGGCAGGCGACGAAACCACTGAGCTAAATCCCCGGCCCCTCCAAGTATATTTTTAACAAATTGATAGTGTGGCCATATGTGGATGTTCTGAGACAGATATAGTTTGAGGCACTTGTTAAGGCTGCTTTACTTAAGCAAGTTTGGTAATCCCTTATGTCTTCACACCTGACTATGCAGCTACATGGAGCCTGTGTGAGCCACTGGCAGGCTCAGCTAAGCAGAGAGAAGAAACTAAATTAAAAGTGAAGAGCCACTGGAGCAAGAAAGGAAGGACAGAGATCAGCTCACTTGGAGCAAAGGGTGACTTTCTCATAGCCAATACAATAACTGGAAGCCACAGCAGGCTCAAACGATAAACAAAACGTCCCTGGATGAAAATGGTGCTTTGTCTTGCCCTGAAAATAGACTGTCACCTGCCAAGGCAAATCATACAAAGATGCCCTCAAACTGTCCTCCTCCAGCCTTAAGAAACTTAAATGTAAAAGAAATGAGCAAAATGCATGATAAATGTTTAAATTTTTTTTTTAAATTATTACAGTAAATGACACATTACCATTAATCCCCTTAAGATATTCCCCCTTACTTCAAACACATCCCATTGTTCTTGCCACTTCTGACACAGTTCTGAAAGTCCTCTTTTGTGAGGATCTTTTACCAGGTATAATAAAAATACAGCACAATCTTCTGCTTAGTGCCATCCAACAGAAAGAAAGATAAGGTCATAAAATCACTATGATATTTTCCCATCCACCTTATTTACTGGATGTGGCACTATGTGCAACTTCTAGCTCTTCCCCAAAGTCAAAATGACCATGAAAGGTAAATGTTCTGAAATGATTCAGGACATCAAAGCAACCACAACTGTATAACTAAAGACACTGATGAAAGAGGACTTTCAGAACTGTGCCAGAAAGTGGCAAGAATGATGAATAAGTAAGGGGGAGTATTTTGAGGGAGATTAATGGCAATGTGTCTTTTATAGTAATAAAAATATTAATTTAAAAATTCACCTTGTCTTTCAATCACACCTTACACAAATACTCTCAATAGTAGAAAATACCTGAAGCTATACAATTTATTATTGAAACGCCTTATGAATTGTCTAAACTCTTCCCTTTACCCAGGTAAGAGAAGGACCTAAAAGAAAAAGCTTCAGAATGAGTGAGAGAAAGAGTCTTCATGTGCGGTGGCCAGGGGCAAGCAACTGTGGAGGGTGGAACAGCAAGTTCCATGTCCTAGGATTTCTGGGGAACAACCTTGTCAATCCATGACACAAGAAAAATGTCATTCTGTGCCTTCCTATGTCTCAGAAGCCTTACAGCTGATGTCGTCTTAATGTGTCCAGGTCCTATGAAAAAAAATAGCTGTAGAGATCTACTGTGATCGCCTGTCACCTGAGACAGTCAGAATGCTCAGTTTAGCTAATAATTGGTGGGAAAGCATTCAAAGAATGCCACTTCCACCATTTTGCTACCTGACCCACTGCTAATGATGTCTCCCTGCCCCGTGACCATCTCATTAGTTTCCATGGATGCATCTCTGTGTCTAAATGACATTCAGTCAACCTCTGCCCTACCCCGCCCCCAGAAAAGAGCATGAGCTCTCCAAAGAGAATTTAGGAAACATCCCTGCCTGTTTCGTGATTACTATCATTATCATTACTTCACTATGCCATTTTCAGTTCATATGAAATCTACCTCTCTTTCTACGGATTCATGTAACAAGATCAATGAGTAAATTAAATTCAGTCTGAGAAAAAATTTCCAATTTGATGTCCCCACGTTACGCAAATAAGTGCAGAGCACATGAACGTGGCTAACTTTTCAAAATGGTAGCCTACATGTCACACTAGTTCAGAAGGAGAAACATAAACTGAAATCCTGCTTGTGCCAGGCACTGGGCTAGACCCATGAGGTGGCCACATTTAATCTCATCGCCCTCTGAGAGGATGGATCATCCTCGTCACACAGAAGAGGAACTGGAGGTCCAGAGTGGTTACGTGTAATAGAAACATAAGCCATTCATTCATATGGGCCAGGCTTGTTCCAAGAGTTTTACACGCATCAATTCATCCAGTCCTTGGAATAACCTAGAGAAAGTAGGCTTAATCATTCCTATGTCACATATGAGCATATTAAGGTACAAGGAGGTGAGACTACTCTCCAGCTTCACACGAGAACCAAGAATCAGCCTGAGTCGGAGTATTTATCCTACTTCATTTCACTCTTGAAACCCATTAAGTCATAACAATACTAGTTAATGGTGGCATTCAAGATTGGGTATTGAACCCTTACATTTCCACCCATTTTACCTGAGAGCATTTGCTTTCAATACAGATCAGAATCTAAATACTTTCATGGTACAGACCTAGATTCAAGCAAAAATATAAACTAAGCACTTACATTGCAGATTCTTATTAACCAACTGACAACTGACTGAAGACTTTACATTATAGTGTTTTTTGACCTGCACATTTAAGGATATAAACGCATCAGAAAAACCTCAGTACCTTACACTTCAGTGGTTCCAGGCAGAAGCCTTTAATACTGAAAGATGAGCCAGAGTTAGCTAGCAGGAGGCTGCCACCAAGTAGAGGAATAAAAGATAAGGGAAGGAAGGGACAGAACAAGGAGGAAACAACAAAGAAGGAAATGTGTTTAAACTACTATGTTCCAGGAATTCTGCTTAGGCATCCTAGCTGGGCTATTGCACTTTCCCCTCCTAACAGGGTATAAGATACATAGTATCTCCAAGATTGTCCTGAGGATGTGCAGGAGAAAATCAAAATTAGTAGCTATCCCACCTCAAAGACCAAGCTCTTTCCAATTATTTCCCTCAATCTGCTTCCTCTCATTCCAGCGCTTCAATTTCAATTCCACTGAGTAAAAAAGAAAAATTATCAAATTGATCAATCTCTCTTGTCTCCATTTCCCCATCCATAAAATAGAGATAACAGTATTTTTCTCAGCACTGCTATGAGCATTAAATGATATAATATTATTAAAGCACGTGGAAGTGAGCTTGGCACATCTTACCCAACCGTGTATCCGTGCTGAGCACACAATGACGCTGAGAAGGAAGAGGCACTGGGCAGTGCGCGATGTAGGTACAGATGTGTCTGGCAAAACACATCTTAGGCCAGTACAGCTTACAACCCTCCCTGAGCATCTAAAAAGCCAAGAGGAGACATTCTCAAGCATGGCAGTGGTTCTCAAACCATAATGTGTGCCCCAGTTCCCTGGGGATCTTATGAAAACACAGACTCTGAGTCAGGAGTCTGGGTGGGAGACCTGAGACTCTGCATTTCTAACAAATTTCCAGTTGATGCTCTGGCGCAGAGATGACACTTTGAATAGCCAAGACCTAAAGAACTGCTTTCTTATTTTCTAGTCTCTAAATTTTCCTCTCTCAAGAGTCTGAGATAATGAAAACAAGCCAGGGAAAATAAATCATCTTCAACAACCAAATTTCAAATAAATTAAAGTCTCAAGCACTGAGACTATAAAAGCTATTGAAGGCAGCTTCCCAAGGCTCCTGGGAATGGAAATCCTTTTCGCACATCCTCCTGGCAGTCAGCTAATCGCCGAGAGGAGAAAATGCCTTCATTTTCCTCTCCATGGTCCTGAATCAAAAGGAGTAAGGATAAATAAGTGTGGTCCAGGTCCAATCTCAAGGCTTAGCCCTTCTGCATTCTATTGCAACTTACTAATCTATCCAAAGAGGTGACAGAGGTTTGCTGTCTTCGCTTATGTTTGTTAGAATATTTGAAGTCTTTCTTCTCTCAGTGTGTTCCTTCTATCTATCTCTAGCTGATTTTCCCCACCAGCAATATTCTAATTTAATCCACACTATTATGAAGACAGATGCTTCAAAGTTCGCTTGTTATTAAGTGACCACAGGAAATGGCAGGGATTCTGATAAGCAACTGAAATTCTATCAGGTTCACAACCAACCAGGGTTTTGGGATAATATCAATGAAGATAAACTAAAACAAATAAAGTTAACTAGAAAAATAGTATTTATTCTAAGAAATATTATTGGCATCATGGTATGATTCAGGCTACTGGAGTTGAGAAATATTTCAAGCATGATTCTGAAAAAAGATGTCATAAATAGTTTTATGAGCTCCAAATTAACAGTAAGTTGCCAAGCACTTTATAGCCAAGGCTATCTCTCCCCAAGCACAAAAGCAAGAGCACCCACACCCAAACACCGGAGGGAAAAGAGGGGAAGAGAACAGGTACAAGGAGCTTGCTCCCTCTACTCTCTCAATCAGGCAATTAGGGATCCTATCTGCTCCTTGTACTAATAGGGTCCATACTCCTTGTGTACCAGGTTTGCTGGAGGAACCAGGCTATACTGGAAGCTAAACACTAGATTTTGCCCACTTTCCACACATTTAGCCTTTCTTGCAAAGTGTACTCTAAAATGGACTCACTCAAAGCATAAGGAGAACACACCTTGGTTAAGAACATGGCCTCAGCCAGGGGATGCAGCACATACACCTGGAATTCCAGCTGCTCTCGAGTCTGAGGCAGAAGGGTCACAAATTCAAGGCCAGACTGGGCAACTTAATGAGACTTTGTCTCAAAATTTAAAAAAAAAAACAACTCTTTTTGAAAGAGTTGAATGTGTAGCTCAGTTGTACAGTGCTTGTCATGAGGCTCCAAGTTTAAACCCTGGGGGGCAGGGGGGAGGGAGGGGGGGAGGGAGGAAGGAAAGAAGGAAAGAGAATAGATGTAACAATCAAATTTCTTGGGCTCTGACATTTACTTTCAGTGTGATCTTAGATAAATCTTAACTTCTCTTAGCCTAGTTTTATTCATTCATGGACATGGTTAATAAAGCACCAATTTCTAAGGTCACTGTGCCAAATAAGACAAGCTCATTTATAGAGGGCTCACCATAATGCCTAGCACATACAAATACAACCACTATCTTGCCTTGCCAAGCGCCCTAATTGTGAATGAATGAAGAAGCAAAATTTCAAAGTTTCTTTCCCCCATAACTATACTTCTGGCTCTATTTAAATACTAAGTCCCTGGATGATTAATACTAAAATTCAACATTGTTCTGTACCCTAGGGCTCAGTATCGCTATTTGCAGTGTGGGGTGGGCATATTATATTACTTACTTTCTCGGTGCAACAGGGACTATTTAGACATTGTTGAGCAAGTCTCCAGAGATGCAGGCAAATCTCCCAAGACCTCCTCCTTGTGGTCAAGGTGGAAACTGAGCTGTATGGAGAGCGATTCCATCACACTAGTTTACCTGGAGACATCTGTATGTCTTTCCCTAACTTCTGTCCTCGTGGCCAGGATGCCCAGGTGAGTGTGGTGTGAGCCTCAGAACCAAGAGACTCACAGAACAATAACAGAATCAAATCAGGGAACTAACAAATGCAAAGTTAGAGACTTTGGGCAGTGTCAGTAATTGTTCTGGTACACTGCCATGAAAAATGTTGCTGCTGGCCTTCACCATGTCTGCCATGGACCCCAAAACTTAAATAATGAATAGCAACCACTGAGACTCCTATGTCGAGAATTGCCTCTACTATTACAAGTGCTTAAACATCTGTTCTGTGCCAGGCCATACCGACTACACTGAATCCCCTGTAACAATCCCCTTAATCAGGTATTGTTATCCCCAATGGGCTACAATTGCACCATTTCTTGCTATGGCTTCTTCTAAAAGCAACTGTCCCACTCACAGCTTTTTCAGCTATGCTTACCTCATGTGGACCCTTCCTCATCACAACTATTTAGACCACAAACCAGAACTTGATCCAGAGAAGTCAATTAATGAGCTGGTTGAAAACAAAGTCAACTTGACAAATCAAACTCTCTAAGGTTTGTCTCCCAGGCTACACAGTACAATCACCTGGCAAGCTTTTAGTATACAGGTACTAGGTTCCATGGCAAACCAATTACAGTGATACCTAAGTTCACGAACTTAATTCTTTCCATGATTCTGGCCACAAAATGAATTGAAAGAAAATTAAATCAAATTTCCTGTTTAGGTTTAATGTTGACCTTATGGAGAAATTTGATTCAGTGCTCAAACTCCAACGTACAGCACAGCATCCCTTGAAATTTTGTTAGAAATACAGATTTTCTCAGACCCATAGGATCAGAAACTGGTGGCTGTGCCCAACAATCTGCATTTGAGCACAGCCTCTAGATGATTCTGACGGACACTAAAGTTTGACCACCATGGGTCAAGGACCTCACTACTCAAAATGTGGTCCACCCATAGGCAGAAATGGAATGACCTGCAAACTTGTTAGAAGCACAAAATTTTCTTCCACAACCTACAGTTAATGAATCAGAATCACAACTTCTTCAATATCTCCAGATGACTGGTATGTACATGAAAGTCTGAGAAATACAAGGGGGTGGAGGAATGAGTTTCAGTGGAAGAAGTTGAAAGTAGTCAAAGTGGAAATAATGACTGTCAACCCGACATTAGTGTTCTATCTAAAGAGGATCTGTCAAAAATAAAAACTCTCAAGCTATTTGTATAGACACTCAGAGAATTTAGTAGACAAGAATCATTGCCACTGATGAGAATACCTTATATTCTTCAGAGTGCGTAGATAGAAAAATAAGCTTATGAACCAAATTGAGAGAGGCTGGTAAGAAAGCAGGCATAGCAAGGAAGGGCATAGCAAGCTGAAGATACAGAAAAGTAGAGGCAGGTAGGTATAAAAGCAACTATACAGACAAACACAAGGAGGTAAATGCCCAAGGGGCAGAGACGGCAAATAAAAAGTAGCTGACCACTGGAGTGGCCTTCCCAAATCAGCCACATCTTCACAATAACCAGCTTCTCTTGAGGTGATGTGAAAGCTTCTCTGTCCTGGTAACTAAACATTCATTTTGTGTTGTGACAACACAAGAGTGTTCACTGTGGCTGGGGAGACAGGAGGAAGTGGCTGCAGGAGAAGGCCACTGTCTCACTCCCAGGCCCAGCTGTTGGGGAAGCATCTGCCTGGAGCCACATTTTCCCTCTTGAGAGCCACTCCATGCTGCCAAACCACATCAATGCCTGGGAGAGAGAAAGATCAACAGGAAGTGTTGGCCAGATGGCAGAAATGCACACATTTCGCTCTAGTATAGAAATTTTCCTAGGCTTCAGCATCTCAACTCCTAGATGCTCACATACCTGACCTCATCTGCCAACACATCTGATTTATTTGCACTGCATGCTTTGCAAAAATGATGAAAGTTTAAAGCATGAGAGCGAAAGGATATAAAAAGAAAAGAAAGTCATTTAAATAAGAGAAAGCCACCTCAGTGTGTTTCCTCAATATCCAAGAAAAAGGATTTGCCAAAGTTATGGAAAAGAATATATATAATAGCAAAATGTTCTTCCTCCTCACCTTTAGTGAGAATTATGATTTCTATGAATAATTAAACACATGATTCAGACTACTCAATGGAGAATATCTATATTAGTCAGCTTTTCATCACTCTAACCAAATATCTGAGGCAATTAACTTATAAAGAGGAATGGTTTGTTTAGATCATGTTTCTAGACGTCCAAGAGTAGGTGGTTTTGTGGTTTGGGCCTTGGATAAAAGCGTTGTATGAATTAGCTTTCCTGTCATTGAGACACAATACCCAAGGCTAACAACTTAAAGGAGGAGAGATTTAATTCAGTTCACAGTTTGAGGGGATTTAGTTCATGGCCATCAGGCTCCAAGGCAGAAACTTCATAGTAAGAGGGCATGGTGGAGGAAAGCTGATTAGTTCATGGTGTCTGGGAAACAGAGGATTAATAGTCATAGGCAATAAATTTTAATGGTGGGGAGCATGTGTTAGAGAAAACTTCTCACATTGTGAGTCAGGAAAGGACAGACTGAAGTCCCAAGGGGCACACCTCCAGTGACTCAACGTCCTCCCTCCTCTATGCCCTACCAGCTAAGGACTCACAGCACAACGCACTGAGGGCTTTAACACCTTTAACACATGGGCTTTTGGAGGCTATTCAACACCCAAGATATGGTGATATTCCTCAGCAAAATTGCAAGATTTAAAGGATTAATAAGAGAGATACACTTAGGAGCAGTGTATCTGGATCAGTATATTTCATGGACTCAAACTATGAAATGCAAAATAACAAAATGAAATGGGCTTCCTGTATTCACTCGTGCTTTTAGCAAACTGATATGAAAATCCCTGAATTCCCAAGAATAGTTAGTCGTCAACCTTTCTTTGGCTTCCACCTGTTTAACAGGGAGTTCATACCTGTAAGACATCAGTCTTTGCACAATTCTCCAGGAACAAGCAGAAATTATTTTTCTCTCTCATTCTAAGAAATCATAGTAGAATATAACTGTGGAGGATGAATATTAGAATTTTATAATATAAATAATCTTTAGTAAGCACTTATTCTTGGTATTTTTAAGTAAATCATTACAATATGGCAGACTTTCATAAAAGTAAATTTTATTTCTTTATTTAACAAATTTTTGTGGAGAATTCAAAATGTAATACACACCATAATAAGGGATAAAGTGAAGATAGTGACAAGTTCTCTGTTCTGTTTCAGAGCCAGACAATTATTCAGGCAACTAGAAAAAAATATATATATACATACACATATATATCACGATCTCATTTTAGTAAAAATATGCAAGCCAAAACATTAGTATATATGCACATAGAAAATACACTTTTAAAAAGTTCTGGCAACATATCCTCTAAATCAGTGGTAAGAAAAAGGATTTTCTTCTGTAGGAACAGATAATAACTACTGTCAGCCTTTTGGCCCATCCAGTTGCTATCATAACTGCTAGATTCTGTGATTGCAGTGTGAAGGTAAAGAGAGAGCCTTCATATGTAAACCAAAAGAGTATGGTTGTGTTCCAATGAAACTTTATTTACAAAAACAAGTGGCAACCAGTTTCAGTCCTCAGGTCACAGTACACCAGCCTCTGTTCTAAATTATTAAAAGCAGGTTACTTTAGAGGAGTAAATCTTAAGAAAAAGATGAATTTAAAAGAGGACTTTCGTTTTTACCCTGCATACTTCCATTTTGTTTCAATATTCTGCTCACCACCAAATCCTCATCCCCTAGCACAATGCCTGGCTCATGATAGACACAAAGACTTGCTTAATAAATTGATAAGTGGATGAGTTCAACCACTTGTACTTTTTTAAACCACACTGATTTTTAAGAATAAAAGTTTAACTTGAAAAATAGGCATTAAGAATAATAAATACAGAGATAGAGGAAGTATAGGATATTCTGGAGATGCTTAAAATGGATGCCACCCTCCAGACTAGAGGATCAAGGACGGCTTCCTGAGATACAAGCACCCAAACTCAAAAACCTGCTGTGGGATACAGCAGTACCAAGCATTTACACCTTGCAGTACACATGAAACTAGCAAGGCTGTTTCCCTAGTACTGTATTTAAGCAGTCCATCAGCTCAACCTGGATCTTCACAAATGCCTAAGTCCTACTAGTACCCCAGGAAGGCAAATCCCAACTTTTGCAAACCCCCTCCCTGATCCCGAGCTTGTCCACACTGGGACAAACCATCCAGCAAGGATCTGCTCTCTCCACTGAGTATAATGCCCTCCAGACTTGTTCATGGGATGGGCAAGATGGAGAGATCCTCATCCTTCCTGCTGAAACAGAATTTTGAGATCAGTGAGAAATTACAGCTCTGAGTTCTTCCCTAGAATCCTGGATCTATGGACAATTCTCCATAGCAAGCAGAGTGCGGGTCACTTGCCTGAAAAGAGAAGCTTGCAAACAAAGAGAAGATAACCCTGCTGCACTTTCCTGGAAGCCTGCACTACACACTGCTCCTAAACATGTCACTCAAACGATCCCCTAGGGAGTGACATTAAATCCCACTTCTGCAACTTTCACCTGCCTTCAAACCAAATTACAGATAAAACCCAGCTTTGTCTTTGAAGTTTATTTTTGAGAGCTAAAATAAATAGGTTAATCTATTAAATAAAAACAGACAATAGGGCCGGGGATTTAGCTCAGTGGTTCCGCCGCCTGCCTTGCAAGCTGAAGGTTCCGAGTTAGATCCCAGATACCAAAAAACACACACAAAAAATAGACAATAATATTTCCAGAATAGTATCCTCCCTGTGTTAAATAGTATTAATCAAAACCTGCATATTCACATGCAGAAATCCTCTGTGACTCTTTGTTAGTTCTTTTCTTCCTAGGCAAGAAGAAAAAAAACTCACTTGCCTTCAGGGACTTGTGTGTGGATCTTTGGCTCCACTAGCTGGTAGTAATTCAAACATAAATGAAAGCTAAAGAGGTAGTGGGAGAAATGTGGGTGCAAATAGAAAGGTTCCCAGAACATATTGTCCTAAGACTGGATTCCTCTTTCAAAACATTGGATCCACATGCTAAGGAGAAACTGCGTTGAGTTACTATTAAGGGACTCTGCAACTATTGGCTTCATTGGCTGAAGCCTCCGTCTGGAGTTTATAGATTCCCAGGCTGGTCTCTTGTGAGTCCCATAAAGGGCCCAGTGCCCTCCAGTGTTGAGGAGAAGGGTTCCTTCCCACCAGCAGAATATCCCCTTATAGTCTCTCTACAACCTCCACTTTCCTCCATGCCCTCCCCAAGGAGTTACCTACTACGTCTTAGAGCCTCCTCTATCTTCCAAAAGCTCAAGGTTCATCTGTTGTCCAACAGTACGTTTATCTCTGACAGTCAGGGATCCATTCTGAGTCCTCCAGTCAAACTGATCATAGTTAGCTTCCTTAAGAAGTTTTTGTTACCTTTGAGAGCTACATCTGGAAAGAAAGACTGGAACATCTGTGCCAAACTTCAAGTGTCCTCTTTAATATTGAGACATGCTAAGGACAGGAATCAGGATGGGGGGGGGGTACAAGGACAGAGCAAAGAGTATATGGGGATGGACGTGGCTCTCATGTCCCTAAGGAAACCACTCTGAGGCAGGATCAGAACAGACATCCCCTTGACTCAAAATGGCTCTGTGTTCTAGGTCTTGAATATTTCTTCAAGTATTACCTCCATGGGCACAAGTAATTAATACAAAGGAAGTAGCAGAAGTGGTTTCATTTATTCATGTCTCCAGTGATTTTTCTCCATACTCAAGGGTTACTGCTTGTAGGTGGGAGGGCACTGTCCATAAGAGCACATTTTCTCCTTGGAGGCTAAGGTTTAGTACCTATGCTTCCCTTGAGGACAGAAATCCTGCCCTTGCTAAGACCCAGAATATAGTAGGCACTTTTTGAAAATGTGATGAATGAATGAATGAATGAATTATATTTGCAATAACTAAGAGATTGCCCTATTGCCCTTACAAAGAGGGAGAGTTTGGACATATGAAGACTTTTTTCTCATCATTATTCCCTAAATAATACAGTAAACAATTATTTGCATAGCATTTACACTGAATTAGGTATTATAAGTGATCTACAGATGATTTAAAGTACACAGGAAGAATGAATACATTATATACAAACCCTGTGCAGTTTTATATTGCTAAGACTTGTGTATAGATGTCCCCCAAAAGCCTCATGCTTTTTCAGAGGTGGGTGAATCTAGAGTGTGTGATTGACTCATGATGGAGCTAGGCCCAAAAGCCTAGGAGTGCGAGTGCTACCCACCCTAAGTGGTGTGAATAAGATAAAAGGGGCAGGAAGATACTGGTAAGGTTCCTTTGTTGCCTTTGCTACCTTGTAAGCACCATGTTTTTGCTCCTCTGCCAGGCCTGTTTGCCATTCCTGTCTTGGAACCAGCCAATTATGAACTAAAACCTCTGAGAACTGTGAGCTAAATAAACCTTTCCCTTTTAATTTTTGGTGCTGGGTATTTGGTCTCACCAATGAGAGAAAAGTAACTAACACATATATAAAGGAACTGAGCATCCATAATTTTTGGTAACATGTGTAGGGTTTTGCAGACAGAAAGGGATGAATGCACCTCAAAGGGTAACTGTCATGATAAAATGAGACACTTTGACACAGTACTCAGCACACTGGTAGAGCTGAATCTAGAATAGCTGTTGCTTTGAATGGTAGTAGCATTAAGTAGTGATAGAAATTGCTGTATAGGCATTGTGATGTGTATTAAAAAGACAATAACCACACCTATATTTAAACTCCAGTTCCACTTCTTACAAGTTTTGTGACTTTGGGCAATTCGCTTTACCTCTCTACAGCTCAGAAAATTGGAGATCAACTATAAATTTGAAATGATCATGTACAGTAGCTGTCATAGATCTGCTATACAGGTTAAATGCAAAAAATAAATTGAAAGCATTTAACAGTGGCATGAGCTCAATAAATGACCACTTTTAAAGATGATCTGTTTCCTCACCTCACTCCTACTTGGTCTCTTCAATCACATCTTGTCTCCAACCCTCAAAAAGATACAAAATATTGTAAGATTCAGGATAGAAAACAGCTAAGCCACAGCAATTCTTAGTCAACTAGCCCTACTGTGGGCAATGCCACTAAAATACATTAGCGTTCCCACACTACAGCCGGCTGTGCCCAAGAGGACAGTTCATTTCTAAGCACACATGTTCTCCAGCCAGAATGAACCACACATCTGTGCCAGGCACTTTGAATAGCATTTCAAGGTCACTGCTTGGGATAGGAAATTGCTCCTCCACCATCACAGAGCAGACACGTTCTCTCTTTTACCTGCAAGGCCCAGAGTGAAATCTTTTTTGCCTTCAAAGACTATGCTCCTAGTAGAAGCGACTGGTTGCTGAATGCCTAGGGCTCAGGGAAGCATTTTCTCTCTTCTAAATGATTCATAAAACACCCCTGCTTTTTAAATCTATACATAAAGGAACACTAAAGAGGTTTCACAAAAAATAAAAAATAATTTTCTGCCTTTCAAACCATTGGAAAAAATTGAAAATCTTCTCAAATATTTCCTTGATGGCTCTGAGCATCTGCTATTACTCTGCACATAAATACAAATGCTGGCCCTTAAACAGATCTAGAGGAAATGTGCAGGGCAGGGCAGTCACCCTTATGTCTAAAAAATCATTTTTCAGGTAGCAACTAAGTATTCCTATAAATTATCCTTAACAACCACCATTTGAAAAGCTCTCTCCAGAATTTAGGAAGAGTATTCTCCTTTTCCCTAATGGAAGAGGAAAGGGAGATTTAGTGCCTGGTTTCAGTTTATTAGATGCTCGATACACAGGGTCCCTATTGCCATTCGATTTTTCTCCCAAATGCGTGAGCACTTGATGATCTCCCAGGAGTCTCTCCTTCATTCTTATGCATTCAATTTACAAGGAAAACTGGAAGAGACCCTTTAGCAGCAAAATATTTCCCTGAGGAACCTATACCTGAAGACTCAATGTAGGAAACAAACAAGGTTATTTCTTTATTATTTATTTATTTATTTATTTGGAACTACTAACGATTGAACCCAGGACCTTCACACTGAGCTATTTCCCCAGGTCCTTTTTTATTTTGAGACAGAATCGCACTGTCTCTAAGTTGCCCAGGCTGGGCTCAAACTTGAGTTCCTTCTGCCTCAGCTTCCAGGGGTGCTGGGATCACAGGCATGCATGACCACACCTGGCACAAAGTCATTTTTAATGTCAACTAGGCATGAGTTTGGGAACAAGTTCTAGCAGGAAGTAAGCTATGAGAACACAAATATCACCCAGAGCCAGCCAGTGAGCTCCAAGAAAAGATGGCCATCTCCGGCCAGGATGATGCTGTACCACAGCTGCAGGATCCAGTGAGGACCGAGAGATCTATAAATGCATGTTTTGTAAATCCCTGATATATACTGAACCTGGACTTAAGGCACAGTTTCTTACTTAGCTTTGTACCCGACATGCGTTTATTATGGTGTCTTTTAGATAATTGTTCACCAGCCTGGTCACCAGTACTTATACTTCATTCTCTAAGCTAGATACATGAATATACATTGTCTTATTTAATATTCACAATAATCTTACTAGGCCCAGTCTTATGTCCTATTTACAAAGGGGAATGAAATGCAGAGAGGTTCAACTGATTCTCCTAGGCCACACAGCAGTAACAGCAAGAATTAAACTCAAACCGAGATCTGATTCCAATGCCTATAATATTACTTCCATTATATAATTTCCTTGAGTGTTAGTAGCAGGCGCACACACACACACACACACACACACACACACAGGCTACACAGTCCACTGAGTTTGTGAATCTTTATAACAATTTTCTTCTCAGAGCCATTTCTGTGCTAATGTAAATCATAAATCTCCCAAAGACAACAAAAGTAAGTGGCACTCCCAAACTAAGTTTACAGAATCTTTTGTTTATGGAGTGTCTCAGGGGACCATGACTATCAAGTAGATTTTAATAAATAGAGTACCATATGCCATCATATCTGAATCAGAATTATCTGATCATAGGTTTCAAAGTAGACCACTTTCCCTGGAGTGGGCATAGCAGGTGGGACATCTTTCTCCCTACCATGTTAATAAGCCTCCAAATCTCTTAACTCTTCATGGAAATTGAATAACAAGCATTTCCATCTGTGGAAGCTGCCTAGCAAAATTCAAAACTTATCATAAGAGAAATGAACCCTTGGCTTCCCTGGACCATTAATATGCTCAGTAGCAGCTAAATATTAAACCTCCAGGAACACACTAGAGTGAAGAGGTAGGAGAGGGTACTATACACCAAGTAGAATATTTTCTAATTTTCTCCTCTTTTGTTATTCCAAATATATGCCTTTTGAAATCTCTTGAGGTTCCATATTTTTTTCATTCTCCCTTGGGTGAGAGTTTTATATTTAATCAATATCTCCAAAGAAACTAAATAGAAATGATGGCCTTTATATTTTATAAAAGTTGGAATCTGGGGTGGACTAAATAAGGACCTTCTAAAATCAACATTCTGGATTTCTGATCCAAGAAATTACTTCAGTTATTTTATGTCTTTGTCAACTCTTCTAATAAACCACTTCAGTCTTATTTTTGTGTCTATAATTTATTTTTAAAATGTGACCCAAAACAGGCCTCAAACAAGGTTTCTTATCACCGTAAGCACCCTGCCCCTGCCCTCTCCTACTCACCAAGGTGAGATTTTCTAGCTCATAGGGTATCCTGACAATGTATCATGTCTGTGGCACAATATTTATTCATTTTTTCATTAATTCACTCAGCAAATTGTTCCTCTAACATAACAGAAAACTGAGGATGCAAGATGGAAAAGACATAGTCTTGTGTTGGAGAAGCTTACAACTGAACAGGATTCTACACTGAAAATCAGATTTCACTGGAGGTGAAACTGAAAAATATCCACATCAGCCCAAGTGGATGCAGAAATCTTCCTAGAATAAAAATATGGAGATCTTGGAGTGCACCTGGTCATGCATTCCACAAATAATATTTAATACCTACCACTTTCTGGGGACTAGTCTAAATGTCAGACAGACTGCCTTTTCCCTTACAACCTAGCAGAAGAGATGTTTAAAAGTAATAAAAGAAAAGGTCAGGTAATGATAAATGCTTTGTTGAAAAGGATGATTGTGGGCCGAGGATTTAGCTCAGTGGTTCTGCTGCCTGCCTCAAAAGCGCAACGTCCCCAGTTCAATCCCAAAAAAAAAAAAAAAAAGAAAAGAAAGAAAAGGACGATTGATACATTTCTGAACTGGTTGATGGAGAAAATCTTCTGTGGGGTGGTGGCATTAAATTGTGACTTGAAAAAGAAGGTAAAGGTAACCAAGCAGGGACCTCCGAGCAGGAATACAGCTAATGCAATGCACCAGAGTGGGGACAAACTTGGGCTGACCCTGCAGTAATAAGTCTGGTGTTGCTGGCATTGAGTGAAGAGGAACAGGAGAAGGGTGGGTGGCACCCTATGCAAAATGCTGTAGAGAAGCCAAGATAAGGGGGTTGGATTTTGTATTAAAAGTCACTGGGCTTATCAGATGATGACTGATAGCAGCAATCTGCTATTTCAGGAGTGGACTGAAGAAAGATAGGTGTTGCCTTGCCCTCTTAAGACTCACAATAGTACTCTACACCAACTTCTCCTTTCCATTTCCTTACCTGCACTATGTCACACTTCTGATGACACTGGTTCTCCCATGGTCCTTTGCCTTTATCCAATCCTTGAGTCGCAAAATAAATTTTAAAAATTAACTTATTCAACTTCCTTGAGTTCTGTCAAATATCTCGTTCTCATCCATGGCCCATAAAATCCCCATTATAGTCCTTGAGCCATTCTCTCAAAATCTTCCTTTGGCCTTTTCTCTAGAAGCCTCCTGCTTTCACACCCTCATGCACCTGCCATCACTGGCCTTTCTGGAATACGCCAATGTCACAACCACTTTTGTAATTCCATATTCTCTGGTCCCATCCCACACAAGATTTAAGAATTAAATCTTGGTTAAGAATTAAATCTCTGGTTCCATTTGTTGCTCTTTCAGTGATGTCCTTTAGTTGAATGATTTTAGTTTCAGTGATATTAGAATGATGTTATTTAGATTTTGTTATTCACTCAATCACTCAAAGCAAAAGAGCAAAAAATAAAAATACTTCTAACCACCAGGCCATTATGACATAGACTTTGCCCCCAAGAACTGTGAGGAACAGTGAAAACTACAAAAAAAAAAAACAATCACAGCATATAAAATAGCCTGTGTGAGAGGTACATTTAAAGAAGGGAGTATTCTTCATTCAAAGAAAAATGTTCAAAATTCCCTTATCCATTTTACAGATAAGCTTTTAAAACATGGCTGATAAATTTATCTGTAAGTAACTTTCTTCTTTAATTGTAAGATTTTTATAAAAAGGGTATACAAGTTCATTATGAAAGAATTTATTTTAAGTATTGCTGATCATCAGGAAGGAAATAAAAACATCCCACTTTCTAAGGCTCCAAAATAACCACTGAGAGCACCCTGAAATATAGCTTAGACAGATGAGGGACAGAGTTAGATGTTCCTCAATGAAGTTAAGCTGCTTGTTAACAAAAATGGAATCATGCTGCACATGTTACCTTCTAACCTAAAATTTTCACTTTGTCTACAGTAGATATCTTGTCATCAAACAAATGTTTGCCTACAAAACATTCTAATATTAGATTTGCTATTTCTGGGTTTCTCCAAGACATTCCTTCTTTGTGTACTCCATCTGTGGCTCTGTGCTTATTTCCACCATTTCTCACCCCACCCCAACCCTGGGACACAAGATGAGCAATTCCCAAAGGAGACTTTTCCCTTGATATGTTCCAAGCCACTGGGGTACAGTGGAGAGCCCCCTAGAAACCAGAATCTCCCTGACCTCATCTCTCTTCCACTGTGCATCGTTGGGCAGGTTGTTTCCTCCTCTGGGTCTCAGGTTCTGTTCTAAACCTAAATATAAATGCTATTTGGGTTATTTATATCACGACTCTTTCCTAGTACAGTACATAGACTACGGTATAACTGTATCATCCAATTATAAAGGACAGAGTATTACTATTCCATTTAGTGCAATGAACATGAATGCTTACTGATTGACAGGTATAAATGGACTAGAAAATGTAAGGCTAAAACAGTATGAGCTGAATTGCACCTGAAAATGATGGAGACACTATTTAGATGTAGGGGTGGAAGTAAAGAAGGAAAGCAAGGATGAAGATCCAGAGCCCATTACTATTACTGCTTAAGATCAACAGCCAGCCCGGCCTTATAATGTAAGCACTGAATATAATGAAGAACAGCGAGAAGACTAAGCCTAATGGCAGAGCCATTACTGAAATCCCTGAAGATTCAGAGGTTTCACAAATGACCTCATTAGGACTTCACTCAGCACAGAATAAAAGATGATGTGTCTGATTGCTAAACTGAAACATTTTTAAACTGCCCTTTACCAGCTGCTTGGCATGATGCTCTGAAATAAGAAGGTTCAGGGAACTAACCGTACAGAAGTTATCAATGAAAGTAGAGCTTTTCAGGATTGTTATAAACTAGGAAAATGAAGAAGAGAGGACAACTAAAATGAAAGCAATAAGGCACCAGTGAAATACATTGTTACCTTTTCTAATGGGCCACTAAGAAACCTTCAGAACAATAATTTTGCTGTGTACTTGTAAATCTGTTCAGGAACCAAAGTGAAGATGCAAACAGCAAATATATAGTGTGCATTCTTTTAAAAAAGTATATATTTCCATCTGTATGACAAGAATAATGCCTCACTAATGGGATATTAAGCACTTTTATTACATATTTCTAATTTTTTATTCATGTGCCAAATAAACTTTAGAAATTTTAAATTTTCAAAACAAAACAGCCATATTCTGTGAGATTTCCTTCTGGCAGCCTTCTCCTAAGGCCTAGATTTTTCTTTCTCCCTATTCACCTGAGGCAGGTACACCTTTCCAATCTGCTTTTCCTCCAGATCTTCTCTAAGTCCTTTTTATCATTCCTGCTTTTAACTTGTTTCTTGCTTTCTTGGTCTTTTCTTATGTCTTTCCCCAGGTTTCTGAGCTAGAAGAGGCCTTGAGTTTTATGCATTCCGATACCTAATTGTGCACTAGAAAAGATGTAAATAAGTTAATAGTAGAAACTCTCAAGTCAACAGTCCAAAACGAGGGCCAGGAGGCCACCATACAAGGGCCAAATCCTGTCTACTGGCTGTTGTCTTAAGTAATGTTTTACTGGAACATAGAAATGCTGATTTGTTTACATATTATCTGTGACATTTGTCACACACAATGGCAATGTGTTCTGGCAAGTCCCCCAGAGCATGAGAGCTACTTATGAGACCTTGTCTTAAAGTACCTACCCACATCATTAGGATGTTCACAAAGCCAAAAGTATGTTTACATGGCCCTACACAGAAAACTTTGGTTAACTCCTGGTCTAAATAAAAACAAAACAAAACTAACAAACAACAACAAGATATAGATACAGATATGGATATAGACATAGATACCATGAACCCAGAAGCCCAAAGACAGGCATCCTCCAGGATTATCTGGTTTTATTTGTCAGCTCAGTGATGTCAGCAAGGGCTGATTCTTCCCCAGTATCCACTATAACGTCATCTTTCTCCCCAAGCTAGCTCCCTTTATGGTGGTAAGATGGCTACAGTGGTCCTCAGCATCATATTTGCACCTCAGCAATGTCTAACACAAGTTACCATTTTTCTGATATGCCTCTTTTCAAGAGTACAGAAACTTTTCTCCCTGGAGGAAAGCATATTTCCTCTCACACCTCACTGCTCATGATTTTATCAGCTGCCATCACATGCTCATGACTAAGCCAGTCACTCTCAAGAAAGTGGCATTTATTCTTCCTTACAGTAATCTGGTTCACAAATAAGCTAGTGTTCTGATAAATGAAGTCTCTCCTAGGGACTGGGTTTAGTTCCATGTAACACAGCACCTAAGTAATAGTCACCTACACTAAGAAATGTGAGGTTCACTATTGTTTGTGTTATAAGAAGAGATTTGGGAATGGCACAGAAGCTTAGCACTGCAATGGCCAGGAGAGATGTCTGCAAGTCTTTCCCTGGTCATTTATCACAAGGTATCTACTGTAGCTCCAGTCATCATGTCCACAGGAAGAATAAAAAAGGGGAGTGCAAGTTAAATGACCCTGCTCTCCTTTTAAGAGATTGTCCAGAATCACACAACTTACTCTTTAATTTCATTAGCCAAAACTGTCCTATGATCACTCCTACCCAGAAGAAAGGCTGAGAAATACAACTGTGTAGCTGGACACTTTTACTTCTCTCAACCAAGTTATACTTGTGTGAGTAAAAATTGATATCAGGTAGGTATAGCAGCATAGAAGGCTCTCCCAGAGACATCTGACAGCCAGCCCACAATATTTACTGTTTTTGCAGTAAAGAAAAACTTCTATGGTCACTCTGTTGAATAATGTTATTTTACTGCCTATTCATCTCACATTGTCCAGTCTAGACAAGAAAAGAAACTGCTAACAAAGCTCTTGCTTCTCTTCATTTTAATAGAGAATATCTCAGTCACACAGGGGATTAATGTCCTCTTGTTCTCTGCACATCTTGGCTTAATGATGCTGCAAAAGAGAAAGAATAAACCTTGACCGTGCCTTTTTCCTTTGTGTTCCTCATTTGATCCACTATCTGGATATACTTTTCCTTAATTAACCTGTGGGATGAACATTGATGCACAAATAGTGTTACAAAAACAAACAATATTTTCTTTACAGCACAGAGCAATTCTCAACCTTGAATTTATATCCATGCCTTTGGAAATAATGTTTTAAAATCATTTCAATTTCATTCATTCCATGTGACAAGTTAGTGTCGAGATGGTTTTTTAAATATTTAATAATTGCTTGAGACATTTCCCTTTATTATAATTCTATGGTCAGAATCCCGTGGCTCTTTCATCAATTCCAGGGCCTGGAACAAACAGAGCCAGTTAATTTCCGAGCAAACATTAAGTCATCTGATCTCTATTCCAATTTCCTGAAGGTCAACTGAAGCCCTCGGTTGAAGGGGGTGTGCTCATTCTCCTTCCTCTCCTAGTTACTTTTCTTTGGCTGCCTCTCTGCCCGCCGCCCCCGCCCCCCGCCTCCTCCATCAACCCATGCCCCCCAATCAGGTTTCTCTTAATCATCATCAAAGAGACAAAAAGATACAGCTTCAGAGCACCAAGCCACAATTTCACAGTCCATTTGCAGAAGAATTCAGAAGGCCACTAATGTGCTGTTTGCTTTTTAGCAAGCATCTCTGCAGACAACACAGAAATGTGATTTGGCCAGTCTCCCCCAGGGCATGGAAGCTGTTTGTGAGAGCTTGTCTTAAAGTGCCTCCGTGCAACATTTCAGTGTTCACTGCCATCTGCAAACTAGACCTGGCTCGGGGACATTTGGATCAGACCAGAAGAACTTTGATACGTGAGGAAGGTGAGCAGAGATGTGGCTCTTCATCTGTTTGGACCTCTCCAGCCCCTCCACCAAGCCAGGCCCATTTGCCAGACATTTGTAGGAGCCACCCTCCATCAAGCTTCATCTGGACCATTTGGCAGCATGAAATCATCTGCTTTAGTGCATAGTAATGTCCCAAGCCACATCCAACTCTGCTCAGCACATTCAAGACATTGAGAATGAAAATTGCCTTTGGCTCCTTCTCTTCTCTGCAAAAACACTGCTCCAGATCAAGAAGCAGCATCCCCCGACCTGCACCATGGAAAGAGTCCAAAGGATCAAGAGAGACTGAGGCCAAATGATCACTCACAACCTGTGTCCGTCATCACCATGACGCCAGTACTTCCTGGGCCATGAGCTCTTGCTAGTTCCAAGTCACCCATGCACATCCTAGTTCACTTTCATGCAATCTCTAATTGACTGAATTTCAATGATATTCTAGCCACCAAGAAACAAGGGAGAATTCCTCCGGGGGAGGTTACCAAGGTGACTGGAACAAACATTTATTTATTTGTTTCAGTGCTACATATAGTGATGTGGTGGTGATTTGCACACAAGGACAGCAGAAAACACACTTCAGAAATCAGAAAAATTCAAGGCTTCTTCCTGGGTGGAAGATAAGCTATATCTTGAGAGATGTATAGAAAGCAGTCAGATAAAAGAAATGATAAGGCAGAAGAAATCATAGGAGCAAAGGTGCAGAAGCAAGAAAGCTAAGGCGAGGGAGGAGTGGGCAGTTCTCTACAAAACTGAACAGATGAGATCAGGAGTGAAGTGAAATGAAGCAAAAGAGACAAGTCAGGGCCAGCCAGTCACTGGAGGCCTTGTACACCAGGCCAAGGAACACAGATTTTATTCCACGCAGGGGAGCAATCGGAGGAGCTTTGATGGGGGAGCTATATGATGAGATTTATGCTTTGTGTGGGTTACTATGGTGTCTGAGCAGAGGGTGAATTTAAGAGGGAAAAGGCAGGTGCAGGTGGCAGTTGGGAGGCTGCAGTGGAGCAGAAAGGTTATGAGGGCAGTCATCACCAAGACAAAAGGAAGGGAGGAATCCAAGAAAGTATGTGGGAAGAAAAGCGAGCAGAATCTGGTGATTATCTGGATCTGTGGATGGAAAGGGGGTAGGTGATTAAGATGACTTCCACATTTGTGACTTCAGTGACTATAGACGCAAATACAGAAGCAGGAATTGATGTGAGGAGGAGAAGAGATACTTGCTTTGTACATACTGAATTTCAGAAGATGCTAATAAGATGCTCCGTGGATATACCCAGGAGATAGCTGGCTGTTGGAATGTACAACTAAAGGGAAAGATTAAGGCAGGACACAAGTGTGTGAGTTATTAGCATACAGGGATTATTAAACCCACAAGGCAATATGGGAGTCACTTTGTCAAAGTGGCTAGCACAAGAAGAGCAAAATTAGTGGGAAAGGGCTGGGAACTACCACTTTTGGAGGAGAAAACAAAATTAGAGCAGCATATGCAAAGCAGAGCAGTTGAACAGAGAGAGAAAAAAAAAAGAAAGAGGATGATAGAATCAGGGAGGTTGAGAGTTTTCAGAAAGAAAAGACTTGTGGATAAACAAAGAAAACGGAGCACACATATTTACCATTTTCCCCTCAAAAACAAAATAAAACAAAGCAGAATAAAATATTTTTAAGTTGAAATACACAAAGGGTACCAGCAGATTGAGTAAGCTGATGACGTTTTTGGAAACTGTTAAGGATTTGGGCAAGCGGCACTGACTGAGGAATCTAGAGGACAATAAACATCCATTAATAACGACGAGTAGGGTGGAAGAACACAGAAGAAAGCCCCACTTACATGTGTGCGCTCAGGAACTGCACAGCAAGTGCCTTCGAAGCTCCAAGTATCGTTGGGTTGGAAACAGAAAGATCATTTGACAATGAAAGGAGAATGCAACTGATACCCCCAGTTGAGGACTGGATTAACTTCCAGAGGAGACTAACAGAGAAGTTTAGGTCTGAGGAACACAGGTCTGGACAAGTGTAGAAGAAAGCAGTCTCACTGACTACGGGACAAGTCAGGAAAACTCTGAGCTCTGATGTTGAGCAGTGAGTTCCTTCTTGCCTGGCTCATGGAGTACTGGTCGCCCCCCTCACTTCCATCCTCACAAACACACACACAGCCCACATCTCAAGAGATGCAAAATGCTCCTCTTGGGCAAATGTACCTACATAAAAGAAAAGAATTTGTGGTAGCACCTGCTTCTGTACAGTTTCAGCACCAGGGGAGGCTAGGGCAGGAGGATCACAGGGCAATCCTGTCTCCAAATACAAAATTCAAGAGGACTGAGGTGTAGCTCAATATGAAGGACCCTGGGTTCAGTTAGAGAGAGAGAGACAGAGAGAGAGAGAGAGAGACAGAGAGAGAGAGAGAGAGAGAGAATTACACATACTGACAATTGGAGGTGTAAAATAAAATGCCAAGTTACACTTTATCACTCCTCATCGGCACCACCATCCTTGAGAGCCTCCAATTACCTCCAAACACTATTCCACAATTGGAATGTGCAGCTGAGGAGGAAAACACCTCACACGGAAAATAGAGTTTAAACAAATAATATTTTTAAACGGTAATCTGGGGAAAACAGAGCCAATGCAGGAAAGTTTCATATACATATTCAAAAGACAACACAGATATTGCACCCACCATGCAAGAACATGTATTTTAAAGTAGGAAAATTAATTTTAAAATGGAACGGTGATTACAGGCGGTATATATGATCTTAAAAACTTTAAAATGCATTCATTAACTGAGATTAGGAGATGAAGTACATAAAGTCTCCCAGAAAGTAGAAAAACAAAAATGTAGAGTGACTTCAGACATAAAGAACAAGGGAAACACGAGGGAGATTACCAAGTTTCCAGACTAGAGTAAGCAAATGCCCAGCACAATGGAAAAAGAATAACCACACTAAGATACATCATGCATCACTGCGAAGCTCCAGCATACGAGAAGGGATACTAAGAACTTCCAAAGATACAAAATGCATCAACTATTTATTCAACTATTTATTCTTCTATTCAACAAATATTTGTTGAGGCCCTAATATGTGCAGAACTTGTTAAGACAGCAAAAGATGGCAGTTCCAAAGGAAATCTGGGAGTGAACTTTATCTTCAGGCAGCAAGAATGGCAAGTGCACAGGGCCTGAGGTACAAGTGTTCTTGGCATGTGTGGTTCACAGCGCAGAAGCCAGCCCAGTCAAGATAGAATGAAGGAAGAAAGTAGAAGAGCCTGAAGTCAGAGAATAAGTAAGGCAGATCCAATAGCATCTTAAGACTTTGAATTTTACTCTAAGTCTTTCAGGTAGATTTTAGATGGTTTCAAGTGAAAGAAATTGTATGGTATATTTTTAAATCTACTTTAGCTACAGTATGAAGACTAGATTACAAGAAAAGCAAGGGTCAAGGCAGAGACTTGTTAGGGGACCACCATATGAAAGTTCACCATATTATGCTCCGAGATATGATGGCAGACACAGAGAGAAGTGACTAGATTCTAGACACACCTCAAAAGAAAGCCTAGTAGCATTTGTATATGGGTTAGACATAAAATTTAAGAGGAAAAAATGAGGATTTAAGAGTGATTTTAAGCTGGGTACAGTGGCACCCACCCGTAATCCCAGCACTCTGGGAGCCTGAGGCAGGTGGATCACAGGTTCAAGTCTATCCTGGGCAACTTAGAAACTTAGTGCATCCCTGTATCAAAATTAAAAAATGAAAAAGGGCTGTGGAGATAGCTCAGTGTGAAGGCCCTGGCTTTAATCCCCAATGTGAGAGAAAGAAAGAAAGAAAGAAAGAAAGAAAGAAAGAAAGAAAGAAAGAAAGAAAGAAAGAAAGAAAGAAAGAAAGAAAGAAAGAAAGAAA
>NW_004624767.1:4871760-4886540 GCF_000247695.1 Heterocephalus glaber | reverse complement strand
AAGAAAGAAAGAAAGAAAGAAAGAAAGAAAGAAAGAAAGAAAGAAAGAAAGAAAGAAAGAAAGAAAGAAAGAAAGAAAGAAAGAAAGAAAGAGAGAGAGAGAGAGAGAGAAAGAGAGAGAGAAAGAAAGAAAGAAAGAAAGAAAGAAAGAAAGAAAGAAAGAGAGAGAGAGAGAGAAGGAAAGGAAGGAAGGAAGGAAGAAAGAGAGAGAGAAGGGAGGGAGGGAGAGAGAAAGAGAAAGAAAGAGAGAAGGGAGGGAGGGAGGGAGGGAAAGGAAAGACCATCTAAGCTTTTTCACCTGAATAACTAGTAGAATAGAATTTCCATTTGCAATGATGTGGACTGTAGAAAGAATGGATTCTGAATAATATTTTGAGAAATCCAGTAGACATCCTTTGAAAATGCCTAGGAAGGAATGGATATCCAAGACTGGATTTCAGAGGGGAGGACTGGGCTATGGACACCATTTGGAGAGTGGTATTAGAATAATGAGGGCTGTTGTAAGAGAGAGCCCAGACTCTCAAGGCCTGAACAAACTAGAACTTTATTTCTCACTCATGAAATTCAAACAAATGTGTATTTCTATTTAGTGGATGGCTTTCTCCATGGTTATTCAAGGACCATGCAGGGCCATCTACATGTTTCTAAGCTTTATGTCAGGGCCTTCTGCATTCAGTCAGAGGGTAGGCAAACAGGATGGCTAACATATGAGAGAAATTTTATGGGATAGGTCAGGAAAAGAAACACCCAACCTCAAGTCCCATCCATCCCCTGGATCAAGTCCAGATACCACAAATATGCATAGCCTTCATATAAATATATGTGGCCTTGAATCTGGATGTGGCTCCTCATAATTCATCCAATTATGGACCAAAAAATAGGTTAACTGTTTTTCCTCATATACAGTTATTTTGTAGAAAAATCTGAGACAGGATACTCACAATTAAGCCACCTACTCAAAAAGGGGAAGAACGTTATAGTTCCTGAAATCCTGCCAGCTGAGCACAATAATGACCCTTTCCCTAAGGTGAGAAATTCCTTTATTATGCCCTGATTATGCTGTCTGGGAATAACATCCATTATCTCTGTGGCAATATCCAGAGGGGGTGCTGTAGAGCATACGTTTCTTTGTGTCTACTCCACTTTCTCAATCCACTCCTTCTGGAGCAGTTCTGAATTCCCAAACATTGTGTTAAGGCTTGAATATGCAAAGGCTTTCTGAATTTACAGACTAACTCTTGGCAGCATAATTTCTCAGTAGGCTGCAAGTCTATTTGCTCTCTGTCAATACTCTTGTCAGTTACTACATCAAAGTTCTTTCCTGAAAATACTTCCCAAGCTGATCCACAACTTGGTTTCCTTGCCCCTGGCTTCTCTTTCTTCTGTAAATAGAAGCCAACCTGAAACTGGCTGAGATGATTAGCTTTGTGGTGAAACATCACATTCGTCATCTGATCTTTGCTATAGGCCTTAGTCATAACGGGTCTAGGTCCCGCCCAGCCTTGTTTAATCTTATCTCTTACCATTTAGAATCTAGAAACAGTTCACTCTTCCATTTGAATTTCTAGGTTTTCTCAGTGCTTTTCATGATACCTATGAACCAGCTGATTCTTCTGGCTCTTTCTGAAGTTCATATTTTACTTTTATTACCCAATCAAACACAGCCAATAACAACCAACAACTACTGTATTTTTACTTTCTAACTCTTTTTCTGGAGGTACAAGTTCATTAGCAACAAATGCCTCCTATATTGCAGGAAATGTTTTAACCAGATGTTTTTCACTTCGTTACACAGAAACCATCATGCCTGCTTCTAATATTCCTTGCTTCCTGACACCCAGCCATTAAAACACTCCATGTGTTTTAGCTTTTCACGACAACATCCATTTCCAACAGTGATTTTGATCGTAGTTAAGACCATATCCCAAAATCTCAGTGGCTCTACATAGCCAGAGTTCAGACTGATATTCTTGATGGATGGACAGCCTTTTGTCTAAATATTGAGGGATCTGTCCTCCACCAGGTTGTGGCTCAGTCTGCCGAGTCCTCTGCAGCTAGCCAGCAGACAGGAGAGGAGGGGGACTGAACAGCAAGAGTCAGAGATGATGGGCTTGGCCTGGAAATGGTACATGTCACTTCTTACATCCTTTTGCCTAAAATTTAATCAACAGCCATATCTAAAGGCAAAGAAGACTAGGAACTGCAGTCTAGTTGTGACCCTGATTGGTTCACTAAGCAACCATCTAGGCTCAGGAATGACAGCATATAAATGGATACATAGGACCAGCACACTTGATACGGTCGTGGAATAATGAACTCAGATTTTTTAAAAAAGAGCATCTGAAGTGAGCCATGGACCACTCCAAAATTTAGAGGCCAGGAAGGTAAAAAAGAATCTTCAAATTAGACCAGAAAGAGACAAATGTAAGTTAGGAGGAAACCATACAAGGAAGGATTCTCAGTAGCAAACTGATACAAGTATTTCAAGGAAAATAGAAGTTAACATTGTCCAATGCTTTTGACAATTCAGGTAAGATTAAGTATGAGAAATAAACACTGAATTTCACATCAGGAAAGTCACCACTGCTCATAACAAAAGCATTTTCTATGAGTATTAAAGGCAGAGAGCATTGATAAATCTTTTGGAGAATTTTTTTGTGGTAAAGGAAAGGATGTAAATGGGGTGATTAGCATTTGTGGTCAAATTAAACTACTATTTTTTGAGTTTGCTTATTTGTTTTCTTTGTGTTTTATTAAGATAGAAACTGTTACAATACCTTAATTGTTGGTGGGAATGACTGATGTAAAAGGGAAATATGGTGTGGGAGAGAAAAGGGAAATTTGCTTAAGTGATATTCTAGGGTAGTTGAAAAAGGAATGAAATCTAGTCCCCAGAAAGAGGTTTCCTTAAGTAGAAATGAAGACAGTTTGCAGAAATAGAAGACAAGATGAAGTATGTGATATAAATGTAGGCATATCTGGTTCACAGTCCAGGATGCTCAAAGCTTAGAAGTTGTCGCATCTGTCTGCCCAACAAGACAAATAAGGCTGAAAAAAAACTGAAAATCAGCAACTCAAATCAGAGGATTAAGATCACAAGTCAAATTTCTATCCCCAAAATTTGAGAGAAAGAAAGATAAATCTGGAAACTCATAACTTACTGGAGCAAGTGTCCAAACAAGGTAAGAAAAGCTAAACTGTAACTGATGAAATATCAGAGGCACAGGATGGAAAACGTTTAGGGTTTTAAAACTCCAAAGAAACCTGATCACAAGGGCCCCACACTCTCATGTTGTTTATCTTCAGATATCTATCAGGTTCTCACAGCAAAGGTCAGGAGAAAATGTCCTAGTGGTTTTGGGAGTGATGGGGGAAAATAACTACTTAGAAATGCTAAGAATATTCTGTTCTTAACAGGTCTGCCTCTCAACATAAACTATTTACTAGAGCCTAAATTATCTAAGAATATAACTCTAGCCCCTTCTACCTTTCCTATAATTCACAAATGAGAGAAAAGACTTAGAAGCACTTGCAAAGATGACAGACAGTTCAAGGGTGCAGTCTCACTAAAGGACGGATCTTGAATAAGAGAAGACAACTGAAAGAAATGCACGTTTCAGACTTTATTTAAGAACAACTTTCTAAAGACAACAAGGAGATAACAGGAAGGACACCAGCATTTTACATGTGACACCTTTAGCTACAACACAAAATAAACCCCTAGCTCCTCTCTGGATAAGCACAAACCTAACATTAAAGTTCTATTTATCTCAGTTTCTTTCACCCAGTACATCAAGTACAGCTCTTAACAGAAAAAATTGCAGAGCATACTAAAAGACAAAAACAAGAGTATGAAAAGACAGACCCAAACTCTGGCACTATAGAGTTTTAAGACTTATCAAACTGGGAATTTAAAGTAACTATGATAAATAGGCTAAGGTCTGTAATGGAAAAAGGGACAATGTAGAAAAACAGATAAGTAATGTACCAAAGAGATAGAAAGTGAAAAGGAATCAAAATAAAGGGCTATAAATCAAAAATATTGTCATAGAAGTGATGAATGTCTTTGATAGAGTCATCAATAGACTGGATGAAGTTGAGAAAATTATCACTGTTTTCTGTTGAACATGACAGCAGAAGCTGTGCAAAAACTTCTTAGTTTAATATAATCCTGTTTATTTTGGCTCTTATTGGCTGTGCTTTTGGGGTCTTGTTCACAAGAATCATTGCATACACCAATGTCTTAAAGTATCCCCTTATATTTTCTTTTAGTAGTTTCATACTTTCATCTTATATTTAAGTCTTGATCCATTTTGCTTTGCTCTTTGTAGAGAATGAGAGGTAATGGTCAAGTGTCAATGTTCTGTGTATGAATATTAAGTTTTACCAGGAACGTTTATTGAAGAGGATGTCTACTCTCCAATGTATGTTATTGGCACCTTTGTCAAGAATCAATTGACTGCATATACATAGGGTATACCTGAGCCCTCTACTCTGTTCCACTGATCTGTTTTTATGCTCATACCATGCTGTTTTGATTATTATACCTTTGTACCATATTTTGAAATCAAGTAGTATGATGCCTCTAGCCTTGTTTTATTTTTCTTTTCTTTTAGAAGAGGTTTTTTGTTTTTGTTTTTGCATAGCTAAGATACGCAACCATAGATGTCCAGCGATGGCAAGAAATGAATACAAACTCAATTGAAAATTGAGATATTGAGGAGATAGGGAAGGAAAAGTATTATTCTTGTAATGGGGATGGAAAAGTATCAATCTTCCATGGTGAAATGGTATTAAATAATATTTATTTAAAGTGGAAAACTCAAGAAATGTTTGTGCAAGCTTTTAATTACATATAATCTGATAAAATAGCTAAAAGGAGAACTATTAACTTCAATCAGTAAAATCTTGCAGATAAAGATGGATAACATATGAATACTCATTTTCACTGTAGGCCTTCAATAATTTCTCTTGAACTATATGCAAGCAAAACTTCAATACAAACAGATTAGATAGACACACAGATAGAAAGCTATGAAATGAGTAACAATGTATGACTTTGTGAATGTAGCAAGGATATGAAAAAAGTACAGTGACCAATAAATGAAGTACATTGAGAGATCCCAGCCGGAAGCTCACCCGGACAGCAGTAGCACAGGTGCACAGGCCCCAGCCAGGGCCCCTCCCAGACACCAGTGGCTTGGGCAAGCACGTCCCAGCCAATGGCCCACCTGGAAAACAGCTGGGCAGGCATGCAGGTCCCAGGCAGAGGCACAGCCAGATACCATCAGTAAGTGCATGCAGACACCAGCCAGAAGCCTGTCTGGACAACAACCCAGTGCAGGGATCCAGAACGCCATCATTCTAAACCCAGGTATTGGTGCAGTGGTGAGCAGAAGAGAGAAGGCCTCTCTGAGGCTTGGTGAAAACTGAAGCCCACTGGGAGAGCAAAGAGTCACCTGAATAAAGGCACAACAGACTCCATTAATTGAAAGGAGACGACATCTAAACAAGTCTCAAAACCAGAATTCCAGATCACCAAAGGCAAACCCAAGAGGCAAGGAGATGGAACAATCTGAAACTCAACCACATGAACTCCCTGAACTGGCAACAAAAGACAATCTGGAAAAAATAAAATCAGAAATAATTTTTCAGATAACAACAGAGATTGTGTCCATAGTGAAAGACATGATTAATAACTTTAGAGCAGACACAGATAAAAAACAGGGGAGCTAAAGAACATGATGGAATCACAGCATACAAAACAAATGGAATCCATAAAACAGATGAAAACAGATATTCAGGAAATTAACTCCACTGAAAGTTTATACAGCACAATGAACCAATGTGAGGACACAATATCTGATATAGAAGATAGGATTGTGATTAGTGACTGGGAAAAGAAAGACTTTTTTCCATTAAGTTTATTAGTACATTTTAGGTATACAACACAGTTACATTAATCATTGGGATCGTGTACCTTCACTTGATGTGTCTTGATTCTTATTTTTTCCCCATTCCCCTGCCCTCCTTTACCCCCCTCAACCTTGCATATTTGCAGAGACTTTGTTTCCATTTTATTCTTTTCTTGTATTTTTTCCATTCCCTTCTTTCCTTACCACCACCCCTCCCGCTTCCCCTACTACTTTAGAACTTTTCTTCCTATTTCACATTAACAATTATAGATTTTGACCCTTATTTACAATTTTAGTTTTTCACATCAGAGAAACTATTTGGTATTTACACATCTGTGTACTATTTATTTCACTCAAGGGTATGGCATCAATGTGTATCCACATAGCTATAAATGTCTCTGGATTCTCATTGTTTATAGTGGAATAGTACTCCATTTTATAAAAAAAAAAAAAACACCACATCTTCTTTATCTAGTTTCCAGTTGATGGGCAATTGGGCTGTTCTAATTTTTACCTATTACAAACTGTGCTGCTATAAACATGGGTGCACATATATTGCTGTGGTGTGATTCTTTTAATTCTTTTGGGAAGATACTCAGCAGGGGAATAGCTGGGTCAAATTGGACTTCTAATCCTAGTTGTTTGAGGTATCTCCATATTGATTTCCACAGTGGTTGCACCAGTCTGTACTCCCACCAACAATGGAGAAGGGTTCGTTTCTCTCCACAACCCTGCCAGCATTTGTTATTGGTTGAATTCTTGATAGCAGCCATTCTTTCTGCAGCGAGGTGGAATCTCAGGGTTGTTTTCATCTTCATCTCTTGAATGACCAGTGATGTTGAACATTTTTTCATACATCTATTTGCTGCTTTTACTTCTTTGTCTAAGAAATGTCTATTCATTTCAGATCCCCATTTTTGAGTTGGGTCTTTATATTTGGGGGGTCTGATTTTTTTGAGTTCTTTATATATTCTAGACAGTAGACCTTTGTCTGAGGAAGAGCTGGTAAAGAATTTTTTTCCCATATTGTAGGTTGTCTCAGCACTGTTGGTAGTTTCTTTTGCAGTGCAAAAGCTTTTTAATAAGATGAGAAGCCATCAGGACCTGGGCTTTTCTTTGTTGGTAAATTTTTAATTATGTTTTCAATTTCACTGATTGTAATTGTGGTGTTTAGAATTTTTATATCATCTTTATTCAACTTTGATAATTCATATGTATCTAGAAATCTGTCCCTTTCTTTTGTGTTTTCTATTTTATTAGAGTGCAGGTTCTCGAAGTAGGTATGATGATTCCCTGGATTTCTTCTGGATCTGTTGTGACTTCACCTTTTTCATTCCTAATTCCATGGATTTGAGCCTTTTCTTTCCCTTTTTTGTTTTTTTGAAAGGTTGGCTAAGGATTTATCAATTTTATTCTTTCGAAAAACCAACTCTTGTATTCATTGATTTTTTTGTATCATTCTCTTAGTCTCCACTGCATTTCATTCTTCTCTGATCTTTATAATTTCCTCCCTTGTACGAGCTTTGGGTTTGTCTTGCTCTTCTTTTTCTAGGAGCTTAAGATTCAGCATTAGGTTGTTTATTTGAGCTTGCTCTGTTTTCTTAGTGTGGGCATTCACTGCTACGAATTTTTCTTGTAGAACTGCTTTCATTGTGTCCTATAGATTCCTATATGTTGTACTGGTATTATCATTTAATTGTAAAAACTGTCTGATTTCTTCTTTAATTTCCTCTGTGACCCACCCATTGGTTATTCAGGAGAGTGTCATTCAATTTACATGTGTTTGTGAAGTTATTGCAGTTTCTTATGCTATTGATCTACAGTTTATTTGCACTATAGTCTGATAATACACACAGGATAACTTCAATACCTTTGCATTTACTTAAACATGTTCTATGAGCTAGTTTGTGGTCTATTTTGAAGAGTGACCTGTGTGCAGCTGGAAAGAATGTTTATTCTGATTTTGTGGGGTGAAACACTATGTAGACATCTATTAAGTCCATTTGTTCAAAACCTTGGTTCAGTTCTAGTATCTCATTGTTGTTTTTTGTCTAGATGATCTGCGTATTTGTGACAGTCAGGTATTGAGGACGCCCCACTACAATTGTATTAGTGCTTATTTAGTTTTTCATGTCCTTTATTATTTGTTTTGTATAGTTGGGGGCACTAGGATTTGTTTCTTGTCATCTCTGCCACTTGGACTGTTACCTTTACAAGGATGTAAAAGAAGCATGCCCTTCTTTGTCTCTCTTAATTAGTTTTGGTTTGAAATTTACTTTGTCTGCAAATAAGATAGTTATCCCTGTTTTTTAGGGGGTTCCTTTTGCATGGAGAACTGTTTTCCATCCTTTTACTTTCAATCTATGAGTTTCTTTTTAAATTAGGTGTGTTTCTTGTATATAGCATATTGTTGGATTTTGCTTCTTCATTCATTCTGCCAGTCTATTTCTTTTGATTGGTGAATTGAGGCCATTAAGATTGATGGTTATAACTGAAATGTACTGACTTATCATTACCAAGTTATCTTCCTGTTGTTGGCTCTTGTTTATTTTTCACCCTCTCCCTTTAATTTCTTGCCTTGCCTGATGCTTTTGCTCTGTTGGGTGTCATGGAGTTGTGACCTTCATCATCTTTTTCTAGGATATTGTTAAGATTGCTTGGAGTGCTGGTTTCGTATTTATGAACTTTCTCAGATGTTCTTTGTCATGGAAGTATCTTATTTTCCCATCAATTGTGAAAGATAGTTTTGCAAGATACATCAATCTGGGTTGGAGGTTATTTTCTTTTAGGGCTTGAAATACCTCACTCCAAGCCCTCCTTGACTTGAGAGTTTGTGTTGAAAAGTCTGCTGTGATTCTGATGGGCTTTAGTTTGCATCTGATTTGTTTCTTTTCTCTAACTTCTTGTAGTGCTTTGTTCTTCTGTTGGGTTTCCAGGATCTTGATTATTATATGTCTAGGTGTAGATATTTTTTGATCTTGGCTAGTAGGGGTCCTATATGCCTCACTTATCTGTATGTCAAAGTCTTTTGCTCTGTTTGGGAAGTCTTCTGTCATTAATTTTATGAACAGTTTTTTATGTTATTTGTACATTCTCCTGCTTTTTCGTGGGCACCTATCAGTCTTATATTTTTCTTCTTTACATCATCTAGGAGCTTTTGGATTGATTTCTCATGGTCCCTCACTATTTTTAAGAGATCTCTCTTTTCATGGTCAATGACCGCCTTTCTGTCTTTTATATCTCATATTCTGTCTTCAAATTGGCTCAGTCTGCTGTGTATACTTTCAATAGTTTTTAATCTCCTGGATATTTGTTTAAATCTGTTCCATGGATCCCATATCTTTCCAATGTTGGGCATTCATGGTTTCCATTTCTTTCCTATACTGGTCATTCATGGCTTCCATCATGGTCCTGAACTCATTTATTTTTTTATCTGTTTCTGTGCTAGATCCTCTAATCATGTCTTTCAGTCTGCTCACCATCTGTGTAGTTACCTGGGAAATTATTTCTGTTTTGAATTTTTCTAGAGCCTCATTCATCTGTTTTGTTACTTCCTGTGCTATCAGTTCAGGAGGGTGTCCAGGTGGTTGATTATGAGAATTTTACACATTGTTTCCCCCAGAATTTGCCTTTGGTGAGCTGTTTATCTGGGTCTGTGCCTTGCTTAAATGTCTTCTCATTTCTATTTTTGTTGTTGGTACTGTCCTTGGTTTAATTCCTGGGTTGATACTTCAATATTGCTTATTGTAAATATCTTTGTTGCTTGTATTTAGAACAGTTATGGAATGATTTCTTCTCAGAGGTGTCTTCCAGATATAGGTCTTTAGGTTTTGAGTCTCTAATGACTCTGGGGCAATCTCATTTTCATTATACCAAGAAGGATAACTGATTAGATCAATCACAATACCTTAGCCCAAGTGATATAATCAGCAACAACAACAGCATCAAGCACAGCTTAGAAAATGACTATTTGTGGTAGTTATTAATCTTTAACTGTGTTAATTAAATCAAAATTGAGGACTCGCCCAAAATATGTTTATAGTGAATAAACTCTTTAATATAGCAACTTTACCCTTCAGGATGGGGACTTAGAAGGAGTTGGGGAGGGAGGGATAGTTAGAAGGATAGGGAAAGGTTAGAAATGAGGCCAGAGGACCCAGGAAGATCACTCAAACTCTAGGGAACTGCTGAAGACAAGAGGAAAAGACAGAATGAAAGAACAAAGAAATAAACAGAACAACCTAACATCAATAGGAAAGCTAGAAACTATTCACTTTCCTTTGAAACAAATGACAATTGAGAGAAGGAAAAAGAGAGAAGAAAAGAGAGAAGAAATCTGAATTAGGGCAGGAACAGGAACAAAAAGGGAGACGAAGAACAATGTGGGAGAGCAAGAAAGTGAGAGAATGAGAGAAAGAAAGGAAAAAAAGAAAAAAGAAAAAGATTGAAAAGACTATAAAAAATTAAAAATAAAAATTAAAAGCAAGAGAAAAAAATAATTTTCAAAATAAAAAATTAAAATGAAGGGCCTCACCTCAGGGTATGTCTCTGCTGTCACAATAGACAATTTTTAAAATATTAAAAAGGAAACACTAAACCAGCTGGAAGAGAGGTTAGGTAGAACTCTTGAAGACATTGGCAGAGGAAAAGGTTTCATGAAGAAAACCTCTATCCCACGTGAACTAGCACAAAGAATCAAGTAGTGGGATCTCATCTTATTAAAAACCTTCTGTACAGCAAAAGAAACCACAAACAGTGTGAAGAGACAACCCACAATGTAGGAAAAAAAATTTTACCAGCTGTTCCTCAGACAAAGATCTACTAACTAAAATATAGAAAGAACTGTAAGAAATCAGACCTGCCAAATTTAAAGACCCAATCCAAAAATGAGCATCTAAAATGAACAGAAATGTCTCACACAAAGAAGTAGAAATATCAAATAAACATATGAAAAATGTTTAACATCACCAGTCATTCGAGAGGTGCAAATGAAAACAATGCTGAGATTTGACCTCACCCCAGAAAGAATTGCTGCTATCGTGAAATCAACCAGTAACAAATGCTGGCCAGGCTGTGGGGGAAAAGAAACCCTTCTCCAAACTTGGTAGGCATGTAGACTGATGCAACCACTGTGGAAATCAGCATGGAGATACCGCGAAGAACTAGGACTAGAGGTCCCATTTGACCCAGCTAGTCCCATTCTGGGTATCTTCCCAAAAGAATTAAAAGTATCATACCACAGTGATATATGTGCACCCATGTTTATAGCGGCGCAGTTTGTAATAGCTAAAACTTGGAAACAGCCCAATTGCCCATCAACTGGAGACTGAATAAAGAAGATGTGTGTTTTTTATAAAATGGACCACTACTCAGCCATAAAGAACGAGAAACTAGAGACATTTATAACTAAATGGATGCACACTGAGGCCACACTCTTAAGTGAAATAAATAGGACACACACATAAATAATAAACAGTTTTTCTAGTGTGAGAAACTGAAAGTGTAGATAAGGATCAAAATGTATAATAGATAAGGGGAAATAGGAAGAAAAGGTCCAAAGGAGAAGGGGAAGTGGGAGGCATAGGGCAAAGGAAGGAAGGGAAAGGAATAAATATGAGAAAAGGAAAAAAATGGAAACAAAGTTTTTATCAATACAGAGGAGTGGAGGAGTTGAGGGGAGTACAGGGGGATGAGGAAAAAAATAAGAACCAAGATATAGCAAGTAAAGGTACAATTCCCCAGTGATGAAAGTTATCATATTGTATACTTAAAACTGTACCAATAAATTTAATGAATAAAAAAATAAAGTACATTGACCTCAATAATGAGATTACTTGGTAACAATGACAAAAGCTATTTCAGAAGTGTGGCAGTAAAAAGCAAGACATCCATGTTTACAGCAGCACAATCATAATAACAGAATATTGGAAGCAGCCTATATGTCCATCAAAAAATGAATAGATAAAGCAAATGTGCTATTTTTACACAAAGGTGTACCACTCTGCCATTAAAGATACACCTGAGTCATTTACTGGAAAATGGACGCACCTTGAAACCATAATATTAATAAAAAAAACAGACACACAAGCATAAATATCACACAGTTTATTTTATATGAGAAACCCAAAGTATAAATAAAGAGCAAAAGAGAAGATAGGTAATAGAAATTAAGGAGATAGATCCTTTTCAAATGGGAAAAGGATCAAGAGATGGAGAGAGAGTGAAGGAGGGGAATGAAAGGGGATGTAAAAAGGAATTCAGCTGTGTTATATATGTGTACCAACTCCACACAAGGAATGTAAACATTAGGTACTGCAAACATGTATAAATAAACAAATGAATAAATGAAGGAAAATGAAAAGGTGATGCATGGTCCATTTTCTGTTGCTCTAACAAAATACCTGAGACCAGGTAAATTTATAAAACATAGAGGTTTGCTTAGCTTATTGTTTCTGAAAGCTGGGGAGCCTAAGAGAAAGGCATGGGCACATGTTCACCACTTGGTTAGAACCTCATTGCTGGGTAGTAACCAAATGGAAGGCACCACACGGCATGTCAGAGCAAGAGTGCTAAAGACAGCTCTCTTTTATAACAGGGACTCCTGTGGTAAGGAACACACAGCAACATTAATCCACTTATGAGAGCAGCACCTCATTAATTCAGTGATTCAGTTCTGAGGGCAGAGGGATGAAGTTTCTCACACAGGAACTTTTGAGAGGCATATTCAAACTGCAGCAAGTGAAAAGAGGAAGATTGCTTAGTTTCTTTAGGAAATTTTATTTATTTAAAAAGAAAGACAGTTGTGACAAGAAGGTAACAGAAATCCCAAAGTCAGAAGGCAATGCGGGATCAATACTGGAGGCCACTTGAGAAAATGAACAGAGCAAGGTGAAAGAGCCCGTGGGAAGGAGGGGAGGGGGCTGTAGGGGAAGTGGTGTGTGGGAGTAGTAGGAAGCAGTTGCTAGAACAAGTTCTCAAAGATGACTAGGGATCAGGACGCGGTCTTGGCACAGGAGTAGGAGATAGAGTTCATTCTCTGAGCCTGGAGAGTATAAGAGAATAAGGCTGGGCACAAACATAGGTGAGTTAAGTAGGTGAGGGTGTGTTCAGCTTGAGTTGCATCCTCCCCAAATTTATGTGATCAAGCCCTAATGTCTAGTACCTCAGAAAGTGACCTTCATGGGCAATAAAGCCCTTAAAGAGATGAAGAAGTTAAAACGAGTTCATTAGGGCAGGCCCTAATCCAGTATGTCTGGTGTCCTTATAAGGAGAGGAAGTTTGGACACACAAAGAAATACCAACTGAACACATCCACGGAGAGGTGGCCACGTGAAGAGATAGCAAGAAGTCAGGCATCTGCAAGCCAAAGAGAGAGGTCTCAGAAAAACTAACTTCCAGACTCCAAAAGTGGAAGAAAATTAACTTGTATTTTGGTTATACCATCAAATTCATGGTATTTTGTTCTGATGGCCCTATCCAATTAATACAAGCTGGGTAGGGTAGAGTTTCTTAGTGACTTAGAAAATACTTCAGAGTTAAGAGAAGCATCATTGGCAGATGACTGAGCTTAAAGGAACTGGTGAAAGAAGCAATTGGAGTTATTTCATTTGAGTTGTCCCACCTTAAACATAAATATACCAGGGGCAAATGACACAGTGAACATTAGATTTATGCTCCAGGTCAATCATTCTCAACCAGCAGAGATTTTGACACCCCAGAGGACCTTTGGAAACATCTGGAAGCATTTTTGGCTGTCACACTTGGGAAAGAGAAGATGCTACTGTCATCCAGTGAGTAGACAGCAGGGATGTTGTAAGCATCTTGCAACACACGGAATAGGCTCCCCAATAATGAATTACTCAGCCCAGAACATCAATAGAGTTGAAGTTGCAAAACCCTGTTGTAGGTGGATAAGAATCAGATTCCTAACATAGCATCTGGTTCTGACTTATGAGTTCACAGATTATGAAAGTTAAAGACAGAACCACCAAAACAAACTTTAACAATTTTATCCAGAAATTATCTATTCATGTTCAAACCAATTCCAGACTTGGGCAGGCTGTTCTTTTAAAACAGCAGTATAATAAAAAGAACTCAGACTTTGGAGTCAAATAAAATTAATTAAACTCTGCTACTTTATAGCTGCATGATCTCAAAGAAGTTAATTGACATCTATGAGCCTCAGATAATTAAATGGAAACCCCTTGAGTTAATCAGTGGATATAATAAGATAATGGATGTAAAACAACAGCTACAGAGTAAAAATGGCTTTTTCTTTAATACTATGCACCAGGCATTTCCCTAAGTGCTTTGATATAATTATTATATTTAATCCTTTAAACAATCTATGTGATAAATGCACCCATTTTACAGAAGAAGAATGTAGAACTAGAACAGTCCTGGAAAACCAACCCTCACTATCCCCAAGTAACACAAAAAAATATACATTAAGCTTTCACAGCACATTTGAGCTTTAGCCAGGCTCTGAATTCAGTTCAGTTTCTGTCTTATCAGAAATTACATGGAATATTTACCAGCTTTATGAAGAGAAAGTTTCTTCTTTTAGTTCCACAAAAGAAACAACCTCATCTTGCATCTTTTCTATAAGATGTCACCTGCAATTGCAAATTTTACTACTGCATTAATAATACGTTTCTGGAGGAAACCTAAAAATGTATTTCTCTGACCTCACACTTCAAAGCTTTGGATTTTTTTTTTTTTTGCCATTAGAAAGAAGCAGCTCTATATTACTTAAAAGGACACATGTCTATATATTAAGTGAAAGAGTGAGGTTAATAATTATAAATTGTGAAATATTTAGGATTACATAAATATTTACACATGCATAGTATATGGTTAGAAGGTT
>NW_004624767.1:4818627-4858444 GCF_000247695.1 Heterocephalus glaber | reverse complement strand
TCCTCCTCCTCCTCCTCCTTTCCGTATCTCCCCAGGAGACTATGAATTCTGCCTCTTAGCCTAATTGAAAGCTGGAAGGCAGCAAAACAGGAGAGTGGGTTGGGGCAAAGGAAGAGTCATTTGACCAGAAAAGATTGATATATCCCTTTCCATAATCAGTGGAACACAGGTGAATAGATTTAGCAGGTTTTTATTGAGTGGCTTTAATCACCTAACTCAAATCAATACTGCTTTAGAGGAACATAAATTAATTCTCCAAACAAACAGCTAATGCCGGAGGATAGATGCCTGTAGTGTTTACACACTCCAGCTCCCCTGTGATTCGGGGGGATCAGGGAGGGTGAGATGGAAGAAAGGCAGCTGTGAACTCAGAGGTAGACTCTGTGCTTGGAAATGCACAGGGTCAGGCAGCAGAAGCCCCAGCTGTTCTGACACTTCACCCAGTATTTCAACAGCATCTCAACTGACAGCAGCACACAGTTACCCAGGGACAATATAGTCCCTTTCTGGCCATAAGCACTCCAGTACTGGGTAGAATCATTCTACTGCTTCTCCATCTGTGCCCTTCTCATCTTTCTACATCCAGCAGAAGAATTGAGAGGTTCTCCAGGTGTCAGCCTGGCTCCTAGAACTCCAAGCAACAAGCAGAGCCTAGCAGAAAAGACCAAAGCTGAAACTATGTCTCAAGCCTTGTTTTCTAGCCAGGTTCCCATTTCTGCGCCTGTACCAAAGAAAATTAAGGTCTATTTCCCTCCTTATAGTGCTTCTGTAACCTCAGGTGCACTCAAAAATGTGAGACTTGCTGACTCATCCAACATATTACTTTGCCAAACTAGGGCTGATTCGCTTAAAAGACTGTATAAAATCACTTATCAACCTTCCCCTGGGTAGCAAGTCTGAAATAATACATGGCTTGTACAGAAAGAGCTGGCATGATGTTTACCCTTTACCTGCAGTCTTTCTCCTGTTATTTCCTCCAACAAGAAAAGCCAGACCAAAATTCTAAAGATCAGCCATCCATGCTGAGAACAAGCCCAAGGGTTAACACAGGCCTTTTTAAAGGATCCCAGATGTTGTTCTAAATAATGGTAGCCATTATTGGTATTATTAATAAAGGCTATTCCACCAAACTGGTGTGCAAATCCTGTTTAAATGTGAGGCAAAGGGTCAAAACATGAACCACGAGGGTAGGCTTCTGTTTTCAGACTGACCCGCAGGGCAATCTCTTAGAGATCCAACTAGCAATGGGAAGTGGTATACAGCTCCTCCCTGTTTCTGGCCCCTTCCTCCAGATCCGCCATCATCACTGCAGCCTATAGTTCCCCTTCAGGTTGAGAATTAATATGCACATTCCCTAATTACATGGCTAAGAGTTTTACAGGTCTCACCTGGAGTAGTAAATGATTTTCCAGGGCACTGCCTTCCTCAGTAGGGGGTCTGGAAACCTCAGCTTTGGGATTGTCATAGAAACCATTAATGTCACTAAATTAACCAGCCCTCCGAATTAGCCAAGAGAAAGTGTATATTGATCTGACTCAGTGATGTGGGAACAGAAGCACTTTCTTTTATGATTAACCTCTTCAGACTCCTCTTAGGCTACTCATACTCTCAGTGGATGGAAAAATGACTGCAGAATCATTAAAATGTCCCCAGAACCACAGTCTCCATACCATTATTTCCTCTAAAATAATAAAATTACTCATCCACTCAACTGTAAGTCTCTTTTAAAGTTGCTCAAGGCAAAAAATAACATACTTGTAAACAGAATTGTAAAATAATGGTTCCTGTCCCCTAGGAAACTCAATATTTAATGGATTAAAATTATTATTATCATTTCTGTATCATGCTGAACTTAATAAAATGGTTTTCATACATGTCAGTTTATTAAAATACAACTATGAAATTTGGGTGGCACTTTGATGCCCAGTTTACAAGTTAGGATACTAAGGCAAAGATTTCTGAAACAATTTTCACACTGAGGACAGACAGACACACACACACACATACACAGAGACAGTGCACAACAACAATATCTTTAATATCTGATACACACAGGTTCAAACCCCTTACTCTTTACTGTGTGCTACTGGACAAATTAGTTAAATTTCCAGAACCTCAGTATCCTCATCCCAAAATAGGAGCAATAAAATCCATATTAAGTGAGATGAGATGCTGTCTGTCAGCATATGGCCAGGGCCTGTCACCAAATGCATTTGGTCAATGGCACCTACAACACCCAAATAGCATTACTCACCTGGAAAGAGGCCTCCTAGAAATGATGCAATTTTTCTTTCCAATAAGATTATTGATTCCCTTTAAGGAGCCTCTCAGCAGGATAAATGACCCTTCATCATTTCTTTAGCAGACTCTTGGCATTTGGGGTTTCCATACAAATCCAACTTACCATATCTGTGAGTCCCAAAGGTCGATAGACATTGCTTCATAATGACAGAAAATTATCATGTCAATAAAAATTGACCATTGTTCAAATACTGAATTCCTCTAAAGAACATTTACTTGGGGCACTTTGGCATGGAGAAGGCAGGACTGATTAGGATCTACTGTCATTATCCAGAGGGTCCTTGAGAAAGCCAAGCCAGGTACAGTCAGAGAATAAACCAAAATGGAAAAAAAGTAGATGATTTTCTGTTTCTAGTCATTAATTCTCCGCATCAGCTCTGAAGAGATACCTTAAACTCAACTTTAATTATTTCACTTCCTTCCTCCTTTACATACTTCAATGGCTGCCCACTTCCGACAAGCTAAAATCCACTCCTACACCTTATCTTTGTAGTGTCATCTCCTGCTAGCCTCCACCTACAGCCACAACCTCCACTCTGTCTTACCAAATCTCACCATGGACTCCACTGTCTCCCTCTTAGACTCCAGATATCATGCACCTGTTTGAGTCAACCATGTTCCTGTCTGCCATTCTTACTACATTTTAACAGATTTTGCTTTTTTCTTTCCATTCTCACTTTTCTCTCCATGCTATGATTATCTTACTTGCTCACCTCCTAACCAGGTCCACCCAGTAACCAAACCAGAGAAAAACTGTTTAGTGACCAATACTTTCATGCCCTGTTTTAGGTCATGACCAATTTCCCAGCAATTCTGACACCTGAGTCTTCTTATTTAACTTTAGTACATCAAGTTCTGCAATGGAGAATGCCTGCAGCATTTGAGATCACTCATTCAAATCATCCTTCTACCTCAGCTCACTTTGAAAACAGCATAACAACCAAGAGCAGCTAAGCATGAGTGGAGACTTCTAATCAAGATGAAAGGAATGATGTGCTCTGTTGGCTCAGCATCCTAAGGAGCCATCCCTCTGGCTAGAAGGAGGCTGTATTGTATCTACTCCTCAGCACATTAGAAAGGCAACCTAACACAGTGCTAGCAGTGTGAGCTCAGGAGATAAACTACCTGGGCATGAGTTATGGCTTTGCCCATTTTGAGAGGTGTGACCTGTGGCATGCTTATTTCATTTTTTTTTTTTTGAGGTCTGGGGACTAAATTCAGAGCCTTTGTACTGAGCTCCATTCCCAACACTTCCTTTTTTATTAGTGTATGTTTGCAGTACATGATTACATTCCTCATGGGGAGCTGGTACATGTACATAATGTAAGGTCAGACTGAGGCCTGATTGAGACCACCAAAGCAGGCAAAGTTCAAGCAACTGGCAAAGAGTCTATTGCTATCTGGGTGCAGACGGGCCAAGGGCCAAAAAGCCATTGGCACTGAGAGGAAGGTGTGTGCGGGTGTGCGGTTAATATGGGACAGTTTAGATAGGGGAGGGGGCACTGGTCAAAAGCGTTGAAAATTTAAGATTGCCCTAGGTGATGGGCCTGGAGCTGGCTGATAAACAGGGTGGTGGTAGCAGCAGCAGGCAGCAGTGGGTACAGCAAGTCTCTTGTGGTTTTCGTAGAATTAGCTTTCTTGTAGCTAAGTGAGGCAGCTGCTGGCTTCTTGTTATCGCTATGCTCCTGTGGCTGTGGGCAGTGATCCGCTTGGGGGATTTCCCTTCTTGCTGGGTGGGGGTCTGACTCAGGGGACCTGTCACATAGAACATTTTAATTCTTTTCTCATCCCCTCCCCCTTCCTCCATTTCTTGATCCCCTTCCCATTCGGAAAAGATCTCCTAACTTCCTATTATCTATCTTTTATTTTGCTCTTTATTTATATTTTGGGTTTCTCACATAAGAGAAAACAAGTGCTATGTAAGCTTGTGTACCTGATTTTTTTCACTTAACATTATGGTCTCATGGTGCATCCAGCTTTCTACAAATGACTCAAATTTATCCTTCTTTATGGCAGAGGAGACAGTGTTTCATTAAGCTGCTAAGTTGCCCAGGCTGGGGTCAAACTTGGAATACTCTTGACTCAGCCTTCCAGTGTGCTGGGATTAGAGGCATGTGCCATAACTTCCAGCTATTTCAATACTCTGTGCCTTAGTTTCTTCCTTTACAAAATGGAAATAATAGTACTAAACCTGTAAGTTGTTGAGAGAATTAGTATAATCAATAGTATAGTCGAGAGAGAGAGAGAGAGAGAGAGAGAGAGAGAGAGAGAGAGAGAATGACCTGGCACACAACAAGCACTATATAAATGTTTGCTGAATAAAATAAGTACAATGTTGTGTGGCTATACCGCTGGTAGCAGCATATGCCTCACAATAACTGTCAAAAGCTAAAACCTCCAAGGTTTTGTTTCTAGAGTAAGAAAGTATTTATAATCTATTGTTTCTAAAATAATTTCAACTTATTCTAGGAATCGAAAATACTGCCATTAACCTTCATCAGACATTACTGAAAAGGTCAGAAATATTTTTCTCAAGAAAAATGGCACAAAGGCTGACACTTACAAAGGGTCAAAACACTGGCACCAAAGTGTCCTGCTTTACTCTAGTTACATTCTGTTCCCCCAAAGGCAGTTCTGAAACAGGAAATGTGAATACCACCATGGACCATCATTAGTAGGCAAAGTTTAAATGTCCCTTCCATCTGAAACGATCTGTTATTTATGTGAGAATTACCAACCACCAACAACAGTAACACACACACACACACTCACACACACACACACACACACACATACACACCCCACAAAACTGAAAGCAATTTCCTAGAAAAAGGATGTTCTAAGATCTACAGAGGGAAAGGAGGCTAACAAAGCCTGTTGCTCCACAGGCTTACACCAAGATATACAAGAAGCAAAGAGCTGTACCCTCTTTTACTCGACACAGAAGAAACAACGGAGCAGGCGCTTGGAATGATACAAGAAGAGAAGAATGCCCAGACTTCCTGGTTTGAAGCCCATTGCTCTAATATCTATTGTCTTGAAAACTGATATTTGGTTTATTTGCATCTCAGTTTTCCCAATGATAAAATGGAGATAATGCATTACTGAGCTGGATCCACTGACATATGAGTGTTACTCCTTTATACTCCCAAGACAACCAATTCTCTATTCCTTGATTTCCATACAACATAAGTAACAAATCTTGTCCCACGTCTGTGGAGAGAAATAAATCAGTTATGTGATCCTAACCATAATGCAAATTATGTATACTTAATGGCCTTCCTATAGTCCACACATTCTCAAGTTTCTCCCAATACTAATACAGTACGTGAATGGCAGAAACTAATTTTTAAGCACTCAAGGAAAGGAATTTATTGGGAGCATTTCAGAAATACACAAAACAAATCTATTGGATCCTACAGAGCCCAGTCTGAAAACCAAGCAGGAACCAGGAATGTTACAGAGTACATCACAGGCACAAACTGGTACACAGTATACACTTGTCACCATCCAGAGTCTGAACTCCAGATCACACCTCTCCATGGGTCCCTCATTTAGGGCTCAATGTTCCTAATTTAATGGTATTCAGAGCACATTGTACCCCTGGCTATCCCAGGGCATTCACAGAAGGATCTGACCTCTTGAGCTTCAGAAGAGAGGGTGTGAGAAGTAATCTCAGGAACAGTTGTCTACCAACACAGTGGACATTCTCACTGAGGGAGAAGGAGGTACTAACAGGCAGGAAGGGCTAGCTAAGTACCAGGCAGGGGCAACCAACCATTCAGCTGGACATAGGCTAAGCAAAAATGTGACAACACACACACTGAGATGAAAAGAAGACAAATGGCCAGCATAGTTCTCCCACTTATGAATCAGACTCTAATACACTTCCATTCAACCAGCAAATGCTTACTATCTACAATTTCCATTCACTGAGAATACAATAACCAAGTGCCTATGGATGATCCCTGCCCTCAAAGAAATAAATAATGACAGGTAATTGTCATAGATATCACTTGCAAGAAAGCACATGTCAGGGGCACTTAATCCAGTCTTGGAGAAAGGATAGAGGAAATGATCTTCAAACTGAAACACAAAGTTAAAAAATAAGTAAATCTGCCTTTCTGCCCAGCACCAGTACTTCTATGTCCACCTCTTGCTACATGTACACAGATGGAATCAGGTCTATCCTGATTTAATTCCAAACATACTTGCCTCTCTTCTAGCCTAGGTCAACAAGAGTTAAATTAACTGGCTTCTATTTTAAGAGGAGACCCAGTCTAGCCCTGAGATAAATTTTGAAGCAAGATCTATGTGATTCTCTCCCATTTCTTTCGATGCCTCTGTTGCTTTCACTCACAACCCAACAGCTCTTCTGTTAGAAACCTTCAAATCTCAAATGCTCACTGTACTTGCACCCATGGGTGAGATGGTCTAAAAGGCCCATATTAAGCACTTATAAGAATTTAGACAAAATGCCAAGGATTTAGCTCAGTGGTGCCTCCACCTGTGTCACAAGCGCAAGGTCCCGAGTTTGATCCCTGGTACCAAAAAAAAAAAAATTACACATAAAAAAGCAAAATTGATTTATGATATTTGTATCATAAAATTAAGCCTTGATGGAGGTGGCTGTGACCTTTAAGGGCATCTCCCATGCAGAAATTTGTAAATAAGGAATTGAATCATTTTCCAAATTCAGGCACCCAGGTGGAGGTCTCTACCACATTTCCTCCACTTGCCCTTTCCAATCTATTCTCCACCTTTTTCTACCCTATTCTATGCAGTCCAAGGTCAACCTGAATGAACTATATCAATGAATGTATTTCTGGTAACAGGAGGGGTAGAGCAGGAGAGTATGGTCAAAATGTTCATTACCTAGCCTTTCTGGCAAATTTTCCAACTTTTCATTGAAGGTCTCAGCTCTCACCAAACAGCCCTATCTCGATTCTGGTTCCTCCGTTTGTTCCTTCCGGTCCTAAGAGTAAGAGATCACCAGTCTTTAGCTTCAGTGCAATATCCTTTAGTTAAACCAAGGTTTATCAACTTCAGTACTATTGGAATCTCAGACAGATAATTGCTTTAGGAGGTTGTGTAGTGCCTTCCAGGACATTTAATAGCATCTTGGTCTCCCCCCAATAGATACTAGTAGTACCCCACCCCCCAATTAGGACAACCAAAAATGTCCCCAGATGTTTTCAAATTTCCATTGGAAGACAGAATCACTCCCTGGTGAAAAAGACTGATCTAAGTACTCTCTTTGCTAAATTTTTCTCAATCCAATCTTTTAAGGAAAAAAATGTACTATTTTTTTCCTACCTGGATCTTCAAATGACAATAAAAGTCTATGGACAAAACTGAGCAAAATTAACATATTAACACATATTTGACCCAATGAAATGTAAATTCCTAAAGGACAGGTGTTGTATGTCTTTGCCTACTGCTGAAGCCTCTCTCCAAGATCATTGTTAAACCCTAATGCACACTCAGTGATTATTTCTTAAATGAATAAATTTAAGTGATAGCTTCTAAAAATAAGAGCATAACTAAAAAACATAAAAGTTTCCACAAAAAATGCATGTATAAAAAGGTAAAAACAATACAGAGGTTCAGTAAATGTAATACAGAGAAAATGAAGCCTTACCCAAAGGCTTCAAGTATTTTATCCTCTCTGTTATGGTGACTCCCACTGCTGAGTAGTCCCTCAGTAGTGTACCCCTAGGACTATGAGTAGGATCATATCAATAGCTTTTATTTGTATCCCAAAGTGATCAAAGCAAACTCCATGAGAAATAAGATAAAGCCTGTCCTGTTCACCATTGTACACCCATTGCCTTGTTCAGTATCTAGTAAATATTTGTCCAGTAAGTGAATCAGTGAATGGACCATCTGATTATGATGTGGCATCTGAGTGACTTAGCAATAAGATCAAAGAATTGGTCTCATGATGATCAATTTGTATGTATTATTTCTTCATGTATATTGATGAGCTGAAATTATAGGACTCATTTGTCCTCTATGCATTATAGTTATGGTAACAACTTCAAAAACAATGATAACTCTTGATTCAAAGAACACTCAGTGGACCAGAACAGGAGAAAATCTAATTCTGGGATATAGAAACTTAACTGAGGTGCAGGGTGATATTGCATTTGTTCTCTGAAAGCACATGACAGCAAAAGTCAAATGAAAATGAAATATCATTATTAGAAACTGATTTGTTTAGCTTATGGTTCTTGTTCCCTACTAGTTTTCTATCACTGTATAATAAATTACCCTCAAAATGAAATGGCTCGGACCACGCACATTTTATTATCTCACAGTTTATATGGGTCAAGAATCTGGTAACAGCATTGCTGATTCTCCACTTCAGGATCTTTTTTTATGCCTCTGATATATTGTGGGTTTTATTCATTTTTTAATTTTAATACTTTTTGTTTTTATTTTTATTAGTACATGTTTGCAGTACATAATGATTACTTTCATCCCAGGGAGTTCATACATGTCTATAACATCTTAATTTCTGCCCCTTCCTCTCCACTACCACTCTCTCCCTCCATCTCTTATAGGCTATAATTCTTACTTCAGTAAGACAGACATCATGTTCTCTAAAGAAAACTGGACCCCAGCCCCTGTCACATGAACACTTTATGATTCCACACCAGAAAGACTGAAGCCCATCCCTTCTTGCATAGGCAACACACGGTCACTATGTCCTCTGTACCAAGAAAAATTGTTTCTACCTTTTCCTATATAGACATCACATGGTTCCCACATCCTCTACTCTAGGGCACCTAGATGGTATCATTCCTTACATGGTTCTCGCACTTGCAAACATCCCCTAGAAGGGGAATGAATTTGTCTCACGTTCATTCATTTGAGAAATATTCATTGAAGAGGTACTGAAGTTCAAAACCGTTTTAGGTAGAGAGGATTCAGCAGTAAACAAAGATACACAATATTCTTCCCTTAGAAATTTACATTGCAGCAGGTCATTGCTACTATTAGTGCCTTGTTTGGCTAAATGGAGACCAGCAAACATGAATTCAAGTTCTAGCAAACCCCTTAACCTCTCTGAATTTTGCATGACACAGCCAAAGCGTAATTCCCAGCAAAATGACTCAGTGAGACACATGAGCAATTAGAAAATTGGAAGAAGCCAGGGAGCTGGTCATCCTGCCTCATAGTAACTTGCCCTGGGCTATACAGGAGCTTAACCTCCAGAACACTACAATCGTTTTTCTTGATTTGGCCTCATTGTTTCTCCATTTGGGAGCCAAATTATAGCTTCATAAAACAGCAGGAGTGCCAGGGAAATTGCTTAAATACAGTAACTATTAAAACTTCAAACTGCTGTGCTAATTAAATTGCCTTATTGCTACAAATTTTGTAATACAAGGCAAGTAAAAATGCCAGTCTCCCTCCTTGGGAAGAGGAAAACATTCCATCCTGGTGATGCTCACATTTGACTCTCAGGCTGACCTCAGCCCAGTGGGGAAGTATCTGCTCCAATCAGCTGCTGAGCTTCCTTCTTCTCCAGGAAGGCTTCTTCCACTCCAGTAGTTAAGGTTACTGGGAGCTGGAGCACAGCAATATAAAACTAAAAAGGCCCACTGAATTAGAATTGGCTGCTAAATGGATCCAAGAGGTCAACTGAGAAGCTCAGAGGACTTTGTGTAAGTAATTGGTTAGTAATACTTGAGTGCCTGGCCATGTAATACATGAAGTCTCCTGTGCATGGGAAAGGGAGCTGGTGTTCAGTCCTGTATATTCTTCCATGAAAAAGATGGACCAAATGAGAAGGACACAATATAAATGGGAAGATTCGAAGTACAGATTTGGGAGCCAGATTGCATAACTCAAACTTGAGTCTAACATTTAATAGCCTTGTACGTTTGAATAGGTTACTCAACCTCTCTATGCCTCTGGGTTCTCATATTCAAGACAAAGCTGATATGAGCAGGTATTTAGGAAGGTTGGATGGGGATTAAGTGAACTAATATACAAGAATCACTTAACACAGGGCCTGGCATAAGTCTATCTGTACTCAGTTTTGGGAGTAGTTACAATTACTAACACTGAACAATATAAAATATATTAAGCCAGAGATTGAAATTCTAGTACTGGTTCTATCTCTAATCTGAAGTAATTTTCTTTCCGTGTCTTTAAATTTATTCATTTGGCAAGGATAAAAAAAAGAAGGAAAAGTTGAATTATGTCTAAAATTCTTTCCAGTACTAAAAGATTATGAGCCTTAGAGTAGTACTCAGTTATGAGTGATATATACAGGCACAGTGCAGCCCAGAGCAGGTCATCGAGAGAGACAGCATTACAGCAAGTATTTACTGAGCACTTAACAGGTACTAGGCATTGCATTAGGCACTAAGTATTGGCCAGGTTCAGTAAGACAGACAGCGATTTGAGTGCAAGTACACTGGACCCATCCCGCAGCTGTACGCCCTGGGCTCTCTTCCCTCTGTCTTTCACTGACTCTCAGAGTCCAGCACACATGCTGAGTGCACAGTCAGAGCTGGAGCATCACACCAAATGAAGATAATTAAAGGATTCGCTAAGGGACAATTTACAAATGGCAGAGCAGTGCATAAGGCAACTTAAAAAGGCCTTCCTCTTTCAAAATCTGTAAGATTTTCCTTGTATCCAGGTATGGTGAGGACAACAGATCAAGAGACAACTGCCACTGCAAACATAGCTTATTACTACAGTACCCAAGAAGAGGGGAATATCATCACATCACGGGGTGGGATGAGGGACATACTGGAGGCACCTTCGTTTGTCAGGAAGCAGAGAAATTGGGAGAAAAATGTGCCCAAGAGCCTTTACTGCATTTCCTAGGGACAAAATGGGCAAGGCAGAGCAAGCAGGCTGGGTAAATTTAGGGTCAGCTACTTTGAATAGTTTTGGTGATTTATAGGAATGTACCCTGCTAGTCTGGTGTCACCCTGTGGTGATCTGGGACAGGAGGACTTTGTCCCTGGCTGCTAAAGCCTGATCAAAGGAGGTAGGTGGTGGTATGGATTTGGCACTGGTGATTTTGCTATCAAAGGTATGCTCTTAGGCAAGTTCTTTACTTTCTCTACAAGTTAGCTAACTCTAGGAGGAGTAATCCCTCCCTTTCCCTGTGTTCACAAAACCCAAGACGTCAATCATCATAAAATACAATAAGTAACCAACATGACTAATACATGCCTATCAGTCTGAAAGAAGGAAATGAGTACCACAACACCAAGAGGGTCACCAAAAATAGAGATGTGCATAGACAGCTATGAGTCAATCAAGAGATGCAGTCAACCCATAGGGGCTTAGCATGAAGGCAGTGGACCATGGAAATAAATACCCAGGCTGTCTAGTTCCCTCCTGCAGTTGGACTTAAAATGTCCCCCAAAGACCAGCTGACAGGCTTTGGGGAAGAGATGGGATCATGAGGGCATGAACTTTATCACTGATGCTTTCACAGCTGAATGGGCATTAGGAGGTGGAGCCTAGTTAAAGAGAGTGGGTCATGGAGGCATGACCTTGGGGACCATCCCCAAATCCCTTCCTCTTGGGCTTTCTCACCCTCTGATGCTGCCAGCCATGAGATGAGCATCTTTGCTCCACCACCCTTCTGCCATGATGTCCTGCTTTGCCTTGGACCCAAAGTAATGGAGCCAGCTAAGCATGGATTTAACTCACTAGAACCATGAGCCAAAATAAACTTTTCCTCCTTTAAGCTATATTTCTCATGTATTTGGTCACAGTGACAAAAAGATGCCTAGCCATTGGCATGATCCAACTAGGAGCCAGAAGGTAAAGCAGGCCATTGCTATGGTCTGCCTGTCAGGGAAGAGAGCAGGATGGAGAAGTAAAGAGTGAGACAAGACAGGTGAATAAAAGACATTAGCACATATGAAAAGAACGCACTTCAGTCACACCAGGAGAGGCTGCAACTGCTTCTGCTTTAAGGAGAGCCTGCAATGGCTGGCTAAAGAAAACTAGGTTGAATGTGCCCTGGAGGTGGAACAGCCAAAGATGAAAGGAGGAATTTATTTCTTCACTCCAACCCTTTGCCTCTCACTTCATTTTAGCACAAATGTGGGACATATCAGGGAGGGGCAGGTATGATTTTATTTCTTTCTTCCCAACAGGAATCCTCTCAGGGCATCTCCTTTAGGTCTTCCAGGACATTTAAGAGCCTATTGTGTTCCAAGAACTGCTTACCTCCCCTCTGTTGCCAGGAAACCTACTGCAGACTGGAGTATCTGACCACTCATGTCACTGCTGTGCCCACATGACCCCAGAGGAAGTGCTGGGCTGATGCCAATGCCCATGGTCAGAGCAGCAGCATGAAAATCTCTGCCCCTGCAACTCACAAGGTTGCCTCAGGACATATCCCCTCAGTGCAGCACAGTAGACAATACTGTTCAGTAATTTTTAAGGCAGCCTACTCTGTGCTCAGCTCTCTGAATGGTGGACTGAGCCACACAAGGCCTCTGTCCATTACAGAATTTATCAAGAAGAGACAGAAATAAACCCATTACCTACAACTGAGCACACGACTTTGTACCTAGGGCTCAGCTGGAGATATAAGGGAAGGCAACAAGGGGTTGATGGGACTCCATTGTGGTGGTGACATACTTTTCTTGGGGGATGACAAAAACATATTCTTACTTTTTGTATATATTAAGCATGGAGAGATATGTGATGTATGAACATATACTTGTGGCATTAAAATTTCATGGGTGGGGGAAAGTTAGGAAATAAAATATCTAAGGGCTTTATAATGAAAGAAAGGTTGAGGAACACTGAATTTACTAAATAGGAGCATGGGGCCACACGCCAGACTAAACTCTAGCTTCTCCCTTTAAATTTTTACCTTTAGACTTTCTTAGCTTACTCAACCTTTCTGCACCTTAGTTTTATCAACTGCAAACTGAAGCTAGTAATAGTACCATCTCCAAGGTACTCTAATTAAAGGAGACAATGCATATAAAGTGCCTAGAAGATTTTCAAAAGGTTCAATAAATGAGTGCTATTATCATTAATGCCTTTAACAAATAATGTCCACCTATAGATACAGAAAGCAGAAAACCCAGCCCTGGCCCATAAGAGGCATTATGAGAAGTGACCAAGCACAAAGCTTCAGCTTCGCAGGCAGCCTGGAGTCTGAACCCTGGATTCACCTGGTGGCAAATCATTTAACTTCATGGAGCCTCAGACTATCCTTCCATGAAGTGGGCAGAATGCCTGCAATGTTTATTGACTGTCCACACTACGGGCCAGATAAGAGGTGCTGGGAATGGATCAGTGAATAGAAACAAATCTCCTCCCTTTTAGAGCTCCTGTTCTAATACATTAGAGAGACAACAAGCACATAGATTAGTAACTGTGCCAGACTGTCAGGAAGTGATGCTTCAAAAAATAACATAAAGCAGAGGAGGCTGAAGAATGGTGATAGGAGGGCTATTAGAACTGCCAGGGGGGAGGGTTTCTTTGAGGAAGTAACATTTGGGCACAGGTGCCAACAGAGTGAAGAATAAATGCTGCAATGATCGATGATGAGAGAAAATAGCAGTCCAAGAAAAGCAGACCCTAAATGCACGCCCCTGAAGGGGAGAACATGCTTGGCCTATTTGAGGCCCAAGTTGTTGAGCAGTGACCAAGGGGCAGTGTGACTGGTAGTGAAGTCAGGAATCAAGACAAGGACTAGGATTCTCACCAGAGTGTGAGAAGAGTTAAGAACAGGGGACCGGTGAAATTTGATTTTCTTACAGTACTGGGAATTGAACCCAAGACATTTACACTGAGCTATATCCCCAGTCCTTTTTTTAAAATTCTTTTTTATTTTAAGCCAATATCTCACTGAGTCACTCACTTTCCAGGCTGGGTTCAAACTTATGATCCTGCTGCCTCAGCCTCCAGAGAGCTGGAATTATAGGTATGTGTCACCACATCTGGTGAAATATGATTGTATGAAAGGATGTCTTTGGCTGCTTTGTGGAGAATAGAGGGTAAGGGCGGGAATGGAAAGCAGTGAGAGCAATTAGGAAGCTACTGATGCCAGTAAAGCACTTACAGTTGGTTCTGACCCACAAATATTCAATTAGTGTGGTCTGAGAAATAATCTACCTGGAAGCAGACAAGAGGAAGAACTCCATCATACGTCCCAATTTCTTGATACTCATGTAAGAACTGAATCCAGGACCAGATAAAACTCTAGTCTCATCCAATGTAGTGTCTCAAAAGCAACCCATTTTCCAGCTCGAGATAGTTCTATGATAAAACCATCATCAATTTCCCAGACTCCTTTTTCAGTAAAGACTTTTCTAAACCTGAGGCAAATGCACTTAATGCTAGTAGTCTCTGCTATTGGAAACAAGAAGAGATCTATGTATTAAGAAGGTATTCATGCAAAGTGACTAGTAGATCAGGAAACTATTTGGAGGTTAAGACTCATACTTCTGAATAGTTTGAGGATAAAACAATTTCATAGCCTGGTTCCTGGAGTACATGATAATCAACATCTCTTGAAAAAAAAATGCATCAGCGAATGAATGAATGGATGAATGAATGTAGACATAGTCCTAGGAAAAACTGCTCAGTGGAGATAGAGACTAAAGCCTGGTTATTAATTTGCCCCCTGGGGCTGATCGTCTTATAATTAGTAAAAGTACAAAGTCTCTTCCTAGTTGTCCTTTTCTGGGATAGAAGAAATCAAATGACACCACTAGGTATAAGACTAACTCTTGGCTGCTTATCTTTAAAATGAATTTGGCCAATCATAGCTTCTTAGGTAATGAGAATTATCGAAAACCAAATTCAATACCTAGACCACATCAGATGATCAATACCTATTTGTCAGTTGAGCTGAAAATCATCTGAATAAAGCTGCTTGTGTAACTTGCATCAAGTTCTGATGGATGAAGCTCCTTTCCAATTCCTTACATGTAGAAAAGACAGTGACTTCCACTTAAAACCATTGTAGGAATGTGATAGTCAAATTAATTCCTTTGTTGCCTTAGGCATACCTTGTTCATCAGGAGTCAGTTTAACTTTTAAAAATTGTTATTTGTATTAGTAATGTTTGCAGTATATAATGGTTACATTCATGAGGAGTCAATTTCAGAAAAGTTCATTTTGACCACATCAACAAGCCTGCAGATGAGCAGTGGTGGAGGAGCCTCCTGGAGTCGTGCCTATTACTCTTAATATTGCAGTCAGTTTCCACCATCTATTCCATCGCAGAGGAAGGAAGAGGATTGATGAGAGAGTACCTCTTAACCATAAAACAACGTGGTAGAATGAAGAAGGTCTTTTAAGATACACCTGTCCAACCTCTCCATCTGGAGCTGGATGGGTCACCGGGGATTAGGTAACTGAGGAGTTCCCCACAGACACCAGTGTCCTTCCAGTGTACACACCTGACCTTGACCCATGAAGGGCTTCGCCCTTCAGTTTCACTCATCTGAAGCCAAGAACAGAATGCCTTTTCCCTGATTTCCATTTAGAGGAAAATGAAAGAAAAAAAAAAACCAGACTTTCACCTCATATCATTTTCATCTTTCATCTTAATTATCACCACCAAAAGTACAGAAATCATTATCTTTACAATGATGAACGTCCAATTAGCATTTCCCATATAAATTTCATATTACAAAGGAGGTTGTAATGGATAATGCAAATGCTAATAGCCTTTTTTCTGAGCTGAAAAATGGAGGTGCTTAACAAAATGAAATTAAATCTGAGCCATTTTCAAACAAGTCAAGAACTTTAATTACTTGATGGGAGAAGTAAAGAGGCAAACTAAAATTTTAAATGGTCATATTTTTAAACAGTTTCCCTTCCCACCACACTGTTCAAGCTATCCCTCTAGACAGCTAAATGGTTGTCTGGTTGTGCTCAATGGGTTTTAAAGTATTTTGAAAATTGTTTAATGTGATTTTTTTCATTAGTGGAACTATATAGCAAGTGGGCAACTTACTCCAAATAAATATTGTTTGTTCTGAGGCATTTAAATTGGTTCCCATCTACCACCATTCTTCACAAAAATAGATCTTACAGGTGATACCATCTCCTGACTAGAACATATTTCTTTGAGCAACAACACAAGATACTGTGATATAATGAAGTACAATCCTAGAACTGTGCAGTCAGATTAAGCTGGCTCCAGTGCTAAGCAACATCCTAGTGGTCATACATTATCATGCTAAAATCCCCAGCTAGAAGCAAGTCCCTCAGGATCCCAGCTGCTATTGAGTCCCAGCTGGCCAGCCTAAGCAGCGGGAGAAGGCCCTGCAGCAGACTCAGAGGGAAATTCCACTCCCTGTGGCCGCTCTCAGCCAAGATGGTGGGACCAGAGGTGTTGCTGGACTCCAACATCTGCCTCTGGGTGGTTCTTCCCATCCTTATCATCACTTTCTCTGTAGGCATGATTCACCACTACATGCCTATACTGTTGCAGAGCAACAAGAAGCTCACCTGGGAACAAGTGTCTGACAGTCAAGTCTTAATTCGAAGCAGAGTCCTCCAGGAAAATGGAAAATACGTTCCCAAACAGTCTTTCTTGATGTGAAAATATTACTTCAACAACCCAGAGGATGGATTTTTCAAAAAACTAAAAGGGACGTAGTGCCACCTTCTCCCATGACTGATCCTATGATGCTCACAGACATGATGAAAGGGAATGAATGTTCTCCCTATGATTCTCATTGGTGGGTGGATCAACATGACATTCTCAGGCTTTGTCACAACCAAGGTCCCATTTCCACTGACTCTCCGTTTCAAGCCCATGCTGCAGCAGGGAATCGAACTCCTCACATTAGATGCATCCTGGGTGAGTTCTGCATCCTGGTACTTGCTCAATGTATTTGGGTTCCAGAGCATTTACTCTCTGATTCTGGCCCAGGATAATGCTGCTGACCAGTCCCAAACGATGCAGGAGCAGATGCCTGGAGCTGCCGTGACCATGCCCTTGGACACCAACAAAGCTTTCAAGACAGAGTGGGAAGCACTGGAGCTGATGGACCACCAGTGGACCCTGGACGATGTTGAAGAGGAGCTTATGACCAAGGACCTCCACTTCGAGGGCATGTTCAAGAAGGAACTGCAGACATCCATCTTCTGAAGCTGGAGCTGGGAGCAGCCATGTCAGGAAACTGGAGTAGCGCTTAACCTTGTACTTTGACTGGAGCCGGAGCCTCTGAGAATGAAGAGGACACAGGGGCTGGCAGGCACATGGCAAGGCTCGCTCTTGTCTGGACTGGGCTCCCTTTCCGTTGGGAACTAGAGGACAAGGAGGAGTGTGCTGGGGACTGGCTATCTACAAAGTATTCTCGATTTCCCTTTTGAATCTAGTAATGAAAGTCAGAGAAAGAGGAAACTCAAGCTACTAATACCATATGAAAACTTAGCAAAAATTCACTCTCTGGAAGAAGCAGTGTCATTTGTAGCTGCTTATGTTCATTCAGCCTGACTTCTAAGCACAGTAACTCGTTTTTGGGGAATCCAAATACCTCTGAGTTTATCTTTAATTTTTTGTTAGTATTTTTAACTTTCTTTATAAAAGTAATGTATTTCACTTCTAAAAATTTAGAAATTATGAGTGAGCAAAATGAATCTCCCTGTATTCTTCACTTTGAGCCTACAGAATAACACAGAAAGCAATATGTCAAAACCTCATCCACATAAACCTTCTCAGCATGAATACTCAGGGCCAGGACAGACTTGGCAGACCTTTCACATCTCAGTGCTGTCCACAGAACATCAGTGACCCTGAGCCACTGCCAGATGTCCAACTGCCTTCGGGGTCATCAAAGACAGTTAAGTAACATGAGTGCTTAGCCAGGCATGGTTACTCGGACCTGTAGTCTCAGCATTTGCAAGGCTGAGATAGGAGGGTCACCATGAGTTTGAGGCCAGCCTGGGCTACATAGTAAATTCAAGGCCAGCCTGCACTACAAAGCAAGACCCTGTCTCAAAAAAAAAAATGTTCTTGATCTGGACTTTATAATATATCAAATCCATTTGCGAATCAGTGGTGCTGTACTGTAAATGGCTGTGCAGGTCACTCTGGACAGGAAAGGATTTACCTATCACTGGCAGAAGGAAGAGAGGGCGTTGCTGGCCAACACACAGACCCAGATGCCCAGCAAAGCCTCTGTCTAGACTCTTGGTCCCAGGGAAGCAGCAGGGTCTCATTTCTGTACTGGGAGGTGGATGTAATTTGCATGTTGAACACTGTAATCAGGAACAAATGACTCTTGACTGAATTAAACCATCCTGTTTTTTCTCCTTGGCTGTGAAAAAAATAATTCTAAAATCCTACAAACCTAGATTGAAAGTCTGGCTTCTCTGCTTATTATCTCTGACAAATAATCTCTGTTGAGATGGGAGGAACTTTTAAATGTTATTATGAAGATGAAATTATATACACACACACACACACACACACACACACACACACATACTGGCTTTAGAACTTGTGGGTAAATTATTTGTTTACTCAATAAATATGTCTTGAACAGCAATACATACCAGAGATCTCGACATGAGAAATATCAAAGAAAATGAACCTCAAAATATTCCTAGAAGATAAACATAATAATAAACAGGTAGAAACATATTGCAAATACTCCTAAAAAGAAAAAAACCAAGTGTTATAGTTTGGATCTAGAATCACCCCTAAAAGACACGTGTTCAGAGTTGGGGCTTTGGAAAAGTGAATGGATCCTGAGGACACTATCGCTGACTTGCTGTTAGGAGGTGAGATCTACTTGGAGGCAGTCACTGGGGGTGTGGCCTGGAAGGGTGTATCTCCCTCCTCGGTTCCTCCCTTCCCTCTCTGTTTCCTGGGCACCATGAGGCAAGCAGCTTTTTTCAGCCAGACCCTTCCACCATGTCCTTCCTACGTTGCAGCCAGCTGACTATAGACTGAGTCCTCTAAAAACTGAGGCAAAATAAACCTCTCCTCCTTAAATTTGTGGGTATCTGGTATCATGTCTCAAAAATGGGAAAGTGACTAGGACACCATGTAAGCAGTATGACTGGAAAAGGGGTGAGTGGAAATAGTTTTCTGGTTGCAATTCTCAATAGAATAAACATGTGTTTTCAAATCTGAAAGTAGAACCAAAATGATGTACTGAAGAATTATAAGATAAATAGATAAATCTGATGCTTGCAAAAAAGGGGGTGGAGCTGAAGGGGAAAAAAGAATTGAGGTGTGTCATGTAACCATACCAATTCCCCATAATGAATGTAATCATAATGTGCTGCAAACATGCACTAATAAAAATTAAAAATGTATAAAAGAATTGAATGAGGGATGTGAGAGAAAGAGAGAAGACAAAGATGACTCCAAAGCTTTTGGCTTCAACAACTACAAGGATACAGCTGGCAAGGATAGGAATAGAAAAGACAGAAAGTGTTGCCAATGGAATTATGTGTATGTGCATGTGTACGACACAGTGAAAAAAAACCCTATTTTACATGACACTCTTTTGAGTTCAGTGTCACAACACTCCCAGTGCCAGCCACACTAGTGGTTGGGCACTGTAGTATAGGCGAGATCAGAAGTTCAATTTCAGACATATTAAGTGTGGAATATCTGCCTGGCATCCTAAGTTCAAATGTCAAGTACACAGATGAATATATAAATATGTAGTTTAAAACCAAAGAGGGATAAATTTGGATGTTGCCAACATGAACCTGGTATTTAAAACCATATGAGATTATGTGACTTTACTATGGAATTTTATATTCAGTAAAATGAATTCACCAATAGAGTTTTGTTGAGCACACACTGAATTCCAAGATCTAGGAATAGATATTATAGCACAAGCTCTTTAGGCAGCCATAGTATAACAGGAAAGACAGAAAAATATCCAATTACAATGCGTTTTATGTATAAAAGTTCAGAAATGTCCTTCTTTGAGAACAAGATGATCGGACAGGTCTTTGAAGCATACTTGAAAGCTTTCCAGGAGGATGGGAGGGGGGGAGGGTCAGAAAAGAAAGCATAATATATATGATATTACAGATGCCCTGGCTTGGATGTGCATTGAGTTTGTCCCCCGAAGGTTTATGTGTTCAGAGCTTGGTCCTCAGTGCAGTGGCACTGGGAGGCCAGGAAGCCTTTGAGAGGTAGGGTTAATGAGAGGGCCTTAGGTTACTGGGGACACTGTACTTGGAAGAGATGAAGGTAGTCCTCGGGAGATGCTGAGTTAGTTTTCATAGAATGAACTGCTACAAAAGCAAGGCTACTCCCTGAATCATTCCCTGGCTTCCTCCCTAGGGATGTGTTCTCTTCCTCCAGCATGGTCACGTCATTGTGGTGCAATCTGTCATGAGGCCTTCATCAGAGCCACGCTGATGCCAACACCACGCTCTCAACCCTCCAGAACTGCGAGCTAAATTAACCTCCTTTCTGTGTAAAGTGACCAGCCTCCAATATTTCACTATAGTAACAAAAACAGACTAGCACAACAAAGAAGTGAAACAACCAGGCAGGTTTCAGAAAACACCAAATATTTGATTGTTCGGGTGCATGACATGAAAAAACAGAAGTGATAAGAAATGAGGTAAAAAATAGCCCACTTATCACCAGCAGACAGGCACTTTAATTTTGGCAGAACCATACGGAGCACATAAAGACAGGCACACTGAGCGAAAACCATGGCTGCTCAGCCATAAATAAGTATAAAATTGAGTCACTTATAGGACAGTGGATGCACCTTGAGCACATAATGCTAAGAGAAAATAAGTCAGACACATACATTTATATATTGCATAGTTTCTCTTATACGAGAAAGTATAAGTAACCAAAGTATAAATAACCTAAAGAGCAAAATAAGAGATAGATTATAGGAAACAGGGCAGATGGGAAGGGGATCTAGGGCAGAGGGAGAGAGGAAGGAGGGAAGGGGAAGAGAATTAAAAAGGATTAAGATATATATATATATATATCCAACTCCTGATGATACATGTATTCATTATATATTGCAATCATGCATTAATTTTTTTTAAAATCTTATTAATTTTGAGTGAAAATATAATTCATAGCCTGAGAAACACACCTACTCATTTGAAAAGTGTTTGGCAAGCCCAGAATAAGGACTAAACCAAGATGTATGTACATTAGATTGATGTAGCCACTTCTACCAAGAATTGGTGGTTCAAAGTTTTTGGCTAAGCATTTTCCTCCCATACACACAGCTGGGAAGCTCTACCTATATATGCTTCTGTGACTCTTCTTAAAAATAAAAACCTTTCCATGATTGACCAACCTGAAAAAAGAAAAAAATATGGCTGTGCAAGAGCCACTGTAAACAAATGCAGCCTGCTGATGCTATTCAAGTTCCACAACTCATTAGAAATATAAATGTGGGAGAGCAATATCCCCTATTTTTAGTTCTCTATCTAAAAAAGGATACCAGTAACCATGCAACATCTGATCAAGTTCCTTCACTGATGTGTAGAGATCTACAAATGAAATAATGAAGTAAAAGCACTAAACTGATATATTTACCCTGATAACAACTTTCATAATTATATCAACTTCATTATTTTGAGCAATGGAAAAAATCAGCCATGCCAAACCGACAAAGGAGAGTCACACTGTAAGTGTATTTGTGGTGGAAAGGAAAAATGGCAGCCCATCTGAGCTTCTCCAACAACAGTATGGGTAGCAGAAATCTGTAACATTTTAGAACCCGCAGAGAACACATACATGGTGAGTTTAGTGGCTTTAAACTATCTTAGCAGTAGAACCCTTTTGTCCTAGAGAATTCTTGAACATAATCTCAACATATCAATTAATAAAAGTAAAACTTCCTATGCGAATCCTGGATTGGAGGAAGGAAAATCAGTTGTGTCCGACTCCCCCATCCTAACTGGCCAGTAGGACACATCCCAGAACTCTAGGGATCCACTGCAGAACAGTGTTGAGACATCTGCTATAAACAATCAAACTCAATCACCTCAGTGTGTAAGTGAGAAGACCAAGGGCCGAGAGGAAGAAGCCCTTTACTAAGAGTCACTGAGTCCCTCAGCTCCCTTTGGCCACAACTTTTGCTGCACGTCTTCTCCCCACAGCACCATTGTCAGCCCCTCACTAGAGTCTGTTCATTTCTCAGTGTTGGGCGGTCATTTTTTTACTGAAAAGAATGTGTATCGAGCACTTATTATTTCCAATATCCAATTGGTAATAGCTTCACACATATAGATAGGCTTATATAATTAATTGAATGCATAGACACATCTTCCCATTTTATTTCCACCCACTATCAAATAGAAAAAGGGAGGTTTGTCAACCCGGAACCTCTGCTGGGGTAAAACAATGAAACATGAGCGGAGTCAAATTTTAAAAATCATAGGCTAGAAGATGTGGGCATTCACCTAACATTTAACAAAAATACCATCTTTCAAGGCCTGAGAGGTGGTGTAACATAATTCTTTAGACAAATCCTGTAGGCAGACCTCTTGGTTTCTGATCTCAGCTCCATACGATGCTGGACATGTTATTTAAACTCTCAGAATCTGTGTCCTCATGCGTAAAACTGAACTGAGAATGAACTTGCTCATGAGGATTAAATGACCTAATATACTGTCACATACTTCTTGGTACATGTGAGTCCATGTACAAAGGCTGGGGAGAGAGAGAAGACTGGCTATCCCAGATGCTGCCATGTAACCAAACTTGTCTTCAGACCTATGACTCTGTTGTACGTGGTGACTCTAAACCTTGAGACTTTCCGGGTTTCAGGGAAAAACTGACTCTTTTAACACCCACTTTTCCTCCTGTGTGCACTTAAGCTGTGATTCTCCCCCCTTGCCCCTTCTGCTTTCTAGTCTTTCTGTGTCCTGAAATTTATTTCAATACCAATGTTTCCCTGCCATATCTTTTTAACTCTCTTTATCATTATGAGTTTATATTTCACACCTGTACTCTATCTGCTAAAATCTTCATCAGAAGCTGAACTATTGAAGAATCAACCCTTATCAAAAGCTGAGATTCTCTCTACCAAGAACACTGCACCAGCAGCCTAGATCAATAACAATTTGAAAACAGCAAAACTCACCTGGTTAACATTAATTGTCATATGGCGACCAAGTAAATCCCTATTAAATGTCTTACCTACCTTAAATCACTCTTACACATAACCGTGCACCCCAAGTCCTTTCTACCCACCTCCAAAATACATGCACTCTCGTGCTGTAAGACTTCCTAGTTGCCATCAATAAAAAGTCTATGCCCTCCAATATGGAATTCTTAACTGGCAAAAAGCCAAACATCAAAATTGTTATTCAAGGAAAACAGGCTCCCATTACTGTTCCATCCTTCTTCTCACCTCACTTCCCTCAACCCCAAGCCTTGATACAGTTTTATCGGGGAGGAGGGGAGAAGGCAAAGAACAAAGACAGGGGAAAGAATCTGTTACATTGCATCTTAGGAACCCTACGCCCCAAGATAACTGTGCAAGCTGTGAGAGTGGAAAACCAGCAGGGACAAAATAGAATGAGACTGAACTGAATTACCCTTATTCATTTTCCCATAGAGCCAAAGACTACTCATTCATAGTCATTAAATGCAATCAATATTCTACAATGGAACCATCAATTGCTATGTATCTGACATAAATAGCCAACACACTAAATCCAAACTAAGAAACAGGCTTGGTTTTCAGACACTGGTGTGAAACTCCTATCTGACAGTACGGTAGAGACTTAATTTCCCCAGTGAGTCAGTCACCACACTGCATTATGAGCATCATTTTATACAATCATATTTGCAATCCCTCCTACCCCCTCATTTACATTGTTCCTAAAATCCAATTCACATCTATTTTCTAACAATTGATAAAAAGTTATATTCTGTTTTCTTTTTCTTCCAGATTACAGCTAATGCAAATGAAAATGATTTCTTACCTATAAATATCTATCAAGAGTTTGGTTTCCTGTACCTTTCAAAATAAATCCAAAGAAACCCAGGACCTCCAACAACAGATGGAGGACTGACCACATACCTGTAGCTGTCATTTCTCCTATGATTCTTGAAATGATAATAAAGGAATCAAAACTACATATTCATAATGACAAAGAATAAGAAAGGATGGCAGTAAGCAATATTACAATAAATGGCTGGAAGTATAAAGAACAAGAGGCAGTAGGAGCAGGAGAACTGTCACAGCTTTAAGGAATGCATAAGGAAAAGTAGATATTAAAAGGCTAATTTTTCACTGAAACGCAGAAAGTCTTAAGGTTTGGAGTCACCAGATACAAATGATGCTAGCAGAGAGTCACAGATCTGAAAACAAGAAGATTGTCTACATGTCAGCATTTGTAAGAATCAATCTCTCCATTACATACACACACACACACACACACACACACACACACACACACACCCTCCAGAAGAAGACTTGAGTTTGTATGTTGAAAGGACACCCTGAGTGGCCAGGATAACAAATAACAAAAGACCTACACCAGGGGGACACATCATCAGTGTGAAATTCCAGAACATCAATAACAAAGAGTGGCCGGGGATTTAGCTCAATGGTTCCACTGCCTGCCTCGCAAGTGCAAGGACCTGAGTTAGATCCCCGGTACCAATAATAATAATAATAATAAAATAAATAGTGGCTTCTACAAGTCTCAAGGGTGAAATGTGTCAGAGTGGACCAAGAAACACATCTCAAAAGCACAGCAAGTTGCCTGATGGAAAGACATAGTGAATATCATCAAAGTAAGACCCTCCAATTTGTTAATTTGTTTTTTATGTGGTGTAAAACAATTCAAGTATAAAAGTGCAAACAGAACTCTATGGATTTGCAATAATTATACAAATATTATTTCTGCAAATATTTCCTCAAGAAATTCCTGTAGACTAATATTCAGACAACAAAGTGATTACAAAGAAATGGACATAAAGCCTAAAGATGAGCACAAATAGGTATTTGCCTCATAAAACTGTTTCAACGATGATTATAAAGGAGACAGATATTGGATGTAGGCTCTTGCAATGTAGATAAAACCAAAACTAACACAGAATGGAGAGAGTCTTTGAAAAATAGATTGAGGCCACTAATAACCTTATACACACTAACTGGAACAATAATGAACAAACATTACTTTTAAACAATACTTGCTATAATCGGAGAGTGGAAAGGGAAGGTTACTAGCTAATTTTAATATTGTTTATAGCTGAGGACCAATAAAAGTAGACCAAGAAGAAAGAGGACTAAGAGCACTATGGAAAGTTATTCATATAAAAGTTACAAAAATACAAAATTCCCAAAAGCAGAGAAAAAATACAATAAGAGAGATCAGGTATATTTTTAAATTATATAATAAAATACTTTACATATGTGCACACTTATGTGTGTAAGGGCATGTCTATATTTAAAAGTTTTAAACACACTTTTTTAAAGATTGCCTATAAAGAAGAGAAGGATAAGTTGGAAGAAACAAGATTTGAACCTGGAATTTTTTTATTATAAAATTACAATGATTATGGGGAGTCAGGACATAATACGCCTTAATTCTGTAAAAAATTATAAAAATAGAGCTTTTGCAAAGTGGAAGGGGACCAAGAGTTGGAAGGAGCACGGAGAGAGATGAAGAATGGGAGTAGAATTCTTATGTTTTATATGGTATAGTAGACTTTGGAACAGTGTAAAAATTTTACAATTATGAAACAAAATTAAACTAAAATAATTCCTAAGAGTAAAAACCAAATGAAACAAATTAGTTTAACAGTATACAGCTAGAAGCATAATTACCAAGGAAGAATAATTTCAATTCCTTTAAATCATTGAAACTTAGCTGTTGATTCTTAGTGAGATATAAGCAAAGAACAAAAAAGCTTTAGATTATTTATTCATCATATTATTGGTGTAGGGTTGTTATTGTCAGAATAAGGCTGATTGTGTATAGTGTGGGATAAAATAAACTAGTTAACTATAAAGTAACTAGTTGCTATAGTGTTATCATTAAGCATCTGGATTTTCATCACGGATGAAAGTGTACAGTTATACAATTGGTAAGATTAAATAAAACCAACATAATCTTAAATGCAAATGTAAAGAATCAGTATAAGTTTATGAAATATTTTTTCTCTAAAAATTAAAAATATATATTCCCTAGACCCCTGTAAAGGCCTAGAAGCAATAAATCAATCAGTGGTAATGAGCTATCACACTATCCAAACTGTTCTCCAAGAGGCAGGAATCCTGAAAGCAACCAGGCATAAGTTTTCCATCTTGTCACTGGAAACAGTCAGAATACAAGGATGATGTCAAAAAGACTAAGGAACCAAATTGGGTAATTTAGTACTGGCCAAAGATGGAACCTTGAGCATCTACAAGGATAATAATGGCAATTACTCACATATGTACATTTGAATGCATGTGATCATAATTATATAGCAGAACTTTCCTGGGTAAATAAAGAGAAAAATAAAAAACAGTTACCCTGCCTTAAGCCAGTGAAAATTCTCAAGTCGTATGATAGAACTACACTACAGAAAAGTCAAGTTGACAAAGTCCAAAAATCCAGCAGAGTTGAAAAGAATCTATGTTAGTATGATCACCTCAAGCCTTTAACCGTTTTAGCATTAGAAGTCCTACATCCCAGAGAAACTCTCAGTCCCAACAAACCAGTAAAGTTAGTCACACAGTCTATGAAAACATTCCCAAGGCCAAAAGCTCCCACAAGCTTAGGCTATGACAACTAACCTCATACTTGCTTGAAGTCCCAACTTTTACTCTCACAAATGGATCTTCATTCATTTTAAAGGGAATGTGTACTGAATTATAATTTTCACATAATAGTTTATTTTGACTCATAATAATAATAGCTTCTAATCATAGAGAAGCTATAGTCTGCCATGCATTATAGAAGCATTTTAGAAGTAATTTTTTATTGAATCCTCATGCAAACTATATGATACTTACTATCTTTAGTTCCATCTGCAGAGGAGAAAACTGAAGTTCCCACGGGTTGACTTAATTTCCCAAGGTGACCTACCTCATAAGTAACAGAATCTGAATTAGAATTTAGGTCTGTCGGATTCCAAAGCCTCTCCTTTTCACCATTAAACAATAATATCTCTTGTTTACACTCTCCACCGAGCAACTAATCCAATCATCACTAGTCCAAAATTAAACATAGAATCTTAAAGTTCTCCACCGTCTCCAAGTTTGAGAATTTTGGGGTAGATTCAAATATAGAATATAAATAAGGACTATTATTCTCCAAGCTACCAAATCTAAGTCTACAGCAGCCAATATCAATTTAATTTTGCTTTATGGAAGACTCAAAGCATAGGTCTTTATAGCCTATAAATCCAATTGATGTTTGCCTCAAGAAGCCCAAAAGATTGTAGGGAAAGGTACTAAAGTTTTACTACTCACACAGATAAATATGGAATTGCAAATTTCTCAGCAGGAAACAACAAAAAAAAACTGACAAGTGAGAATCAGCAGCAAAGGAAGCTCCTCCAAATTCAGCTATTGATATATCTTAATATGACTGGCAAGTCTCTACAATAATGGAGGCAGAAAGTTAAACAAAGAAACATCTTTCATGTTCCTGAGAGGCAAAGATCCATTTTCTAAAATACAGTCTTTGCAGAAATCAATAGGATTCACTCCTCACCACACTATATTGAAGACTACTGGTAGAGAAATCAAACTCTGACCTCTAGAACTCTATTCTACTGGAATTGCAGTCCTAGGTACATTCATTGAGAATAGGTCTGTGATAAGTTATTAGGGAGAATAAAATCTATTCATTAAACAAACATGTGGAAGTCTGCATATATAATTCAGAAGTGTGCAGGTTTTGGAGCCAAACAGTCCCAGGAATGCATCTAAGCTCTTCCAGGTAGTAGTAATAATTAGTTATTATTACTGCTAACATTTATTATAATTTAATGTGTGCCAAGCACTATAATAAGTATTTGAATTATGTTCTCCAAAAGGTCACACAGGTCATAAGTGATTCTAACATAGGTCTGTCTGACTTTAAAATCCATTCTCCACCCCAGAAGTACCTTCTTACAGATGCCTTCGGTCTCTCAGCACTTCCAGAAAGACTGAATTCCTCTCTCTTTATGCTTCCCACCAGCCCCTCACTTTTCTCCAATGCACTTATTTGATATGGGAATTTGAGAAATTACTCTGAAGCTTTGACTTCTCCATCTTCAAAGTGTAGACAGAAATGCTTGCCTCCTGGGATTGTTGAAAGAATTATATAACTCATGCCCCAACAGAAGACTTACCTTATAGTGGGATTTTGAGAAATGCTATTTACTGTTGTATATAACTATTCCAGGTAGTAATGTGAAAAATCAAAAATGATAAAGCCCAGCCTTCAACTGTAGGCTGTTTACAATCTATTTTACTTCACCCCTAATGGGAAGCAAGTATGATGAGTTTTGTAGCCAAGCCTTGATATCTATGTTAGGACAAAACTCTAGGTGAAATGACATATGAATTTAACACAACGCAATGTTTCATTTGTCTTTAAGTCTTCAGCTTGTGTACTGCTCTCCCTTAACTAACTTTCAACTCGAGAGGAAAAAAATAACCTCCTACATCTTACCCTAGGACTTAGTGTCAACCAATGGAAATGCACCCAGCTTTCAGGCAACACCACCAACTTTGCTAAGCAGCTTCCTAGAACACAGATTACACTTGGGCTTTAAAATGGTTTACCAGAAGCCCAACAAAGACATTGTCATGTCTTACTCAAGGGACATATTAACCACCCTGTGCATAATGTGATCACTGGGGAAGAAAGCATGTGACTTTTCTCTGACTCCATTTACTCAACTATAAAATGAGGCAGTAGAGCAAGCCAATTCCTAGGTGTTTTCCTAGCTGTAAAGGAACTCTAGTGTAATATGCAAGTAGATGATTTTATTTTTAAATGAGAACTTTTACTAATTTCCCAGGCTCCTCAGTGCTACTCATCACATTTCTCATTGTGACTGACAAACATCTAAATTCACCATCTCCTAAAGGTAAACTTTCAAAATGCAGTGTGTCCCCATCCATTAAGAAAAAAGTTATAACCTATTTGTTATCAATGTAGTTAAAATGCAAAATCTACCCCCCCAAAAAAAACCCCAAAAAATGCAAAATCTCCCAATGTTTTTTCCCGATTTGAATATGATTAAAACAATTAAAATATTATCACTCTTGCTGCTAGCTCTCTGACATACTTTGCTGAGCAGAAGAAGGGTGAAATTATGATCTTTCCACTGAAAATTGTTCACATGGGGGTCAGTTAATGTACTTGTCATGCCATAAAATTAGGTTGAGAATTACTGATCTACTGGGTCAGCAGCTTTGAGGAAAAAGTGAAAGAGCTGTTTATCCTCAGCCAGAACATTAAGATATATATCTGTGGCGGTCTATTAAATCACAATGTCCTCTTCTTATGCATTAATTCTAATTACAGCATAATAAGTCAATTATTGAGATTCTGGATTCAGTTTCAAATATTATTCTCACACTATCTTTCCTCTTGTACCCATTATGCTTCTGAGTTTTCTTCTCCATCCACCAGTGAAAGGTCATTTAATTATTAAACTCATATCACATGTAACTAGGAAGGAGAATCTTCTACTGCTTCTGGCATTCTAAAGCCAATGATTAATAATTGTGCAATTCCTGAAAACAATTTCATTGCTGAATGTATATCATCATTGATTAATTCATTAATCCAAATAGTTATTAAGTATGTACTAGTTGTCTAATCCTACACTGGGCATTTATAAGGCTTATAAAGATGAATTAAATCAATACCACACCTTTTGGTAATTTGTAACTCAAACTTTAAAAGATAGTATATTAAACATTACCAAACTATATGCCATAGGAAAAAGTAGTAAAGCAAAAGCTTAAAACTTCCAGTCTTGGAGACAACTTAGGGTTGAATTCTAGCTCTGATTCTGGACAGCTTTCTGACTAAGAAGGAAAGACAGCAACCAATGTGACAATTGCTATTACTGGACAGTACTGGGTCAGGATGGTTGATGGTGGGAGTTGTTGGGGTAAAGGCTGTGTGAGTGCTGAGGGGAGTACGGTGGCTGATAAAAGTGGAGTGTGTACGAAGTGCCCCCACATTCTAATTAGGGAGGGACTAATTCCAACCGAAATGATCAACATGAGCCTTGTGCAAAAGGTGGCATTCCAACCTGGCCTAGAAGGATGAGTAATTATGGGTATATGGAGGTAAACCAGAGAAAGGACATTACAGGCAAAAGAGAGGGGAGTGTGAGGTGTGTGTCCTGAAATCACAAGCAATTCAATCTAACTAAAAGACAGAGACAGAAATAAAGTTGGAAAGAAAGGCACAGGTCAGACTGTGAAGAATTTTAAACTCCAATTTAGGTAAAGGATTTTAATTTTAATTGGCATGGGCATTCACAAGAAACCTAGGAGTTCTGCTGAAGGGAAGGTAATCTTTGCAAGTAAGGCTTAAGTCCCAATACAATGTGATATTTTAATAAATTTCTATTTCTGTTATCACAGGAAAATCAATAACTATACAGTGTATTTCATGCTGGAATTGTGCCTGTTTTCTGTCAACCATAGAGAAATGGCTTCTGGCAACTAGAAACATAAGTTGGGGGAAAATGTGTTTATTGATGCTTAGTTTAATTTATTGCTGCTTCTAGGGCTTGACAGAAAGAGAAAGCAAGCTTAGAGGAAAACGGCAAGTGTGGTAACATGGCCCAGATCATTTTAAGGAGCCACAGAAGTGTTCTGTTCTCCTCAAACTATTAAGATACAATATCAAGTTACTACTGAAGCAGGCCCTTCAAGGATTTAGAAATGGAAAGAGATTCATGAAATAAGAACCTGAGGCCATCAAATCAGGATACCTATGAGCAGTTACCCACTTTTTCAAGTGGCAACTAATTAAATTAAAATGTTCAGAGGGAAAAAATTCGAAAATTCTAAAACTTCATAAAGCACTTCAGTTACATACTGTTACTTTACTACTGGGTATCCTAGCCAGGACTCTTTCAGCTACAACAGAAACTAAACTCAAACCATCTTAAACTGAAAAAAATTAACCCACATAGCTATAATTCCCAAGAATTCAGATATAGATAATTCTATAATGCCTTCCTGAGTCATTTTTGCCATTGCTTAGCTCTGTATTCTTCTGGGTCAGATTCATCCTCAGATAGAATTTCTTCTTAAGGAGTTAAGAATGACCGCAATAATTCCAGGTTGTTTGACCTTCATGGCTCATGATACCTCCCATAAGAAAATATAAATATCATGTTTCTGTTAGTGTCACATACTGAGTTTCATGGAAGTGCTATGATTGATCATACATAAGATAAGTGACCGTTTTTTGGATCAAGCATCACGGTCAGTCAGAAAGAATTTAGGCTGAACACCTCTATTATTAACCACCAAATGCTTTATCATATTAACTTTAATGTCTAAGTTTAGCATAAGAGAAGTTTATTTCTTGATCATGCACTAGTTCATGTTCCTAACTGGCAGAGGACAGCTCTGCTCCATGCAATCATTGAGGGTCTAGGTAGGTACTTTATGCATATTGGAAAATAAAAGATTCTTGAGGGAGGAAATCCAGGTGGTGGGGAATGATCTCATGGTGACCAATTCAAAGTGAACTCTCAAGGCCATGGTCAAGAAATCATGCAACTGCCACCTCCACAAAGTGAGCCAGACGGGCTCCATAACCAGATGTGTAGCTGGCCCAGTTGGGGCATCATGCTGTCTTATTGTTCTGGGCAGACTGAAGATATTTCCATTGCTAGCAAGATGCTGGGATGGATCAAGACTGGCACACCTTGCCCATCTGAATGTTTGGCCAAGTACAACTAGCTCCTCTGTACTGAACAGGAAGTGGACAGAGAAGCTACATCTGCTAACAGGAACTTCAAAAATCTCCTGGCCAAGTAAGCTGAGGGCAGGCAAGTCCTGAGCCCTTTAGTCACTGGCTGACCCCTGAAGTCAGCTTGGGTAGTTCAAGGGCCCCAACCATAATTACAGGAGCCTCAGATAGTCAGCTCCTCTCTCCTACCACTCTGAAGTCCTCACTACTTCATTAGACTTTCTAGAAGCCAAGTTTGACCACCTACAACCTTTTGGAAACCCAAGCTCTTTAATCACATGATTGGCTCAAGTCATGATTCTTTTCACCTCACTTCCATCAAATGCCTGGAGTCATGTGTATCTCTAGTGTAATCCCTGGTGGCCACAGGTAGGCTCCCTAGTGGTTTCATGTGCAAAATAAAAATATCTCAAAATTCCCCATAAGGGGAGAAAATGACATAGTCTGATTTATTTGTTTTATAAATAAAAGGACAGAATATGACAATGTTAGTTCACTAATACCTTGTTCAAAGAGCAAAGTTTTAGACCCAGAGCAGTAACTTGCTTACCACACAACCAAGGATTCTGTTCTTCATTTTACCTGAGATTCCTCTTCCTCAATTGTAAAATGTCAGTCCCCTGCTCCAAATCTTTACTTTTTAACTATCTAAACAGTGTATAAAGATACTGTATCCAGTATCAATGTAAAAATGAATTTATGTCTCCAAAAATAGAGTCAAGACTCATTATGACGTAGTAGAACAGAGGGAATAAAAAACTATGAGTGTTTAATCTTAGTCTACTTGGATATCAAGATGGATAGTGCTGTTCTCACAAGATAGAAATAATGTTCCATCCACCCACATCTTGACATAAGAACATGGATAGGTATGGTGTTGTGATGAGAGAGTGAAAAGTTATTGTAATTTGAAAGCTTCTATAATCTCATAAAACCCTTATTCTTTAAGTCAAGCTTCAACTAGGAAATTATACCAGTGAGATTCCCTAAAATTCTAGCTGCCAAAAAATTTCTTATTTATCTTATGACTACAATGAATTATAATTGCAGTACTGTTAAGACCAGGAAGTGCTCCTGGTTCTGAAGAACATAGATGTTAGACCTGTACACTCCCCTGTGTAGCATAGATTTCACACAAACAAATGTTCAAGGAGTGGAGGAAGTGAGAGAAGGGAGTCAAGGATGGAGGGGAAAAGAAAGGAAGGAAGAGACGGAGGGGAAGAAGGAAGGAGGGATGGTGAAAGAAAGGAAGGGGAGAAAGAGGCTAAGTTTAAGGTTTTATAATGTTTGAAAATTCTTGCTTCAATACTTACACACACACACACACACACACACACACACACACAGAGCTACTCACTTATCCTTTGCTATAATAATAAATATTCCTTTATACCCAAGGAAACTGCTTTCAGCAACATTCCCAATCAACTGTTTCCAGCAGTCTTCTCTACAATGGTGTTGTAGAAGATAAAAAGCCTTCATTAAATATAATCTCATCTTCTAGCACCTATTTTGCCCAGATGACATTCCCACATGTGTTTATAATGATGACTTCTCAGTAGAAAAATACTTTGTCAATGATAATCACCTCTGTAACACTTAAGTATCAGTCAGGCCAGATTAAAGGCTATCACAACTCCAAAATATCAATGGCTTAACCCAACAATAAGCAGTTTCTCAATCGCAGTCCACGATTGGTTACTCATGGGGAAAATGGGTCCTTCCGGCACTCAACTGTCTTCTATCTTGGGTCTTCACTGTTCCCTAAGTCCGTGGGATCCTCCCAATCAGCTGTAAATTAGAGACAAAGAATAGAGAATCATTCACGCAAGTTGGGTGCCTTACTCAGGTTTCTCATCACTGGGACACAATACCTGACACTCACAACTTAAAGGAAGTGAAGTATATTTGGGCTCATAGTTTTAGTTGGTTCAGTGCATGATTGGATGGCTCCAAAGCCACACTGGAAGAATAGCATAACGGAAGAGAGAAGTAGAAGAAAGCTGCTCAATCCATGAAAGATAATAACCAGAGAGAGAAAAGGAAACTGAGAACAAATTCTTAATAGTTCCACCATTGCTGAAAAGTCCAAATCCAAAGACTCCTCTGACACTCATGGTGAACCCTTAGCTGTAAGCCCCTGTAAAAGTCAAAAAGAAAGTTAAATGCTTTCAATATACATGGCACAGGGTAAACATTCCTATTCCAAAAGGAAGAAATAGGGGAATAGGAATAAATCAGATCAAAGCAAGACTAAAAGCCAGGAGGGCAGACTTTAAATCTCCATGTAGGTCTATGTCTGGTCCCTGGGCAAAGAGTGGAAAGTTGTTAACTCCAAAGAATGTGGGTGGTCCTGCCCCTTTGGCCTTCATAATTGTAGCCTACATGACCTCTATTTTAGGCTGAGTCTGCTCATTGCCTATAATTTTCCTCAGCAAATGTTCCAAATTCCTGGCATCTCCAACTTCCTAGGGTCTCCACAGGACCTTCAGCTTTATTTTCACAGCTTCATGCATTGGCCTCTCAGAGGCAGATTGTCCAGTGAGCCAGACCTTCCTTTAAAATCTTGGCAAAAGCCTCCAAAACTCCACTAGTCATGCATTCTGTAAAACCAACACCATGTGGTTGACACCAAAGTTTGCCACCAACTTGGGCAGTAATCTAGCCCCCTGGGTCCATGTTGGCAATGACTTTTGGATACCTGGATGGCTAAACTTGGGCAAACACTTGCCTAGGGACCTCTAAATGAGCAGGGTATTCTCAGGCTCTCTTCTAAAACCAAAGTCGTTCCACAGTTCCCTTTTACACCCTTGACCCTGTGATAGGTAGGATTTGGACAATTTTTGAGATATCTCTAATCCATCTTTTCTATTTGTTCTGATGCAAAGTACTTAGCTTCTCTTATTTTATTTTAATCTTTTCAGTTGCCAAGTTCTTTGGCCCCAACTTAATAGGTGCTTCCTTTCTTCATGCATATGTCTCCTTCACAATGGCTATCCTAACCCAGACACTTTGTGGTCATTAAGTATAAATGCTACAGGTAAGTCTCTCCAAGCCCTAGTTCATATTTCCAGAAAGGAAACTCCATTGCATCCCTCCAGTTTTAAAAGTCATCTACACATATTCTATGCTGAAGATCTGCCACCCCCAGAGTTTCTCATTCCTGGCTGAATTCACTGTGTTGCTGTTGGTGAGGCCTGTAGTTTACTGCCTAGTTGTTGAGATTCTAGAGAACCAAACCACTCTCCTCTGAAAACTCTAACTTATTTAGCCCAGCACAAGAAGGTTAATCAGCATTGGATTAGGGTGACTGCTTCCTACATTGTGGGGATATATACATGCTGAAATATTGAAAGAACGGTACTTGGGGGAATGTGATTGGAAAATAAATGACAAATGTGAGAAATAGGGAGCCAGAAGCTCAAAGAATGATGTATCTAAGAGTCACAGCTCCCTAGCAGCTTTAATTTTTGCTACTACCAAGATACATTCACTCAGCATTTCCTAGGTAACCATTAGATACTGTGGAATTTACCTCCAATTACCTTTTTATTTCACCTAGTTCAAAAGAGTTTTTACTCTTCTTTGCAAGAATCAGGTTCTTTTTGGTCAACTTACAACATACAGACCACAATGGAAAGACCTGCCCAACCCAATAAATGCAATGTCTCCAAGACAGAGCAAAAGGACAGAGTCTGATTCTAGAAAACTCTTGAAGGTCCTCCTGGTGACTTGGAACAATCTTCTTAGAAAAAAAGATCAAGTAAGGAAATAAAGAAAATGAAAAAAGATTCCTCTCTGGTCCTTCAGAAAAAGTGGACATGCAGGCATGTGTTCCCTCCTGTATTAGAAGAGGCAGAAACATGGAGTGAGAGAAGATGACTCCTTTCTACTGAGTCATCATAGACTGCAGATGGGGAAGGGTCCTGGCCTTTGCTTCCATGAGCTTCTAAGATTCACAGAGGAACAAAACTCTTGCCTTCTAAAGAGACTCAAAGCAGTGCCAGGCAGAGAAATAAGGAAGAAGTTTGCTGTGGCATGTCAATCTCCATGTAAGATTTCTATTGTATTTTCCTGTGGCTGCTAAATTGAAATCCATAAAATGAGGCAGCTGGTATCCAGGTGAATTTCAACACCAAAAAAGGTATCAATCAAAAGAAACCAAGTAATTGGCATGGCTAACTTATGGAAAGGCACTGGGAAGGTGTTCACAGTCAACACCCCTTCCGCTAGACCTCAGAATAAAAACTCTTTCTTGGAGGGTCAGGAAAGTATATGACTTTCCCTTACATGTTCTGTCTATAATTAGTGTATAAAAGTCTTTAATCCATGTGCACTGCAAGAGTCAGTAGTGCTTCAGTTTACAAACTTAATTTGCTTTACAATTTTGGGGAAGATTGCTGTGGTTGTGTCTGTCACCCAATGCAATTTGCATTCAGAAGCAAATTTTGCCAAAGGCTATCATTTCTGAACTGAACTGTTTGTAAACAGAAGCATTCTTGAACCAAGATATTACTGTTCTTCTGGCTCCTCCTCATCTCCCACACTTTTTCAGTTGAAATGTCCCCTCCTCAAACATCCTTTCTAAGGTACAGCCATTCCCTAGGTCGGTGGTGGCGAACCTAAGGCACATGTGCTGCAGCGAGCACACAGAGCCCACTCCATGGGCATGTGAGCCAAGTCCAGCATCAACCCAGAAGCTGAGCATTCAGGTTTAACTGCAGTGTTGGCATTTGGGAATAAATAAGTGGGAATGGGGTTGTAGTTTTGGCACTTGGTCTCTACCAGGTTTGCCATCACTGCCCTAGGTGATGCAAAATCCAAACTCATTAACCTGAAAATAGAAGAGGGACTATTAGAGAAGGTAAGAGGACTGGGGAAAGGAGAAGAGAGGAGAGGGCAAGCTAGGGTGGCGTACAGGAAAGGTATGATCAAAGCACACTACTGAATATGCATTTATGGAATTTTTACAGTGAAAATATTAATTTATACAATTAGAATATTTATAGTTTAAAATCTAATCTCATGGCTTAAGAACCCATCTGTTTCAGATAGATCCCAAATGTGCATCTCTAGCTCCAACCTCTCAACTGAACTCGAGCCTAAAGAATCTGTTCACTAATTGACATCTGTATGATAGTATCTGTAAGCCAAATATGCCCAAACCTAAGTTTCTTATCTTTCTCCAAATATAATACTCCCATAGACCTTTCCATTTAATAATGGCTACCCTATCCCTCAAGATGTTCACTGCAAAACTTGAGTCATCTTTATCACTTTTCTCTTAAAAACCCAGAACCAAGCAGGCAGAAAACTGTGGTAGCACTGCCTTCAATATATATGACCACTGTTACCACCACAACCTTCCTGGACCAAGTCACTCTCAAGCCATACCTGGATCATCGCAGCTACCTCCCAACGTATCTATCTGTCTCTGCCCTTGGCCCTTTAGCATCTACTCTCCAGACAACCACCGAAGGTCCTCTAGAAACATGAAACTAGTCCTCTCCCCTGTTCCAAACCAGCAATTGTCTTCTTAGATCACTAAAATAAGACCAAAATTCTTGCCAATGGCCTAAAAAACTTCATTACATAAGCAACATCTGGCCATATCGTGCCTCAATCCTACACATTCTCTTCTGTACAACCTCACTGGACTCTGCTCTTCCCGGAAACAAATATGCAGGCTTCTACCTCAGGCAGGGTCTTTGTGCTTGATGTTCCTCTTCCTGGAATGCTCCTTCCTAAATTTTCAATATGGCTCACTTCCTTGTGCCATTTCATTTTATATATAACATCCTATATGAGATAACTACTCCCACCCAAGACTCTTGATTCATTTATTGTACTTTATTTTTTTCTTGTATGGCAACTTCACCATCTTACATACCAAGATGATTTTATTTCTCTCCATAATAACATAAACTTTGTTTAATTTGCTACTCTGTACACAACACCTAGAAGAGTCTCTGGGGCATAGTGATTTCTCAGTGAGGAGAATGCAAGTCTCCTGTGTGACTTAATTGTCTTGAGAGCTAGTAACAGAATTTCTCTTAGAAAGGGAACTAACACTGTTGGCAAAAGACCTTGACAAGTATTCTTGTAATTGATTTTCAGTTAAATTTATTTTAAATGATATCTAAAAACATAAAACATACATATTAATGGGGTGATATGTGATGTTTTCATAAATCTTTCGGATAGAAGATGAAGTCTTGGAGTCATGGGTATAAGCAAGAGCCAAAGAAAAAGAGGAGAAAATTGTGAGATAATATGAAATATTCCTTTTTTTTCCTGAGTGGGCAAAAGGGACAGGTTAGGTATCACTGGGCTAGGAGAATAGTGTTAACACAAGGACCAAGCAAGGGAAAGTGGATAATGTGGGGGGAAAATAAGATATGAGGTGAAAAAAGAAGTCTATTAGAAGCAGGGCCCAATAGTCTCTTTAAAGTTGTTTAGTTAAACCTCCCATGTGTCCATAGTGCATAAGTCTGTCAAGATGGCCTTCTGTGAGTAATTTTACGTAGAATATAAAGGGCTGACATTTCTGCTAGGTCCTTACAGTGCAGAAAGGAGACACCATGAAGGGCACAAAATAATCCAAAAGCTAAAACAGCAGAAAGTTAAGGGCCAGATATGCCCATGCAACTAAAAAACACCCTTTCACATTCAGATCTATAATATTCAAACACATCCCAGGAAGGAATTGCATTTTCCCAGAAATTTGAACCAATTTTATCTAGACCTCCAGGGGCAGGAAGTCCAAAGCTGGCATTTGGACTCCATGTAGATTTAGTTGGGACAGATAAAGTATAAATGCTTTTTGAAAATATTCCAGGAGTCGCGCGGAAAACGCCGAATCAGCCCGCTGCAGACAGGCAGGTCTGCGGACGCCCTACGGAGGTCACGAGTCGGGCGGAACAAGCTAATCAGCCCGCGCCCCAGCAGCAATCCACTGGACACCCCCCACCCCACCCTGCTCCTCTGGCCTCTTCTCTGTATAGCCACCTAGTTCCACACTACAAAGACGCAGAGGACACCGGACCACCAGACCACTGTACTGGGTAAGTTGGAGTCATCTTTACCTCCCATCAGGACCGGGACTATCTTCAGGGTAAGGGCAGCTGGAACCTCCAATGCAACTCTGCAAAGTTCAACCCTACGCGAGGACAGGGAGCTCAACTTGGGACTTGCAACCAGAAATCTGCCTGAATCTCACGGTCTGCGACTAGCTTGCTGAGATTCATTGACTTATATTTGCACACTGCTACCCACGTTGTCTATTGTGACAGCAGAGACATACCCTGAAAGAGGCCCTTCATCTTCATTGTTTTATTTTTATTCCCAAAATTAGTATTATTAGCCTCGAGGTTTTTTTCTCTTTTCTTTTCTTTTGCTCCTCTTATCTTTTTTTTTTTTAACTCTTTGCAAATATTTGTTTTTCTCTCCTTTTTGTTTCTTTTTTCTTTTTTCTTTTCTCTTTCCTTTCTCTCTCTCACACTCACTCTCTTGCTCTCCCACATTGTTCATCTTCCCTTTTTGTCCCTGTTTTGGTCCTCATTCGGAGTTCTTCTTTATTTTCCTAGTATTCTCTTTTTCCTTCTCACCTGTGTCCTCTGGCCACACTGCTAACCTTCCCCTA
>NW_004624767.1:4803437-4815567 GCF_000247695.1 Heterocephalus glaber | reverse complement strand
TCTAGTGAGAGAAACTGATAGTGTAAACAAGGGTTAAAAATTATTAAAATGAATAATTGATAATTTGAAATAGGAAAAAAGGTCCAAAGACAAAGGAGTGAAGGGAGGGGAAGGGGAAAGGAAAAACTATGAGAAAAGAAAAAAAATGGAAATTAAATCTTTGTAAATAGGGAAGGGTGGAGGGGGTGAAGGGCGCACAGGTAATGGAGAAAAAATAAGAACCAAGATACATCATGCACAGGTACAAGCACCCAATGATAAATGTAAACAAATTGTATACCTAAAATGTACCAACAAAATTTAAAAACAAAATAGTCCAGAATTTGGAACCATTTTTTGACGTTGTGCATTGTCTCAATCAATAAAAGATGAGGGGCAAGAGCTTGAGGGAGGAGGGAGGGATAGAAGGGGAAAGGAACAAAAACAAAAGAATTAAGATGAAATATGTACATGTACAAACTCCCCATAGTAAATGTAATCATGATGTACTGCAAACTTGTACTAATCAATTTTAAATAAAATAAAAAATAAAAGTGTAATCATTTTTTTAAGGATCCATATTTTTTTCTATGTTAAAAAGTGATCCTTGATGTTTGAAAAGGTTGAGAATCATAAGCTTATGAGACACAATCTAGAACTTTTAAATAAAATAACCAAAGGGACACTTAAGCTACTATATTGTTTTTAAAATAATGCAGCCGTAAAATATTTAATTTTCAGCAAGGTACTTTGGTGATGTTATCAGCAATTCTTTTCCATCCCCTTCAGCCACTCACTTTAACCCCATTCCCTCTAAGTTGTAAAACATGGCTAACTGAATTTAATTCCCAACTTTATAATGAAATTCTCAATTTTATGCTGAAGGATCATTCTCAAAAGTGATGATTTTGGTTTTAGAATGCTTCATTTTAATGCTTTTGGAGGAGTTGTATTTAATAACTAGCCAGTCAATAATAAAGCTTACTCCATTTTCCTGAAAATAATACTATATTATCTGCATAGAATATAATGTTTACTTTTTCCCTGAAACAAACATACATCTAAGGACAGTTTCCAATTTTCAAGTGCTTGATGGTTAGTTTTATGTGTCAAGATAGCTTAACTCTACAGCCCAGTTTTTTATCAAACATTAATCCAGACACTGCTATGGAGATATTTATCAGGTTGGATTAACATTTGCAATCAGTAGATTCCAATCAACTGAAGGTCTTAAAAGCAAACACTGAGGTCCCCCCCCAAAAAAAAATAGAAATTCTGCATCTAGACTGCAACTTTGAAACCTAACTGAACAGTCCACCTAACTATCTTCACCTACAGATATCAGATTCAAGATTAGAATATCAACTCTTGTCTGAATTTCCTAAATGCTGGCCACCCTTACAAACTTCAAACTTGCCAGCCCCCACAAACTCATGAGCGAATTCTTTAAAATCTTCATAGATAAATAGGTAGATAGACAAAACTAGATCTAGAAAACTAGAGATCCAAAAATGCAAGGGCTCTGGAGAGTCATGAAATGATCTTTTCTTACCCAGAGTTATAGAAACTGGAGTCTGATCGGTCCACAGGACTATAGTTTCTCTGTTGGATTTGGTTCTCTGCCAGTGCTGCTATAGGTCACCTCTGTGACTGCACTGGTGCAATGCTACTTTGAGAAAGGTGAACCCCAGTCTCTTTAGAATTTGGCTCAGTCAAATGTACCCCAAATTGGGCTTCTTCCAGTTGTAGATCTAATGACCCTTCCCTGTACTTCTCATATATATCCACTTTTCAGGAACCCTCTGGTCCCTCTGGTACCAGGATGAGTCACTTTCGGCTCACTTTCCTTTGCCTCTCAGACCCAGAGCTTCCCATTCACATTCTTTCTGGACTTAGTAAACAAGGTGCATTCCTTTTGATGTCCTCAAAACTAAAAAAGAAAAAAAGGCAGATTACAGCCTCTACCATCAGAACATGAGCTTGCTTGTCTTCTAAGAGTGATCACCCAAGCACTTACAAAGGAAGAATCCCACAATTCTGAGAAAAGCTAGCCCTGTTGACTCTATATACATTTGCCCTTCCAAGGAGACTTTCTCTAAGTGATGGTAAGGTGACCACAACTCTCCTTCTGAATGAAGGAGATTGGCCTTCTGTGAGTTCAGTGTGACTTTCCTGGCACCCAGGGAAAAATCATTACCTCTTGTAGAGCACATACCTGCATGCCTAACTTCGTTATTGAAAAAAATCATACGCGATAATGTGAAAGTATTTAATTAATCACACCACACTATATCGACATTAGTTGTAGTTCAGAAAGATGGATGAAGCAGTCTAGCATTGTAGAAAAAACATAAACAATAGGATAAAGCATATGAAAAAATTAGTCTAGCTCTGCCAATTACTCTCTGTGCAGTTTTGTGCATATTACTTTTCTCTGAAAATTCATTTATAAAATTAAATATTATATATAGGTATAGATAATACTGATTACAGTCATGTGATTGTGATAAGTATCAATCAAGAAGTCACAGGAAAAATATTTATCTTGGCTCCACACACAGAGTAGTAAGTATTCAATAAATTGTAACTATCATTATTATGCTTATAGCTCTGCCTTAGTCTGCTTCTGCTGCTCTAACAAAAACAGGTAGGTAACTTCTAAATAATCAGAAATGTACTTTTCACAGTTCAGAAGACTAATAAGTCCATGATCAAGGCACCAAGAGATTCAGTGTCTGGGCCTACATTTTTGCTATTTCTTCACCTGGCAGAAAGGGCAAAAGCTCACCCGAACCTCTTTTATAAGATCAGGAATCCCAGTTATAAGGTCTGCACCCTCATGATGGAATAACTGAAAGACCCCACTTCTTAATACTATTACACTGGTGATAAAATTTCTGCATGGATTTTGGTGAGCCACAAACATGAATGTTTGAAAACCACAGCAATCTCTGAACTGCAGCTAATGCTTATTGAGTCCAAGGTACAATAAAATGCACTTATCTGTATTACTTCATTTTATGTTTACCTATGTGGTAGTACTTATAATGCTCATTTTTCAGATAAAGCAGTTAAGGTCGAAATAGAATAGTATGTTACCAGAATTATACAACCAGACAACAGCAAAAAGAGTACATTTATTCAAATGGTTTACCAGTGACATAACCATACCCATACTCAGTGACTTACAACAGGTTTACTTTCCTGCCTGGACTCTGCAGTCAGTTGTGATTCAGCTAATGTTGGCTGTTCTCAATGGGATGATTTTGGGCTACAGACGGTACAGTAGATCTGCTACCCCTTTCTTTGGATCTGAGGTTACCCAAGTATCCACCGAAGCCCTTCCTGTGGTGGATACCAAAGCACAAAGAGGGAAACTCCATCACTCAAGCATATTTCAAGCCTGATCACAACTGCTAATAGTTAAAAGGAGGTCACATGACTGGATGCAAATCACCTTGGAAGGAAGCATCCTACTCCACGTGGAAAGAGGGAAGGACCTTCATGGAACAATAACTCAAATTCCATACCAGATCTCACCAACTCCAGAATCTGAGCTCTTATTTATCAACCTATATTGCCTCTCCCCAGACCTAAGACAGTACCCAACTCACCAAAAATTCATTATTAAATCTCTTTCCACCATTAATCTGTATGGGATTTGGGGTTGCTCCTTTTACTGCCTATAGTCACCTGGCTTAGCCAAGAGCCCAGCTGGAGGGTAAATGGAAAGTTGATAGCCCATCGCTCCATGCCTCTCAGAGGCCAGGCTGTGCAGCCCCAATAAGCAACCCGCTGGGTCTACAAATTTGCCACGCTTCGCTCTGTTAAATCTTCATTGGGCACAGTATGGTAACTCAATTAATAGTGAGAATGACACAGGCGAGTGTCACTGGAATTTCAACCAATTGTTTTTTTCCTTAATATCTTTTTAAATCACAAGCTGGCCGAGCTCAACATGAGCCATGTCCTTTTACGGGTGTATTAGTCTGCCCCTGTCTTCCCATTAGCCTCCCTCACCGAGGTCCCAGAGCTGTCACCAGCTGTAAGCATCTTTCTCCTCCCAACAGCAGCACAGCCTCCCCTCAAAGAAGCTAACTGAAAACACAAATCAGGCTCTTTGGCAGGATTTTGTGTTGTTGATATATTTTTTTAATTTTGTTTTTTTTTTTTTTGTCCCCCCATGAATCAGAAATTTGCTGAATTTATTTTCCCTTCTTCTTCTTCGTGGTGATCCTGATTTAGGAAGCATAGAATTATTTAGGAAGCAGCCTGAATTATCACCGAAAGAAATCTGTGAGAATGGATTCAAAGCCAACCTGCACTTCCCCTGAAAGGACTCCAGGAACCTGGGCTTCCAAGTTGTCCTGGACCCCAGCTGTCCTCCTGCACTTGCCATCTTCAGCCCAGATTTGGAACTCGTCTGGCTCACAGTAACTGAAGGTTAAGAGGTGACTATTTCTACCCACAGGCAGTTGTCTTGCCAACCTATGACCTTCAGAAAATAAAAATTATACACAATGTTCAATCCAGAAAAATAATCATGATTTTAAGCTGCCACTCTGCTACTTACATTGGTTTTGGTCCAGGTCTTTTTTTTTTTTTTTTAGCAAAACATTTATCAGTACATTTTAGATATACATAAAGATATACAAAAGTACATAGGGAATTTGTTTTTTTAATATTATTAATTTTATTGGTACATTTTAGGTATACAATATAATGACATTCATCACTGAGAATTTGCACCTTTACATAGTCTCTCTTGGTTCTTATTTTTTTCCCCACTCCCCTGCCCTCCCTTCAACCCCTCTACCCCTCACTATTTACAAAGACTTTTTTTCATCATAGGGAATTTGCACCTGTACATGATATATCCTGCCTCTTCCTTTTTTAAGTCCAGATGGCTAGGAGAGAAACTTTTGCATTAGATTTTTTTCAAGGTTAAAACAGACCGTGCCATTAGAAAAGAAAAACTAGATATATGAAGGATGATGCTTAAAATATTTTCTTTCTAAAATCAAAAGGCATTAGATCTAAACATTAGAACAGAAACACTTAATCTGCTGGAAGACAAAACAGATAAAACTCTTGAAGATACAGATGTAGGCAAATACTTTCTGAATAAAACCCCAGTTGCACAAGAAATAATACCAATGGGATCACACAAAATTATAAAGTTTCTGCACAGCAAAGGAAACCACTAACAGAAGAGACACCCTACAGAATGGGAAAATTTTTTGCCAACTACTCCTCAAAGGACTAATATCTAGAATATATAAAGAACTCAAAAAATTAGGACCCCCCCCAATTTAAAGACCCAAAACAAAAGTGGGCATCTGAAATGAATAGACACTTCTAGATGGAATTACAAATGGCCAATAAATACATGAAAAAATGCTCAACATCACTGGCATTTGAGAATTTCAAATTAAAACAACACTGAGATTCCATCTTATTCCAGAAAGAATGGCTATCATCAAGAAATCAACCAACACAAATACTGGTAAGACTGTGGGGAAAAAGGAACCTTTCTCCATTCCTGGTGGGACTGCAAACTGATACAACTACTATGAAAATCAGTATAGTGATTCCTTAAAAAGTGAAAAGTAGAAATTCCAGGGCCGGGGATTTACCTCAGTGGTTTTGCCGCCTATTGCACAAGTGCAAGGACCCAAGTTCAATCCCCAGTACCAAAAAAAAAAGAAAGAAAAGAAATTCCATTTGACCCAGCTATTCCCCTTCTAAGTATCTTCTCAAAAGTGGTAAAGACATCATGATATAGCTATATACCCATCTTTCTTTCTTTTTTTTTTTTTTTGGTACCAGGGATCGAACTCGGGTCCTTGTGCTTGCACAACAGGCAGCGAAACCACTGAGCTAAATCCCTGGCCCTATATACCCATCTTTACAGTAATGCAATTAATAATAGCTAAATCTTGGAAACAGCCTATATGTCCATCAACAAATGAATAGATTAAACAAATGTGGTATTTATACATACTGGAGTACTGCTCTGCCATAAAGAAGGATAAACCTGAGCCACGTGTAGGAAAATGGATGTATTTGAGACCATAATGTTAAGTAAAGTAACTCAGACACACAAGCTTAAATATTGCATGGTTTTTCTTAGATGAAAAATTATATATATATAGCAAATATATATATGATAAGAGGAAAAAAGAGAAAGAAAAAAGGTATTGTAATCTAGTGCAAACAATGTATTTAAAAGTGTACCTTGACTAAGTATAATTGTCTTACATGTTTTATACGTTCTTTGGCCTATTAGTCTGGTTTTCAATCTGTACATAAGATAATTAACTTTATAAGGTCTTATGAGATGAATAAATGAATCTGATGCTGGGAATAAAAGGGGAAGTGGAGGGAGGGAGGAGAAAAAAGGGAATTGAAATGTGTTATACCTATTCCCTACAGTGAATGTAATCATTATGTACTGCAAACATGTACTAATCAGCTTTTTTTTTAAAGTTATTATAATCTAGTACTCACTTCGGCAGCACATATACTAAAAAGTTATTATAATCTAAAAAAATTGGCATTATCCTCCTCAAAATATTCCTCTTTATTTTTTTGTTTTGTTTGTTTGTTTGTTTTGGTACAGGGTATTGCTATGTAGCTCAGGCTGGCCTTGAACTCACTATGTAGCCCAGACTGGCCTCAAGCCTACAGAGATCCTCTTGTCTCAGCCTCCTAAGTGCTGGGAGTACAGGTGTGCATCACCATGCCTGGCTCTCTGAACAAACCTAACCATTGTTTTTACCACTTTCTGAAGCAGTTCTAGAAGTCCTCTTTAATGAGTGTCTTTAGTTGCATTATTATAATTGCCTTGATGTCCTGAAATGATTCAAAATGTTTAGCTTTCATGGTCATTTTTACTTTAGGGAAGAGCCAGAAGCTGCAGGATGCCAGATACAGTGAACAAGGTGGAGGAGGACATACCAAAAATGGAGAGGAGAAGAGAAGGAAGATGAAGATGATGAAGATGAAGAAGAGGAGGAGGAGGAAGAGGAAAAGAAACTGCCAATATTATATAAAAGATTCCAACAAGTTTAGTCATTAAATAGATGCAAATCAAAACTCATTGAGATTACTTCTCACTCAGGTGAGAATGATCGCCATTAAAAAGTACCAAAAGTGGGCCGGGGATTTAGCTCAGTGGTTCCACTGCCTGCCTTGAAAGCACAAGGTCCTGAGTTCGATCCCCGGTACCAAAAAGAAAAAAGTATCAAAAGTAAGGAATAAAAGTGCTGGCAAGGAAGCATGAGCAAAGAAATTCTTAACACTGTTGGTGTGAATGTAAACTAGTACAACCACTATAAAAATCAGTACAGAGATTGCTCAGAAAACTAAAACTAGAAGTAGCATATGATCCATCTATGACACTCGTTAGAATATACCTGAAAGAATTAAAGCACACATACTATAGAGATACCTGCACACCCATGAGTAAAATTCTCAACAGCCAAGTTATAGAATCAGCTTAGATGTCCATCAAAAATTGAAAGGATTCAGAAAATGTAGTATACATGTACATAATGGAGTGCTATTTGGGGCTAAAGAAAAACAACATCACATCATTTGGAAGCAAATGGATAGAACTGGAGACCATCCTGTTAAGTGAAATAAGCAAGGCTTAGAAAGTCAGGTATCACGTGCTTTCACTCACATGTGGAATCTTAGAAAATAATGTGAAGGTGACATAAAATTAGAAGGAAGACTATTAGAGAAGAATAAAGGTATGGGAGAAGGAAGGAAAGGAAGAATAGAGGGGTGGATATGATTCAAGTATGCTATGTGCATACTGAAATGTCACAATGAAACCTTTTATTGTGTTTAATATGCATTAATGAAAAAGAATACCTACAAAAAATGTACAAAAAGAGAAAAGATAAATAACCTAGAGATTCTCTCAGAGAGACTCACACCTGTATGACAAGATAAAGCTGCAAACAAATGAGGGATGATAATTTGGTGAGGTGATGGATGTGCTTGTTAACTTGACTTAATCTCTCTACAACATACCCATATATCAAAATATCAGATTGTACCCTATAAATATACAGTGGACCCTTGACTTACAAAATCAATTTGTTTGCAAGGGTGGGTTGTAACTCAAGTTGGTCAATTGAAGGCTCAGGCTCCTCTACACAGCCTGCAAAGTCCCTCTTTCCTGTATACCAGTAGATCTCACTGTCCTTAGAGAGACACTGGCCCAGGATTTCTCAATTAACCCCACACAGGAAGGATGTTGTCATGTTCCTACCAGAACTCCTTAAGGGTAAATCTGTAACTAAGACCATTTGGAAGCACGGGAAGCTAGCATTCAGATCATAACTCAAGACTATGGTCATAAGTTACAACTAAAATTCTAGTCCTAACCCAAGTTGTTTGTATGTCAGGTTGGTCGTAACTGGAGGGTCCACTGCATATAGAAGTATCTCAGTGTCCATAGATTTGTTCCCAAACCCCCGACGATATTAAAATCCTCAGATATTCAAATCTCTTATATAAAATGGAATAGTATTTTCACATAAGCTATGCACATCTTCCCATACAATTTAAATCATCTCTGGATTACTTAGAATACATAGGGCAATGTAAATATTAGATAAATAATTGTTATACTCTTGCTTATGAAATAATCAAAAGGAAAAAGTCAGCACACACTTTTTTTAATATTTTTCAATCATTGGTTGAATTCATAGATGGAGAACCCATGAATATAAAGGGCCTATTGTGTAATTATTTTTGTTAAAGAGATAAATAACAAATAAGTGCAACAAATGTTACATAGCTGCTATGACCAGCCTCTATGAAAAACAAAGTCCATATGTGGCCCACATATACCCGCCCACCTAATGTTTCAGGAAAGGTCTTACTAATTGATCATAGTAATCCTCCTAATAGGTCCCAGATGTGACCTTAGAATCCTTCTCAATATGATACTTTAAGGACTAAGCCACAAGCAATTTTTCAAATTAGCTTTTAAATTGAAGTCAATGTTATATCCTGATTCAAGTTCTGGCAGGAATATTTTTGCAATTCCATCTGTGTAATTCAGGAAATAATTCATCAAAGACAATATCTGAAAAGGTGAACACATGACATACAGGTTTTGAGGGAGGTGAAAAAGAGAGAGAAGGCATGTTGGAGTATTTCAGCAGGTGGAAAGGAACTGTATTAGGGTAATCTAGAAGAACCAGAATCAATATAAAATGTATGTATAATCACACAAAGGGATTTATTAGGTAGGCTCACATGATCAGAGGTGGAAGAATCCAAAATGGCCACCTGTGCACTGGAGAGACAGTGGATCCAGCAGCAGTCAAAGATCAAAGACCTGGAAGCTCACCATAGAGTTACCAGTGCAAATCTGCATTGGAAGGCTAAGGAGTCTGCATCAGAAGGCTGAAGAAACTGGAGACCAGTGTCCATAGGCAATTGCAAAGATGGGAGCTCCTCCATAAAAGGGGAATACGTCTTTCTTCTTTCCCTTTTTATTCTTTTCAGGCCACAAGCCTACTGGTTGGTGCTGACCATAATCAAAATTGGTCTTTGCCCCTCCCTCAGGGTAATATTTGACCATACTTCATATGTGCCAGGCATTGTACTAATGCTTTATGTGCAACATCTCCTTTACCTTTTCCAAGACCTATGAGGTACGTTCATTGTACACGTGAAGAAACTTTAAGTTACAGAAGTTAAAGCACTCCATAAGCTTATGTGTGACACAGCTGGATATGGAAAATCACATTACCTCCAGTGTCCCAGGTTCTATCCACTCTGCCCTATACACTTTTTTCTACAGCACCTCTGAGTCCACAAAAATACATGCCCACTTTTTAGTTACCAGGCTCTGTTCTAATTTTTTCTAATCATCTTCAAGTCCCATCAACCTTCTCGCTGGGAAGCCTTCCCCAGCATGGCTGGATTCAGTTAGTGCTACCTTGCTCTGCCCTTCTCTGGGATCTCACAACAATGTACACTTAGCTCTCATTACTACAGATGATAATCACTCACCTGAGTTTCCTTCAGGTAGGTTGACGCCAGGGAAACAGGAAAGGACATGGGCTTTGAAGTTAGCAAGTATAAGCTTAGGCAAATTACTCAACCTCTATGAGTTTCATTTACTGCACTGTAAAAATCAAGATAGTGTCCCAGAAAATCATGAGTTTTTAATAAAATAAGGTTACATTAAGCCCTAACACATGATAGAAGCTAAATAGATGTTTATTTAACTGCTAACCTACCAATTAGCTCTGCACTGACAACCTGAAATGCCAGCATTTCCCTACAGCATAAATTTAAAAGGAAAATAATCTCCCAGTTTAAGTAAAATGCTTTACAAATATTCATTTACAAACAATTAAGGTATTCCCTTAGATGTCTTTATACATATCAGAAGAGATCCCAGAAGACTCTGGCTTCCCAACAGCTAGTTTAATTTGAGTTACTATAAGACTTAATAATAATAAAACTATAATTATCTTTAAATGGCTGGCGAGTTTTATTAAATTATATTCCAACCTCTTTCTTCCAATTAATCTCAATGAATAGGTTTTATTGCACTTACATTTCAAATCCAGGAATAAAGTAATAAAATAGACCCAGAAATCTCAAATCCAGATGTTGTTAGACAACCATAGGAAAGGCTTTCATAGAGATTAATTGGCAGATAACCAACAAGAAAATGGCAGGGACCAATAATCTGTAATTTCCCTCCAATCTCAAATTAGGAAATTATCTTTCTCAAACAGAGGTGGAATCTCCAGGATTGAAAAGAGAAGCAGTCTCTAAACTATACAAATTCAGCTACCATGTATACATTGTCAATTAGATAACTATATGTTATAATTTTTGCAACTAAATTGTAAATGACCTTGGACTGAATTTATTTTTACATTATTACATAGAAGACTAAATCTGTTCCAGGAATTCAAAGATCACTCCATTGGTTTTGAAACTCCTGCAGCAGAATAACTTCTTCTTTTCAAAGAGAAGCAGGATGAAGTTACTTTACAAGTTACCTTCCTCATGATATAAGGAGGCTCAAAGGAAGTGCCACAGCTTTAAAAGTGGACTAAATGACCCCAGGAAAAGTCACTATGCTGATGAGCTCAGAGTCAATTCAGTGACTAGAACCTAAGAGGAAACTTATACTGAACTCTGTGCCAGCCACAATGGTGGGCACTTCGTATGCATAATCTATATTTATCACAAAACTGAATAAGATATCCCCAAGTTGCAGATAAGGAGAAATGTGGATGATAGAATACAGACAGTCTCTGATTTACAAGGGCCTGATTTAATGCTTTTTTTTTAACTTTATGGTGATGGGAAAGCAATATGCATTCAATGGTAACAAGACTTACTTTAAGTTCTATTTTTATCTTTCCCGGGCTAGTGATTTGTGGTGCTACACTCTTGCAATACCTGGAAACAGCAGTGAGTCACAGCTCCCAGTCAACCATGTGATCACAAGGGGTAAATGGCCAGTACTCTACAATGCACTACATCACCAGCTATCATGCTCATAGGTTAGGATTATTAAATACATTTTACATACAATATTTCCAATTTGTAATGCGTTTATCAAGACATAATGATATCACAAATTGAGAAGCACCTAAAATTATCTGGACCAAGGTTCAAAGCCAATTAAGAGGTTCATACTCAGATTCAAGACTCAGATCTGCTTGGCTCCAGGAAAAGAATTAAAGCTATCTTCATTTACTCACCACAGTAATTCCCAAACTCCTCTCTTTGACCCTAATAGATACAAATTAAAAGTTCTTTAATAAGAACACAGACACACACACACACACACACACACACACAGACACACACACAGAGACTCAAGTTTGAGACTCTTAACAAATTGGTTTGGTTGGTTGACACAGCAAGGCTTCAAGTGTGGCCTGCAAACTTGCTGGTTCTGTACTCACATCTAATTCTTCCTCTTCCTCGATTTTACCTCCACGCAGCCCACTTGGTTTGACAAAGACTGACTTTGCCTCAGCTACAGTACAAAACCCTAATTTGCTTGAAGCCAAGCAGGGTGTCATTATCCCAGCCAAACTGACCAGATTATGGAGGGCATGAGACATAAACAAGTCTATTAAAGTGAACT
>NW_004624767.1:4780060-4794103 GCF_000247695.1 Heterocephalus glaber | reverse complement strand
GGACTCAGTACCTTGGTCTGGTGGTCTGGTGTCCTCTGCATCTTTGTAGTGTGGAATCAGGTGGCTGCCTGTCTGCAGCGGAGTGATTCGGTGTCTTCTGCGTGACTCAGGACCTCGGTAGGGTGTGCACAGACCTTCCTGTGTGCAGCGGGCTGATTTGGCGTGTTCTGTGTGACTCAGGACCTTGGTAGGGCATGCACAGACCTGCCTGTCTGCACCAGCGTGATTTGGTGTCTTCTGCAGGACTCAGGACCTCGGTAGGGCATGCACAGACCTGCCTGTCTGCAGTGGGCTGATTCGGCATGTTCTCTGCGACTCAGGATCTCGGTAGGGCATGGGCAGACCTGCCTGTCTGCAGCGTGGTCACAGATAATATTAATAATTATGTCATGATAACCATTCATTGCTCAGGTTTGGAATCACTTTTTTTAAAACCCTTCAGTCCAGTGATGCACTTACTATATAGCTGCTATAATTTGTCCAGGATCTGCCATGTCTTAAGTTCATCTTCAGTATGTAGTATGTCTTTGCATGAAAACAGAAGTCCAAAGTAGCCCGTTATGGTTAGACTAAAGTTACATGTACGAAAAAAGCAGGGAAAATGAATGGAAAAGAGGTAAGAAATCACAAAAGGCTTTTTATGCTGAGCTAAGAAGGCAGAATTTATCAGTAAGGTAATGGGAAACCACTACAAGAGCTTAGGAAAAGCCAGAACGAATCAATCTTGCACTTCAAAATTCACTCTTTAAAATGGGGAAGAAAGATAAGGGATAAGGAAACTACGTGTGGCTTACTACTGTAGGAAGAATGAGCATTTTTAATACAGTGCTGTCAATGTGGTTGGGGAGAAATTTGAGCACAAATTGGAGAGCTTGAGAAGCCAGCGGGAAGCCAACAAATTTACTTGAAGATAATTCTTATATGACATAAAATTCTTAATATCAAACAAGCATTCTGAAACTGACACAACAGTTCCAGGCCTCTTTGAGAAAGTTCATATCTTTTAGGTTTCTTTTCCTTCTGCTTAATGTTGAAGGACTTTTACCAATTTATCTAAAGGTATTTCTACATTTATATCATATGAGTCCTACAATGCATTTTGTATACAAAACATTGGTGACTGTCCCTTTTGTTTATCCTCCTTATTCTTTCAGCTGTCTTTTTCAGTTATGCCTACAACTGAGCTTTTCAAGGATTTTTGCTCAATTAGTCTAAGGACACATCTGTCTTTCATTTTTCTAATAAGTGTTTATCACATTTGTAGAATTCCACATATGACTCTTATAATTTATCCCCTTTGATGATTCCTGCCTTTCTAGATTGTATATGTATGTGTTTTGCATTCTCTGAACACTAAATGGATTTATTAAGCAAATTAGTTCATATCTAATATTTCCCCATACTTAGTTTAACATAACCTTCTATATGGTAATAGCCTAAAGATACAATGGCTCTATAAAAAGCATGTTTAGCTCTACAGGATTTTGATTTTTGTAAAAAGTACTGAGTTGCAAAACAAAACCAAAACTACCATCAATATCTCATGTTATAAACAACTGTGGGGTAGTTACCTTTCCATCTCTGACAAAATGCCTGCCACAAACAACTTAAAAGGCAGACAGATTTATTTTGGCTCATGATTTCAGCGGTTTCAGTCCATGGTTCTTGGTCCCATTGCTTTGAGCCTTCAGTGAAACAGAACACTGTGGCAGGGAACACCTGGTAGAGAGCAAAAGTGCTCACCCCATGGAGCCTGGAAAGCAAAGAGAAAGCAGAAAGGACAGAGGTCCCAATACACCCTTTGAAGGCAGTCCCCAAATGACCTACTTCTTCTAACTAGGCCCCACCTCCCAAAGTTTCCACCACCTCCCAATAGCTCCATCCGTTAGGGTCTAAGCCTACAACACAAGAGCTTTGAGGATATATTTAAGATTATAACCATAACAAACTGCATACTGATGATCAAAAGTATCTCCACGGAATAAAAGTATAGCACAGCTAGTTTAATGCATCTAGGATACGCAGTCAGACTTAGACTTGAATACTGGTCATGGCTCTTTTAAATTGTGTGGTTACAGACCAAGTATTGGACTTTTCTAGTTCATAATTTGGTATATAAATGGCATTAATATTTATACAATATAGTTAAATAAAGTAATATGTAAAGTACTCGATCTATACATGGATAGAAAGCACTTTTAAAATCATATTGTCATTGATGTTATTCTAGATGCCTCTAGATTGCCTTCAGTGAATTACTTAGAAACCCTGTAGTAGGACATTTCAGAAGCTTTGGGTTGTTTTTAACACATCATAAAGTTTTCAATTCTGTTATCTGGCAAATGAGATAGTATTATTACCTACCTTGTAGGTTAAGGTGAGAATTAAATAAGATAAAATATGTAAACATCAGACATTGCATCTGGCACACATTGAGAACTTTTTATGACCATATGACATAAGCATTAGTCGCATCTTCATGATTATTATTATCCATTCTGATTAAATGTAAATCAGATAGTAGTTTTTTTTTCAAGTACTCACAATTTGTAGTTCTCAGTACCTTGTATCTCAAGAACTAAAACCAATGTAGATTAAGCCCAATCCTGGGCTTTTACTAAAAATGGTACCAATTGTGTTAGTTACTTTTCTCTTGCTGAGACAAAACACCTGACACCCAGAGTTAAAGGGGGAAGGTTTATGTAGTTCACAGTTGTAGAGGTTTCAATCCATAATCAGCTGGATCCAAGGCAGGGTGGCTTGGCAGACAAGGCTTACAGAGCAGAAGGAGTGCATGGTAGCCAGATGGTATCAAAAGCAACAAGGGGAAGAAAAGCCTCTTTCTGCCCCTTATATGGTATCCAGGGTACTTGGATTAGGGTGGTATCAAACAAATCAGTAAACAGATCCATCAATCACCCACCCTTAATCCCAGAACCCTTAATCCTAGCATTGCACTATGAATCACTTGTGTCACTGTATACAATGTCTAAGGGACATTTCATCAATTTCAAATGTATCTCATGCCATCTCGGGATCTCTTAGCTGTAGAAACAGGACAGGCACATGGAAGGACCAGCACCTGACAGCCAATAACACAACTTGTGTGACTGATATTACTCACTTTTTATCTTGAAATCAGACAAAAAGGGGGATTTCAGAGGTCTCCCAGCCCAGGAACTTGATTAATAGATTCAAACTATGGAGTTACAGCGTCTTTTAGTTGATATTTTATTTACCTCCCTGAAATGGCCTGTAGAAGCTATTGTGTACACAAGTAGACCCAGAATTATGGGTTTCCTGCAAATAAGAACCCTAAAATCTATCAGGTCAGATCACCAAGGATGAAAAGACCCTTTTCAAAGCTTCACTTGAGATCTACAACACGCACAGGCCAATCATGACGGCAGCCTTTTAAAGCAATAAACTGATAGTTATTTAAGTCCCTGTCATGTTACAAAATTTGGTCTCAAAATTTCTTTCCCTCTCATTCACTAATATGCATTTACATAAGCAGTCTGGAGCATCTGTCAAATCAGGGGCCCAAGTTCTTTCTGTGTCTCTCCCTCTAGGTTTCCTAATAGACCATCATCAACTTTAAGTTTCAAGATGGCACACTATAATGGCCTCAATCCAGCAAAAGAGGTAAAGGAAAAGAGAGATGTGTCCTTTCCCTTCAAGGGCATGACCTAGAATTTATATATGGCATTTCTTCTCATATTTCACTAGCCAGAACTCAGCCATAATATGAATGCCTCCTGAAGGAGGCTGGAAAAGGTTGTCATTATTTTGGGTGCCAGGGTGCCCCCCTCAATTTTGGAATTCTTTCGTTGGAAAAGTTAACTAAAGACAGATAGGAAGCAAGAAGCATTCTCTGCTCCCAAAAAAGTCAATTTAGACTGGTAATTAAAGGACACAAGCCTGGAAGGCTGAGAGCTTGCGTTTGAGTCCTTAAATAACAATTAAGTGGCTGGATTAACTGTCGGTTAGCTGGATGAATTTAGCAAAGACAGTCACCTCACTAAATTTCTGATTCCTCATAATATTGTTATTATGGCTTATGTCTAGATATTCTCCCAAAGCTTCATGAGTTTAGGTCAAGCTTTGGGGGAAGTAATTGGATTATGTGGGTTTATAGCTGACTTGCTGTTAGGAGGTGGAGTCTGGTTAAAAGAGATGGGTCACTGTGGCCATGACCGAGAAGGTTTTATCTCCCTACCCATGCCTCCCTTGACTGTTTCTGATTCCTATCTGCCACACTATGAGCAGCTTTTATCTTCCATGGCCCTGTGCTGTGCCTTGGAGCCACCTGACTGTGGACTAAAACATGAGCCAAGATAAGCCTTCCTCCATTAGGTTATGAGTGTCCGATATTCTATCTCATTAATAAGAAAGTGACTAGAACAATCATATTAATTTTATTGGATAACTGAAAGAATTAAAAGCACTAATCCATGTGTTATGATTTAGACTTAAAATTTTCCCCAAAAGTTTCATGTGCTCAGAGGCGGAGTTTTTGGAAGGTGATTGGATCACAGGGGTGCTACACTCATCAGTGGATTAGTCCATGGATGAGATCATAATTGAATGAACTCTTAGGAGGGGGGATCCTAGTTGGGGGCTGGTGACTGGGGGTGTGACCTAAAGAGTGCATTCTTGTCTCCTCCTCCTCCTTTGTCTGTTTCTGGCTGCCATGGGACAAGTACTTGTCCTTTACCATGCCCTTCCACCATGCTGTTTCTGCATTGGAGCTAGCCAATGCAGAACCTTCTGAAACCATGAGCCAAAATAAACCTCTACTCCTTTAAGTTATGAGTATTGGGTATTTTGTCCCAGAAATGGAAAAGTAACTAATACACTAAGTAAATTTCTTACCATAAGTCCTGACATCCAGTAAGTACTCAGTAAAGTAAGCTATTAGTAGTAGTAATTAGGGACATCATTTTCCTCATTAGAGCTTTCTTCTAGGACAGAGGTTACTGTGGTTTGGGTATGGCTTGAGCGTCTTCCAAGGCCCCAGTGTGATTGGAGACTTTGTTCCAATGGTGGCAGTATTAGAAGATGGTGTGGATCTTTTAAGAGGGGGACTTAGTGGGAGGTCCTTAGGTCACTGGGGTGGTTCCCTCATACTGATAAAACACTCCACGCCTTCAAACCTCCAGAGGTGTGAGCTAAATAAACCTCTTCTATTTATAAAGTTTTCTCAGGTAGTTCATTGTCATAAAGAAAAGTGAACTCATATAGACACAAAATCCTGTGAGGGCAAAGACAGTGCCTTGAATTTCCTCGTGGACAAGGGATGTGTGTATTTTGCATGCAGGCAGGGTCTGTAGGAGCAGACAGAGGTACTTTTACATATATGTCTTTCCTAATAGTCTATGCAATCTCAGTACTCCCATGTGTTGAGTGTTTAAGAAAATGTGCCAAGCTTTATAAGGTAAGTAATGATTCCAGCATGCTGCTCTGGACATTAGCTGCTTTAAAATGATCCCTGATAAAATTTATGGATTCTTAAGCATGCTTAATCAGCATTTCTTAGGAGAATGGCACAAATATCTGTATGTTTAACAAGTTCTCTGAGATGATGCTGTTCTGCTACTTGCTGCTGAAACCTCTTCAGAGTAATAATGAGAGTTCCTATTGTTGTTAATAATGACAGCTACATTTATTTAGCTTTACTATGTGCCTAGCACCCGTCTGAGTACTTTATACATATTAATAATCCTCACAATACCACTGTGATTTGTTACTATTACCATTTTCATTTTATCAATTAAGAAATCAAAACACAGGGGCCAGGGATTTATCTCATTGGTTCCACCACCTGCCTCACAAGCGCAAGGTCCTGAGTTTGATCCCCAGTACCAAAAAAAGAAATCAAAACACGGAAATACCTAGGTAATTTTATTCAGTCACAGAGTAAGTTGCTGAGGCCAGGTTTAAACCCAGTCTTGCACAGACTGTACACACTAACCACACTGTTCTGCCTTTGTCTATGTGGAAGGAAAGTGATGAGTGGACCCAGAGCCCACAGGAGGGAAGCCAGGGCTCCATCAGAGCCTGAAGTTCCAAAAATTCCCCTTCTGTGTCCTACCCACACTCACTTATAGAATCATCTAAGACATACCACTAACAACTGGAATAAACAGAATCATGAAAAGCATAACTCTGTAGGAAACATTTTTCCAAATTTGACAAAATGAACTATGCCGAGTTCCAAGGTTATAAAATGCCCACAGTAGATTGAAACCACATTGTGCTATGCTTGGTAATTTCTGGCCATGAAGTTAATTTTTTGTTTGTTTTTTCTGGCACAGATACTCAGGTGGGCTTCCAGCTCTGCCAAAATCCTTGGAGGCAAATTGTGGGACCATGATACAGGGGTGATGCAAAATCTTACTCAGAAAAGAAATGAGGAGTCTGGAGAGGTAAGTTACAGCCACAAAGCTTCTGACGGCTGAACCAGCTCCGTGCTCAGGGAGGCCCAGGATCGGTGCCTGCTCCTTTCCAAGGAAATCTCATGGCCTGGAGGGAAATCTCAAACTCTCTACTTCCCAGAGCATTTTGGAGGCCAATGAAATAAGCTGCCTCTCTATTTACAAGCAGTTCTCAAAGTTTCCTGTCATTTTTCAGTTTGCAAAGCTCTCTTTCTCATAGGTTGACTAGCAGGACCTAGGAATGGGGACTGCAAAAATGGCTGCAAAGACCTCCCCTCCCGTGAAGAGGTGGAGTCTAGTCCTCCACCCCTGAATCTGGGTCAATCATGTAACCTGCACGCACACAAAATCATGAGCCAAATAAAGTGGTTACTGTTGCAAGTCCCTAAGTTTCAGAATGGTTTCTTACACAACAAATGCCAACTGATAGAAAATAAATGATTTTTAAAAGAGGCTTTGGACTCTAACAAGCAGGGTTTCAAATCCCAGCTTTTCCTCTTACTAGGTGAAACTAGTATAAAACTAAGTAATTTCTCTGACTCCCAGTTTCTTCACCTGTACAGTTAAGAAAATAAGCATTATTATTGCCTGGTTTTATTTTGACGAGCAAATCAGGTGTGTATGAACCACTGTGTTTGCTCTATGGCAGCCATTTTATTGCTATTTTTATAATCATCATTATTAATTAGTATCATCATTATTGTTTTTGTTTTTGACTTTCTTTTTTGGGAGGTACTGGGGATCGAACTCTGGACCTTGCACTTGCGAGGCAGGCGGCAGACCCACTGAGCTAAATCCGTGGCCCATCATCATTATTATCAATGGAACACTTGTTGCTTTGACCCAAGCTATGTACTAGAATAGAGCTAGCAGGTTTGCCAGGTTCCAGACATAAATAAATCTAACAAGGTACTGGCTTGAGCAAGTATCAATAACTATCTACAGGCATGAATTACATTATGTAGCAAATAACCACTGTCTAAGGACTTCCATGATTGTAGAGTTTGTCATTCCTGGAAAACTTTAGTGATGTCCCTCTAGTTCTCAGATTTGGGAGGAAGATGGGAGAAGAGAACAGGAAGCAACAATATGCAGTCAAAAATGGGAACATCTAATTGCTACAAAATGGATCCAGGGGTTGCTAGAGATGGGGCAGATACTCACCCATGAGAAAGCCCTACTTTCTTTCAGTTCCTTATGAAACAAGGACCAAATAACCCAGAGCTCCCTGTCATAATGAGAACAATAGAAATTACGGAATAGGGAAAACCAACCAATTTAAATCCTTCTCATCTATAAATTGAGAATATAGTACCAACATGATTCATATGTTGGTTCATATAGTAGTTTGTGAGAGTTTGACAAAATACTAATATAAAATGCTTCTCATAGTACTTAGCATATGGTAGGTGGTCATCAGCATGGCTTATCTTCAGGCTCTCCACATTCACAGAGCTACCTTTGTTGTTCAGCTTGACATAACCAGCATCCTGTCTCCTGGGGATGTGGCAACCCCTAAATGCCAGCATCCTGACCATAAATACTGTTTCTGGCTTTGTGACCTTGCACCAATTACTACTTCACTTCTCTGTTTATCAGATTCTCACTAGTAAAATGAGAATAATACTTTTTGTCCCTGATGCAGTTCTCAAGGATAATGGGATGATTCATTCAGTTTAAAAATCTAAATCACAATGTGGTGTTACCGGGTAGAAAATAAATAAAGTGCAAAAGGGGCAAGTCAGATGACTAATACTTAATGTTCCAAAGCATAATCCATAGTTTGTGACATTTTCATCACTGCTAATTCCTTTTATTCTCTTTCTCTCCTTTATCCTAGACCTTGAGAAAGAAACATGAAAGTTGTCAGAATCAAAATAGTCTTCTGGGTCAATCCTATCCAAAAAAGTAAACAAACTTGAGAGGTTATGGAGGAAGAGCTTTTACACACAATTCGCTGATAGCAACTATCACAAAAGACTTTCCCCCAAACCACAATCTTACACAGAAGCTACTGCAACTTTATACAAAAAGTACTTCTACAAGGACATCTGCCCAGGAACAGTCTGTTCAATTTCAGACTGACGCCACTCCTGCTATTTAATCACTGTGAGCAAACTATTATTTCAAAAGCTCTGATGTAATCTTCTTAATTTTTGTCCTTAGAAACTTCTCCTGGCCTCAACCCCTTTGAATATGCCCATGGTTTACTCTGGTGTGCATATTCTCACGGAAGTGCTCTGCTATTCCCATTACGATGTTATTCTCAAATAATTACCAGCATCCTTTGGAGAATCTCTCTGATTGGTTTGGTTTGGTTTGGTTTGGTTCTGTTTTGTTTTGTTTTAGATTGGCAACTACTCATGTAGGGATGCCTCTCTCTTTTGCTCTTTCTCTCCACCTCAAGCCTGCAGCTACTCCACATAGACAGAAAGCTAAAACCAACGAACAAATAAGCAGCCAGGACACAGAGCTAGAATCAGGCCTGGGGAAGTAACACATACCAGTTTGTTGAGCACTTACTCTACACTCTGCTGGGCATTTCACATGCAATACCTCATTTAATCCTAACAATTCAATGACGTAGATACAATTCTAATTTTGGAAGGGTTCAACTATTTGTCAATGTCACACAGTAAACTTTAATTGGGATTTAAAACCAATCCTACTGATCCCCCTAAACTCATTACTCTATCTTTAAAATATAAAACAAAATGTGTTCAAGACTAGTATGGCACAGTGGTTGAGATCAGAGGATCTAATCAAATGCCTGGTTACAGAGCATTTTTGAGCAACCACTTAGTAATATCTAAATTACATGACATATGCTGGATTGTATTATTCATATTATATGTATGAGCATTGTGGATGGTGTATATGGGAGATTAAGCCTTATATGCCAAATCTGTGCTTATTGCTCACAACAACCCAATGACAGAGATGATAATATCATCCCCACTCAAGGGGAAAGTGAGGTATAGAGAAGGTAAGATACTTGCCTACGATTACAAAGCTAGAGGATAGCAGACCCAACATTCAAACTTGGGCAATCTGTACCACAATCTACACCCTTGACTACTATATACTACATCTTGCATAACATCCCCCAGTCTGGCCTTGCTCCCTGTTATACTTCCTGTGATCTGCTACTCTCTGTGACTCCTATGGGCTTAGATCCCCACCAAAACCTAGGAAGCACAAATCAAGCTGTCCCTAGAACTCTCACCAAGCTGTACTCCTCATGTGTGCCTAAAACCTCATTCTGCTTGGCCAGTGTCCCACTTAGAATAGAGCAGCAAGGGGAGGAAAGGCAGCTTCCGTAGACGGAGACAACCCTAGCCTCCATAAGTAGTTCTCGTAAACCCTCTCTTTGGCTTAGGCAGTAAGGGGGGAAGAGGAAGCATATTATTCCACTGCTCAAATTCCCCTCTGTAGAAGATACTGCTGCTATTGCCTTGCTACCCCTTGGGATTCCTTGTCTCAGCTCATCCCCAGTTTCTGCTATACTTTGCTGCTAATGCTCAAATCTGCAACCCTCACAGTCTCACGGTGTGCACCAATAGTTAAAAGCAGGTCCTGTGTAGAAGTAAGCGCATAATCCCTGCTCCTCCATCTGGAGGCAGAACAAATTCTAAGGTATCATTTGCACACCAAGTTCTAAGGGGATCAGCCTGTTCTAGAGACTTCACCCTCACTTCAGTCTTCCTCGTCTCTGCCCAGCCTCTCTCTTCCTTGCTGGTTTCTCCTGCCAGCACTAACCTAATACATTACTTGAAATTACTATGGTTGGAGGTGGGGGTTCTGCCTCTGGGACACCTAAGAGAACCTAAGAAAATTTTCGTTTTCTTTTATCATAATGACTTTTCTTCAGTACACATGATGAGAGGGATGGGCACTGGAGGCCATCTCTTAGCAAGTCATGCATAGATGTGACTGACAAATTTTAAGAGAGTAAGCATTTATCAACCTATGTCATCAGCTGCAGGGCTCAGGAAAAGGGGGGGGAAGCTCCAGGAAAAGGGGACATTTTCCATTTAATGTTCCTTTATGTGTTATTTTTCCTCTCAGTACTGTCCAGGCTCCGTGATAAGAGCAAAGCCCTTTCTTTTCTCCCTTTTATGCCTGTATTGGAGCGGAGTTCTAGCCTCCACTCTGACATATTCACAGGGGCTCTTAGGCCTCAGCTGTCATGGAGATGAGATGAGCTCCATTTGGAGAACTGACAGGCAGGAAAAGCGTTTATAAAACACAGATTAAACCCAAGACACCTAGCTGCCACCTGGGAGCCTGACAGTGTCAGGGAAGACTTTTCTCTCTGCTGGCTCCAGCCAGGACCTCTCATGCTCACAAGATGCATATCATTTCCCTTAGGTTCATTTCCAGGGGCCAACAAAGTCCGTCTCTGTGGGGCAAGTCATATCCCAGACCACATATTGCTCCCCAGCCTTCAAGTCATGTCACAGGAAGGGAAATGCATGAGATTGCTAAGGGTAGAGGTGGCTTCCCAGGATGCCTCAGGCCCACCCCAAGATGTACAAGAGGGAAAAGTGAATCCATAGATCAGCAGCCCTACAATCCAATCACAGTATGTGGGATGGGAAGTTCTGGCCTAAGGAATGAAAAAAGTTGAGAAAAGCACTTTTGGAAGATCTAATGTAGGATGTAATGACTGCAGTTAATAATATTGCATTACATACTTGAAATTTCTAGTAGGGTAGATCTTCAATATTCATAAAATAACTATGTGAGGGGTTATTAATTAGCTATGGTCATCTGGTAATGTATGCATATATGAAAACATCATATTATATACCTTACATTTATGTAATTTATATTTGTGAATTAAAGCTCTAAAATAGAGGGTTAAAAAAAAAGGGAACAATTTCCACTGTGTAGTATTTTTGTACAATTTAGCCAAACCAGAACTACATTTTCCAGAATTTCCTGCACTGCTTGGTCTTGGGTTAAGGTCAGTCACAGAGAAACGTATGTGAGGTTTGCAAAGCAAAAGTGAACAGCAGCAATTGCTGAGGGTCTAGAGGTTACTGTGGGGCACCAGGCATTAAGGTAGCTCACCCATGTGCTTCATGATCTGTTGGCACCCTGCTGTTTTCCCTTAACTGGAAGGGCTCTTCAGCTTGGAGTCCAAGGGCAGAGTTTGAGTGACCTTCTGCACTTCAGTTCATCCTCCCTCTCCCATACTTTATAGCCAGTTCTTTCCAACTGTGGACCCTATTGTCTTACAGTGACTTCAGGCCAGCACCAGCAACAGAGACAACAATCTCCCAAGGGCTGCCTCTCTGGCTTCCACCATAATCCCAGTAATGAATCTTGATTGCATATGACTCACAGAGGCCCTGGCACATGAGGAATGCTCACAGAAGAAAATGCTAGCATAATTTAAGAGTAGATCATTGTTGAAAGTACAGCCTTTTGGTTGTGTTCCAAGCTCCAACTTAGACACATCACTTGGTTTTTCTGAGACTCAATTTCCTGAGCTGTGAAATGGTGATAACATGACCTATTTCATGGAACTCTAGAAAAGGTGAAATGCGATCAAACATTCAACCACAATGCCTGACAGTAAAAGCATTAGGGAGAAACATTTATTTTCTATCTTATTCTTGAGTTTAGCATTTGAAAACCCATCAATAGATAAAAGCTTCATCCTTCTTCCACTTTTCTTTATCAATAATGAAATATTTTCATCCAACACATGTTTCATGCCAGTTATTAATTGGTTTAGATCACACCCACAAAATAGGGATGATACTTGTTAGATCTCTTCAAAAATTCCCCTTACACCAACTGTTAAGATTCAATAAATATAACAATCAACTTCATTTTTGTAAAGGTCCAATGAGCACCCTTTCATCAGCATTATCTCATATGTTCCCCCAATAAAAATATGACATTGTGCTAGTCAGATTTACATTACTATAACAAAATACCTGAGATAATTAACTTACAAAAGAAAAGGTTTGTTTAGTTCATGATTCTAGGAGTTCCAGTCCTACATTGGGTGGACTCACTAGATGCTAATGAAAATATTGGGGAGCTCATAGCAGAGCAAACTGCTCACATCAGGAGCCAAGAAACGAATGAGACAAGAAGAGACTGGAGGGCTGGGGATTTAGCTCAGTGGTTCCAGCGCCTGCCTTGCAAGTGCAAGGTCCTGAGTTCGATCCCCAGTACCAAAAAAAAAGGAGAGACTGGAGATCCACAATCCCCTTCAAGGGCATGTCCCCCATGATCAAAAGCCTGTTCATAATGCCCTACTTCTTAAAGTCATCCACATTAAAAGACAGCACAGTTTTAACCCATGGTTTGCAAAAGCTGAGTACTAGTCTATTATGTGACCCTACAATTATATGGCCAGTTCCCAAATTTTTCATGGCCTAAAGTGTGGCAATAAATAACTTTGTACATATTTGCTTGCATGGTGGTAGTTTTAAGGGACAGTATAGATTTTCTATGTGGATTTGGGGGCTCAAAGGCTCTGTGTATTTTTAATTTAACAGACATTGTTACATGACTCTTTAAAAGAACCACAAAATTTACATTTCCCACATAATGCAAGGGAGTGCCCATTTCTTGCATCTCAAACAACAATAAATGTTATTTTTTAAAACTTTTTATTTCTCTGAACACTGAGAAGTGATATCTGATTATTACTTGAGTTTTAATTTCCCCAGCTACTATTGGATTTGACCTTCCTTTCATGTGTTTATTGTAAATCTGGATTTGTATTCTGGGTCCATCCCCGATACATGCTCTTTTCTTGTTTGTTATCTTCAGTCTTTTTTAACATTCTTGGCTATTTCTAAGAGTTCCAGGTATATTAGAATATTAACCTTTTGTCTTTCATCAGTGTTAAAATTACTTTTGAGGGCCGGGAATTTAGCTCAATGGTTCTGCCACCTGCCTCACAAGTGCAAGGACCCGAGTTCAATCCCTGGTACCAAAAAAAAAAAAATTATTTTTGAAAGACTTCATCTATTACTTTGTTTATACTATTTACTATAGCTATTGTATGTAGTCAAAAAGCATATCATTTCACTGACTCTAAGATATGCATATAACTACCTAAATTTCTTATGGAATTTTCACTTTTGTGTTTATAACACATTTCATAGTTTTTGTATTTTGGGGAATAAATCTTGTTTTTTCCTTCTTGAGATGATTATTGATAAAACAGAGCATAGTTGCTTATATTTATATGTTCATCCAACTAATTATCAAATTTTCCTACCAGTGTTAATAGTTTTATATCATCTCTGGTCATCTCTGATTATCAAGGAACACATTATACAGTGAGAGTATGAGATCATATTCTCACTCTTTTTTATTATTTTAGAAGTTATTTAATATACATTTTAATGCATTCACTAATTGCACTGAAATTATTCAATATTCCAAGATAATATTGAATAATAACAAAAATGGATAATATTATCTATTCCTGCTTTTAATAGAAATTTTAATGGCTCTTAATCAAATTCTATGTAATAGAATATCATCCCTTTTCTTCTATAAATGTATCAGTAAATTTTATACTATTTAATAATCTTTACATTTCTACAAAAAATTGTCATTGATAATTAGA
>NW_004624767.1:4712688-4765537 GCF_000247695.1 Heterocephalus glaber | reverse complement strand
TATATGTATACATGTAGAAAGTTCTCTCTCTTTTATCCCCAAACCCCTCACCTCTCACCCCACACATTTCACAATGAGCCATGGAAATATGCTGTGTTTTTTTAGAAAAAATTCTTCATAAATTGATCTCTAGGTTGCTTTAGCAGCCTGAGAACTCATTACTAGTTCCACTTTTCAGACAATAATTGGCTTGCTTATGACATTTCAGTTAGTAAATGATCGATCCATGACTCAAAGTAAGCTTTACGATTCCTAGCCCACTCTTCTATAGCAATACAGAGGATGAGGCAAAACAATCTCTACACAGAAATTCAGAGATGTACAAACAAAAGAGAAACACAGAAGAGCAAATATGAAAAAATGTCCTGCTCAAAGGCCTGAAAATAGTCAAACTCAAAAAGTAGAGTCATTCAAATTCATACCTTCATGAATTGTCAATCAAATAAAAATGATTGACTGATCTCCTATTGTATGAAACACACTCTGGTGGTGACAATTAAAAATGGGAATGAGTATTCCTTTTACTTAAAGTATTTTACATCTTGAAAAAGGAACAGAAGGCTCTGTATTGATTCTTGCTGCAGCCATTGACTTTGAGAGGAGCTATGTGTGGAGCTAATTAAGTAGTAGTTGCAAAGAAATAGGCAATAACAACCTAGGTAGAAAAAGAAACAAATTAACTTTTTAAATCCTTATTTAAGCAAAAACCCACTTCTCTCCTTATCTCCACTCTAAACACACACACACATACACACACAATTTATTGGCTGTCTTGCCACCAAAACTGAATGGAAGGACCAATTACGTCGAGAAGTCATTTCCTGATGTCACTAACAATGCCATGCCATCCTTAAGAGAGCAGCTGAAAGTTTCTCCATCTAGGACAGCCTAGAACATGGTTCCACTTGGCCCTGGTTAGGTCAGAACTGTAGCTCTATCAAGATTTTACTTGTTGACACTAAACTGGGTCACTTATGATTTCCTCAAATGCTCTGTGCAAACCTCCAAAAGGGCTTCTTCAGCTCACAATAAAAACACTATCAGAAGGAAATATGTTGAAGGAGAAATTTGTGTATTTCCTTCATCGTTTTCTTGGAGAATAATTTGAATTGTTGGAGAAAGTGACAAATAAAGGAATAAAAACCAAAAGAAATATGAAGAGAGCTAGGAGGCACCATTGAAGAGGATTACTAAATATACTGACAGAAGTGACAGACAATAAAGAAAAGTGGTATTGGCTTTAGGAATAAAAGTACAAATAAAGAGCAAAATAAAAGAGATAATAGGAAGTAGATCTTTTTCAAATGGGAGGGGGAGGGAAGGAAGGAAAATGCATGTTTTTGAAAAGACAGTTGGAGGAAAAAAATAGAAATAGAGCTTTTGCAAATGGGAAGAGGAAGAAGAATTGGAGGGAGCAGGGAGGTATGGAAGGGAGAGGAGACAAAAAATAAGAATAAGATATGTTATGTACATGTACAAACTCTCCGTGATAATCGTAACTATTAGGTAGTGAGAACATGTACTGATAAAAAAATAAAATTAAAAAAGAAAAATAAATGGAAGGCCCCATGTGAGGCATTAATTACTGAGAATTAATGGTAAAAGTACGGAGAACAGGTAGTATGTCCATGCCATGACTTAGTACTCAGCAATGAAATGGACAGAACTATGGAAATGGATATGTTAAGGCGGGCAATGGGTATGTTAATCAACTTGACTCTGGTAATCATTTCTTAGTGTGGCAAAACATCACACTGTACACCCTGAATTTATTCAATTTTTATCTGTCAATCATACCTCAATAAAACTGAGGAGAAAAGAAAGGAATTATTGACACACACAACAAAGAATGTCATATTGATCTCTAGAGAATTAGGCGGTTGACAAAAGCCAGTCTCAAAAGGTTAGTGCATGATACCAGGTATATATGCTACTTGAAATTACAAGTTTATAGAAATGGAGAACTGAATAATGGGTGCCAAAGGTTAAGTAGGGAAGAAAGGCAGGAGAAAAGTGGGTGTAGTTACAAAAGGGCAAAATAAGGAGACCTACGGTCCTAGAATGTTTACATGTGGACTGTATCAATTCAAGTACCCTGGTTGTGATTTTATGCTACAGATTTTACCATTAGGTGAAACAGAACAGGACACAGAATCCTTCTATATTATTTTTTACAATTACACAGGAATCTAAATTATCTCAAAATTATCTCAAAATATTATATATGACTAAAATGTAGGTCAGGTCCTAGGTAACAACTAAGTAATGGAGTCAAAATGATTGGACTCTTAAAAATAAGACATCAAAGGTAGAGAAGGGGTTGTAAATTTTCAGCAAAAAATTAAAAACCTGTAAAATCATGAAAATATATTGAATCATGTGATTAAAACAAATTTTTTAAGTGCTGAGAGAAATTATTGTGACAAAAGTAACAAAATGGAATAGATTTGCAAGGCTTTACTTTTTTAACTACTTTATTGAGGTATAATTGACATACTAACCATGCACATATTTAACACATAAAACTTGATAAAGTTAGGAGATGACTACACAACTGTGAAAACATCACCACCATTTAAGCCCTAAATATGCTCAGCATTTCCAAAAGTTTCCTCCTGAATTATTATTTTTGTTGTTATTATTATTTGTGAAAAGAACATATAACATAAGATCTACCATCTTAGCAAACTTTTTAAATATATAATATAATATTGTTAACGATGGGCTCCATGCTGCACAGTAGATCTCTAGGACTTATTCATCTTAAATAGCTGAAAACCTTCTTCTTGGACTAAAATATCCTCATTTTCCCTTCCTCCAGCCCCAGAAACTTCCATTCTACTCTCTGATTCTATTTAAATTCTTCATATAAGTGGTATTGAAACAGCTAACTCTACAAACCATGTAAAACCAAACCATTCCTCACAAAGTTGAAGAATGAAATTGCGGACAAAAGGGAAGAAGTTAGGAGAGTGCTTATTGCAAGAAAGAAAAAGAAAAATAGCTCCCAGTTGGGAGGGGCTCCCAAGATGGTCACCATGTGGGCCCTCCTCAGACTAGAACATTTTACAGATAAGCAGAGTATGAGAATGTACTGAGTTGTCCTGTGGCTACCTAGCACAGGTTGCTACAGGAGTGTAAAATGATGAATTGGAACTCAGGCTCTCCAAACCCCTTACTCAATGTAAAGAGTTTAAAGGAAACCAGCTATTCTCATGCTTCTAAATTCCTGAAAACTCAGCTCTGAATGTAGGGAGGGGTTGCATTCCATTTTGCCTGAGGAACTCCTTTGTGAGTTTAAGTCTCAATTTCACTGCCTATTCTTTTTTTTTTTTTTTTTATGGTACTGGGGATCGAACTCGGGACCTTGCGCTTGCTAGGCAGGCGCCAGAACCACTGAGCTAAATCTCTGGCCCCTCACTGCCTACTCTTATTTTAATTCTTATCAATGTGGCTGACCATGGGACTCTACATCAGGTCCCTTCTCTAGATAGCTGCCTATTCCTAAGCTGACTATCTAAACTGCCTTTTACAGTATCAGGGAGTATTTGTCTTCCTGAATCTGGTTTGTTGAATTCAGCATAATGTCCTCCAGGTTCACTTATCTTGGCACAAATGTCAGGAAACAAAATGTTAACATTTATTGAGCCCTTGCTATTTTCCAATGATTGTGCTAACCATTTTTTGTGCACATTCTCATTCACTCCTAGGGGAAAAAAATCTATGAAGTACATGTTTTGTTCCTCTAGTTCACACATGTACACCCAAAGCTCAAAGAGTTTGAGGGATTCTCCCCAGGTCACATAGCTAGTAATGCAGTCTAGCCAGGTATTGAGACTTTAGAACTCTATTCTCTTCTATTTTCAATTGTACGGACTTATGGGATGCAGTGTAATTCAATGCTTATATATAATATGTAATTGTCAAACTGGAGTAGGTAGCATTTCCATCTCCTTAAATATCTTTTTAAATTTTTATTTAGCCTATACTAATTGTACATATTTTGAAGGTACAAATGCGATATGTCCATACATGTATACAATGTGTACTGATCAAATAGGGTAAGTAATGTTGCCATCTCCTTATTATGATGTTTGGAGTCTGGCCATTCATAAATATTGTGAATATAGTCACCCCCCACCCCTGCTGTGGAATACTAATACTTATTCCTTATATCTAACTTTGTTTTGATATCTGTTATCTGACTTCTATTCCCTGACACCCCTATCGTTCCCAGCCTCCAATAATCTCTATTTCATATTCAGATCAACTTTTCTTTTGATGGTATGGGGGACAGAACTCAGGACCTTACACTTTCGAGGCCAGCACAGTGCGACTGAGCTAAATCCCCAGCCCCAGATTAACTTTTTAGAAGCATCTGCACAGCAAAGGAAACAATCAATGGAGTGAAGAGACAACCTACAGAATGATGACAAAATATTGCAAATTATTCATCTGACAAAGGATTAATATCCTGAATATATAAGGAACTCAAAAGACTCAGCAACAATAAAGCACAAATCATCCAATTTAAAAGTGAGCATCTCTCATCTGGATGGACAGTTCTCAAAAGAAATTTAAATGGCCACTAAATATGAAAAAATGTTCAGCATCACTAATCATCAGGAAAAGGCAAATAAAAGCCACAGTGAGATATCTTCTCACCCCACTAAGAATAGCTACTAACAAAAAGACTAAAGGTAACTAGTGTTGATGATGATGTGAAGAAAACTAAACTCTCGTACACTGTTGGTGGGAAGGTAAATTAGTATAGCCACCATGGAGAATAGTACAGAGGTTCCTAAAACACTAAAAATAGATCTAGATACTCCACTTCTGGGTATATATCCAAAGGAAATGAAATCAACAACCAAAAGTGATATTTGCATACCTATGTTTACTATGGCACTATTCACAATGACTAAGATAAAACAATCAAAGTGCCAATCAATGGACAAAGAGGTAAAGAAAATGTGAGTTAGATGATAGATGATAGAGATAGATAGATGATCAGACAGACCTGACTGGAGATCATTTTACACACAAGAGTTGTGTGATCTTGGATGAATGACTTAACCAGTTTTACCCTCTGATTCTTCATCTGTAATGTAGAAATAAAAGCACCACCCATCTCAGCATTTGCTGGGAGAATTAAATGAGACGCCTATCAAGTGCTTAGTGCCAAAGTAGCTCTCAACATGGACTGTTTTATTGCTATGATTATTATGGTTATCCAAAATTTTGACACTCAAGTTCCCACCTTCCGGATATCTTTTGATATTTCTGTCATATGCATTCATTAATAAATACAACATTACAAATGCAGATGAAGACACCTTCATTCACAATCCAACTCATTCTTCCCCCTCTCCAAATACTAACTTTCCTGGCCAGCCTAGAATTGGTCTAGGTTTCCAGGCTCTGTGATTCAGGCAGCTCACTTCCTACATGTAAGTACATCAACCGGAAAGTCTTTTTTAAGCTACTATCCAATGCTAAATGTGGAACCCAGCATTATTCTTCCAATAAAAACTTACTATAAAGTGGGCTGGCAGGCAGGAGATAGACATTCTGATTCCTCTGTGGTGAGCTCCCAGTCACATGTTTTCAATTGGCATAAATCTACCCTTTCTTTCCAGGGCCTGGCCAATGAGGGTATAGAATCTCCCTGGCTGTAACCACTTCTCCAGTGACCTGGATTGGACCGATTAATACCAGACTTGGAATTTTTACTGAAACTACAGGAAAGAGGTGCTGTCTAACTTTTGGAGTCCCTAAGTGGGTGGATATAAATCTAATGCTAGAAGAAGCATTACCTGCCTGAGATGAGGCTAACACAGAGGAAACATGCTGCTGAGCATTGCTATTGAGTCTCTGGAGCAAAAGATGACGGTTTAAGTCTATGACTACACTTCGTAATCAAAGAGTCAATGCATTCTCTCCTTTCTTATGCTTAAATTTGTTTGAGTTAGATGTTTGTCCTGAATAATACAAAATAAAATGATTAATAAATAAGACAGGACACAAGTACAGGCACTAATGTAGTGCTATAATCTGGCATTCTCCTAAGTATTTTAATGGTGGAAACTCATTTAATCTTCACAAGAACATGCTAAAGTGTAGGTTCCATTATGATCTTCAGTTAACTGATGAGAATACTAAGCTCACAGAAACAAATTGCTCCAGAACACTGAAGTATTAAATAGTGAAGTTAGGATTCAAATTTAGTAAAGCTGAGTTGGAGTCTAAATTGTCAACCATTACTGCAAAATTCAAAAAATAAATGGTTATGGGAATTCATGATAAAAGGGAAAATGTGAGCCATAGCAATAAAAAAGAAGCATATTTCATAAAGTGTATTAACTTTAACTGAACTTTAAAGGATGAGATGCATAATGCGGCAGATACAAAAAAGGAAAAGATAATTAGAAGAGGGACCTGAACAAGGACAAGAAATGAACTCAATAGCACAGGAAATGAGGACAGGTAAAGAATTTATACTGATTATTTTAAATCTAACACAGAGAAACTATAAATAAAGTTTAATGTGTACCGTGATATCCTAATTCTGTTATTTCTATTTCAGAACACTGGGAAAAGAATGAATACAGCCATATCCCTGAAAGTGTTTGGCTTGATATAGATAACAAGGAAAAAGCCCAGTTACCGTCTCTCCCAGTCTCCTTAACAATTTAAGAGCCTCAAGGTACATATCTTCAGATCTGGCTAATAATTAAGAGCTTTAATTTAGATCTTTAGTTGGGCAAAGAAGCCAGATGTGCAATTTACCAGTTACATGACCTTGGACAAGTGAGTTAATATATCTGTAGCTATTTTCTCATCTGTAAAATGGCATTGCTTCAGTCTGAATAGGGTCGTGTATATATGTGCTTAGAATAATTGATACAAAGTTAATTCCCAATATGCTCATGGTCAGCACTATCAATAATATTATTCATGTCAAAATCAAGTGAGATTCTTGGTGCTGCAAATATTCAAGCCATCTGGCTGGATCATCTAAACTCTCTGTTCCCCTACACCCAGAGGTGGGAAAAGGAGCCATCGAAGGCAGTGGAAACCATCTTCAGCTTTCCCCCTTTCTTCATTTTTTTTGTTTTTTTTTTTTTTTGGTACCAGGGATCGAATTCGGGTCCTTGTGCTTGTGAGTCAGGCGGCGTAACCACTGAGCTAAATCCCCAGCCCAGCTTTCCCTTTTCAAGCAGTCAGGGTAATCTCTGACCACCAAAGTCATAAAGAAGATGTTCAATCTGCTGATCATTTGATTCTAATTAGAACCTCCATCCACAATGCTGGAATTACAAGAGGGAAAAAAGCAGAAATGAAACATCAATTAACCTTTGGTTCTGAGCTTATTTGCCCCTACCCAACGTGGGTCAGTTGCCATAGAGATTATACCTACATTATCTACAGATGTGACCAAAGTTGCTAGAAGCCTCTGAACCAGCTTCCTCACAGTGTGGCTTTGGGATAATTAAAAATCTGATAAAAAGAAAGTTGATTAGAAATTTTAATCCAATGCAGGACTGAATGGAAGTGGAAGGAAAGGGAAGTAAGAAAAGAATGTGAAGTCCAGAGGAAAAACTTAAGTGGCATATGCTACACTGCTTGACTTTGAAAAAACAATCAGTCTCTTTTATCTACAAATTTCAAGACCCTGGCTGTATGTGGTTTAGGAGAGACTGATAGGATAAGAAGAAAATGAGGGACATGAAAAGAGTTCATCACTTATATTGGGAGACTTCTTAGCTTTGGAGGTGACCGAGCCTGCCTTAGCCAGGGAGTCTAAGGAGCAGCAGAAGTTGGCCACAGTGAGCTTTCTATTACAGTCTCTAGGACAGTAGACTGACATAAATACAGTCAGTGGTGACTTCCGGCTGTCTCAGGATGGATCAAAATAGCCATAGTATCTGCCAAGGAAAGCAGCAGGCTGTGAGTGGAGCCAGCCCAAAAAAGGCCTTGGGGGCTGCAACCAGCAAGGCTATAGGGCTGGTGCCACTCAAGCCCTCTGACACTCACCTCTCACCCCCATGTGCCCAGGATGCCAGATATGGAGCTACAGGGCTTAATGTTTGCCCTACTTGATTTCAGTCTTGCTTTGGTTCTATTCTTTTCTATGCCCCATTCCTCCATTTGGAATGGGAATGTTTAGCCTGGGTCATTATATATTGGAATTATGTAACGTGGTGTTGATTTTTACATAGGTTCACAGCTAAAAGTTTGCCTTGAGTCTTAGAAGAAACTTTGACTTCGACTTTAATAAAATGCTGGAACTGTTGAGACTTTTGGGAAAAAGATTATTGTGCTCTTGATTGTACACAGGAGAGTTGTAACATATTAAACAAAATTGTTAACTTATTGTGTTTATTTAGAGATTAAGCATAGTTTAAGGAGATGTATTTGAGTGTCAATTTGAAAAAAAGGTGGACTGTAACTATTAGTTGTGATATGTCAACTTGACTGGCACCCAGGGGATTCATAAAGCATACTTTTGGGTATGTCTGGGTGGGTCATGGAGGTGTGACCTTGGGTAATATGTATGGTCACTGATCCCTTTCTTCTCTGGCACTGTTCTTGTGTTCTGCTTCCCGGCCCCCACTAATTACGCATCATTGCTCTATTATGCCCTTCTACCATGATGTTCCTGCACTGGAGCTAGCTGACCATGAACCGAACCACCTAAAGCCATAGACCAAATTAAACCTTTCTTCCCTTAAATGTTAGGTCTTCTGTCTCAGAGATGGAAAAGCTGACTAATAAACCACATCATTGTTTTTTCTATCACTATATGCCTGAGGTTGGATAATTTATAAAGAAAGGGATTTTATTGAGCTCACAGTTTTAGAAGCTAAAAATTCCAAACAGCATGACACTGGCTCTGAAGAGGACCTTCCCCTACCCACTATATCCTATCATGACAGAAAGCATCATAGTGGGATTGGTGCAGGAGAAAGTTACCACATGGTGAGACAGAGAGCCAGAGAAGGGAGAGTGGCCAGGCTTCCTCTTGTGTAGTAACTCTCTTGTAAGATTTAACTACTGTCCCAAAAGAACTACATCAATTCCTTTTGAGAGCCATGCCCTTGATGACCTAATTTCTTGCCATTAGTCCCCACCTCTGAAAGGTCCTACAGTCTCCCAACACCGCCACATTGCGGACCAATATATGAACGCTTGAAGGGATTTCCTCAAACCATATTCAAACCATAGCAGCATGGAAACAATTGTCTGGACATCTGAGGTCAAAGAACTAGAGACCAATAAGCCTAGTTGCTATCCTCCCTCACTTCAGGAAATCCATTTCCCACTTGCCCAGAAGAACCCTTCATAACTAGATCCAGCTTTATCTACATCGGTCTCCATTACCCAGCTAGATTCCCAGCCCCTTCCTTTCCTTTTAACTCAACACTCAAGGTCAGACATATAATTAAGTTATTCCCTCTTCTAAATCTAAGAGCTGTTAATTACGTTAATTTTCCAAGAGAGTGCTAATCACTATTAGGGAACAAAATAGAGTCTAATTTAAGTGGTTTATAATTAAAATTTGAATAGTATGTCCTGGAGCAGTGACTTTGAAAGTATGTTTCACATACATAAGATCCTTATATACAGCACACTCTCTGGGATCCTTCATAAACGCCTCCTCCCCTATGAAGCCTTCCTTGACTCTCTACAGTAGGCCCCCATCATTCTTGACCATATCATTCCATCAAGAATAAGTCCTTCACACAATTTAACACTTGCTACAATCTCCTTATTTGCTAATCTTTTCTATAAGCTTCATAAAAGTAGGGAATTTGATGCCCTGCTTATGATGATATTTTCAGTGCCTGAAACTGGGCCAGGATGGTGCAAATAATATGCAGAAATGACTGCTCCTATGGGCTTATCCACTTTATATGCAACTTACAGGAAGCTAGTTGTCATTCTTCTTTTTTCCCTCTCTAAAAGTATTTCACAATGTATGAGTAAGAGTGACAGAATTATCGAAGTATTCATTCTTTCTTTCAACAAATATTTATTGAATGTTTACTATGTGTCAGGTGCTGTGCTAGGTGCTGGCAGTAAAATAGTAAATAAGTCAGACAAGGCTCGTGCTGTATGAGAGCTCCATTATTGCAGTGAAAATAGCTTCTGTACATTGATATACAAGTGAAAAGCAAGACTGGTCATTAAAGATGGTGATCATTGCCACAGAGGAAGCCAACAAGATGATGTGATAGAAAGTGACGGAGGGAATAAGTAAGGGAGGCTGCTTCAGCAGAGGTTGTCAGAAAGGCCTCTCCCCTAAGGTAACGTTCAAGTCTGGCCTGTGAGGAAATGGTTAAAAGAAGTCTAGGCAGAGGAAAACTGTAATCTCCCTGAGGTGAGAAGGAACTCAGCACTTTCATGAGCTCAAATCTAATGGTCCAGGGGGAGAAAAAGCATGTCAGTGGAGAGATGGTGTTTATTTTATGCAGGGTCTTGAGGACAAGGGTGAGGGTTTGTATTTTATTTTGAGTACAGGAGGAAGGTGCCTGCAAAGTTAAACTTGGGAACAATACAATCTACTTTGCATGTTAAGAAAATTACACTGGCTGCTGGCAAAGAAAAAAAGGAGGGGCAAGAGTAGACGTGAAAGACCTGTGAGGGGCCCTTGCAGCTACCTGACCAAGAGATGATGGCGTATGGTTGTAAAGGCAGAGAAGAAAACTAGATTTAACCTCATCTTATTCTAATAAAAGGAGAAATCAAAATATATAGTAAATCTTTAAATTTACTATGCTTAAAATTTACTAAATGTTTAAATTTTTTTAAACAGAGTAAAAGACACTTTGCCAAGAATAATGAGGGGGAGTATTCTCAGGAGGATTAATGGCAACATGTCTTTGACTGTCATAATGTTTTAATTTAAAAACATTCACTGTATTTTATGATCACCACTTACTGATCAACCATCTATGGCATTTTCTGTCAAATAGAAACATTATGGTATGTCCCCATCCACATTATTTATGGGATCTGACACTATGCAACTTCTTGCTCTTCCCCAAAGTTGAAAGGATCACAAAAGGTAAATGTCTTGAACCGTTTGAGCCATTGAGAGACACCAAGAAAAGACCCTCATGAAAGAGGCCTTCCAGAACTGCTTCAGAGTGTGGCAAGAACAATGGGATATATGTGTCTGAAGTGAAGAGGAATAATTTGAGGACGATTAATGACAATGTGTCTTTTACTATAATTGTTTTTAATTTAAGCATTCACCGTATTTTATCATACCATATGTATTTTTATTAATTTTTTAATAAATCATTTGCAAATGTGTATGCTTTGTTACAGTAATAAAACATGGATTACGTTGACAGAGACATACAAATATGTTGTGATGTAAGAGCTGAGAATTGCTGTTCTGAAGAAGTTAACCCTGGTTATCCAGTGAGAAGAGGTCTAGGAAGCCCAAGATTTATATATATGTACTAACAGTCCCACAAGTATGACTGCTTTGCTCTTCCTTGCTAGACTATTACTGGATTTGCCATCTCTTGAAACCACACACGTTGATCTTGGACCTGACTTCAGCAATGTCACTTTGATCCTGTCCCCAGGGCAGAGTCCCTGGCTTCTAGGTTACTTAGGGCCCTGGCCCCACCGTCAGCAGTCTAGAGTGATCAGCTGCGGCCATTGTAAGACATTCAATGGTGACTCTGGCCAGGAACCCAGTGATACTGAAAAATACAGGTTGGAAGGACCTCATGATTGAATCCATCTGTCTCCTAGGATTGCCAAGTCCAATGGTTCTCAACCTAGCTGGACAGTAAGAATCACCAGTCACTTTTTTAAAAGGTTTCAGAGACAATAATCTCTAGGTGTATAGTTAAGAAAGGGCTATGCTTTTAAACCTTACCCAAATGATGCTAGTGTGCTAGTGGGCAACCAGATTTGCAAACCCCAAGTCCTAACCCAACTGTCTTGTCTATCACTTAGGACCCTATGAGACTTTCTGCTTCCTGATTCTTACTCTTAGGTTGGGCTTTGACACAAAAATACACACCAACAGATTCTAACAGCTAGCTTTTAGCTGTATTCACCAAATGCTAGAAAAGGTGATCAGTGCCTCATTTCACCCTTACAACCACCCTCTGAAGCAGCAGCATCAAGAGAGGCTGAGAAAACTCTAGCTCAGAGAAGTTAGTAATGGAACCAAGGTCACATAGCTAATAAGACATGTCAAGTTCATGCCCAGCTCTTATGATTCTGTAGCCGATGTTCTTTTTCACTAAGCAATTATAACATCATCTCTTAGAGAAACCGAGTACCTCTGTGACTTTGGGCGAGTTATTTGACCTCTCTGAATCTCAGGTCCCTATCTGTAAATTTGCTTTTGCCTACCTATCCCTCTCCTCCCCCAAGATCTCAAAAGCATTGTTTCTTCCTCCTTCCAGCTTTATTCTTCATCTGGCATTGCCATCTTACCACTCATACTTTCGAATCTTGGCCAAAGACCCTAGCATCTAGCAAAGAGTTTGGCTCAAAGTAAGCAGTCAATGTCCACTGGACTGAATGCTATGCCTTCCCTCGTGATGTGACACAGAACTTGGGAGTCTGAATTGTGCTCTCACATTCAGCCAAACCCCATACAAGCACCAAATTGGCCTTCATTAAACTCTCCTACCAGGTGAACTGGGGCACTCTGAAAAACTGCAAATAGCAAATTGTCTGTGTGACCCCAGTGATTCATTTAGGAGGATTAACTATTCTTGCATAACTTTGCATATGTTGTACATCTGTTCCTGATATATTTATTCAAGGCAAAAAATGCAGATTATAATACCAAAGATAAGAGGACTTTCCCATAGCATATACCACAAATGTTAGAGAACGATGTAATTCTACAGCACTCCATGCTAAGCAAAGTTGGGACTTCCATACCGTCAAAAGATCCTATACTATCACAAGGTGACACCTGTCAATGTGAAGAGGAAGGTTAGCTTAGGTCAAAGCTGAAGACCAAAAATCAAGAAAGAGCCACATATTATACTGCACACCTGTAATCACAGCATTCTTGGAAGCTGAGGCAGGAGCACTTCAAGTTCAAGCACAGCCTGGGAAACTTAATGACTTAGCACAACCCAGTTGCAAAGAAAAAATAAAAAGGACTTGGGATGTACCTCAGTGTGAAGGCCCTGGACTCAATCTTCAGTACCACATTATTTTAAAATCCCTCAAGAGACAATCACTTGAAACCCAGAGCCACAGAAAATGAAAATACTGGGGCCCCTTGAGAACCCCAAACCCCTTGCTAAGTAGTGAGAGAATGTGTACAGTTTTAGAACCTTTGCATTAGAGAAAAATCCACTACCCCTTCAACCCTAGAGAAAGTTTTCTTTAAAAAAAAAATCTTTGTGAGATGGCAAGTACTTAATATAAAAATAATAATAATAGTTTCATGGTACTGATTCTTTTCTTCATTTCTTTACTCATTCAACAATCATTTGTAAAGCATCCACTAAGTAAGTGCTCTTACCCCTTCACTGTACTCCTGGGGCTACAAGGGAGCTCATGATAAGACCATGATAAAAGATGATAAAGAATTCACAATTCAAAAAGACAAAAAAAAAAACCTTACAGGAGTTTAACCAGCTTCATTCTTTGAATTTCAGTTTCTTTATCTGAAAAATGAGAATGAAGTACTATAATAGTCTCACTGTCATGTCTGGCACATAGCAGGTACTCAATAAGTGACAGTTATGATTGCTATAAGGGAACACAATGAAGGTAGCATGGAATTGCAGAAGAGGGAATGCCTAACTGCAGAAGTATTCAGTGAGGTAATAAAGGCATCCTGTCACCCAGTCAATACTGTACTTTAGAGACTAACAACATTGTTGCTTCTGTACCACTTGGCAACTCCCAAATGCCTATTTCCTTGCCATCTGGAGACCTCAACTCAGAGTCTCTGTCTTTTCCTGTCCACAGTGACATCTGATGTCTAGCTTTTCCCATTCCCTGATGGACACCAGAGTCTTCTCATGGGAAAAAACAGAGAGAAATTGAGAGTATGTAACCATTAAAATTAACTGCTCACAAACACTGGAAATCAGACACTTGTTACAGTAATGAAATATGAATGAGGATTTGCTAAAAGCCATTTATATTAAATTACTTTTATAATAATATTTAACTTTGGAGCATTAAATATTCAGTGGTCCTTTTCTTGCCATTTGCAAAGAATCTTCCAGCTGTTTCATAGCTGGAGGAATGTGAGCCACCCAACTTGTCCTGAGGGCCTACCAGGCTGAACACCAGACCTGCAGCTCTGAGAGCTGAGATCAGCAGATGTTTCAATGACTTGGCCTTAGCCAATTCTCACTGATGCAACAGAAATGTATTGGAGTCCATGGTGGGAGGTCAAGGAATAGAGAGACAGACAAAACGTATCCCAAAAGTCAAAAACTAACAAGAAAACACAGAAAATAAAAACCCAATAATTTTTTGTGTTACCTACCTTTCCCCCACACCCATATCCCATAGAACCACTGAACAGTTTTCTAAAAATTTATCTTGCTTTTTCCTGTCTCTATTCTTTTTCCCATGCTGTTCCTTGTGCCCTAAACAGCTCCCTCGTCCTAACCATCTCCAAATTCTCTTATGGATTTATGTTAGAAGAGACTGTAACAGGGGTCACTTCCAGGAGGCTTTCCCAGGCATCACCCAGAGTGTCATATACACCTCTCTCCTATGAATGCCAATTCACCCTCATCAAGCACACTTCAGTCACACACCTGTCACACTTCCCCTGTCTCCCCTACCAGTCCATGAACTATAGGTGTCTAATTCATCATTGTATTCCTGATATCCTCAGCAGGGACAAACACAGAATAGGTGTTCAATAAACGTTTTGCAAATCAATGAATTAATGGATCAATTCATTTGCTATGTGTTATAACAAATGTGTTTACTTAGTGGAATGCAGAAAATACAGGAAAACCTGAACTGCCAGTGAGGGATGGAGTACAAAGAGGCTCTCAGAAAATTCCTAAAAGACACAATAACATTTGAGCAAATTTTTGAAAAAATAACTGAGTATCTTATCATTATAGACCTTGAAAACTAAAATTACTAAAATAACACTGTGTTCTCAAAAAACTACTTCAAATATTTTCCCATCTATTTAGTATCACATGGCCTCTGGTCCTCTCCTGGATGCATCACCCATCAGGACATCATCACCACCCACCAGAGCCATCTGAACAGGAAAGGACAAGAAGGAACAAAAGAAAGAGGTGGTTCCATCTTTCAATGGCATAAAGTACCCACAACTCAAGCCCTTCTGCTAAGGAATACAAAAATAATTCCAGCCAGGAACCTAGATGAAAGCCAAGTAGCCTCATCAAAACCAACCCTTTAGTTACAATCCATAAGCTCATTAATACCATCCCCTCCTGGGTAGACCTCTTAACCTACCAATATCACAGCGACAGCAGTATTCCCATAGACACAAAATTTTCTCCAGAATCTACTTGAAAACCCAAGTTTTTCAAGATGAACCGAGTTAGACAAAGATCCTCTAGCCCTAAGTTACATAGACTCCTGCAATTATCGTGACCTAATATAACCTCAGTTCCAGCCACTACCAAGGAAAGTTGGTGACTTCCTAAATGGAAATAAAAATCCAACTGCTAATGCTAGGGAAAAAACTTCTCCTGTGAGAAAAGTCTAGGCTGATCTTGAACAAATTCCCCAGTGGCTCCATCTACTTGCTTATATTAGGCTGTGGTGTCCTGGAACCTCCAATAAATGCACCCAAGAAGAGACACACACCCCCCCTTGCCAGGCATGCCAGTCTGCGGAAGTTACTTGTTTGTCTGTAAACATGCTTGACCTACTCCCAACACGTAATCTGAACAACCCTGCTGTATCCTCTTGAATTTTTAAAGTAAAAGACGTGCTACTTTGTATTATTTGGTAGGCCCCATATCTGTATATAAATATTTTTAAATGTATGGTAGCTTAATACTAAGGAATTCTGCATGTTGTTTACAAAACTATATGAGCAGGTAAAGGAATTACAGAGAAGAATTTAGGGGAGAAAAAGTTCACATCTGTAGTGAATTCTTCCCATTCTATGTTGGTTCACCATTCATTTTAAATGTCTTTAGCTTTCTCATATCAAAGCACGGAATAGTCAACCCTGACAGAGTTTCCAGTTCTCCACCTCTTCCCACCTCCTCAAGGTATTATGTCCAGATATCTGCCTTATATAACTGCCTCTGGTGACCACCTTCCTATGGGACAGCTCAATATAACCTACTTGCACACTGACCCCTACATCCCTAATGGATTATCCAGGCATGGTACAATGACACCTTTCAATCACAGTGGGACTCCACTGAATTTGTCCCCACTTGCTATAAACCCACCCCTGCCTGAGAAACCTGCTTAGGTAATACCCTGGACCCTAGTAAAGTTTTAGGCCTACAGCTCCCTCCACTCTCTTTTGTTTTGTTTTGGTACCGGTGATCGAACTCGGGTCTTTGTGCTTGCGAGGCAGGTGGCAGAACCACTAAGCTAAATCCCCGGCCCACTCCACTCTCTTTTGATTTGCACCCACTTTGTGAGCATGGCAGTCCCAGACAGCTCCTCCTTCTCAATGGCCCCTGGAAGAGTACTATTCTCTCTGGAATCAACACATTACCAATGCTCTGGTATTCCATGTGTTTCAGTGTGCTTCCTCAGTATGCAACCTAACCAATACATCTGAACCTAATTTCTGTTCTGGTCAGGGCTAGAAAGTGGCTACAATGATTAAAGAACTGGACACAGGTAAGACACAAGCCACAAGGGCATCTGCCAGTATAAACATGTTTCCTGTGACAGGGATACCTGCACAGGGGTTACACACAGAGACAGTAGGCAAACTTCCAGGATAAAGAAGTATTCCGTGCTAGGCACTTGGGTATAAGAACATCCACAACTACCTTCCCATCAAGGCAGGGGCTGAGGTTATAACCCCTCTCCAGAGAGCAACCTCAAGACCAAATGGAGAAAAATATTAACAATGCTCCTGCTACACAGTACTGACAGACTGCCACTTCACATGTGGTTTCTCTCACCCCAGGGAAACTCCATTACAATCAGCCTCAAGAAGAACAACACCTGGAAGTGACATGCATTGCTTCTGCCCATAAGCCTACATCAAAATTCACAGAAGGCTAGGAAACGAAGTGTAGCAGCATGTTCAAGAAAAAAAGAGACATATAAACCTAGCTCAGTGGTACACAGTTGTAATCCCAGCTATTTGGGAGGCTGAGGCCAGAGGATCCTAAGTTTGAGGCCAGCCTAGGCAATTTAGTGAGAACCAAAATAAAATAAATAGGGCTAGGAGTATAGCTCAGTGGTAGAACACTTGCCTAAGATGCATAAGGTCCTGGGCTCAAAATCGAGTATTGCCAAAAGGGAAAAAGAGAGAGAAACATGGATTTTTGGTAAGCAGAACTTGTTGATAGAAAATATCTTGGGTTTTTGGTTTTGGTTTTGTTTTTGTTTTAAGAGCATTCGTGGGCCTGGGGTTTAGCTCAGTGGTTCTGCTGCCTGCCTCGAAAGCACAAGGTCCAGAGTTTGATCCCTGGTACCAAAAAAAAAAAAAAATCATTCATGCAAAAATCAGCCTACCATAGCCAAAGCCAATGACAAACTTCAGGCAGCAAGGGCAAGCACATAAACGCATCTGAATTCATACCCCAGCACCATACCTAGCTATAATCCTCTCTGAGCTTCAGATTCCATGTGCCAAAACAGACAGAGACACTGCTATAAAATTAAATAAGTCAATGGATGCAAAACACCCATCCCAGTATCCAGCACACAGTAGGCACTCCACAAATGTGGTAATGCTGATGGCAAGATGCAGTTAATCATTATTTGTGGCTAAGAGATGTTACCATTTTCAGTTTGGAAAAGGCCAGATTATAGCCCGTGCTTGCCACCAATTCAATTTATACGCTCCCTCCCCTGCCTTAGCATGTGTGCCCCATACCCACTCTACTTGCATGGAAACTCTAGTCCTTGATAAGGGACTGAACATCCAGTTCCTACCCTGAAAGTGCTCCTGTTCAGCCTTTCGCTACAGCCTAGACAAGCCACTGAGCTCGTTCTGCCTGTCACAGCACAGAAAATACCAACAGTCATATGCTGATGACATTGTATCCACTAGTCGGTGCACAAAGGCACTGGTGCGAAGGAGGTCTGATTGCTCAGCAAGTCCATTTTTTCCTTGCTTTAAAGTGATCAATCATTTACTCAGATTTCAGTGAAATGGCCTGAAATGGGGAAGAACAAAGAGCCCAGAGCATGGGCACGGTAGATTAGTGGCAAGTCTCCTGGTGGCTTTGAACAAGCAGCCTTGTGAAAAACACCAAAGCCCCGGGCGTCCTGAGCTCCTCAGGCAGGAACTGAGGGGAGCCTCACATGACTGAGTCCCAGCAGAGACCTCAGCTGCCGTCACTTGCAGCAGCATTTAGAGCCTCTACAGCTCAAAGACCTTGGAATCCCACACTCTGCTTCTAAAGCAACTGCTGCTCTGGTCCCTATCAGATAGCTCTCCTTCAGCGCCTGCCAATAAGCACAAGTATCAAAAGACTCTTCTTCACCCATTCTGATCCTCTGACCCAGCAATTCCACCCCGGTAAACTAACCTTGTAAAATAATCCTGAATTTGGAAATAGCCCTCTACACAATAGGATAATAACAAAACAGTGAAAACCACAGGTAGACTTGAAACACTCCTGCCAGCCCAATAAGAAAATTGCTTCAATGGGAGTATAGAACATCAAGACACTGAAATACATGTTTGCCATTAATTTGTTACAGGTCAAAGTGTGTGCACTATTAATGCTAAGCGAGAACAGTAAGTGTGCGTGAAGAGGAGGAGAAAGAAGAAATGGGCGTATGGTATACATAATATCATCAGTGGGGCAAAAGTGCACTGAAACTTCCGATACTCTTTGCAACTTCTGTGAGTCTCTATTTCAAAATAAAAAGTTATTTTTTAAAGAAGTAGCAACAAATATGCATAGGGAGACTGCACAGTATAGTGACTAAGAGCATGTGCTTTTGAAAAATAAGGGTAGGAGGCCAATTATGGGAGGAATTTTTAATCCGATTCATTCTTTCCAATTTTTTCTCTGTTGTTAACAAAGTTCCTTCCATAGAATCCTTTCTGATAATCCCTACACCCTGCAGCTGATCATTCTACTACTTTAGTCTTGGAAGAACAGACCAGAAATCACAGCCAACATACAGAGTTGGTCCCTTGTAACCCTAACACCAGGCCAGTCAATAGCATTTATTAGTGTGCCAGGCACAGTGCTGGGTGTTTTACAAATATTAATCCCAACCACAACTTTTGAAGGCATTTTAAAGATGAGAAAATGAGATTGAAAGGGGTCCATTCACTTGTCCAATACATCATAGCTGATGAGTAATTCAGACAGGATTTAAACCGAAGCCTATTTAACTTCAAATCCTAGGCTCTTTTCAACCTAAGATGTTTTTCAATTATTTACTTTTTAAAGTTGTGTTACGGGACTGCTATGATCATGTACCACTGGACCCAGAGCCTTATGGGAGATCTTTAGACTGTGAGTGGATTTGCCACTGTAAAAAGGACTTGGAATGGGTTTATTCTCTCTTGCCCTTCCACCTGCACGCTGAGCAAGCACACAAGTGTTTTGTTTATCCCAGAAAGTGCTTTTTAAAAATTGAGGAATTTCACCCAAGCATCAGCTCTACATTTTCTCTTGAAACATCAAAGGCTCAGGCCACTCTCCGTCAGACTTTGATGTCAGACTTCAATGACTGTGGCGAGGTCACTGCTGTCCCCTCATGAGAAAGCACCTGTCCCCTCCAGACTGCCGCAGTCCCCCCATCCACCCCTGTTGTCTTCACCCAGTTCATTCCCTCAGTAGGTTTCCTGCCTGGCCCCTGTAGGCACTGGGGTTTCCAATCCTTGGCATTAAACAAACTGCTTGGCTGACAGAGTTAAAATGCCTGGATGGGCTCATTCTTTGCACCAACGAATAAAAGAAAAGATCTTTGCAGCTCCATTCTCTCCAGACAAGGGAGTTTAATAAAAACCCAGCTGGTGCTGCGTGGTTTAGCCCCAAGAATGCCAGAGGCCATGGCTGTGAAAGCAGAACAAGGGGGAGGAGACGAGGGCAAGGTGTAGCACAAAGAGGCTATGTGGAAGTGTGACCCTCCGCAACACCAGGCTGAGATAAGCTCCTCGTGGGACTGTTTATGCGAGGTGAGGAAGGTGCTGGGCACACAGAGGGAGGGAGCGGGCCAGGCAGGGATTCCGGAGCAGCTCTGCTTCGCAAGCCGCTCTCTCGCGAAGCTTTAGCTCCACTCACTGGCGGATGATAAATTAAACCCCAGGAAGTCAGCTTGCAGGCAGCCAGGAGGCACTGCCAGGAAGAGAAGTTCCAGCCTGGGCTTCAGCAGGGCCCCTTGAAGGGAATCCCATCTTGTGTGAAGGAAGCGCTAGGCCACGGAGGAGTTAGCATGGCCCCCTTCCCACCTCCATCCACAGCAGTCCCTGTCTCCGTTTGCCTATTTCCTCATCATCCTTCCCCTCCTGCTCCTGACACCTCACCAATCGAGAAGAAAAGGCAGCTCACTCCTGAGCATCCACTACTGGTTTGAAGTTTGTACCACTTCAGATGCCCTTCTAGAAAGAAAAACTACAAAATCATCCATGCAATGCAGACTCTGACCCTTGAGAGGAAAGTTCATGAACCATTCCCTTCTGTCCAGGCATTTACCAAACGCTACCCTAGAGTACAAGGGGTGGACTCTAATTCCAACTCTGCCTCCTACTGGCTGATAGACAAATAACCTCTTGTGCCTCCGTTTCCTCCGCTGTGGAAGAGGGACGACACGAGAAACTACTTCATACTACCCTTTCGAGGACTGAGGTAATACATGTAAATGGTATTTTCTTAATAAACACTAGCTATTATTGTTACCCCGTTTCGTGATCACAACTCTGTAGGCATCTGTTAGGCAAATGGTGACCCAGCAAAGAACACAGCCAGCCTGAATTTGGAGGTTGCAGGTGGAACCTCCCGGAGTTAACTCCAAAGGAGAGTCCGAGTCCAGTTTATTGAGCTGGGATTTTTACGGCTAGGGTAGTGGGATGAGTGGGATGAGTTGAGGTGAGATGATGTGAAGGGGGCCCCGAAACTGGGGGAGCGAGAATGGCTGAGTACACAGCAGGTAGGGAAGGTGCGCTGTGTCCCATGCATTGTTCCCAGGCTCAGGTGGGGGCTACAGGATGTAGGAATGTGCGGTGGCTGTTCTCAAAGCTCAGTACTCGGGTGGTCCAGAAGGCGGCAGGGGGTGGCACAGACAGAGGTCAGCGCTGTTCACTTATAACTAAGGCTGGGAATCCTCCCTCCTCTCCCCACTGCGAAGCACACCTTACCCTGCCATTGTTGGAGGAGAATCCAGATTGTCGGGGTCTTCTCTTTTGTATTTCCTTCACTGCAACCAGACCTGACTCGCCATCTTGGGAGACTGCAGGATAGCTAACCTGATAGCCCAGCTCAACTCCCTGGTGTGTTGCAAGGTGGTAATGCCTGGGAAGGTCGCTGTCCGCAGACACACCGCCAACCTTCTTTAGGAAAGAAAGCCATCAGCCAAAGGATGGAAATGTCAGGACTCCGAGGTTGATCACTGAGATCAAGGAAGGAGCCGTGATGGAATGGGAAGTACACTCAGCTTGAAGCCTGCTCACCTACAAACCCTGTGACCTCCACTTCCAGTCAGTTCACACTTCTCTCAATTTCTTTTGCTCTGTTTGTAAAATAAGAAGAGAAAAAATAGCATAGGATCATCGTGTAGTTCAAATGATGCTATATATATGAAAATGCTTTTGTTATAGTAACCAGAAAAATAAAAATATCTTTTTATTTTTAAAGTTATAAAAATAACTACATTAGTCAACAATTTGTTGGGTATTTACTTCATAGTAGGCATCATTTTAAGTGCTTTACAAAACCCATTAAAGATTTACAGTTAGTCTGCCCAATAGCTCAGAGTAGATGCTATTTTTTTGTTTTGTTTCATTTTCTGGTACTAGGGGGTTGAACCCAAAACTTTCATGCTGAGCCACATCCCTAGCTTTTCTGTTTTTATTTTGAGACGAGGTCTCTCTAAGTTGCTAAGTTGCCCAAGCTGGGCACAAACTCAAAATCCTCCTGCCTCTGACTCCTGATAATATTATTCTGTTATTTTATAGATAAAGAAACTAAGACTCCTAGAAATTAATTTTCCCAGATTATGGAGGTGGTCTATGAAGAAGCCAGGAGTATTTCTTTCCTGAACTCCCAGACACCTTTTTCAGGAGTATGACTGTCCTCTCCAAAATTCATGTTGAAATTTAATTGCCATCATGATGGTATTAAGATATCAGTCTTTCAGAGTTAATTAAGTCATGAAAGCTCCATTGTCATAAGTGGATTAATGTCATTATCACTGGTGTGAATGAGTTATTGCAAGAGACAATTGTTATAAGTTTGCCCCACCCCACACTCAGTTACTGTCATGTGATGCCTTCCACCTTGTAATTAGGAAGAAGCCTCCATCAAAACAGTGAAGCTCCTCAACCTTGAACTTCCAAGCCACCAGAACCATCAGCCAAGTCAGTGCCTATGTTTTATAAATTTACCCAGCCTGTGTTACATTTTGTAGAGCTGGGAAAGGAACCTAGAGGAGGGGAGAGAGGAGGGAGAGGATGAGGAGTCAAAATGGCTAAGATGCATTATGCATATGTACCAATCCCCCAAGATGAATGGAATTATTGTGTATGGCAACAAATACCAATAAAAACTAAAAATATTTTTAAAATTTTAAAAAGAAAATGGACTAAGACAGCTTCATGCATATCTCCATTAAAAAACTTACCACATTCCACTGTACCTGTCCACTCAGGTCTCTGAGCAGGCACTGTATACCAGGAACTGTACCAAGCAACTGACACCAAAGAAGGCACTGCCCCTACCTGTAAGGAGCCTCAAAGTAGCAGACAAAGATGGCAGGGGTGAGTTGTGCTTGGGGAGCCAGGCAGGCCAGAGGAGTATTGTAGTTACGGTTTTGCAAGGTAACAGATTTAATACAAAACACATACTTTGTAGGATTATTTTATAATATTCACCCAAAAAGCCAAATGCAGAAGAGTGAAAGAGATCTGTCCATGCCCTAGAGACCCAAAGAATCCAGCAAGGACCTGAATCTCATGGCAATGTCCCACACAAGTCCAACCGAAGGCCAAGAGTCCATGGCGAAGTCTCATGCAAGTCCACATCGAGTATCTGCTGAGAAGGCCCAAGGGTCAGCTCTGGAAGCTAGAAAGTCTGGGCCAGCAGGGTGAAGGATCTGTGCCAGAGGCTGAGGGATCTGCACTGGAGCCAGGAAGTGACACTCAAGGAAGACCAGAGGCCCCCTGAGGAGAACAACAGCCATCCCTGGAGACAGCGAGGGCCTGAGCTCTTCCTCCAACGAGAACAGCCAAGTTCGTACTGGGAAAACTAGCCACAACAAAGCTTCTCCTGGGAAATCAGCAGCATACAATCTACCCCTTCCATTCTCCTTTCATGCCGTGGGCAATACACAGGTGGATCTTCCATGCACAGAACCATGCTGCCCCAGTTCCGCTGGGCATTCTAAATGGAATGGAAGTTCGTTAATCCTCCACGAGAAGGAATGACAGTCTGAGAAGGGCTTGTGGACCAAGGGAGCACAGTGCAGTGGGCTCACAGGAGGACCTCACTCACTACAGCATGCAGGGGAGAGGAAGGAGGTAAGACTGGAGTGGCGCAGGGTCTCCAACTCCAGCCCCTGGGGAACTGGGGCTTCATTTTGTAGATCATGGGAGCCTTTGGATGAGTTTTAAGCAGAGGAGCCAGTCATAAATGTTGGGCTTCAGAAAGATCACTCTGTGTGGCTGAATTTGTGAGTGAAAAAATGAGTCAACATTGCTATGGCCCATCTACCCAAGCTTTTTTTTTCTGCCATCCAGTGAGCATAGTACCTACTTTCCCTCTCACCCAATTAATTATATTACCTAAGGGATGTGGGACTCAATGCAAGAGACATATGACTAAATTAACATTTTGAGAGATTTCTATGTGCTCTGTGCTTTAGAATCATTTTCAAATTATTATCTGTGATGTTCTACAAATGAAGAAACTGAAGCTAAAAGTTGCCAAGCAATTTACTTTGAATCTCAAAGCAGAAAAGACAGTATTCAAATTCAGGCCTCTTTAAAATCCATACTATTACCACTACTCCACCATATACAGTCTATAAATAAGACGTTTATTTTCTTTAAGCAAAAGCTACGATTTTTAAGAGGAGGAAAATGTATAAATAGCCTAGCCATGTTTCTATATATAAATTTTTCAATGAAAACTAACATTTTAGTACATGCCATTTCCTCAGCCTTCATACTAATTTTAAAAAAGAAAAAAAGATGTGTCCATCATGTAGAGTTCCTAATTTAGAAAATAGAGCATAAATGATTCAAATGAAGGCACATCTGAACTGGAAAAATTACCCCAAAGGACACAACTGGATGCTGATAGGTCTGAAGCATCAGGGCCTTCTCTAGCAAATTTTTGTTTTGATGCACACATTTCTAAAAAGCACGGTCAAAGAGGATAAAAATAAAACCTTAATCCCAGCAATAGAGGACAGTCAAAAAAGTCTTAGATCTGGAAACAAAACTACCAAAGTTCAAGCTCCTAATTTCTGGGTCATTGGAGTCAATAAAGTGAGCTCTTTGAGCCTCAGTTTGCTCATCTGGAAAGTGGGAAGAATAATCATACCCATGTCACAAGAGTCAGCGTGAAGGAAAAGTGCAAACCCTTATTCTATGTGAATTACTAATCCATAGCACATAAGAGAAAATCTGTTCAAGAGCCTTGAATAGTTTCTTCTCCCCTCAGGGGCATGGATTTTAAATGAGAAAGCCTAGAGAAGATAATGTTAAGTCGTCAGTGTGTGTTAACAGATCACACACTGATTTAATGTTATTTCAGCATTTGACCTATTGCATAAGGGTTGTATCTGGAGCTGTTCCAACATCCCTTAGATCTTCTTAGGAAGACTGCCACGGATCAGGATAGCACCTGCTCTAAGTATGCATGGGATCACCACACAGAGCCACACAGCGAACCAGGTGGGCATGCCACAGGTGCTCAGGGCATCATTCATACAAACTGTAATGCAATTGGCACTTCTCGGGCTTGAATAATACACAACCTATGCAGCCACTGATGATGAGTCTGGTTGGGTGTAACAACACCCAACTCAAAATGGATTTCCCCATGAATTCCCAAACAATAAAAATGCTGCTGTCACATGAAAGGAAATAAGATCATCTTCTGCCCACCTGGTGTGGACTCTTCTTCTAAATGACAGCACTGGAAGCTGTCTACTTCCATGCAGGAATACGCAGAAACTGGCTTCCCAATGAAGTGGAGTCAATATCATTGGCCTCACAGGAGTTTATTTTTTTAAAAGTAAGACTGCACAAAATTTATAATACAAAGAATTGTGTTAGCAAGGTGAAGAAGCTTACATAGAGTCCCACAGGGGCTTGGATTTAGGTGTCCAATCTTAATAGCAATAAAGTACCCCTGGAAACACAATCTTTCATCATCTCTACACTGCTACAAGAGGGTGCAATTAGCAGCACTGTGGCTGTCAGCCTTTCTAGGCATGAGGACATTTAGGAAGCTTTAAAAATATATCACTAAGCCAGGCATAGTGGCACACAGCTGTAGCCCCAGGTACTTGAGGAGCTGAGGCAGGGGGCTCACTTGAGACTATGAGTCTGTGAGTTTAAGACCAGCCTGAACAATGTAGCAAGCACCTCCTCCCCAATCTCAGAATAAATAAATAAAAATAAATAAGTGGCAGAGACCCTCCCTCAGGGATTTTGATCTAATCCATCTGGGGGTAATATCTAGACATCAGGACTTACTTTCAACTCTAGGGTAATTTTAATGTGCACCAAAGCAGGAATCCACCAGGCTAAAGCATTGATAGTTCTACTTCTATCTGATCTACTGGTGTGCCAACTGGTTCAAATGGAGCCCAGTGGAGAAGTCAGTAATGAGAGTGACGATTCCAAATATACTATCCCAACATCTGTCAAGGATGTTAACAATCACAAGCGCTTGCACCAGCTCAGTCTTGTGGTTTTCACAAGCGGGATGAGAAGCAGATGTTCTCTCACCTGCCTTTCATATTGGAGGAAAGAGAAACACAAGGGCGGGACTGGAATCCATCAACTGTGCTCATAAACCAACAGCAGAAGTGTCTCAGGGTGAAGGAGAATCCTCGGTAAGTCACCAAAAAGAGCTTTGGGGGAATAGAACCTGAGTTTTCAGTTCTAATAGCCTGGTCCTGGTTGGTCACGTGCTCTGTGGGAGGCACATGACCTAGTGATATCGGGAAGAGTTTGGCCTCTTGGGCTCTACACTCCCTCTCATCAGCTAGGGTCTAGGCCCAAGTGTGTCATCAAAGTGTGACTTTGAAAACACTGTCCTCTCTGGCCCTCAAATCCTAATTCTCCACCTGTCAAATGCAGAGAGGGCAGTGGACTAAAAGAGCAAGTGAAAATCAGAGTAGTGAAAATCATATTCTATCTCTTGCCATGATTCTGTCAGCCAATAAAACACTTCTTGGGAGAATCTGGCAAACATTGTTGCCCTCTGAAGTTTCACTGGCTTCTCCTCACAGGAGCAGTCACATGTAGTAGGTAAAATGTGAAGAGGCAGACATGCATGGACCCACATATCTTCATGGGACAGAGGTATACATTCCACAGGTCTCTTACACTAAAGACATTTTACTCCTCACCTCCCGGTCTGAAAATATTGAATGGAAAATTCCAGAGAGTATTCGTAAGTTTTGAATGGCACACCATTCCAAGTCATGTGATGAACTCTCACTCTATCCTACTCTCCTTGCTCGGGAGGGGAATGAATCATCCCTTTGTCCAAGGTCTCTATGCTGTACACACACATGCTCATTAGTTAACTAGTAGCCAGCTAGTTATCAAATGGATTATTGTGGTATCACTTAGTACTTGAGTTCAAGTAACCCTTGCATAATAACCTCTTTCTCACAATGTTTCCATGTCATTTCCATGTCACTTTGTGTCATCACATAGACATTACATCTTCTCATCTCATCATCTACAAAGGATGAGTACAATACAGTAAGATATTTTGAGAGAGGGAGACCAGATGTGCACATAACCTTTATTACAGAATATTGTTGTAATCATTCTATCTCTAGTTATTATTGTTTATCTCTTACTACGCCTAATTATAAACTAAACTTTGTCACAGGTTTGTATGTATACGAAAAACATAATATATGTAGGGTTCAGTACTATCAGCTACCAGCACTGACAGTCACTCACTTGGGGTCTTGGTACATATCCTCTGGATATAAGTTTTAAATCATCTAGGTGTAACCATTCATCCAAGGCAATAAAGCCCTGTACAAACACACCTGATAAATGCTCATCCAGATTGGCTTAAACACTGAACAGGAAACATTCCTGTATGAGGTAGTTCAATCCATCTTTGGTCAGCTCTGTTAGCAACTTACATTTAGCTCAGCACTACCTCTCTGTAGTTTCTACCCGTTTCTTGTTTGCAGCTTTATCTTTTGCAGGCTCATGATATGGCCCACCTGCCCCTCCCCTCTGTGTGTGTGTGTGTGTGTGTGTTTGTCGGTAAAACAAACCTTAAATTTAATGTATTGTTTATATATATATATATATATGTATATAGTATCTCCGCAACGAGATTAAAAGCTTCTAGCAGGCACTCACCATGTTTTATGTTCTCTGTGCCCAACAGGAACTTAATAAATACATGCTAAACAAATGTTGGAAACACTTCTTTGCTATTTTGCCTACTTTCTCTTAGTCAAATCCACTGCACGGGGACCACCATAAACAATTCTTGCCTCTCTTCCTATGCTTAACAGCAGAGTCACATAATGCTGAGTAAATGGAAAGAGAAAAAGGAGGAAGGAACATTTTTTAAAATTCCATCTTCAGGTGCACCGGAAGGCAATTTTCTTTTGCAGGCACATTATTTGCAACCCTGACAGTCACATATCAAAGTAAGGAACAATCTAAGTGCTGTCCATTTCCCTCCCAATATGCATGGGAGATCACATTATCTCCTGGTGAGCCATGAACAAATGGAAAGAAGTAGAATATAACCCTAATTGCTGTTTGCTTAGGTTATTTTGAAAGTGGTCAGAGGGCTCTCCACTTTGCTGAGTGCTTTATACAATACATCCAAACTTCCACTGAATATTTAAATGTTTGGTTCACTTGGAAGCATTTGACAGCTGGTTGAATTTTTTTAAAAACAAAAGGAACATAAAGAGTCCTGTAGGCTATTAAAGAAGGAATTGTTCAATGAATTTAATGCTGTCTAAAGTAAAGGAACTCAAACAAGATCAGGTTCATAAAATATTCTGATTTTTTAATGTAAGAATGATAAGTATTTTGTTTTTTATGGTGACCAGGGAAGTAATACGCTATGTTAGGATTGTGCAAATAACAGACACCTGATCAGTATAATCTGTACACAGAATAATAATAGGCCTGCAAAACAACCAAAATCTACTTCATTTAAGGACTGCTTTCATTGTTTCTTCCTTTGTCAGCAAGTAGCCATAGGCCACCGAGCAGACTGCTTATGGCATCTGTTCCTCAGTTTCCTCATCTTAGGACAGGAGAAGTATGAACCTCTTAGGAGGCTTGTGAACATTAAATTAATGAATACACATAGCTCACTGGGCACAATGCTTGCACAGAGTGAGTGTTATGCATTGCTATTTTTCAGGAAATTTTTCCATGACCTCCTTGCTAGATCAGTCTGTTATTTTGACTCAGGTTATCTTATATTTCTCCTCTGAGCACTTAGCATAAGTGAATTTGCAGTGTAATTTAATTTAAATATATTTATCCCATTAAATTGTACGTATGTATGTAGGTTTTATTTAAATGTGTGCATCTCATTAGCTCTATAATTGCAGAGGAAATATTTATCTTTTTCACCTGTATTCCCAAATATATATATATAGAGAGAGAGAGAGAGAGTATGATAGTTTGGACAGTGGCCCCCAAAGATCTTTAGTGTCTAATCACTAGAATCTATGAATATTAACCTATATGACAAACAAGACTTTCAAAATGTGGTCAGAGATCTTGATTCGAGAAGATTATCCTAGTCCTCGAAGGTAATCACAAATGTCCTCATGGGAATAAGGTTGAGAGAAATCTCACTACAGAAGAGGGGGACGCAGTGCAATGCCAAAAGCAGGACCTGGAATGAGGGGAGGAAGGAGTGACAGCCCAGAAAAGCAGGCAGCTTCCCAAAACTAGACAAGGAAAGGAACTGGATTCTTTCCTGGAGCCTTCAAGAAGGAAGCAACCCCACTAGCACCTGGACATTAACCTCGTTTAGCTGATTCCAGATTTCTGACCTCCAGAACTGTAAGAGAGTAAGTCTGTATTGTTCTAAGTTACCAAACTCATAGTGATTTTGCTGCAGCAGCCCTGAGAAACTAATACTATAGGCATTTAAGAACCATTTGTTGAATCAGTTAATGAGGGTTAGAAAATGACACGAAGTATAGAAAAGCCAGCATAGAAGCTGAAATATGGGAAGTCTTCATGACACACACAGATTTGAGTAATTTATCTTGGTTCATACCTCTAATCTTTCAGGATAAGTTGGCCAATACTGAACATCTTTGCTTGTCAAAGGTTTTCATTATGAGATAAAGGACTTAATAGCTGACTTTTTTTTCTTTTTTTTTCTTCATTTTATCGGTACATTTTAGATATACGTAATGATAGCATTTATCATAGGGAATTTGTGTCTGGACATGATAGATCTCACTTCTTTTTTTCTCATTCCCCTCCCCTCCCTTCACCCCACTTCCCCTCCTTGTTTACAAAAGCTTTGTTTCCATTTCATCCTTTATTCTTTCCTTCCCTTCCTTCTTTCTGCCCTTCCTCCTCCCTGTTCCCTTTCCCATTTGAACATTTTCTTCCCATTTCCCAATATCTGTTATACATTTTGGTCCTTATTTACACTTTCAGTTTCTCACAACAGAGAAACAATGTGGTATTTAAACATGAGTGCCAACTTTTTTGCTTCAGTATGGTCTCAAGGTTCATCCATTTATCCAGAAATGTCTCAAGCTTACCCTTCTTTTTTTTACTCATTAAATTTATTGGTACATTTTAGGTATACAATATGATGATATTTGTCATTGGGAAGTTGTACCTTTTACATGATGTATCTTGGTACTTATTTTTTCCTCATTCCCCTGCCCTCCCTTCAACACCTCCATAGGATCAAAATGTATAACAGATAATGTCACTCAAGCTTATCCTTCTTTATGGGAAAGTATTGCTCCACTGTATAAAAATAATCTTCCTTATACATTCATTCCTTGATGGGCATTTGCCATTTCAAATTGTGCAGCCATAAACATGAGTATGCATGTATCACTGTGGTATGATGCTTTTAATTCTTTTGGGATGATACCCAGCAGGGGAATAGCTGGGTCCAATGGATCCTGTAGTCCTAGTTTTTTAAGGTATCTCCATACTGATTTCCACAGTGGTTGCATCAATCTACACTCACACCAACAGTGGAGAAGAGTTCCTTTTTCTCACAGCCCCACCAGCATTTGTAATTGGTTGATTTCTTGATAATACCCTTTCTTTCTCAAGTCAAATGAAATCTTAGTGTTGTTATAATTTGTATCTCTTGAATGACCACTGATGTTGAACATTTTTTTCATATATTTATTTTCCATTTGTATTTCTTCCTCTGAAAAGTGTCTATTCATTTCAGGTGCCTATTTTTTGATTGGGTCTTTGAATTTGGGAGGTCTGATTTTTTTTTTCTTTTTAGTTCTTTATATAGTCTAGATGTTAGCTTTTTGTCTGAAGAACAGCTGGCAAAAATTTTTTCCCACTCTGTGGGTTGTCTCTTCACTCTGTTGTTTCTTTTGCTGTGCAAAAGCTCTTTGATGAGATAAGATCCCAGTTGTTGACTCTTTGTAATATTTCCTGTGAAACTGAGGTTCTGTTCATAAAATCTTTGCCTATACCTATAGCTTCAAGAGTTCTATTTAACCTATCTTTTAGTAGATTTAGAGTTTCTATTTTAATATTTAGGTCTTTGATCCATTTCAATTTCAGTTTAGTGCATGGTGAAAGATATGGATCTAGTTTTAATCTTCAGCACATGGAAAGCCAGTTTTTCCAGCACTATTTATTAAAGAGGCTATCTTTCTTCCAGTGAAGGTATTTGGTTCCTTTGTTAAAGATAAGGTGGCTGATAATGTTTGAAATTGTTTCTGTATCTCCTAATCTGTTCCACTGAGCCTTGGGTCTGGTTTTTTGCCAGTACCATGCTGTTTTATCACTGTAGCTTTGTGACATAATTTCAAGTCAGGGATTGTGATACTCTCCACCTTGCCTTTGTAGCTCAGAATTGCTTTTGCTATTCTAGGTCTCTTCTGGTTCCAAATGAATTTTAGAATTGTTTTCTCTAATTCTGTGAGACATGCTGTTGGTATTTTGATTGGAATTGCACTGAATCTGTATAACAATTTTGGAAGGATGGCCATTTTCACTATATTGGTTCTTCCTACCCAAGAGCAAGGGATATCTTTCCATTTTCTGATATCCTCTTTGATCTCTTTCTTCAGGATGCTGTAGTTGTCAATGTAAGGTCTTTTACTTCCTTCATTAAATTCATTCCTCAGTATTTCATTTTTTCTGATGCTATTGTGAAGAGTGTCATTTCCTTAATTTCTCTCTCAGCAAATTTGTTAGCCAGAACTTAAGGGACATAATGAAAGCAGTTCTATAAGGGAAATTTATAGTAGTGAATTCCCACATCAAAAAAACAAAGTGAGCTCAAATAAACAACTTAATGTTGAATCTCAAGCTTCTAGAAAAAGAAAAACAAGTCAAGCCCAAACTTCAAATAAGGGAGGAAATTATAAAGATCAGAGCAGAAATTAATGTAATCAAGACTAAGAAAACAATACAAAGAATTGATGAATGAAAGAGTTGGTTCTTTGAAAGATTAAATAAAATTGACAAACCCTCAGACAACTTTAACAAAAAAAGAAAAGACTGAAATCCATGCTATTAAAAATGTAAAGGGTAAAATCCTAACAGGTCCTACAGAAATCCAGATGATCATCAATACCTACTTTGAGAATCTGTATTCAAATAAGATTAAAAAAACACAGAAAAAATGGACAGATTCCTAGATACATATGAATTACCAAAGCTGAATCATTAGCTGATTAACTGGAAAAAGAATTCAATGAAAGGATAGATGGCATCTTGGACTCACTAGGATGACAGAAGAGCCAGGTTCAAGGCCAGACATGTATGTTGTGCATTGTCTGGTTGAAATTATGCAGCCAGGAGCAATGTACAATATGTGCTGCACAGTTGGTCCAAGAAACACCACTGATGCTGCCATTAAACATAGCACTGCACTACAAACACAGCTAGTACTGAACACTGGCTGCCACCATAATCGCTGCTGCATCTGAGCTTCCTGTGGCACAGGAATCAAGAGTCTCTGGACGTCCTAAAGTGCACGGAGGGTTGGGGAAGGGCTGGACAATAAAGCACTGAGCATTTTCTGTTTCAGTAAGGCTCAAAATAATAACAGGGAAGGCTCTTGAAAATATAGGAAGAAAAAGTTCCAGGGACAGGGCACCAGAAAGGAAAGATAAATGCAGGCTGCAATCTCATATCTAGAGGTTACAATGAACTTCTTTTCAGGCAGCAGCCTTCAACATGACTTCAAGAAATGAGAATGTGTAGTCATGTATCTAATGACCTCCTGTGTTCAGTCACTTCTAAATTCAAATTAAAACAGAATATGGAAGCTGCTGAGGTTAAATATGTTCTCTTCAGTGTCTAAATTAAATGAAAACACCTTAAGGTATTTTTAAAGATTTATGTTCTTAGATTGCCAAATGACATGATCAACAAAGTAATGTCTGGTTTTATTTCTCTCCCGCATTGTCCCATTGGATTAAATTAAAGCCATATTAACCATCTTTCAAAATAATAAAAGATAGTCTTATTTGGGAACAGTCAAATAACTAGCATCTGGGTAGATATAGATGTCACTATAATAAAGGTAATATGAAAATCCCAAACCTTGGGATTATCAAAGTTTCCCACATAAAATAGACATAAAATAGAACATTTTATTTCACTTCTTTCTCTATCAGACAATGTGCTGAGCAAGATCTATTTTTTTAATGATTAAGAAAGTATTCCCTGAAGGAATTTATATTCTACAAAAGGTTTATGGGATAGTGACATGTAAACAAACTAATTATAATAAATATAAGATGTAACAGATGTTTTAATACATATATTTAGGTTCAACTGTCCCCCTCGTGAATATGCTAATTTGTTTTATTTATACTAGGAGTTTCTCTTAGTTCATTATAAATAAAGTTTTGTGCTATTATCTGTTCATTTCTTCTTTGTATGAGTCTATTTTGTCTATGTCTTGTACTCTGAGTAACTTATGATACCATGTATTAACTATAGTTACTCTCTTAGTATTTTCTTATGAAATTTTATTTGTTCATAAAATAAAAAAATTCATGTGCTGCAATTCCAACCCCGAATACTTCAGACTGCAACCTTGTTTGGAAGCAGGATTGTTGCAGATATAATGGATTAAGTTAAGACAAGGTCACACTGGAGTAGGGTGAGCCCCTAATCCAACAGACTACGGTCCCTATAAAAGGAATGCTATGTGAGGAGACAGCCATATGCACAGAGAGAACACCATGGGAAGGCTGGAGCTCTGCTGCCACAAGCCAGGGATCTCCCAGGAGCTCAGAGAAACCTAGACCCCTTCCCTGGCACCTTCAAAGGGAGCATGGCCTGGCCAGCACCTGGATCTTGCACTGGCTTCCAGAACCAGAGGAGTAAATGTCTCTTGTTCTGAGCCCCATTATGTGTGGTACTTTGAAATGACAGCCCTGGGAAACTAATACAAGATGCATGGGTGAAGAACACAAGGGAGGGAGGGATTGGTGACACGTGAGGATGTGTGGAACATGGCCTCTGAGAAGGAACCATCACTGGCCTATGTGAAAAGGATTTCAACTGATAGGAAAAACAATTTAAGAAACGATACCCTTATAGGCCAGGGATTTAGCTCAGTGGTTCTGCTGCCTGCCTCGCAAACACAAGGTCCCGAGTTCAATCCCCAATACAAAAAAGACATATATCCCTCAAGAGCAAAATGAATACACAAAAGGATAAAATGGAATTCCCTGGAAGAAAATCGAAAAGCCAATGTAAGACTGATTGTGGATATTATGTATCTATTTATTCTTTGCTTTGACACAAAAACCTAATATAGTACAGGATCCATCATAACTGATAAACACATTAATAGAGAACATAGAAGCCAAACTATGTGACACTTCTAAATGGGATTGATTTCATGTGAACAAATATGAAGGGCATATTCCATACAAGAAATGAAGAATACCAATAAAGAACAAAATATAATCAAAATATTCTCTACGTTCAATTTTCTTGAGAGAAATTTTTGTCAGGGAATACAAAACTCTAGCATTTAAAATCTAGGGGTAAAACTTATCCCATCACTCTCAGAAATAGCAGATATGATACCATGATTACTAAGAAAAAAACATACAAATACATTTGTTTCACTTATACTACTAGTTTATCTTAGTTCATTGAAAAGAAAGTTTTGTGTTGTGATCTGCTTGTTTCTTTTTTTGTAAGAATCTTTTTGGTTTACATCTTGCACTCGGAGTAACTACTTTGTAGTTATACACAGTGTAATAATTATTATTATCCTCTTATTTGGTTATGAATTTTTTATTTATTTTTTCATAAAATCAAAACAAAACATTGACTTAGTGCAGCTTCAATAATTAGAAATTAAGTACTATATTCTTGTTTTCCACTTGTCTCACTCTAAATTGCAAATAATACTTTTGTAACTGAAAATTCATAGCTAATGAAGTTGAGATCCCAAAACATATTCTAAGTTACAGAATGCCTGCCACAAATATCTTCAGCTGGTCCATTCCATTCATTATAAATAATTACTGAGAAAAACTTGTGCTGGGCATTGCCCTGGAAAATAGTAGCTTTACATAAAATATTGCAAAGTAAGAAAGATATCCTAGTTATATACTAAATGGAAACATTTATTCATTTAATCTGCTGGACAACTACTTAATTCCTTTTTTTTAACATTAAAGAGTTAGTTCATAACCAAATTAACCTATAAATCCAAAGTGCAGCTAATCTAAGTCACAATATAATCTTTTAAAAGAATGGATAGACCAATTCTAAAATTCATATTCAAGAGTAAAGGACCAAATAGACAAGACAATTCTGGGAGAAAGAAAGAAGAAAGATGAGAAGCTTGATATTAAGATATTAGTAAGTATAAAGTCACAGTAATTAAGACTGTATAGTTTTGCTTCAAAAAGATGAATATAGCAAAACTTCACTGTCTTAATTATTATGCTTTTTTATATCTTAATGGAACAGAATAAAGATGCCAGTAACAGAATTATCCACATATGCAAACTTTTAAAATTGGTACTCTTGATTCCTAAAAGACAAACTCTTCAAAAAAATTGCATTGGAACATTTGGCCTTCTATATAAAATAAATTATTTCCCTTTATAAGATCATGCACATATTTTATAAGCTCCCCATAATAGGTGAGAGACCAAAATTCTAATTTGCAACTTTTAAGGGAAAATAGTGTCATTATAAGTTTAGAATAGGGAAGGATGTATTCTTAGATAACACATAAACTTGACTGCATCAGAATTAAAGCTGCTGGGCCAGGAATTTAGCTCAGTGGTTCTGCCGCCTGCCTCACAAGTGCAAGGTCCTGAGTTTGATCCCCATTACCAAAAAAAAAAAAGAAGAATTAAAGCTTCTGCAAGACCAAAGACACAATAAACAAAATTAAAGCCAATGCACAACAGATCTTTGCAATATATATATGTAACATAAATATATTTGCAATATGTGACATAATATATGATATATATTGCAAATATATATCATATATATTATATACCACAGAGTTAATTATATGAATGGATGCTATTAGGAAAACCATGGCCTGGCTGAGAAAACTAGGTCCAAGAACTGTACATTCATGATGTAAACCTCCAGCTGTCTGAACGAGTAATTGCCTTTGCAGACTGCTGGGGGATGTACTTTGAACAGAAGTGGCACTACCACCACCCCATACCTCTGACAGTTTCTCTTTCATTTGTAAATAGACAGTATTTTGCCCTTCTCCCCTTCCCTGAGAGACAGAAAAGAGGAATTACCTCTCTTCAAGGCCTGAGAAGCAGGGACTTGAGACAATGATTAGTCAAGTTTAAAGACATCTGTAAGGCATATTGATATTTTTATTCCCAGTGGGGTATTTACTTATCCTCTGAATCTGATGATCTACTTTGCACTACTGGAGTAGGAGAAGAAAGGACCGGGTGATGGTATGGTTGGAGACACTGAGGCAACAAGAAGACTCTGCCACCCTCACCTTGAATTCAGGTTTCTCGGAGGACTCAGACTTGGGTTTTGATAGTGATAGTTCCATCATGAAGCAATGAAGTATGCATATCAAAGAAAGGCCCTGTGAAGCTGCCAAATGAGACTGATGGAAGACATAACCAATCAAAAACCGCATCCAATCATTGCCTCCAGAAGCTGCCTGACAGTGAGGCTTTCATCAGCTGAAATTTTACAGCATCACAGGCCAAATGGACCCCACCGATATCAAGTTCAAATCCCATCTAGACCCAAAAGAAAAGAATTAAGTGTTCAACATCTTAAGAGCAGTGGATCAGGGCAGAACCTGCCTCTCATATTGCTCTTACCTGCCCCACATCCTATGGTGTGCAAAATTTGACACTGTCACACACACTACTCCCAACTCCTAGACTCGCAAGCCTCATCTAATTTCAAAAGAGAGCTAAAGGATTTTTCAATCAAATATGATATTCAGATTTTCTGATGCATATGCATAGACCTCGGAAAATGCAAGGAAACTATACTAATCACAGAGAGTGTGGCTGAAAAGTAATGGACACGCTGAGATATTGTCCCAGGAGAAAAAAAACCTTCCATATACACAGTTCATAACAATCTATGGAAAAAGTGAAACCCATTCAGTTTGTACCTTCATGAGTTGTAATTATTCACTAAAGCACTAAAGCTTAGTATCCATGCTATATGAACAATACCTTCTTATCAATACAAAAAAAAGAAATGCCTATGAGAAAAGTGTACATTTTAATTATCTAAACTTGGCGGCTCAAAGCAATCATCATTCCTTTGCTTTTTATTCTGCAATTTTGGCAGGGCCTGCTTGGGACAGCATGTGACATTTTGGTGTCTGGAATGTCCCAGATGGCTGCTCTGCTTCACTCATATACAGTATCTGGCACTTCAGCTAGTATTATGGGAACAGAAAGGAGGCTGAAAGAATCAAGCAGTCTCTCTCTCTCTCTCTCTCTCTCTCTCTCTCTCTCTCTCTCTCTCTCTCTCTCTATTTACAAAAACTTTTGTTTCCATTTTTCCCTTCTTTTCCATTTTTATCCCTCCCTCCCTTCTTTCTTCCAACCCTCCTTCTTCCCTCCTCCTCCTCCTCTTCCAGATGCCCTCCCCACATAGCTAGCTTGCCCTTCTTCACCATGTGGCAGTCTCAGAGTACTTGACTCTCTTACATAGATGCTTGCTTCACCAAAGAATTGCTTTCTTACACACAGACTCAGTTCTGCCACAATCAACTAGCTGTTCTAGAGAAACTGCCAAGGCACAAGGATGTTCACTGCAGCACTGCTTGTAATATAAAAATCCAGGACACAACCCAAATGTCCAATCAGTAAGTGAGTGGAAAGGGGAAGGGGATTAAAAAAAGAAACAAGATGTATTATGTACATATACCCACTCTCCAAAATGACTGTAAACTTCATGTACTACAAACATGCATAGAATTAATAAAACATATGTTACATTCATGTAATGGGACAAAATACAGTAACATGAATAAATGGTTGAGAAATGGATTATTATCAACAAGAATGCATCAAAACATAATATTATGAAAAGATAGTTGAAAAGAACTATATAGTATTAATTAAATCATGTAATGTGCCAATTAATACATGAAAAATATTCATCTTCTATGGTCATTCGGGAAATGCAAATGCAAACAATGCTGAGATTCCACTACTCCTTAAGAATGGCTATTATCAAGGATTCCAAAAACAACAAATGCTGGCAAGGTTGTGGGCAAACAGGAAAGCTTCTATATTGTTGGTAGGAATGTAAACTAGTACAACCACTGTGAAAATTAGTATGGAGATGCCTCAAAAAACTAAAAATAGAAATTCCATTTCACTCAGATATATTCCTTCTGGGTGTCTTCCCAAAAGAATTAAAGACATAATATTACAGTGATCCATGCATACCAATGTTTACAGCAGCATAATTCATAATAGCTAAATCTTGGAAATGGCCTATTTGCCCATCAACAGATGAATTAAGAAAATGTAGTATATACACACACTGGAGTACTACTCAACCATAAAAAGGATAAATCTGAGCCATTTGTAGGAAAATGGATGCAATGAACAAAGCAGACACAGAGGGTTAAATACTATCACATAGGTTCTCTTATATGAGAAACCAAAAGTATAAATAATTTAAAGGCAAAAGTGAAGAAGAGGTGATAGGAAACAGAGAGATTGACCTTATGCAGACAGGAAGAGAACTAGGGATGGAAGGAAAGGGAAGGGAAAAGAGGAGAAGGAGAAGTAAAAAGGATTAAGATATAATATACATATACATGTATGTATATTGTATCTATATATATGTATGTCCAACTCCATTAAATGTAATTATTATGTATGACAAACATGTACTGATAAAAAAATTTTAAGTGCTTTCCAAACATTCAAATCCACAAAAAATCATTTAATGGTATAAAGTACAAACGAGAACCACATACTTTTTGTATGTGGATATAATGAAAGTATTAAGTTTTGAATTATAAGGATACACATCAAAACCAAGATAGTGAGCACCTCTAGGAAGAAAAGGAGGAAAAAATTTCTGAGGGGGGGAAAGTACAATTATTTAGTGAAAATATTTAAGTAAAAATATTTAAATTTAAAGCTGATATTAACATGATAAAATTTTATCCTTTACTAATGGCTTTATACTACATGAGTCTCTGCAATCTTCTGAAATTTAAATCCTCTTCAAAATTTAAAAATGTAAGAGTTAGCTTGTGTTAAAATTCTTGATCTAAATAGGAAGTCTAAGATAGTTTAGTTTGGGGACTTCAAAAACTATGAAGGGCTGGAGATTTCACCCTCCTGTAGGCTAACAGGGCTGACTGCCATAGTTTCATGTATTGTGACAGAAGACATGAACTTCAGAATCAGAAACAAAGGTTTTACAGTTTATGGCAAAAGCAAGTGAACATTCGTGCTGGTTCCCGAGACCCAATTCCACAGGGCACTATAAAGAGGACTGCATCTCAGGAGAATACCATGGATCCTAGATCTTCTGAATGGGCATGAGGACTGTTTGGTGTACACTCTCCTCTGAACACTATGTCTACTTCTGGAGGCTGTAACCCTGTGTGCCCTCTGTCCCAGAGGGAGACATTATATTATCTTCCAAGGTCAATCACAGTACAGTATAAGAATCCTCAAAAAGCCGATATAAAGGCTGCCAATGCCTTACTAGCAAAATTTTCCAAAATGCAAGATGTCTAAGGAGAATTGTCTCCTAATAGAAATATTTCAATATATGAATATGTACCCCATTGTATAATAAGATGACAGACTAATTATTATGTGTTAGAAAATTATTAGTCCTTTGATACTGCTATTATAGTGTTAAAGATCTATATTTAAAGGTTTTTAACTCAACATAGTAGTCTGTGCACTCTAACTACCATCCTCTATAAGCCAAAACTATAAAATCAGAAGAATGAAACTAATACAAGGCAAGTCAGTAGTATATTAATGATTATGAAAAAAGCTAACTTGTAGCAAACATAATAAAACAGCTTTGCACCCCAACTACAATGTTTCTTAAAACATTAAATGTCATTTTAAAATTTTATCTGGAAAAGAGAAAACAGCTACATAAGACCAGAATATTTAAAGGTATTCAAAGTAATAAATATCCTATGCTATAAACAAGATGTCATGGCATAAAATAAAATGAGCTATAGATAAGGCTTTAGAATTAACTTCAGTATCTATTATGATGTATAATAGCTACTGGAATCTTTAAACAACTCATAATGTACACTTTACTTCTTTATGTTAAAATTCAAAATACCACACAAAGATTTTTAAAGGCTTGCATTGAAATTCCAAGAAAGTCAACCTGAATTTTGACATTAGGATAATGATAATGGATAGTTATATAAAACGTTGCAGTCCATAAAGCATATAAACCCCTTTTTCATGCAAAATATTAAAATGCTAATTCGTAAACAACCTAGAAGCAAAACGTTATTCGACATATACTATGCCCCTGTCTCACTACTAAGAGCTTCTTAAGAAAGAGTAAGCACTCATTAAAGTCATTGTACCACCAGAACACTGGACAAGATGTAGAGGCAATACAGAAAGCACAAGTATTGGAGTCGGATTTTGCCAGATTTTAATCCCAGCATTCCTTCTTTATATATCTATGATCCTAAGCAAGTCACAACTTCTGTAACCCTCAGTTTTCTTACCAACAAAATGAAGTTAATAATATCTGAATTATATTTAAAATTGTTAGCACCATGTCCTGCATGTAATGGGCATGCTATTACTTCTTTAAGTTCTGAAGTGTACTAACTTCTTAATAACCCTAATAAGTAGATGAAATAATACAAATCTATGGCTTTGAATTGTACTCTATTATAGGCCAGTAATCTTACACTATAATTGTGGGCCAAAGAAAGGCATAGATGATTGAAACTTACAGGAGAAACCACTAGATATGCTGTTTTAGTTACTTTCTCATTACTAGGACAAAATACTCAACACCAAGTTAAAGGAGGAAAGGTTTATTTTGGTTCACAGGTTGAAAAAGTTTCCCTCATGATTGGCTGTTTCCAAGAAAAGGCAGCATGGCAGACAAGCATGGCACAGGAGAAACAGTCCATGGCATGGTAGTCAGGAAACAAAGAGTCTTCCTTCTCTCCCTTTTTATTCCACCCAGGCTACAAGCCTGGTGGTTGGTGCTACCTACACCCAGGGTGGGGCTTCCCTCTTTAGTAAATCCATTATCCACACCAGAACTATTCTAAACCAATCAGTGGACTAAACCAGTATCACACACCCACGATCCAGTATCACACACCCATGATCCAGTCATTCCAAAAGGCCTTTCTATGAGCACATGAAGGTTTAGGGGACATGTGGATATAAGCCATAACATGTGTTATCTCTTTCTAAGTCTGAAGAGACACAACTGTCTTGCATAAGTTGAGTCATTCTATCAGAACCCACCAAAACAGAAAGGAAAGAAGTTACATAAATTGTTCTGTAAGAAATAAGACCAAAACCAGATGTGGCTCTGCTAATAAGAAGACTTCCAGGCCAGAAGTTAGTATAGGTGAGATTGAGTTCTACTTATTCTTCTAACTAGCTGGGTGGTCTTGGGAAATCATATGCTGTCTGTTCTTTGAACTTCAGTTTATCTGTTAAAAAGAGTTCTTCTTGTTTTCATATTTATGGAGTTTTGAGGGCAGGCTCAGATATTTTAAAAAACTTAGACACAATCCCTGCCCATAAGTGACACTGTTAGTTTCCTTTCCTATCAACATTGTGTCTATTCAGTGGAAACAGAAAAAAATTGGTCTAAATCTTGATAACCAAGTCCAGTTCAAGGATCAAAGTCCATCCCAACCCTCTCAGTCACCGTAAAGGTTATTTCTTAGAACCATCACCAACAAGAACTGAAGGACCATGTACAGTCTCAAAAACACTTACAATGTTAAAAATATGTAGAGATCATTCAGCTTGTATCAGCCACATTTAAATAATTTAATATCTCCTACTCTATCTCTTAACTCAGGTGATCCAGAGATTTTTTTCAAATAAAGTGTTTTCTTCTGCTACTATATACTTTCCCTTGAAGTCCCAAATCTTAGAACTTCTGTCACTTGAAACAATGTCAAGAAAACAAATATTGTAAAAAGAGTCTAGATTCCCAACTTTTTCATCAAGTATTACAAACATCCATGTGGGAGGATTAAGATGATCTCCATTGCTGTTCAAAGAAGGGAAACATTATTTGAGCACTAGGAAAGATCCATTCTATTACTTCATGTTGTACTTAGAATAGTCCTGTGGTATAGAAATTGCTGTTCCCTCCACTGACAAATAAGTGACAGAAAGTGTTCAGCTAACTGTCTTTAGGGGACACAGCTAGTAAACTATCAAGCCAGAACTGGAAACTTTGTCCAGCACAGAGAGATCTCTGCAGAGGAGATGAAACACTTCTCTAATTAAATAGGTACAATTGTGGGGTCTCCACTCCAGCCTTTGATGGAATCTTAGCCAAAGATAATACCTGTGCTCTCCCTGACAGTCACACTGTACAGTGCATTGGTGAAAGGGAAGCATAAGAAATTAGATGCGGCTATTGTAATAGATTTAATAATAGTCCTGACTGCAGAAAAAGAAGTAATTCGAGTCATTTTCTACCTTAAAGAAAGTGTGGGTCAGGAAATAGCTAAGGTTAAACTAAGTCTGGGACTCATCATAATTCAGCACCATGGGCAGCAAAAGAGGGGCAATAAAATTGAAATATGATACAGACAAGAGATAAAGGGAGAAGAAAGAAAATGCTTAACTCCCGGGTTCCTCCAAAGGAATTTTAAACTGCCTAGAGTTTTATTCACCCTTTCATTCAGGGCTATTTATCTTCCTTATGCCATCTAAGCCCCTTCCTGCAGAAAAGCCATTCTCCCTCATACCTGGCAAGGCAAACTACTTCCTCTAACAAGCCCAAACCAGTTTGTTTAACTTCTACACTCTACACTCTCCTAGCACAAGCGTCAACTATTTCTCTGAGAACCATTTTTAGGAGCATCAAGGGGGAGCTGACCCTTTGGAAAGAAGAAGCAGCCTCTAAGACTGGGACAATGTAGCACAAGACTCCTCTGCATGACAGTCTGACAAACAAAAATTACTTCCAGAGAGAACTTTAAACCCCTGAAGAAGAGACTCTGATAAAAAGCTAATTATAACTGTATAAACAAGAGGGCACTGTGCTAGGCACTAAAAACCGCAATAAATAAAACATTGTCTCTAACAGCCAGCAGTTTTCAAAGAACCAAAACAGACTAATATAAAAAAATGATAAGACAGAAATGCTAGTTACTCTGATTTGACAATTTTTACACAATGCATGAATGTATTGAAATATCATCCTGTACCACATTAATATGTAAAAATTATCACAGGTTAATTAAAAAGAAAATAAGTAAAGGAAAGAAGGGAATGGAACTAATATGAGAAAATGAAGAAATGGAAACAGTCTTTGAAAATAGGGAGAGATGGAGGGGTTGAAGGGAGGGCAGGGGAAGGGGAAACAATAAGAGCCAAGAGAGATTATGTAAAGGTGCAAATTTCCAATGATGAATGTTACTATGTTGTATACCTAAAATATACCAGTAAAATTAATTTTAAAAAAAAGAAAAGAAAAGAAGTGAATTAATTAACCAGGAGAATAAAGGTGAACAGTGCTTCAACAGACATGAACATACACAAATGCGGCTGATGTGAATTTCTGTAAACATAAGTTACACTTCAATGCTTCTTACAAAGAAAGATCTTACAAATAAAATAAATAAAACCAGGTCACTCTGTGTGGACTGCAAAGAGTGGAGAGAAGTATACAGAGGCTATATTATTATAGAGCTTCGTAGGCCATGTGACAACCGTGGAACATTTTCCTGAAGAGAAAGAAAATCCATTCAACAATTTTAAGTAAGAGTAAAACTATGATATTTGTATTCTGAGAACCTTCCTACATTGGTCAGCTTTCCATTGCTCTGACAAAAATGCTCAACATCCTCAACTTAAAGAAGAAGTTTAGCTTGGCTCACAGTTTTAGAGGTTTCAGTCCATGACTACCTGGCTCCAAGGCAGGAACATCATTGTGGAAGAGAAAGCTTCCTCACTTTATCTGGGACACAGAGAGCAGGGGAAAAGCATGAGAGAAATGGTCCAGGGACCAGTTATGGTCCCCAAGGTCACATTGCCATGATTCAACTCTTCCAACTAGGCCCTACCTCTCCAAATAGCCCATTCAGCTATGAATTCATCAATGGGTTAACTTATTGATGAGGTTAACAAGTGCCCACCCCAGTCCAATCACCTCTCCAGGAATCTCTTAATTGAGTCAAGTTGGCAAACAAGATCAACAGTCACCATTCCTCTGATTGTAAAAGTTGGACTGCAGGAGAGAAAAGAGAATTCAGAATTTCAGTCATTACTAAACTTTTCCACCTAAAAAGACTCTGTAAAGTTCTATGTAATAAATGACATGCTCTTAGCAAGTCCACTGGATGATTTTATGTCCACTAAGATAATCCTCTTGCCTGGAAAACCTCCTATTCTGTAGTGCCTGTAATCATATGAAACACAAAAAGGCCTTTAATTCTATAATTGTTTTAAAAAAAGGATGCCAATTCAGACATTTCTTGGAGAGCTGGTTTGATAGAGGTGAGGGAAACAAGTTGAGACATGTGATCGTGCTGCACCAGTATTTAACAGTAACACACTTCAACTATCTTCCAGTTTTACCTAAGACCCACCGTAGGGCCTCTAATCATATTCATTTCTTTATCTTAGAAGATAACTATGCCAAGAGCAGTCTGAGAACCGAATGCAAGGACTTTAACATACCAAACCCCTCCTCTTTTCAAAGACCCAGGATATGTTTTCTCAGATCTCACTTTGGTTTGCTTCCTTTGTGAGTTAAGACACTTTCATTGCTTCTGAAATTACATTATCCTAAACACTATAAAACACATTTCTACATGAAAGAAAAATTAATAAGCCAACTTTCATGTAAGTTAATTTGCTATTTTTTCTTCGACTTTTCAAAGTTTCTATTGTGCTCATAAAAATAATATAGAGATCCCTCCAAAGTACAATTAAATAAATTACTTTAGTTTTTACCCAGTACTATATAACCTACAAAATAATTTCTCTTTAGTATCTTGTGAATGACACTGGTTTGTTCACTATGTGTATGGAGAACTACTCAAAGTCTCTCTTGCAAGGCTTAAACTACAAAAACGTTGTCTGTACAGGTTGATCTATTTGATACAGAGTCAATTAAACCTGGAATTTGTTCTAAATGAGCTTCAGACACTTCAAGCAATTGATCATTTGGTTTTGTTACAGTTCAGCAAGTGGCTTCTGCGCTTGGCAACAGACCCAGACTGCTTCAGTACCATGGATAGAGCCTGGCTCCCACCTTTGGCTGTATATACATATTCGTAACCTTCTTACATCTCCGTGATAAATGCACAAACTCAGTGCTAAAGGTACAGTTCTATTTTTAGTTTTTCGGGAACCTCCATGCTGTTTTCCATAGTGGTTGTACTAATTTACATTCCCACTAACAGTATATTAGTGTTTCATTTTTCTCCATATCCTTGCCAGCATTTGTTATTTTTTCACAATAGCCATTCTAACACTGGTGAAATGGTATCTCATTGTGGTTCTGATTTGCATTCTCTGATGTTGACTTGTCTTTTTAAATAATAAATGCTGTTATGTTCTATTTCAAGAAAAGAGCCAAAAGTTGAGTCAGGCCTGTTAAACAAACCCCTGAAAAAATTGCACTCTCTTGAAGAGATATCCAATCCAAGAGTTTTCATAGACACTGAGAATGTATTAAAGTTCCTTCTTCCATCTACTATCAAATTATCATAAGGTTTATAAATATTTATTGGGATTTCACCAAATGTGTATTAATAATTACCATGGCTAATATAGAAGAATCTCTTTTAACTTATCAAACTAAACCAGAGTTTAGCATATCTTATCTTACCTGAAAAGTCACTGGGTTCTAGGTCTTAAGATTTTTTCCAAGAATTCTAGCGTGATTTCCAAGTCATGTAAAAAATATCTCTTCAAAAAAATGTAAAAGAAAAATCTTAAAGATGATTTTCTCAAAATGACTACTTGTGATGTTAGGTGAAATAAGCCAATATAAAAATTATTTTCATGTTCATTCATCTGAAAGCAGGAAATATAGCCCTTAAATCCCTTATCAGAAGTCCGCAGAGCCACACATGTTTCAGAACTCAGAATTCTTTTTACCTTTTAGAAAGATATTAAATTGTACATTATGCAGCACCCATAGACAGATCTGAGACATCACAGGTAATCATACATATTTGTATTTATGCACCAAAACCTACTAATAGTCACATTGGCTGAGACAATAAATACAAAAGCTGCATTGGATCAGGTAAAATTTATCTGTCAAATAAAATAAAATCAGACAGTGCTAGTTTTGCCACTAAGAGGGTTTCAAGAAAGCAACTTTCACAATTTTTGGATTTCCAAATTTTGAGTATGAGTGTGTAAACCAGATTTATGGAGGGAGGCAATATACATACATTAAAATTTAATCTTTACAATAAACCTCTGAGGAACATTTTATTAGTTTCATTTTATAGATGAGTAAATATGGGCTCAAAGAAATTAAATAACATGATAATGTCACACATCAGTAAGAGGTGCAGCCAAGGATCAGAGGAAGTCTTTCTGGCTCTACCCCTAGTGTGTTCTCTACTCTAACATACCTCCCCCCAGAGGAGTTCCACCATGACATTACTTCTGTCTCCATTCCACTCAGGCTCACAGACAAGAGAAAATGAATGCAATATTATTCTCATAAGCCACAATCAAACTGTAACTGGAGATTTCTTAACCTTCACGGATGTGTTTGTGGTATTTTTATTTTATTTTATTTTATTATTATTTTATTCTACTTTATTCCACCTCAAGTATGAGAAATAATCTCCAATCTCTAACATCACAACATCTCAATGCCTTTTCCAATGATCAGTTTCGTTTCTGATTTCAGTTTGTCATGAATATTATCTTACAGTCACCAATTTATGAAGATCAGAAAACTGCACTTTCTTTTTTTCTTTTTTTTCTTTTGTAGAAAACTGCACTTTCTGAAAATGACAGGAAGCAAATTGACAACATTTCCTGAAATATATCCAATTTTACCAAAAAGAATTTAAATATGATCCCAAGTCCTTAAATTTTTCTCACTGCTTTGACTGATGGAGGATTTTAAAGAATCTAAGAAATGTAAAAGTATTTGATTATCAGTTAATATAACCCTTAATAGTAAAGTTAAAGATTCTGAGGTGCATATATTTATAAGCTTTCCTTAGCTATTAATTATAAATGAAAAAGAATTAAACCTACATTTACCAAAGAAAGCTAATATAATGTATTTATTCAGCATCATCTTAAAGTCTAAATCTCAAAAACAGCAAACATTTCTCATCAGCAGGAGTAGGGTTTGGGGAACTCCAACTAAAGGGATAGGTGACCTGGAACATCCCCCAGCCAAACAATATACAAATAATTTACCAACATGCATATAATTTGACATCATTGCCATCCAGTTAGATATGACTTTGCAGATCCCTAAACATTCTTTAAAAGGAGCCAATTTAGCATTTATGGACATCGGTTTCATTAGCATCACTGGCTTACCCAGTATATTTTCTATCATGAGGATGTTACTATCCCCAAGATTGGCTATTTGGCCAAGAGAAGTTTCATACTGTTAACCTATATTAAAGATAGATGGAACTGTGCAAAATAAACAAATCCCCTGAACTGAGATGTGCCAGTATTTTAAATAATAATGAACTTGACCCTATGGGTGAGTCAGCCAAATGACACTAGCAAGGGAAATGGTTTTATACAAAACAGTGATTGAGAACATAGATTCTGGAGAATGCTGAATCTTGACTCTGCTATTTTTCAAATCAGCCTGACCTTGGGCAACTTACTTATCTATTGTTTAAAGATTTTATGTTTTGAATATGTATTATTCTCACAGTAAGGAAATAATTAAATTTGTTAACTCAAAAAAAAAGCTGCCTTTACAATCTAAGACTGTGATATGCTTTATACGCTTGAATGGGGGGCATCCAGAGGTCAGGAAAAATGATCAAGCCAATCTATGAGAGAAAATTGTGTCAGTGAAAGAGCATGCACTGTCCCTTATAAATCTGTCACTTCTGTGAGTTGCAGTTTCCTCATATTTCCTCATCAGAATATCTACTAGCAGGACTGCTAAGAGATTTGTGTTTTTAAAATCCAACCTTGTGCCTAGTCCAGAATATATGTTCAAAAAATAATAGCTATCATTTTCATTATGCATACAAAATGCCTCTAAGTTTTCTTTAAACCCTAATCTAAATAAGTTTACAAAGATTAGTAGGAGCAATATTTCCTTTTTATTCAATCTATGCGTTTATTTTTCTGAGCATGTTAAATCCCAATTCTCTCCTCCTGGAGGGAGCACCATCTGCTAACTTTGGATCCCAGTGAATAGAAACAGGCTATAACCAGGTGAAGTACAGGATGTCTAGTCAAGAGGAACCCAGACTCCAAGGAAAGCCCAATCTGGTGCTTGGGAGCAACCTAGCAGGCAGTGTCACATGGGGAGGAAAGGACAAAAGGAGTGCAGGGTCCAGCTACAAGTGAAAGCCCATGAAGGAACATGGACGGGACGTGGGTGGTGGTGGTGATGCTAACAATGAGGAGGAGGAAGAAGGCAGTAATGATAAAGAAGATGGTGAAAACCAAATTACATGATACTTAAGGGAATTGGTCAAGTTCATAAAGCAGGTAAAAGATATAATTTAAAAGCAAATCGGGGCAGGGGATTTAGCTCAGTGGTTCCAGTGCCTGCCTCGCAAGCAGAAGAACCCGGGTTTGATCCCTGGTACAATAAATAAATAAATAAATAAATAAATAAATAAATGCAAATCTTAGAAGTCTGGCTCCAAAATTCTTACTCTTAAAGCCAAAACAAGAAAGTGAATATAATTCCCAAACCAGAGCACATGAAAATGGAAAGGCAGCCAACTTCACCTCTGTGAGGGGGGGTTCAGCTGGTGCTATAAGAAATCTACCTTGTGTCTACCATTGAGAGGATGGGCCACTTCTCACTCCATATCATATTTTCTGACCCCGGTCAATTTAACCAACCCTGTTTGCAACGATTTAGGGAGAACACTTCCTAAAACCAGCATTGCCTACCAAGGTCTCTTTAACACCGTAATTCTAAGACTTAGTTGAATATTAAAAAGAGGATTGTAACAGCCTGCTTTTCCTCGATGTGGTTAGTCACTCATTCTGAAGAGTTTAGGTGAGCAATAATCTTGGCTTGTTCGCTGTATAATTACAACCCTCAGATTTAATGAAACAGAATTTGAGGAACAAAATGAGTTTTTCTTAAAGACAGTCAAAGAATGTAGCTGTGCTCGGGACCACACAAATGCCCAAAATCTGATGTGGCTGCCTGTGCATATAGGAAGACAAAGGGAGTGAGGTTTTCTTTGGAGATGGAGTCATTAGAAATCAGAACAGGGCCATTGTTAGCTCTAGGTTACCATGGGGTAAGTGAGAAAAGGGACACATGTGGGAGGATTGCAGCCACATGGAACACTGATTGACTAGCATTTGTTGCTGGTTGGGTAAGTTAGAAAGGAACACCTCTTTCTCCAGATGAATATAACTCCATGCCAGGGACATAGCAAAACACAGAATGAAGTTCAGCTATACTTGCATTCTCTGTTAGCTGCCCTTATGGAAGGCACAATCTAAAGAGCAATCTGGGCCCTTGCCAGAACCTGTCCCCTCAGACACCAGCAGGCCCGCCAGAACCCCCTTGTGGTATCTGAATGTGCACAACAGAAGCACCAGGGGGAACATAAAGACCATGGTTATGAGCCCCAGAAGACAGAGCAGAAGTGAAAAACAGAGAGGGTCTTTCTGAGGCTCCTCAATGAAAACTGAAGCCCACTGGGAAAGTGAAGAAAATCTATTCAATAAAAGCACACTGAACCATTGTGGTTGGTAAGTTGGTGGAATCAACACCTCCCATAGAAAACTGGACTTGCTTAGGGGGAAGGACAGCTGGAACCTTCAGTAGAACTTTGCAGAGTTTAATTCTGCAGGAGGTCAGGGACCTGAACTTGGACCTTGCAGCCAGAAATCACCCTGAATCTCAGTAGACTACAGCTGGCTTGCTGAGACTAATCAACTTGGACCCACACACAGCTACCCACACTGTCTACCAGGACAGCGTATCCTGAGGGAGAACTTTTCTTGTTATTTTGTTTTGTGTATATATTTTTTTTCTTTTCTTTTCTTTTCTTTTCTTTTTTCTATTTGTCTCTCCCTCCTGGCTCTATATATCTCTCCCTCTTTGTTCCTGTTCCTGTCCCATTTTGAATTGTTTCCCTCTCTGTGTCCTCTTGACTGTCACCATTATAGGAAGGTGAATACAATTTCTAGCTTCCCTATTGTTGTCAGTGTGTTCTGTAATTGTCTCTGTTCTTTCGCTGTCTTTTCCTCCTGTCCAACAGATTCCCACAATTTGCACAATCTTCCCATGTCTGCTAGCCTCAACTCTAACCTTTCCTTCTCCCTCCATCTCTCTATCCCTGCCTCCCCAACCCCTCCTAAATCCTTATCACAAAGGGAAAATTTGCTATATTGAAGGGTTTACTTACTACAAACATATTTTGGGTTGGTCCTAGATTTTGATCTATCTTGCATGGTTAAAGGTGACAAATTAACTGCTACCACAAATTGTCATTTTTCTAAGCCGTATTTGATGCTATTGTTGATGCTGATTGTGTCAACTGGGCTAAGGTGTGGTGATTGATCTAGTCACTTGTCCTCCCTAGTATGCTGGAAACAAGATTGCCTAAGAGTCATTAGAGACTCAAAGCCTAAAAAGTCCAGCTATACCTGGAAGATATCTCTGAGAAGCAATCACTCCACAGGGGCTCTAAACACAAGTAATAAAGATACTCACAATAAGAAATATTGAAATATCAGCCCAGGAATTAAAGTAAAAACAGCACCAACAACAGAATTAAAAATGAGAAGACACCTTGCAGAACACAAACCCAGACTTCCAGCTCACCAAAGGCAAATTCTGGGGGAAACAAGGTGGAAAAATATGATAATCAATGACCTGGACACCCTGAACTGAGAGCAAAGGAAGTAACAAAACAGATGAATGAGGCTCTAGAAAAATTCAAAGCAGAAATAATCTCCCAGATAACTACAGAGATGGTGAGCAGAGTGAAAGACGTGATTAGAGGCTCTAGAACAGAAACTGATAAAAAAAAGTAGATGAGCTCAGAAACATGCTGGTAGCCATGAATGCCCAGCATAAGAAAGAAATGGAAACCACGATCTTCCAACATAAGAAAGAAATGGAATCCATGAAACAGATTCAAACAGATATTTGGGAGATTAAAAACTCCACTGAAAGCATGCAGAGCAGACTAAGTGAATGTGAAGATAGAACATCAGATATAGACAAGAGGATTGTGGTTAGTGACCAAGAAAACAGAGATTTCTTAAAAATAGTAAGAGACCACAAGAAATCAATCCAGCAGCTGCTAGATAATGCAAAGAATAACATAAGACTGATAGGAGTCCACGAAAAAACAGGAGAAAGTACAAATGACATAAAAGAACTGTTCATAGAAGGATAATAGAAAACTAATAGTAGAAAACTTCCCAGACAGAGACAGAGAATTTGACATACAGATAAGTGAGGCACATAGAACTCCAACTAGCCACGATCAAAAAAAAAATCTGTACCTAGACAGATAATAGTCAAGGTCCCGGAAACCCAACAGAAAAACAAAATCCTACAAGCAGTTAGAGAAAAGAAACAGATCACCTACAAAGGAAAGCCCATCAGAATCACAGCAGACTTCGCAACACAAACCCTCAAGTCAAGGAGAGCCTGGAGTCAAGTATTTCAAGCCCTATAAGAAAATAACTTCCAACCTAGATTGCTGTATCCTGCAAAATTATCTTTCAAAATCAATGGGGAAATTAGATACTTCTATGACAAAGAACACCTGAGAAATTTCATGAACACCAAATTACCACTCCAAACAATTCTAAACAATATCCTAGAAAAAGACAATGAAGGTCACAACTCCATGAGGCCCAACAAGGCAAAGCCACCACGCAAGGCAAGAAACTAAAGGGAAAGAGGGAAAAATAAAAAATAAAAGAGCCAACAAGAGTAAAACAACATGACAAGGATGATTCAATATCTATCAATTATAACCATCAATGTTAATGGCCTCAATTCACCAATCAAAAGAAATAGGCTGGCAGAATGGATTAAGAAGTAAAATCCTACAATATGCTCTATACAAGAAATATACCTAATTCGAAAAGAAATTCATAGACTGGTGGTAAAAGGATAGAAAACAGTTCTCCACGCCACAGGAACCCAGAAAAAAGCAGGCGTAGCAATCTTATTTGCAGACAAAGTACATTTCAAACCAAAACTAATTAAGAGAGACAAAGA
>NW_004624767.1:4694954-4709943 GCF_000247695.1 Heterocephalus glaber | reverse complement strand
ATCAGACCCCCCAAATTTAAAGACCCAATTCAAAAATGGGCATCTGAAATGAACAGACATTTCTCAGACAAAGAAGTAAAAGCACCAAATAAACATTTGAAAAAATGTTCAGCATCACTGGTCATTCAAGAGATGCAGATGAAAACAACACTGAGATTCCACCTCACACCACAAAGAATGGCTGCTATCAAGAAATCAACCAATAACAAATGCTGGCAGGGTTGTGGGGAGAAAGGAAGCCTTCTGCATTGTTGGTGGGAGTGTAGACTGGTGCAACCACTGTGGAAATCAGTATGGAGATGCCTCAAAGAACTAGGACTGGAAGTCCCATTTGACCCAGCTATTCCTGTACTGGGTATCTTCCCCAAAGAATTAAAAGCATCATACCACAGTGATACACGTGCACCCATGTTCATAGCAGCACAATTTGTAATAGCTAGAACTTGGAAGCAGCCCAATTGCTCACCAACTGGAGCCTGGATAAAAAAAATGTGGTGTTTTTTTTTTTTAATGGAGTACTATCCAGCCACAAAGAACGAGAAACTAGAGACATTTACAGCTAAATGGATGCACATTGAAGCCATACTCATAAGTGAAATAAATAGGATACTCATGTGTAAATACCAAATAGTTTCCCTGGTGTGAGAAACTGAAAATGTAAAAAGGGATTAAAATGAATAATTGACAATGTGAAATAAAAAGAAAAGGTGCAAAGGGATAGGGGAAGCAGGAGGGGTACGGGAAAGGAAAGAAGGGAAAGGAAAAATTATGAGAAATGGAAAAAATGGAAACAAAGTCTTTATAAATAGGGAAGGGAGGAGGAGGTGAAGGGAGGGCAGGAAATAGGGAAAAAATAAGAACCAAGACACATCATGTAAAGGTACAAGTTCCCAATGATAAATGTAAATGTACTGTATACCTAAAATGTACCAATAAAAGAATTTAAGGAAAAAAATAAAAAATAAAATGGAGATGACGATAATGACAAAAAAAAAAAGAGCAATCTGATCCCACCTGGCACATCTACTTGTCTTCGAGATTCGAGTCACCCAAGCAAATAATATGGTATTCTGGAAAAACAGTAAAGGCAGCCAGACAATGAGTGTTCACAAAGAGATCATGAAAGACACAAGCACCACAGAGCACACAGAAATCAGCTATCCCTAAACGCTTTACCTTGGGGTCAGGCATCTATTAGCCAAAGTTCATATGGAAAGTGTTGGAAAACCAGAAGTTCTGTCACATCAGAAATATTAGAAGCAAATTCTGATTTTCTCTCACTTCCTCTGTCAACCTAGACAGATTTCTTTTTAACACTTCTAACTTGGATCACCAAGATTCATTTATGGGGATATTGGATCATTACTACAGAGAACAGCAGGTAAGAAATAAAGAGGACCAAATAAAGACTAGACCCGGCACAGAGCCTAAGGTATAAAGCAGCATTGCTGATGCAAGCCAAATTAAAAGAAAAATATGGGTGTGATGGCACAAGCCTGTAATCCCAGACTCTGGGAGGCTCAGGCAGAAGGATCACAAGTTCCAGCCCAGCTTGGGCAACTTAATAACTTAGTGAGACTCTGACTCAAAATAAAAAATAAAAAAGGGGGAAATATGGCTCAGTTTGAAGGCCCTGGATTCAATCCCCAGAACACACACACACAAAAAAAAACAACCTAGGAAAAATAAATAAAATTAAAATATCTCTCCCTCCCCCTCCTCTCCCTCTCTCTCCCCTCTTCTTCTCCCTTACACCTTGATGATGTCCAAATGTCTCCTGGCATCACGTTCTTGAGAGCCTCTCACTTTCTGCCACATAGCCACACATTAGCTGTCATATGCTAAACAGCAGAGCCCACACCTTTGTAAGTCGTTATTCAAAACTTCTCTCCTGGACTGGACTTTCTCATCAGCAATGTGGGCAGCAACTTACAGGACATGATTCACTCAAGAAATTCTTTGCACAAAAATTATCTCCCTAATTCTAATTGTCACGAAATGCCCTTGTTAACATTTTACTTCTGTAAACTGGACGCTCTCTTCTTCCAAGTACCCTAGCAAAGATAATAAATAACATTGTCCAGATATTTATGCGGGTCTTTTCCCTACTTCCTTCTGACCTTTGCTCAAACGAAAGTGACACTTACCCTGATGAGCATATTTAAAACTCAATCTTAACTTCCACTCTTCCCCTTTCCTGATTCATTTTTTTCTATGTCATGTATCACTATCAGACACACGAGTATTTTAGTCTTTATGTTTACACTTACTTTCTAAATCTTTCACCTTCTTTCCATCTTGAATGTAAACGCCCCAAAGGCAGACATTTTTATATATTTTTCCAGCCCTATAGTTTCAGAACTAGAACAGTACCTACAATCTATAACTGCCCTTTAAGTATTTATTAAATGAATGAATTTATCAATCAATGAATAATTGATTGATATATTCAGTTTATATTGGTCTGAAGATTTTTTTATATAATGGAGAAGACCAGGTAGGATAACAGCATAAAACTCCAAGCATAATAATAAGCATAACAGAGGAAAGCTGAACTGCCTACTTAGTGCTGATAATCTGATTTACAGTAGCAGCTGTGATGTAAGCAATTTCAATTTACATTGATTGCAATAAAGAGATGTGTTAGGGAAAAGGTGAAGCCTCCTTATGCTTTCATATGTGAAAATAATCAAGGACTTGTAGGACCATTGAGACCCAATTCTGGGTTAAAACAGAAAAGACTGACAATTTTGCCACCACTCTACATGTGAGAGTTTTTAAAAGGCCCTAATACTGGGAAGCCTTATAATAATGTGCATTCCTATTATTTGAAATTAGGGCTTAAGATGCATAATTTTTAAATTGCATCCTTGCCAGGGACACTCCTTTCTGAACCTCCCCACCCAATTCCTGCCCCCCACTCTGTCAATGTTTTCCCCTAGATCCAGCATTCCCAAAATCATGTGCATTTATAACAGATGACTTCCAGATGGGGGCAGCAGGGAGTAAAAGGGATCAAGACTAAATACGTATATGCATCAGTTCTCCACAGTGAATATATTTATTATGTATCACAACAGATACTGGGGGAAAAAGAAAATAAAAGACAACGCCCTCTTGTAGCTATATTATAAAGTCATAAAAATGAAGAAGTAGGGAGATCAATTCTTCCAGAAAGAAGTAAGTACATTCCTATAGAATAATGGTGGCAGTGACCCAGCAGGCAAAAATAATTATCATATTAAGAATCTTACTGTAGTAGAAAAAAGAACTGGCTCTGAAGCAGGCTGATCCTGGCTTCCATTCTGGCTTAGCAACATAACGATTTTGTGCTCTTCTGAAAAAAGTTACTTAACTGTACAGCCTTAATTTTCTCATATATGATAAAGGATCACCAAATTCACCTTGAAGGGTTTCAATGAGAATTACTTACTTATGTATTCGGATACTGAAAGTGCCTAGGCAGTGGCTTCTCATCAGAGGCACTTATTATTAGAAGATTAACTCTTAGGCCTCACAGTATACTTTTAAGACAACGCCATATTAATGTTTACTACATTTTCGGTCCTGTAGGAAACTGCCTCCAAAAACGAGAAAAGATTTATAATCTGAAAAGATTAGAGTTTCATAAAGCACAGTGAAGCATGCAAGGAGCTCTATCAAAAACTATAAATAAGCTGCCATGCATGTTTCATGCAGTCAATTCTCAATTATTCATGTACAGAAAGAAAGCAGATGCAGACAGTCCAAAAGAGTAATTTTTTTTAAAATCTCAGATTTGTCTTGACATTTGCATTGACCTTAGATGTATATGATGTCCAGGGAAAGAGATTTTTAACGTAGTCTCTGTAAGAAATCTTGACTTAGGATAATCAGCCTCCTCCGCAAGTACTAACAAACCCCTCAATCAGGCTATTAAAAAAAAAAAAACGCAAGCCAATCTTCATTCACTCAAACCTCTCCAATAAAAGAGATACTTTTCATTCTCTGGATAAAACCCAAGTGTGCAATAAGTACAAATGAAGTGAAGATGGAGTCACCAACAGAGCAAGTACAGCAATTAAGAATCACCACAGATAAATCAAAACTTAGATAATTAGATAGGGGAGATTTGGGCGTGTTGACCCTTTGGCAATAGCTCACTGTATCAGTTTGGGATGATAGAAAACCTAGCAGTAGAGATGATGTTAGTGCGTCTAGCAAACAAAGACATTCTCCATAGAACAGCCCCCAGCACACTTGTGTTGAACATTATATCAGTATCTGGAGGCAAATAAGGTCTTCATTCCATCCTATGGAAACTGATAAACTCTAGACCTATATTTTGTTGTTGATGATGTTTTTGGTTTAATTCCTGGGTTGCTGCTTGTAAATTGCTTATTGCAAGTATCTTTATTGCTAGTATTTAGAACCCTTAGGAAATGGCTACTTCTTGGATTGTCTTCCAGGTTTAATTGGCCTCTGGGTTTTGAGTCTGTAATGGCCCTTAGACAGTCTCAGTCTTGGTTTACCAGGAAGGACAACTGACTATACAGCAATCCGGTTACCGTGACCAAAGTAACACAATCAGCATTAACAGTAGCATCAAACACAGCCTAGAAAATGACAAACGGTGGCAACTATTAATCTACCACCTTTGACTGCATGAACTAGACTTGTGGTTTTATTTATTTCAAAATCTAGAACCAATGAGAAATATATTGCAGTAAATAAGCCCTTCAATGTAGCGAATTTGCCCTCTGGGGAGATTTAGAAGGAGTTGGGAGAGGTAGAGAAATAGGCGAGGGAAAAGTTAGAAGTAAGGCTAGAGGACACAGGAAGATCATGAGAACTTTGGGAAACTAGTAAAGACAGAAGGAAACGAGAGAAGGAAGGAACAAGAACAAGAACAGTACAAACTGACAGCAACAGAAACACCAGAAACTATTCTCGCTCCTAGAAAAATAAGAACAATCAAGAAAAAACAGGACAAAATCAGGAACAAGAAAGGCGAGAAACGAAGAAGGAGAAAAGAAAGCCCTAGTCCTCTGAAATTCAGGCTGGTTTCTGCATGCGAGGCTGGAATTGAGCTCCCTGACCTCCTTCGGGTTTGAACTCTGCACTGTTCTACTGCAGGTTCGAGCCGCCCTTCCCCCACAACGAGTCTGGTTCCCCAACAACTCACCAACCGCTGCCGCTGCAGTCTGCTGCGCCTCTACTGAGGTGACTCTGCTCTCCCACTGGGCTTCAATTCTCAACAAGCCTCGAAAAGGCCCTCTCTCTGCTGTTCACCACTGCACCAGTTCCTGGGCTCAGAACGATAGCCTTCGGGATCCCTGCGCCGTGCTGCTGTCCGGGCGGGGCTCCCGCTGCGGCCTGCGCGCAGGCGCACCGGGTGTTCCTGGGGCCTCTGACTGGGGCCTCTGACTGGGGCCTTCGCTCTCCTGTTTCTGGCTTCCCCGTCGGCCTCTCTGGCTGGGGCCTGCGCGCCCTTAAGACTGGTGTCCCCTCGGGCCTCTACCTGGGGCCTCTACTGGGGCTTCTGACTGGGGCCTCTGCGCCTGCGCTGATGGTGAGTGGCGGCCTCTGGCTGGCCCCGCGCTCCTTTGTCTAGACCTATGTTTTTCTTTTTCTGTTTCTTTTTTTTTTTTGGTATCGGGGATCGAACTCAGGCCCTTGCGCTTGCACGGCAGGCAGCGAAACCACTGAGCTAAATCCCCGACCCTGTCTAGACCTATATTTTGAAACTCTGACGCAGTGTAGTGTTTTCTTTGGTCTACAGATACAAAGCCTTCATTGGCTTAAAAAGCTTTTACAAATGATCATGTCTTCTGCAGGCCAAACTACACTGTACACACACACACACACGCACACACACACAGTCTATGGAGAGCTATTTGGGAAAAATGGTTTTAATTCATCCTTTCTGGTATCCACAGCCCCTTGCAATGTAATTTATAGGTCCTCCCACGCAAAGTGGAGTTGATTTCTCCACCTGCCCAATCAAGATTGGCCTTGGGGCTTGCTTTGATGGTCAGAACGCAGGAAAAGAGTAGGCCTTAAGAAGACTTGCACCTTGTGTGCTCCCTCAGAATCTTGCCCTGTGCCCACATAAAGAAGACTAGGTTAACCTGAGTTGAATGATGGTCCATATAAAGCAGAGATAAGCTACCTCCACTGAAGTCATCCTAAATGACTGCAAGATTGCCTTGAACTAGATTGGAAATGAGTAAGTCCTACATAAACTAAAAAAGCCTATTAGCTAAAATTAGCCCAAATTTTCAGGTAACAGAATTATAAGGTAAATATTTAGCTTAGTAATTATAAGTTAAATATTTAGTAATTATAAGGTAAATGTTTAGTCAAATATTTAGTTCTAAGCCATTGTGGTTTGGGGTAATTTGTTACACAGCAAAAGCTACCTAGTACACCATCCCAAGAAGGAATATTTGAAAAGCAAGCTTCAACATGCAGCATGGGGTGATCCTGAATTTGGGGAGATCTCCAAGTGACTATTGAGATCAGAGCAAGGAATATCTAACTATGAGATTAATAATACAAAGGCCTGCCATCACCACCTGAACCTCTTGATAGCAATTCAGCTCAGCATGTAGCAGTCATCAGAAAGAGCTAGATTTCTACAATGTCCCTGTTTGTTAAATGGCTATAATGAACAACTATTATGCTTTTACCGAGAGATAAAATACACAATCAGTAATTTTTAGCAAAGCAGATTCTTCCAGTACAATAATGCTTTTTAGCTAGCAGAAGTCACCCAAAGTCAGACCTGAATGAAACCTTAAAGTGTTTCACATTCAGACTAATTCTTTAAATTTAACAGCAACGACTTATCCGAAATATCTGAGTCCAGACTTGCCTTTGGGAATTGGCCTATGAAGCTCAAACTGTTTTCATCTTTATTTATATCTTCATCTGTGGATTCCCCCAAGAGAATGAAATTTAGTTTGACAGCAGTAACATTTCACAAAGCTATTTGTTAAAGCAATTTATTTTTAATCCTTTAAATTACAATTAAGGGGCTGGGGATTTAGCTCAGCAGTTTTGCCGCCTGCTGTGCAAGCGCAAGGACCTGAGTTCAATCCCCATTAGCAAAAAAAAAAAAAAAGATTATAAATTACAAGTAAAAATGAACTACCATAAGCCACAACCTGTTGGAGGTGACAGACTACACAGATTACAGCACTTTGTCTCTGTTCTTTAAAAAGGAAACTACTCTGGACTCTTAGAGAATTGGGGCTTAATGCTCAGTAAAAGGAGTTGAGCAGAACCTAGAGCAGCTGATAATTGCAAAGTGGACACCATGTAGTAGGCTGAGAGGAAAGAGAAACTCACTGTGGTTTAGAAGTCATCTTTGCCAGGGGAAGGAGAGAAATTTGGGGAAAAGCTTAATGTGCAGTAAATGCTCGAGAGGATAGTTTAGAGAAGACAGAGACCATCAGAACACTTGGATGTGGTAAAATTCTCATTACAAAATTCAATTCACAGAGAGATGTTCATAAGTTGATTACTTCCGGGGTGGGGAGAGAGGAAGAGGGAAGAAAGAAAAAAGAAGAGGAAGTAGAAACTTTTGCACCTTTAGTCCTAAGAAAAAAAGAGATCATGACCCTTTTCCCACCTCCCTGGCTTGTTTAAGGATTTGCTTCTCTCACTCTAATCCTTACTCTTCAGAGGCAAGAGACTGACAAAACCTACCATTTCCCAGAGTACTTGCAACTCCCAGCCCACTCTAATCTGGAACCTTCAAGGAGAGTAAGAACTCAGGACTGATGGCCATTGTATAAAAGCAGCTTGAGGCCAGGGATTTAGCTCAGTGATGCTGCCGCCTGCCTCGCTGCCTCACAAGCTCAAGGTCCTGAATTTGATCCCTAGTACCAAAAAAAAGCAGCTTGATGGAGAGGGGGAAATGAGTGAGTTGTGTAGTCAACATCAGGCTCTCAAGACACAAGGACAGTGGGCATTTGACCTTTATGGTGGCTGCCTTCCTGCTCATCTCCCATCTGAACACCAGGTCTCACCTGCTTTCCCTGAGTTAATTTATGTAAGAGCTTTCTGCTCAGGCAGACAGGATGAAACCAGTCATCTCCTGCTGACAGCACTTTCTTTGCCTTGCACTCTTCTGTGTTCCTTCCTTCCTCTGCAGCTTTTTCAGATGCACAAGAATTTGATTTTTTTTAGGGAGAATGGAGAAAATGCCTTTTTATAGCAATATCACCACATACACAGAATCTCAAGATGTGACAAATTGAATGAATTAAGAAATGCCTAGCACAATTCTGGCCACGTCTGTGGATGATTGACATCCAGAACAGCAAACTGAGAGGGGAAGACACAACCGCAGAAATGGGTGACGCCACCCAATACACTTGTAGCCTGAATGGAATCCAAAGGGGTTAGGGTTAAAGTGCCAGTCTTTGCCAACACCTTTGGACATTGGTCTCCAGTTTCTTCCCTTCTAACCCAGATTCACTCGGGTGACTCTACAGAGACCTTCGAGGCCTTCAACATTGAACTGGTGCAGCATCCTTGATCGCTCTTGTCCTACAGCTTCCATCTTGGGCTGAGAAGCTTCTGGACCCTCTGGCTCACCACCATGCAGGCAGTGTGGATTCTTCTGCTTCCGATCTGTCAGCCTACCTAATCAACCCCCTTGCATTATTATTCATGTATTTTCTATTGATTCTGTTCCCCTAGAGAACCCTAAGTAATACACAGTACAATACAACACATACCATGGCCAGTCAATGCTGTTGGTTAGCTTAGCTCTATGGTTGAATTCCAGGAAAAATGAGGCTAAGAGATGTTCCCCCCCACAAGCCGCCCACCTTGGGTATATTAAGGTGAAAATCTCAGTACTGCTCCAACCCAGCAGTGAGGAAATGAATTGACCAGCATGTCCAGACAGGGTGGGCCAAGAGTGATTTCATCTTAAATATCTTTGTTGCAAAGCACCGTCTCTCTTCTCCCATTCAGAAATCATTCCCTTCTCCATCCACAAGAAACCTGTAAGACTTTATTTATCCCATTGGAATCCTGATTTCCTTCTGCTCATTATTTTCTAAAAGTTTTCCCTAGAAGACTTGAGAACATGTTACCACAAAGAGCAGACCTTCAAAGCAGCCACAGAGGGATAAATCTCACTTGAGAATTTTTCTGAACCCAAATTAAAAAGCCTAAGGACACAGGTCTCCTTGGTGACATTTTCTCAACAATGAAACTGTAAGTCCTTCCCTTCCTTCCCAAGTGAGCCACATGGACACAGTACCCATCTGATGGGAACTAAGTACCCATCTGTGATAGGTGTGTATGTGCATTTGAGATGATATTCTGCCAATATTATGTCTTTTTTGAAAATCCACAATCCTATAATCACTGGTTATTTGTCATAAACTTTCCTCTCCGTGATTTCATACTGCAGAAGTTGGCAGCAGTGTTCTTAGGTACTGCTCCCCATTTGTTACACACTTCCAAATCTCACTACCACTACCTCTCCATCCAATAGTTCCCATTATCCAGCACTTACTGTATACCTGGTACTACGTGAGGCTTTATTGCAGCATCTCCTCTAATGCACAAATCTACATCATCTATATAATAGCACAAATATGCATAGTATATGTAATTAATTATCCACTTTGACAGGCCCTGAGAGTTCAGCAAGGATAAATAGCTTGCCTAAGGTCATAACAAATAATAAAAGTCAAAGCTCAAAACCTTTACATCACTAATTTCAGTTTCCTCATATATAAAAGGGAAAACATATATCATTCCAACTCTCATAGGATCATTTGGGCAATTAAAGCAAACAGTACAGATGAAATATTTAGTTGGCATAGCACCTGTCACTATATTAAAGCCTTGGTAAATGGAATTCAGGTATTCTAGAGTTAAGAACTTGGACTATCATTTTTACACAGAGAAGATCAGATGTGCAGAAAAGGCAATTTGCTTTATTTGATATTAAAGTTTCATTCAGGTTACCTCATGTCTCTGATGTCTCCATTCTCCCCTCTAACCTCCACAAGAAGAGCTTCTAGTTCCCCTTTCTATTAGGCAGGAATTACCTGTGTGCCGTACCCCATTCCCTCCTTACTTTATGGGTGTTACCTACCCTCTTCATTCATATAACCCTGAATTTCACAGGTTATTTAAGTGGTAGATAAGAGCTAAGAAGAGAGTTGGTCTTACTGATAAACCTACTGAGATCAAAAGGTATTTCATAAACAATTCCATAAGAAATTCCATATTAAAAGACCAATGAGATCCATTTTGTATTTGTCAGATTTTCAAAAATTATAGTCTGAGTAAGAGCATTATTATGGAGGATGCATGTGGAGAAATAGCATATCCTTTACAGAGCTGAAAAAAAAGTACAAATTGCCTATAATTGCCTTGAAGAGCAATCTTCCAACATGTGATTATGATCTACCTCTTCCCTGCCCCTGTTTGAAAACCACGCCTCTCCAATACTTAGACTGTACCAGAAGCTATTCTATCTCCCAATTATTATCCATTCACTTTATATCTAAATTTTTAAATTAAATCATTAGAAGAATCATTAGACTTTTTAGCAACAACGTCTAATACAGAGGAGAATTCAAAAGCACTAATTTCTTAATACAATATTTTTATTTTCTCATTATATTAGATAGTGTCATCCATAAGAATCTCTATGCATTTTAGCAAGTTCACTAATAAACCTCTCTTCTGTTCTTTGTTAAATGTTAGTGTCATAGGCCAAGTGACTGCTTCAATATAATCAAAGTTTGTTGTACTTTGTAAAGCAGAGTACAAAACTATGGCATAACAATAACTCTCTCCTAGGCTCCAGGGAATTGGGCAATAGTTATTGTTTAGTATAAAATGATAGGCTTTATAGTGGAATATCCAAGAGAGAGAATCCTGGAGTTGGACTTCCTATATTCAAATACTCACTACACCATTTATTTAGCTATGTGACCCTGAGTATATTATTTAATTCTCCTGTGCCTCAATTTCTCAAACTGAATATATTAACAGTACCTGCCTCCCACTGGGGATCATTATATTAATCAAGATAACCCTGGAAAGTAGTTAGAGCAGTCACTAACTGTCAGTAACTGGTAGCTATTTCTATTATCTTACTCCTTTCCTATTATTTTTCCAGGGAGGAAAAGTGGTTACAAAGCAGGCTGGCTGAAAAACAAAACAAAACAGAAAAGAAACAAGATGTATCATGCACATGTACCCACTCCCCAAGATGATTGTAAATTATAGCACTACAAACATGTACTAATAAAAATGTAAAAGTTAATTTAAAAAAAAGCTTGTGTAAGTGAACAAGTTGAATGCTTAAGAACTGCTTCAGGAAATATATAACTGAATCTAAATGGGCACATATAGTCATTGAATGATTCATTTCAAATATACATACATATATATATATATATCACATACTCTCATATACTGACAACAGGTGTCTAGAAAATGCAAAATTCTGGAACAGTGTTTCAGGTTGTATAATTCTAGGGAAGAGTTTCAGGTCTGAGTATAATCAGACTAGAAAGAACATGGGCCCAAGTGTTCAATAAACAATATTCTTGTTCGATTTCTCTTGTCGACTTGTCTAAGACCTTAAGTAAACTGCTTCAACTCTTGGGAGCTCAACTGACTCATCTAGAACATGAAAATAACAATAATCTACATAGTACACACTACACAGGATTCTTGTGCAAATATAATATGTACTGTACAAAAAATCTCAGAACATTGTAAAATAGTAAGCAAGTTTGAGTTAATCACTATTATTACTCTTAGAATTTTTCCTTGCATGAATGGCTACCTAAAACATTATCTCTGGGAGCAGGAAGAAGTGTGGGATGGAAAATGTGAAATAGGAAAGATGGGAGGGGCCTCCTAAGGATGAGTTACTGATTTGGCCACCACTATTAACCACTGATTACTTGATCTCCTAGGACCTTCCTGTATACCTGCTAGAGTGCATCTCGGCAGCATCTATGAAATAAAGGGGAGGCCATTAATGTATCAGTTTCTGCCTCCTATGTATCATGAGTAACACCCTGGACCACTGAACCATTTGCATTTGAGGGTTGTGAATATCCCCATAGGGATATCATGATGTCAGAGATATCCATAGTGAGAAGTGAAACAGGGCAGCACTAGACTGTCTCTAGATGAAGTTGGGCTAAACCTGCACAGAACTGATTGCCCCTAGGTGCCTACAATAGATGAATTGAGATTATTTTTTTTAATGGTAGTACAGAAAAAGTATCTTACAGAACACTGCTGAGAGATCATGAAAGCTTCATTATCCCTCTCTCCAGATAACAAATAAAAGCAAGCACAGGGTCATTATAATTTGAAGGAAAGTTTTCCAGATTATTTTTTTTGTTGGTCAGTTTTCTTGTTGCTAGAACAAAATACCCATCAACTAGAACTTAAAGGAGGAGAGGTTTATTTTTCTCGTAGTTTCAACGTGTTCAGTCCATGCTCAGCTGGCTCCAAAGCAGAAAAATCATGGGGGAAGGGCTTGGTGGAGGAATGCTCAGTTCATGGCAGCTAAACAGCAGAGTATAACAGTGACATAGAAGAAGTGGCCAGGAATTGGATATACACTCCAAGGTCACACCTCCATGGTCCACCCATACACAGTCAGAAGTGTGCTTCACCAATCCCATAGCCAATCGTGTTGACAATTAATCTTAATGATCGTATGTTACACCTTGTCAACTTGACGCCCAAACACATCTCCTTAAACCATTCATAAACTTCAAATAAAGACAAGAACAAGTTCATAATTCCACCTAAAATGATACAATTATCCTACATGTAACCAAAAAATGCAATCATCCAAACATCCTTTCCTGAACATCTCAAAAGTTCAAGTCAAAATCCCTGTGAGACTCAATGCAAACTCTAGCTGTGAATCTCTGAAAAATAAAAAAGCAGTTCATTTAATCCAAAAATACAATGGGACAAGGTAAATATTCTCATTCCATAGGGAAGAGTAGAAAAATAAAAATAAGAGGCCTAAAGCAAGACTAAAATCCAACAAGGTAAACGTTAAACCCAGTAACTTTATGTCTGGCATCCAAGCCACATTCCAAAGGGCTTGCACAGTCCCACCCCCATGACCTTGCTGGTTGCAGCCTACATGTCCTTTCACTTGAATTGGCTTCACTTGATGCCTGCCTAACTTCTTGGGGCCTCCACTAGACCTTTGGTTACATTCCCAAAGCTTCACATACCCACTTCTCAGGGACATACTGACTGACCTCCCAGGCTTTCCTTGGAAGTCTGGATGGAATCACCCATAGCCCCACAACTTCTGCATTCTGCATGCCTGAACAACCAGCATCATGTGGACAATGCCAAGGTCTGCCACAAACTCAAGCAGTAGCTGGGCCCCTTTAGACCATGGTTGCCATGTCCTCTAAGTGCCTAGATGACTGAGTACTATGAAATGAATCCAAAGGAACCAATTCCATGGCAGCCCTTCTCAAGCTGGGACCCCAGGGACTGTCTTCTCAAATGAAAGGTTTACCCTTTTGTACCTTTCAGCCTGCATTGGGTGGAGTCTTACTGATTTCTGAGATGCCCTCAATGTATATTTCCTCCTATTCCAATTCAAAGTACTTGGTTTGTTTGGTAATTATGCTAAATGTCAGAGAGAAATTAGAGAAACAATCCTTTTCACAATAGCATCCAAAAAAATGAAATATCTAGGAATCAATATAACAAAGGAAGTAAAAGATTTCTACATTGAAAACTACAGTACTCTGAAAAAGGAGATTGAAGAGGATATCAGAAAATGGACAGATATCCACTTGTTCTTGGATAGGAAGAACCAATATAGTGAAAATGTCCATACTTTCAATATTGTTATACAGATTCAATGCAATCTCACCAGCATATCTCACAGAATTAGAAAAACAATCCTAAAATTCATTTGGAACCAGAAGAGACCTAGAATAGCAAAGGCAATTCTGGACAACAAAGGCAAAGCAGGGGGTATCACAATCCTTGACTTTAAATTATACTACAAAGCTACAGTGACAAAAACAGCATGGTATTGGCAAAAGAACAGACCTAAGGATGAATGAAACAGACTAGAGAATGCAGAAACAAACTCCAGACATACTCAACCACCTTATTTTTGACAAAGGAGCCAAACACTTTCACCAGAAGAAAGATAGCCTCTTTAATAAAAGATGCTGGAAAAACTGGCTTTCCACATGCCAAAGATTGAAACTAAACCCATATCTTTCAGCATATACTAACCTAAAATCAAAATGGATCAAAGATCTAAATATTAAAACAGAAACACTAAATCTGCTGGAAGAGGGAATAGGTAGAACACTTGAGGACATAAGAGTAGGCAAAGACTTCATGAACAAAACCCAGATTGCATGAAAAATACACAAAGAATCAACAATTCGGACCTCATCTTATTAAAAAGCTTTTGCCAGCACCCATTCATGATAAAAACGCTACAGAAAATTGGAATAGAAGGTCTTTATCTCAACCTGATTGAGGCTATCTATGAAAAACCAACAGCCATCATACTAAATGGTAAAAAACTGAAAACTTTCATGCTAAAATCAGGAACAAGACAAGGATGCCCACTATCACCACTCCTGTTCAATATTGTTCTGGAAACATTAGCAATAGCAATTAGACAAGAGAAAGAAATAAAAGGAATAAAGATAGGAAAGGAAGAAGTGAAACTGTCATTATTTGCGGATGATATGATACTTTACATAGAAGACCCAAAAAACTTGATCAAAAGCCTTCTAAACCTAATCCACAGATTCAGTAGAGTAGCTGGATATAAGGTCAACACTCAAAAGACAATAGCCTTTGGCCCGGGATTTAGCTCAGTGGTTTCGCCTCCTGCTGAGCAAGCGCAAGGACCTGAGTTCGATTCCTGGCACAAAATAAAAAGACAATAGCCTTCTTATACACAAATAGCAGAGCCATTGAGAGAGAAATT
>NW_004624767.1:4642333-4692996 GCF_000247695.1 Heterocephalus glaber | reverse complement strand
AAAAAAATCAAACCCCCCAAGTTTAAAGACCCAATGCAAAAATAGGAATCTGAAATAAAAAGACACTTCTCAGATGAAGAATTAGAAACAGCAAGTAAATATATGAAAAAATGTTCAACATCACTAGTCATTTGAGAGATGCAGATGACAACAACACTGAGATTCTATCTCACTCCAGAAAGAATGGCTGCTATCAAGAAATCAAAATAACAAATGCTGGATGGGCTTTGGGGAGAAAGGAGCCCTTCTCCACTGCTGGTGAGAGTGTGGCCTGGTGTAACCACTGTGGAAGTCAGTGTGGAGATTTCTCAAAGAACTAAAGCTAGAGGTTCCTTTTGTTCCAACTATAACTGTTCTTGGTATCTTCCTGAAAGAATTAGAAACATCATACCACAGCCATATATGCCCACCCATATTTATAGAAGCACAGTTTGTAATAGCTAAATCTTGGAAACAGCCCAAAAGCCCATCAACTAATGAGTGGATAAAGATGTGGGGTTTTTTATGGAGTAAAATGGAGTACTACTCTGCCATAAAGAGGATGAGCATCAGACATTTATAGCTAAATGGATGGACCTTGAGACCATACTCTTAAGTGAAATAAATCAGATATGCATTGTTTCTCTGGTGTGAGAAACAATGTGGAAATAAGGACTGAGATGTATAATGAATGTTAGGAAATGGGAAGAAAGTGTTCAAATGGTAATGGGAACAACGGAGGAGGGAGTGATGAAGGAAGCAACAAGAAAAAAAATGAAAAATAGGAGAAAAAAGGAAACAATGATTTTTGTACATAGGAAGGGGAGGGGGCTTTGGGGTGGAATGGGATAAAGTAAAATTTATTTTTAAAATATGCTACTGTCTTCTGCAACCCACCTCTTTGGCCCCAACTTTGCACACTCTTGTAGAGCCATTAACCTTTCCAAGTCCTCCTGCTCTGCTTTTTACTACTGATTCTCACTATACATCTAGTTAAAGCAGCCAGCCATACCCGTGCCACAGCCTGAATGTCTTGAAATTCCCTCCATAAAATGAATTAGTCTATAGCCCTTAAACTCAGTCTCTCACAAAGACTTGGGACATGGGCCAAACAAAATATTTTCTAGAGTATAATACGCATGCCCTGTAATCCAATTCCCAAAACAACTCTCATTCCCAACTAAAACTTCATGAAACTGGCCTTTACTGTCCACGTTCCTATTGGCATTCTGGTGTTCTCAGCTCCGAGCAAAATTGGTCATCAAGATCTGCTTATAGCATTCTATGGGTTCTCTAAACCGTATTTCCAAACCTTTCCAAATACCTTCCACAAACCAGTTTTCTATAGGCTTCTGAACCACATGATCCAGTATGGTCACAGCAGTGACCACACTTCTCTGGTACCAATCTTCTGTATTGATCAGCTTTCCCACTGCTGGGACAAAGTCCCCAATGCTTAAAACTTAAAGGAGGAAAGATTTAGTGGCCTATGGTTTCGGAAGTTTCAGTCCATAGATGGCTGGCTCGAAAGCAAAAACTTCATGCCAAAGGGCATGACAGAGGGCTGCTCTGTTCATGGAAACCAGAAAGCAGAGCAAGGGAACAGCACCAGAGAGGAAGGATCCGGGAATCAGATATAGACCCCAAGGCCATACCTGCATGATCCACCCAAATACAGAAGTGTGCTTCCCCAGACCCTCTGTGACTCTCAAGCCTATCAAGCTGACAATTATACTTAACTGTCACACTGTAATTTGCGGTCAGCAGGTCACTTTAACCTGATCTACAAACCTCCTTCTCCCTCACTCTTTGTTCATCCCACTGCCTTAGCCTAGCACTACAATATGTAGCTTTAATGTGAAATCCGCAATTCAAAGATTTTGTCAAGAGAGCTCAAGAAAAAAATGCTGGTGTTTTCTTTTTAATTAAGTGAAAAGAGTACAATTGGAAGGCTTGATGGCTACATAGGCACAATTTCTTGACTTCCCAACAGTGGCCAAGACATCACAGGCCGTTTTGAACTGCCTTCCTGATGCAATCAGTTCTGAGCTGTAACTAGGTAAGCAATGTACACATTGGCATTTAGATGACTTTGTTAGTCACATTTGAGAAAAATTTTCAAAGAAAAAAGTGCCCGATGCATTTGGTGTTAGCCATACAAGGATTTCATCTCTTGCTGTGGCACATATAGTTGTGTGATCTTTTGGGGGGGGTGGGTACTGGGGATCGAACTTGGGTCCTTGCTCTTGAGCAGCAGGCAGTAAAACCACTGAACTAAATCCCCAGCCCTAGTTTTGTGATCTTAACCTCTCTAAGCCTACATTTTTCTCATATGTAAAAAAGAAAGTCTATAGGGCTGGGGATTTAGCTCAGTGGTTTCACTGCTTGTCTCACAAGCACAAGGTTCCGAGTTTGATCCCAGATACCAAAAAAAAAAAGAAAGTCTATAGATCTATGCCCCAGAGTCATATGGAAAAGTTAAAGTTAGAAATTGTGTGTATCCCTACCTGAAGCAATCCAGGAACATAGGTATTATTGTTATTATCATCATCATTACCAATACAATTATTGTCACTAAAGTGTAAATTTCTGATGCTTCATACAGAAAATGCAAGCAAACATTCTCAGCTCAAAAATCTGAAAATAACAAGCAAAAGAAAATGCCATATCCATCTACAAAACAAAGATTTGCTCCAGCTCAGTAGTATGTTTGTCAGGCCTATGAGCTCAGTCCATTTAAGAAGCATTCAATGAGCACTTACTGTGTGCCAGGCTGTGTAGGATATAGATGCAGTTAAGACTTGCAATTCAATATAGGCAGACTGAGAGCCACTATAAAACTATGATTCCCAGGACACAAGATGACTGAAAAGATTTGTATCAAGTACAAAATGTTAGGTAAAGAAGTTTTGATTTTACTTGCAGCCAGAGGCCATTTTAAAGATAGGGCCAAGCCAAAGAGAACTTTCAGAGCATTATCATACCAGAGTTTGAGGAAGCATTCTCCAGCACATATCCCAGACCTGATGCTAAGGATCGTTGCATAGTTTCTACTGTCCAACTATTTTTTAACAAATGAAGCAGCCACTGCATGTAAGATGAAAACAAGGTCTCTATTATGGGGAGATAATGCCCATTTCACATCAGTTCATTTGTAGAACAGTCCATGCCAAAAACTACTAGCAGAGTAATTGTCTGAGCTTACTTATTTCTACAGCCCCACATTATACGCAATTGTTCTCAAAGTGTAGTTCCCCAGATCAGGCATGTCCATATCACTAAGGAACTTGTTAAAGATGCAGATTCTCAGGCCTTACCCCAGCCCTCCTGAGTAGAAAGAAGACTATGGGTAGGCACAACAACCTACAGTATACTGAAACCCATAGATGTTCTCGTGCCTTATATAAAATAGCATAGCATCTACATAAAATCTACACACATTCTCCATCTGCTTTGAAGCATCTCTAACTTATTCCGTACAACTACTAAAGTATAAATACTATGTAGCTAGTTGTTATCCTGTATTGTTTAGGAAATAATGGCAAAGAGAAATGTCTGTACATATTCAGTACAAGCACAGCCATCAGAGACCTAACTACATAGCACTCCATCCAAAGTTGGCTGAATCTTGGATGCAGAATTTATGGAAATGGAATGGTCAACCCTATGAAGAAATATTGACCTGCTAATATATTCTCAAGCACACAAATTCACCAATTGGAAAGCAGGTGAAAAAATAAGTGGGTGAATCCATCAATCACTCCTGAAATTGACTTTAATAAGAGCCCAGCTGGGAGGTGTTGAGCCTCAGATTGACTTCTGAAATTTCTTCCGAACTAATTAATTATTGTTTATTAAATGAATTTTTCATTCCCATGTCTTAATCTTCATCAGGCTGAAACACAAGAATTAAATTGGCAGGCTTCTGAAATCCCTTACGTGGACACACAAAGTGTTTTAAAAGAAAGAGACATTTGCGATTCCCTAGACATACGTTTACGAGCACCTTCTTTGAGGCATCTCTAGCTGTATGAACATCCTTCCCCTCATGGTCCATTAGCTTCCAGGAAACAAGCAGAGCCTGACAACTGCCTTTCACTTGATCTTTGCTTCCTTCAAAAGAAAGTGCTTTTTAGGCTGAGCTCTAATGGAATTGGAATCCATCTCTACCTTCGTCATTTAGTTAACCTCCCTTAACTCTCCCAAATCCAACCACTCTGAGCATTCATAAGGGGAGAAGAAAGGCAGTAAGGAACAAGGAGGATATTTGGATTTATTTCTTACTGCACAATTCATTCCATATCTTATATGATCTATGTCTCAGTGTTAAATTAAAATGACCCCCTCTTTTCCCCTTTTGCTCACAATGTGTAGTCATTGGTTAAGACCAGACCTAAGAGCCATACGCTTTTGTACAGTGAAAATATCATGACTGCTAGAATCAGAAAAAGTCCAAATTCTCATCTATATTTTGACACATATGCCTTATGGAATTTTTAGGTAAATTGTAACATATGAGCTTTAATTTTATTTCCATGAAAAAAAAAACTTCAGCAGGATATTACCACTCAATCTATTCCCGTGAAAACTAAATCTTTGTGATTTTTCCTATTTTATGTTTGTTTAATAGTGACACATCCCATTCAATAAAGGACGGACCATTCTCTGCCCAACTCCTCCACATTCTCTCTAGGACGAAATATTTCCCCCTAGGGGAGATGAGAGAGATTTAGTTTTTGTTTTGTTAAGATTAACGATTTCCCCTCCAAGGGCTAATGCTCTGGGATAGTTGCAACTGTGCATGAAATTGGAAGAGTATGTATACATTCTGACTGTTGAAGGATGGTGAGAATTTAGAGGGAGAAGAGGGAAAAAATACACTGGATCTGGATCAGGTTCCTATGCCTTGATCTGGTACTGGAGAGTTTTCCAATAAGCTTTCCCTCTGTTCCCAAGACCCATTCAATATATGTGATTCAAAAGTGCAAGGGCTGTGGTCCAAGAGCCCAGGAGCCATTCTGAGAGGAGAACTTCACCAAGCAAGTGCTACGGTTTTACCTACTGGAGAACTTCCAATGTTATCCACTGAGTCCTACCATCAAAGACAACCTCTAAACAAGGAAAACTTTGTTCCACCTGTAACAAGCCCACCCAACAAAAATGATGAGTGACCGTCCCTACAATGCTTTATTCAATTAGTGTCTAAATATCCTATAAAAATAGGTGGCTCCCCTCAATGCCCTAAAACAACCACTTATTTTAGGGAGAAAATTTGCCAGAGTTACGAGAATGGTTTGTAAATATTGTTATGTGAAGATAATGCCAAATGCCTCACAAGTTTGTGTTTTTTTAAGATTTAAATAAGCTGATGGACAAAGAGCATAGTGTATTAGTTACTTTCCCATCACTGGGACAAAATACTCAACACCTGCAACTTGAAGGAGGAGAAATGTACTGGTTCACAGTTTCCAGTGGGATTCAGTTCATGGTTGGCTAGCTTCAAAGCAGAAATGGCATGGTGAAAGGGCTTGGCCAAGGACAGCTGCTCATCTCATAGAGATTGGAAGCAGAGACAAAGGGAGAATCTGAGAACAAGAATACGTCCTTCCAGGTCGTTCCCCAGTGAACAACCTCTGGCCAGGCTTCACCTCCTAATAGCCTAATAGCCCATTCAACTAGTAAACTCATTCATGCATGAATCTATTGATGAGTTTAGCACCCAATGATCCAATCACCTCCTGCACACGTGAGACTTTTGAGGGGCATTTTAGATCTAAACCCTAATACACGGTGTCTACTCGATTGTTCTCATCTTCTTCCTTTCATCTGCACATTGATCCTACCTTGAGTTTTGCCACAGTCAAAGAATCTGTTTAGTCCAACCAACTAGCCCAAATTATGGTCAAATGATCCCATAATTTTGAGCCTGTGGCAAGTTCAAAATCATGGCAGGGAACACATGGTTGAGCAAAGCTGCTCACATAATGACAGCCAGGAAGCAATATACAGAGAGAAAGGGCCAGGGTCCCCATACACCCTTCAAGGACATATCCCCAATAACAGCTTCCTTCCACTAGGCTCCACTTGCTAATGGTTATCCACCTCCCAGCACTGCCATCCTCTTAGAACCAAGCTCTCAACATGTGAGCCTTCAGGGGACATTTAGGTCCAAACAATAATACCTAGTAATCCCAGGATGAAACTACCTCATAGTAAAAATGATATGCACAGTGAGTTATAAGCAACACTGGAAACTGTATTGCTGTTAGCACTGACAACATCCTTAAGGAAGAAAAAGGAAGTATGTTTAAATTTGCATTGATCTCCCCAACCTACTCTTGATTTTCTTCCCTTTGAGGGAGTTGAAAGAAGTACAGAAGTTTCGAGAGTGACTTAAAAGGGGAAAAGTACATACTGAACTTTGGACATGCCTAGAATTAATATTTTAGGGCAATTCAGAAGGTCCAAAATGTGAAATTGTTCTTAGGACTATACAGCAAGAATCTGAATCATGGATCACAAAGCTAGTGTTCTATATATACCAAGTCATTCAGAGGGTGAGCTTAATTGATCATTTAGACTCTCAAGGCTCTCATTTTTACTTTGTATTCAGTAACTTGTGTTACTAGGTGACCAAAAAGAGGCCAACTACATTCTGACATTGGAAGTAGCAAGGTCTCAGAAAGCAATGACTTAATCAGACAATAAATCTTGCAGAAAACTAATGAGTAGGGAAAGCACAGGGATAAGCTGATATCAGTTGCAAACTAGAACTCAGGTATTGTGGAAGTGCTGTGTAAAATTTAATTTCTCTCTCAACTTCACATTCCAATTAGTAGTAAAAATTTAATCTCATAACCAATGCAAAGTTATAGGGAGAGGAGAGATAGTAAAGGAATTATTCTCTAAAATAATCTACTGTGATTATAGATTTGGACTTATTTCCTCATAATACTGTCAGGTTATTTTTATATATGTTATGGCCATCATTTGGCACATACAGAAATAAAATTGTGATATCTTTGTGATAAAAAAACCAATGTCGTAATTTTTGGTGTATATTATTTGTATTGGTGTATAATATTTGCTGAAGTAAATATGTATTATTAAAATTCATTTCACATGCATCTTTTTACAATTTTTAATATGGTTTCTAGAAAATTTTAAATTGTACATATGGCTCACATTTACATTTCTACTGGACAATGCTTGTCTATGTAACTTGAAATACTTTCTTGCTGAAGCATTCAAATTATTCAGTAAGCTTTTAAAACTAGTGAACTATAAGATATTTCAGTATATGTCAAAGTACTTTTAAAAACACTTAATTTCATCCAGTGTGGGTCTGTCTCCCTCCCCATCTAATTCATATACATCCTCTTTTCTAGAGATTATGTCTAGGTTCCAAAAGGTTTTCGTGGTACCAAGGTTTCTGGTGCCCAGAAAAAGGGACTATTATAAGTTGCACAGTTAGCTAAATTCTTCATATCTCCATATAATCACACCTTTTGCCATGTGACTTTGTAATTCCTCCCCAGAGCGGGGTAGATTAGGCTTGTGGATGTTCCTTCTAGAGATTCTTACTAGGTTCTTCTTGGCCTGAACAAAGAATGGGACAAGACAAGTACAAAGGGTGGCAAGGTTTTACTTGTATTAAAGGTAGGAGAAGAAGCATGCTGTCTTTCTTCTTAAAAGTAAGAAAAGTACACTCTATAGGGTGAGAGTGGACCTTCATGAAACAGAGCACAGTGGACAAGAGCTTAATGGCGGCCACCTTCTGCCTCTCCCCCTCTTAGGCCAACATCAGGTCTAGGCCGTCCTATCAGTTATCTGCTTGCATTCTCACTAGAAGAACTAAAGACAGCACTTTGTGCTTGGAACTGTTTTTCTGTGTTTGACCTGCCACAGCCACTTGCTCAGATGGTTTGCCAGGCCCTAATCTCCTGCCTCAATTATACTTCGCTGTCCTTAAACTTTGGATTTAGCCACATAACCAGTCTTGGCTAATCTGAGATGAAAGAGACAGTGTACCAGTTCTAAGCATGGGCCTTGAGAGGCTTTGTGTGTTCCCATCTATTACGCCCCTGCTATAGCTATGAGAAAGATATGCCCAGGGTAGACCATGGGCCCGAGGAGGATGAGAAAGAAGTAGAGCAGAGCCAAACTTCTCCAGTGAGTCCTGGCTAGATGACCTAATCCTCACCAACACTCAGACATGGGAACAAACCCAGTCAAGATCTGCAGAGCCACCAAGCAAAGAGGAATCATTGTTAGCCAACCACTCCCACTTCCATAAGCTAAATAAATGTCCTTCTATGGCATGGTTGTATGCAACAATAATTAAATAACATGATAGTTTTTCTCTCCTAGAAGACCCCCAAACTTATCTATAAAGGGTCGTTTGTGTATTTGTTTGGTTTTTTGTCTTATTTTTTTATTTTCTACACCCAAGAGATAAGGAAAAGGCACACAAAGTTCAAGAGCCCAAAGAAAATACCACTTTCAACATTCCTTTTTCTTGCCACTAATTCTTCTCCTCTGTCTTATTCCAGAAATTTTATCTAAGCTTTGGCTAGAAGTTCTGCTCTCACTCATTTTTACTGGCTTTGAGACATAGATTCTTTGTTTTAACTATATTGCATTGTATCAGCAGTAAGGATGAAATGCCTTATCTAAATGAATAGGGTTAGGAGTATAAGAAATTGGAAACGAAGGGGGAAATCTCCTTCAATATTATACAATAATATATAGTCATATTTTCTTTAGTAGAATTTGTCAGTTTGGGACTTCTACAATGGCTTAAAACCTGCAAATTGTCGATATATATTGTACTTTGGAAAGGACGGCTTCTCTTTCATACCCAGGAGATTTGGAAAATCTCTCATAAGAAAATCACCCCTAGGCAGAGTGGGAGAGAGCAGACAGAGACTAATTTATAAGAAAATGCAATGATCTTCATCCAGAAGGGTCTTTCCTGCCTGCCTGTATTATTTCAAACCTGGAATTTCTTGAATAGACTTACATCCTTTTGCATGTGTATTATATTTCGTTCTTTAAGAATCCAAGGTGAAGATAATATCTCAAGCCTTCAGCAAGGGATGATTTCCCCTTGAGTACTGGGAAGAGCATCATTTGAGATCAGGAGATCCTGTCCAAGGTTGGCCACTGACTAGCCGGGCAATGGATTGAAATCAGTCCATCTTTAGGACGCAGATTCACTCTTGATAAAATAAGGTCCTGACCGCTTCTCTTTATGACTAAAACTCCACAGACTCCTAAAGCACTGATTTATAAGACAACTGATAGAGCACTACCTCTGAGAAAGGCAAGGAGGACAGACTGAAGATGATGGCAATGGAGCAAGTATGAGAAGAAGAGAAGGCAAGATTCAGAGTTTTGTAAAAATGGAGGACACAGGACCTCCCCATTCAACCTTTGCCTACTTCCTAGGTTCATTCATAGCTGCTTCACTTCTCTCCATTCCATCCCGTCTCCAGCTGCAAAGACAGATGTGTATCAAAAGACCCAGATGGAACGGTTTATACACACAACCCATTCTGTTGGCAGCTCCACTCCTCTCCCCCTGCCTTTTCACCCTGCCCTGACCACTCTCCATCCTCTGTGGCCTGTATATCATCTTTATAGGCTCAGGTACTAAAAACCAGGAAGTTATTAAAGCCAGGCCTGGCAGTTCCACTGAACTTGACAGCTTATTAAGAAGATTCATTCTAAATACATTCAGATCAGCTCGGGCACCTTCCCCAGGCCTGAAAGGAGCTAGGCATACCAGGGAGAGGAAAGCCTAGCTTTGTCATATCACACTATCTCTTCCCTCTAAGACTGTCAGGGACTTCTGTTGGGTTACTTTAGCATACAGTCTCCAAAGTAAAAATTGTAAATCCTGGTAGCCAGTCCTCTGACCTCGTGGAACCTCTTCTACTAAATGTAGTTTTAAGGAGCTGTATGTAGTTACACATGGCTTGTTTATTTTTGCACATAATTGTCATTAATTTGCTGTCAGCTCTCCATCACTCTGAAATTGATGTTTCAGGACAATTTTTCCTTTGATAGTTGTGCATCTTAATTTTATTTCTTAGAGTCTATGTATTATACGTGACTTTAAACCTCTTTAGTAAAATGTAAAGAGCAGAAGTTAGAAAAACAAACAAGGCTAATCAACTTTCAAGACCACCTATCTAGTAGTGTTCTGCCTGGCATATAGCAAAGAACTCAGTTCTTGAATGAGTGAAAGAACAAATCCTCAATCCAAATGGGAACTTAGCTAGAAATCTATATCAATCAGTTACTGTTGTATTGCAAACAACCGTGAAAATCTTAATGTCATACAATAATAAGTATATATTATTAACGTGTCACTGGCTATGGCTCACATTCTGGGGACGAGGTGGGAAGAGCAGTAGTTACCTGAGTATATTCTTCCCATGACCAAGTTCAGAAGCTCCTAGAAAAGTGAACAGAAAGATCATTGCCTCTTTAAAGTCGAGACTCAGAAAAGTTACCTTGTTACTTCCACTACATTCCACTCCCAAGCAAATCATACAGCTGAGTCCAACATCAATGCATTGGGGAAACTTCTCCTCCTAAGGAGATTGATGGGGAGGGAGGAAAGGATGAATATTTGCCCAAAAGAAAACTAATCTATTATAGACTCTCACTATAAAATAGGAGCAACTACAGCTGCATTGGTAGATCAGTGGGACAAGCTAGCCCAGAATCATCTTCAAATCCTGGCGTCTCTCTTCTGCCTCCTGTTCGGCTTCCTGGGGCTCTTCATCTGAAACTAGGACCTTGCAGGACACAATGTTACAGTAAAGCAAGTGTTAGCTGGGTGTTGTGGAGCATGCCTATAATTCCAAGACTTTGAGAGGTTGAGGGTAGAGGATCACAAGTTCGAGTCCAGCCTGGGCAATTTAGTAGACTCTGTCTCAAAATAAAAAAGGACTGAGTATGTAGCTTAGTGTGAAGGCCCTGGGTTGAATCCCTAGTACAAAAACAAAACAAAAAGAAGACTTTAACTTTGTCCTGGATATGATACCAAAATTAGTGAGTGGAAGGAGAATTCTAGGATAAACAAGCAAACAAAAAACAGAAAAGAAAATAAGACTTTATCCATAATACCAAGTACCATCATTGGTCCATGGTATGTAGGAGATCATTAATTAATGTTTGAAAAGATGAAGAAAAATCATAGTGAAGACGTGGATTTAATAGTCATTTGGCCGAACAGAAGGATGTAAAATTTTTAATGAAGTTTCTAGTTTCAATTAAGCACGAATGCCCTTGTTATTTCACCCCAAATCTGTCAGTGGTGGCAATGCAACTAGGACTTTCCATACATAGGTAAGCTGAATCTTGTGCAGGAACAATGACCTTAAAGCCAAGAACTTCCTAAATGATTTGCTAGAAAAGAGCAGAGCTACTTTCTAGGATCCTGAAATGCTATTAAATCATACTACGTACTATTAAATACTAAAGAGATGTTGTGGTACAGAGAAAGGCACAAACATACCTCTTATGGCTTTCATCCTCATAGAGCAACTGAACCAGATCCAAAACCTTACCCCACTCATGCAGCCCTTTGGCATCAAGGTCCCCAAGCTGGCTGACCCACTTCCCAAATTATTGACCAGCTGGTCAAGAAAGCGTGCATGCAAGCAAACCAAAAACCCATAAACTTCATGACCAGACCATCCCTCCTAGGTATAATAACTAGCAGAAGAAAGCCTGGCTGTATTTATTACAGTTGAAATGATTTTCAGATAGGAAAGCCATTGCATAGTTTCCCTCCCAGTTGCACCAATTCAACTTGTAAAATCTGGACTGTAACCCCACATCCAAATAGGGCCACTTATAATTTATCATCTGCTGATAGGAAAAGCTATCTGCACAGCTGTGGATCCACATTAGTTATGCTCTGAGCAGGAGGACACTGTAAATTATTTGCAATATGCTGGGACTCAATACAGACTGTTTATAAATATGATATTAAACTCTTAAGAAGGAGTTGCAGGCCTTTTATAAAGCTATTAATTTTTAAAGTGGTTTAGGAGTCCAAATTAGCAGCCGGGTATGAGTGCCAGCTTCCAAAAACAGATGGTGATGGCTTTTCTAAAAGCAACAACAAGATCCTGAGATCAAATGGGAAGATCAAGACTTGAATGCATTTTGGAAATCCATTCCAAAGCCCTCAATAATGATTAAGATTCAAAGTCTTTCTCCTGGAGAGTCCCCTGACAACTCTGGCCTTCTGGAGTTCCACCTGAACTCCTATTGTGCTTGCTGCATTCTGATTTGTTTGTTTCAAAACTGATCAAATGCAATGGCGTCTTATATATAACGCGTCATTAGCTTGTTTGTATCTTCTTTTCTCTGAATAAATACTAAATGACTAAAATATTTCCATTTATTGTAAGACTTTCTAGAAATACATCTCACAGGGTAAAACTCCCCATAATCTAATCTCACAAAGGTAATCACCATTATTAACCATTTTGGTGCAGAATCCTTTTGAGATTTTATAGATTTATAGATTTTTATAATTTTTAGATTTTATAATATATCCTATAGATTATATATATGGAGTCGTGCTGTTTATACTATTCTACAACTTTCTTTTTGTGTTTCCTCATGTATGGTGTAAGCTCCTTGAAGGCAGGATCTCAGTTTAACCAATTACTCTTCCCATATTCATTTAGTATCTATTATGTATCAGATGGTACCAGACAAAAGTGACTGAAGTGAAAAGAGCCTCAGATCTAAGGAGCTTGCCTACCTGGTAAGGAAAAATCTGAGAAATAATTACTATAAAACAATGTGACAGAGGCTGCAATCCTAGTTGATAGAAAGTACCACAGAGATGTTGTTCCATGGGTCCACAGGGAGAAAGCACACATCTAACTAAGTCTGTCTGACTTAGTCAACTAAATCAACTAAGTCAATCATCTGCAGATATTTCATCTGGGTCATTAACAAGATGGATTTGATTGAAACTACTTCAGTCACTTCTTTGCCAGCAGCACCACCATTCAACCCTCCCTTGATGTGTGATCCGAGTCACTTCACATCTCTAAGCCCTGATTTTCTCCCTGTAAACTAAAAAGAATTATGCCACTGAAACCACTAAGAAATATATATATATATATATGCTCCCTACACATATATATATATTCTTTCTGCATATATATATGTGTATATGCTTTCTGAGTGAGACCATATATATGACAGCTCTCAACTTTCACAGTGGCTATTCAGAAACTGTGAAGGTAATGAGTATCTAAAACAAGCAGAACCCAGGGCTATAATCAGGAATTTCATCTTATGGTTCATCTCAATATCCCTTTAGAATGCTCTGGATAAAATTTCAAGTTCTGCTCACTTCAAACAATCTTACCATTGAATGAGGTTGCAAACATAGACTCAACTCAATAACTCTGATGTTCAGTCCTGTAGAATAGTCCAAATTCCAAACTCAGTTTAATAATAAATCTCTCCCTTTTTAGTCGAAAAGGGCACTGGGATCTTTCTTATCACCTTCTACACTCTACAAATCCACCCTACTTTCCCTTCATGATTGTTGTGATGCTGGAGGGTTGGAAGTATGGGATGGAATCAGGGCAGATAGACAAGGTAAAGACAAAGACATTAGGAATATCTTTACATGACTGGCATGTACCTAAGAGGCCTCTGTACCTCTGGGCCTGAAGATTTTAAAAGCTAACTCTCTCGTGCGCATGGGCCCTTTTGGCGCCTTCATTGGAGACTTCCAACATCACCAGAGTTCTCAGCCTAGGTGCTGTTAACATTTGGGTTTGGATGGTTCTTTCTTGTGGAAATCTGTCCTATGTATCCAAGAATGTTTTGCAGCATATTTGCCCTCTATGCATTGGTTGCTAGTGGTACTTGCTCAAGTTATAACAACCAAAAATGACTCCAACCATAACTGTTTTGGGGGAGGGGAATATCCAGGGGTTGAAAACCACTGACCAAGGCAAATAATTTTATTTCAGTAGTTGCATCTGCCCTATGTTAGCCTATGAGCCCAGCATCTACTGTCCTGTTCCCTTTCTCTTGAGTTCAGTTGTCCTTTCCATAATTCCTCTAGAGTAGATCTAAGACAAATGTTACACTGACTCTCCTGCACACAAAGCTTATTTCCAGTCCATGAGGGAAAAAAAAAAACACTTATACATGATTTTCCTTTAGGAGTCTATACCAAATTCAAAATCCTGCAACTTTCCAGTCTACAGTACCAAAGAACTTATCAGTGTTATCTCTTGCATAATGGATTCTCTGGGTAAGACTGAACCGCTGTCTCTTCTACATCCAGAAAGACAGTATCAAGCTCTCCAGATGGTCTTATTCAAGTTCCTAACACTAGACATGATTGAAGACAGAAGCAAGTAACTTCCTGTAGCCTCTCCCTTTCGGAACACAACCCAAGAAAGTAACCTTCATAAAACTATTTCCTCAGTCACTATTAAATATCCTGTATGTACTCAACCTGGTAATATCAGAATGGTTATAAGAGCTCTGATATTTACTGGTTGACTTGTAGAAGAACTTATTTTGGCATCTGATGACTACATTACCTTATTGCATGACCAAAACTTTCAGTTTAACATCCTTTTATGTTAATGTCATTTCCTTTATCTTTCCTTCAGAAGCAATCCCAGAGGCTATGTAAAGATAGTAAGAAAACAGCTAAAGCTTTATCAGTTATCTATTGCTGAGGTAACAAACCACCCAAAAGCCAGTGGTTAAAACAGTGAGCGCTAATTATTGCTCACAGGTTAATGGATCAGCTGAGTAACTCCTCTGGGCTCAGCTGAACACACTGATGGTAAGCTACGGTGGGGAGGCACCTCTGTGGATCTTGTCTTGGTGTCTTCACAGATCTGGGAGTCCACAAGCTATAGGAGCTGCTCCAGGATGGCCTTGATCAAGACAGACATTCCTCCACTTATCTTTTCTTATCTTCCAGCAGTCTGGCCCTGGGCTTATTCATGTGTTGGTGGGGAGGAGTCCAAGAGAAGTCTTTCTCAAGGCCTACTGCCACTTCTCCTCTATTCTAATGACTATCCAAAGCAAGAGCCAAGGCCAAATTCAAGGAGAAGGAAAATAGACTCCATCCTTTGATGAGAAGAGCCTCAACATCACATTGTGAAGAGGGTAGACAGAGGGAGATGTGAAGAACTGGCACCACTGTGGAATCCGTCTACCACACTCAGTGTGGTGGAGAATGCTAGTTGTCCATCAGAATCTACTCCCCATTCTTCCAGAATAATAGACTTGGGGCCAGACATATAGGTTACACTTCAAAGACTTTTTTTACAACTAAGTGTGACCTTGGGTAACTAAGTTCTCATTGTGGACTAAGTTTTCATCAATGGAACGTGGGGAGAAGCAACGTGTGCCACTTAAGATATCTTGGAATGTCTTCTGAGAGGTTCTATTCCACCCTGCTACTACCCGGAATGTCAGTATAGCAACAGTTCAGTGTCATTTACACACTTGATGGCAATGTCCCAGGGTGTAGAAGTGTAATAGCTTGCAAGGAGCTTCAGCTCCCAAATGACCAAGAGAACCAGAGTTTTCTCTCTGACCTAAATTGTTCACATCATGTATGATACTTAATCTTGATTGCAGACTCAGTTGGTTTGAGAAACACTCAGGTGCTTAGTAAGGTACACTTCCGGGTGTCTCTGGTTAAGTCCCAGAAGCATGAGCTTGGGGACTATCTCTGGTCTCTAGTCCCTTCCTGAGCAGCTTTCTTCACCATGCCTGTGCACCAATACATTTCTGCCTTCAAGCAGGCCCAACATTTAACCCTCCAAAACTGTAAACTAAGAAAAACCTCTCCTTTATGTCACAGGTTCCTTAGCAATGGGAAAGTTGACCAATACATGGATAAAGCAATCAATGTATTTTCATTCTTCAAACTGCTCTTTTGTTGGGTTTCAGTCATGGCAGCCGACCCTCACCTAACTCATACAAGAGCAACGGAATGAAGATAGAGACTCCATTTACAAATGCTGGCCAATAGATACTTCTCTTAAAGAATTAAAAGTCAGCCCTAAGCCTTCTTCCTTCCATGGTAGAGGGGGAAATAAAGCAATGAACTGCAACTTGTGAGGCGGATTTGGTTTAGGTAGTGAAGAGGAGAAATAACATTCTCTGCTCATACTTTGTAAATAAACTCATTCATATGGAAGCTGGTATTTTTCTCATTTGATGAATCCACATCACAAATCCTTAACCTTTGCCTGAAGTACTTCTGATTATGATTGCCAGAGCCTTGTATCACAAGAGCATCGAAATGCTGAGATTACAAGTCACTGATGGAAGATCTGCTACACATCCCTCTCAGCAGGAAGCTCTGAAAACACTGAGCAACGATGGAAACTGGCTTGAAAATTCATCAAACTGAACTTCAAAATCAAGAGGTTATGTCATTATCGAACTTCCTAGGAATCCAGCAACTAAAGAGTAGGATTATATTGCATCTGTATTGTAAAATGTTCAAAGAATTCCTTGCTGCTTTTAAAATCATATCTAAAACCTTGAACAAAGACAGCAAGGTCAGAAAGATGTGGTCCACTGCAGCCTCTTCTTGACTACCTCCCCTCATGTGGCTTCCTTCCCTGCTGCCCCCTCATAGGCATTTTCTCTGTTTCTCTGTTGCACTAAGTTTTCTCTGCTGTCTCTCTGCCTGGCCAAGTTTCTCCCAATTCTCTGCCTAAGGCTTACTCATGTTTGTGATCAAGCAACAGTGTCAGTTCCTTGGGTCCCTATGAGCACGAAAAGCCCTCACTCTATATTCTCATAGAACTTTTCATAGCAGCACAACAATTATAATCAAACAAGCTTTTCTTTCATGTGGAAGAGTAGACGCACAGTCCCATGAGGACAGGAGCAGCCTCCATTTCCCTTCTGTACTATCCCCAAACCTGACACAATATAGGAGGCTCTGAATGAATATGAAATGAAGAAACAAAATGAAGGAAGGGGTGGGGGTGTCAGAGAGCAAAAAGTAGAAGACAGACACGGAAAAAAGGAGAGGCAGAGAGAATCAGCTTGCCATCTGCTAGAGTGATCTGTAGATCAATGAGATCTTGAACTCCCGACTCAGGAGTCCTAACTCCTCTTCTCCATGCCTAGTTATTTCAGATCTTAGCCAATTTATTTCACTCTCTGCCAAAAGAGAATTGGAATATACCACAACTCACATTCCCTTCTATTAGCAAACACACTGAATTAAATCAGCAGCCCCTGTTTAGGGACAAATTGCATTTGGAAATTGTATTTATGTATCAAAAAACTAATTACTGCCAAGTTCCACCTCAGTAGTACTTGATGATTTCATTATTGGATCTAATTGCACTTCTATTCAGGATAAGAGTTCACTGTCTTTTAATTGATAATGGAAATTGAAGATACAAAATGTGTGAGTGGATACAAGTTCTTTTTTTAAAAAAAAACCCTGATTTCTAGCCGATGAAAACAAAATAAGCTTTCACCACTTCCAGCCAAAGGCTACAAATATTTGTTTCTGTTTAATCGTGTTGGGTGATCCCTGGGGCCTTGCTGACCTAAAAGAATGAGCGTACTGGTCTGTAGCCACTTTCAGGAACAACCCTAACATGACATAAGCTTTTGAATTTGAGATTCTCGCTTTCACAAAGCCAGAGACAGCTTGTTCCTACAAATACCCACATTCTTCCTGTAATACAGGAATAGGGGCAATGGAAAGCACATTTGTTCATGCCCATTTGGGGTGGGGGTTGATGTCACTGTCCCCAGTCTCAGAGCAGCTCTGTCTCCGGTTAGGATGCAGGAAGATGTGGGTGAGTCTCATAGACCCACTTCACGGGAGAGTCGGGGCAGGATATTCTACCCACTCACCTAACCTGGGACTGGCAGGGTCTCCCATCACTTTGGGTCCTAGCATATCCTAAAGAATTCAAGCACTGGGTTTTCCCTACTGAAATTATTTCTGACTTGTCATTTTATGGGAGTAGCAAAGAAAGCAGCCAGTGTAGCACCTGAAGAAGAAGAAAAAGATCCTCATCTCCACCTATACCCAGAAAGAAAGAATGTATCTCCCTTAATAATGAGTTTTGGTTTAATAAAAAAAAAAAGGACAGAGGGAAATGTCACACAGGACTCAAGGGGTATTTTCAAAGTGGTGGCCTTCCTGACATCTCCATCAAAAGAAGAAAGGCTTTCTGGCTGACTGGCTGTCTTGTGTGCTTCTCTCTTATGATCAAAGATGTGTGGCCTCACACATCTTTACCTCTTTCGAGTGTCTCTAGCTTGTGTCTCTGTAGCTCGGCGTCCCTGCAGTCAGTCAGTTGGAGAGAGTATGTAACCACAATGTGCTGAGATCTGAGGGCCAACAGACACCTAGAGCATGAGGGGACCTGCCTCTTCAGAAGAGGATGTTTTGACAGGGTCCCCACTCTGTAGTGAGGTTCTTACAGGCCTCCTGCTTCCATCACATCTTTCTCTCATCAGAGCAACTGAAGTACTCTCTGACTCTCTGTTTCTCTGTCTCAGTCTTTGTTGTTTTCTGCTTCTTCTTCCTCCTCTCTGTCCTCTGTGCCAATTTATCTTAATTGTCAACTTGGCTGAATTAAGAGAGGTGAGAGATTGTGAAACCCTGGATGAGTTTACAGCTGAATGAGCTAATAGGAGGGGGGATCTGATTGGAGGATGTGGGTCATGGGGTCACTGACCTTGGAACTATATCTGGTCCCTGGCTCCTATCTCTCTGGGTCTTGTACCAGAACTCTGCTTCCTAGCTCTCATGAGGTAAAGAGCTTTCCTCCACCATGCCTTTCTACCATGATGTTTCTGCCTTTGAGCCAGCTGACCATGGACTGAAACCCTGAAACCATGAGCTAAACTAAACATTTTCTTCTCTAAGTTGTCTATGGCAGGTAGTTAGTCATAGCGCTGAAAAACTAAGATACCCTCTCTTCTCCCTCCTTCTTCTTCCTTATCTCCCCTATTCTCTCTTTCTCTCCTTTATGTCCCTGTCTTTCCTTCTTTTTCCTCTCTCTTTCTCTTTTTCTCTCTTAGTCTATGTATCTTTCATTCATCTCTCTCCATCTCTGTATCTCTGCTTCTCTAGATGTCTCCATTTTTGTCTCTCCCTACTTTTTTTCTCATTAGAAAAGCAAATCCCAGGCTACTCCAACTGTTAAGACTCACTGTTTTTCTCCTGTCCCCTAATATCTGCCCAGGTTAATGCTTTCTGGTCGCCTCCTTTCCTTTTTCTGGAAATATCATGGATTTAGCACTTTTCTTCCCAGACTCAACACCAACACTGTTCCATAACTTTTGTTCATGCAGCAACCATGATCAGTTTCATCAACTCCTCCTGGTGTCCATCCTCCAGGTTTTTATGCTTTCTCCTATCTCTTTGTCCACAATTACTCCAGTATCTCCTCATTAATCCTGCCTCACTGATTAACCCATGTGGAGATCCTCAGCCCACTTTTTCCCAAGAATCCTGACTGAACCTTAGAATGGTATTAAGCAGTGCAGCTGCAAAGCATATATGTGCCTTTCTGAACTTCACTTTTAATAAGATTGCTTCATTGCTCCTTTCTCATTCAGACAAGGTCCTTCCTGAACCCATATCTATTTGAAAGAAGAGAACTTTTATTACATAATCCCAATGTGTCTCTTTGAAAACACCGTTCCTGCAGTTTTCTAAAGGAGATGCATTTCTTCCTTCCACAAACTTTTTCTGAAGGCCTACTAAATGATAGCACACAGTGGTAGAAAGATGAAATCCATCATCATCTGGTTCACCTATCCCTTGCTTAATGGCCAATTCACTCTAAGAATCCTGAAATTCACTACATGAAACATTCTTCAGTAAAATACTTTCATTCATTTTAATGGAAAAAAATTAAATGCACTCCCTCCCTGACCAATGGGATCCAAGCAATTTACACAAAGAGAGTAACATATTAATTCAACAGCGAAGCTGAGTTTTTACAAGTATTAAACAATAATTTAAACTACATTTAGCCAGTGCATTAACTATAGTGCAGTCGAGGTTTATTTCATGCCACTCAGGGGGAAGAGCAGGTGGAGACAGAAGGAGGGTTTGGAAAAGGAAGCTCATTCTGAAAAAAGTGCATTCTCCTTGCACCATTTACTTTACCAATTTGCACTCAAGGTTAGAATAAAGAAGGATAAAATGAAGTACAAACACAAGAGGATTTTTCAAACATAATGCTCTTACTTATCACATGGCAGAGTTCTAGTTGACACTACTTCCTCCTCCTTTTCACTGGGCTTATGTCTGTAGAGAAGCACATTTTTGAGCCTTCCTTGGTATTTATATAAAGAAGCTAAAGCATAGGTCCACACACAAACTTGTGCACAGATGTTTATAGCATCTTTGTTTATAGTTGTGAACACATAGAAGCAACCAAGATGTCCTCCAGTAGGTGAATGGATAAACAAACCATGCTACATCCAGGCAATGAGTATCCCTCAGCACTAACAAGAATGAGGAACTGAGTCATGAACGAACCTCAAAGCACATTACTAAGTGAAAGAAGCCAATCTGAAAAGGTTACATGCTGTATTACCCCAACTGCACAACATTCTAGAGGAGGCATAGCTGGTGACTGTAAAACCATCAGTTATTGCAGGGATTAGGGGAAAGGAGCGATGAACAAGTTGAATGCAAGAATTTTGGAGCAGTGAAGTTATTCTATATGATACCATAATGTTGAATATATGTCTAAATTAGTCCATTTTGTTACTATAATGAAAAGTATGAGGGAATATGTTTATTTCAGCTCTTGGTTTTGAAGGAGAACATCTAAAGGCCCCATCTGGGGATAGCTTTGCTGATGAAGTCCCAAGCATTACATGGCAAGAAACACAGAGCATATACATATGTCTTTATCCCTGGTCCCTCTTCCTCTTCTTATAAAGGCACCAGGATCTGCTTTAATAACCTTATTTAATCCTAATCACTCTCAAAGTGCCCCATACCTAAACACTATCATCAGATTAAGTTCCCACACTCCTAACACCATGCATTGGCATTAAATTTCAACACACGAAGCCTTAAGGGGAATTCAAACTATAGCAATATATTCATATATTTGCCCAAACTCATAGAATGTACAATCCTAAGAGTCAGCTATAATTTAATTATAGACTTTGGGTGAAGGTGATGTGTATTCAGCAACTGGACACAATGTGCCAATATGTGTTTGTGCACCACTGTGGTGTGGGATATCAATAATGGGGAAGGCTGTGCAGTGTGTGAGTAGAGGTTATATAGGAAATCCCTGAGCCCTTTGTCAGTCCTCTCATTTTTGCTAGGAACCTAAAACTTCTCTGAAAAAAATAATCTTGCGCTGGAAGTGGGGGTGGCTCAGTGGTAGACCATTTGCATAGAATTCATGAGGCCAGGAGTTTGATTCCCCATTAGTGCAAAAAAAGTCTTTATATATGAAAAAACAGGGCCATCTAGACATGGTATACAAGTCAAGTGGTCCCATATATTCTGTTAACTTTTGGAGCCAGTAAATTGTTGTATTTTTGCATCCAAGTACAGTGCTGGAATATCACTCCTTCTCACATTCATATTTATTGTATTTTGAGTTCATTTCACTTGAGTGTATTTTGATTTTTTAGAAATCATTATAAACAAGAGTCAGTGTCTGAAAAATAGAACAACTACTCAAGAGTTTTTCAGTGAGCCGTCTTTAGCTGAGCATTATCATGCGAGATGAGCTGTACTCAGAAAACTCATGAGGGATCTGACAATAATAAAAGGCAGAATGGGAGAAAAAGGAGAAGCAAGTGTAAGAATTGTGCAGCTAAGGTTACAAATTATCTGAAAAATGAGGTTCATCTCAACTAGGAAATGTTGGGCAGGAGCAGAATTATTACGCAAAAAAAACCTGAGTATTGAATTCCAAAGAAATAAAGTATACCTCCTGCCATGGGAGTCTCTGTCAGTTGCACTGGGCTATTAAACATACCCTACCCATGATCATATCCTGAAGCCCAAATCCCACACAGTCACTAAGCCAATGTAAACTGTCAGTCATAAGGAAGAGTAAGGAAGCATGAACAAAGCCGGAATTCTATTTCCACTGGAATGGTGGCACTGCACACATGCAATAGGCTGCACTATGGATCTATAGTCAAATAATTTTTTCCAAAAATGAGGACCTCTGCAATGCTGTATTGTGCACTTGGGGAATTTCTTAAATAGTTTTCACTTAGATGTAGCACCAAGACCAGGCTCAGGGCCTAGCAAATGAAACAAATCCTTAGTTTCAGCCCTCACCCACTTCTTAGTACAGTGCACAAGATGCACGTCCAGCCATGCATGGTAGCACACACCTGTAACTTCAGCACTCTGGAAGGCTGAGGAAGAAGGACTGTTAAGTTTGAACCTAGCCTGGAAAACTTAGAGGCTTAGTGAGAGCCTATCTCATAATAAAAATTTTTTCAAGGGCTGCAAATATGGCAGAGTTTGAAGGCCCTAGGTTCAATCCCCAGTACTAAAACAATCCATGTACAGTGACCCCAGCAGAGACTGAACAGCAGGAGAATGGAATATCCAGCCAACTGCAGACTACTTAAGTCAAGGAATATTTAATAGTCACTTATATTTAAATTCCACGACACAGAAGATTCTGGAGTTGAAAGATGAGGATTATATATGTAATATAGATAATAGAGTGTATAATTTTGAGCAAATTGTTTCTCTTCTTTGTGTGACCTTAATTTTCTCACTAGCGAATAAAGGAAACTCAAATTGCTAGCTTCCGAAAGTACTTATATCTCTGGTCTTCAAGTAGCCAAAATGGACTGATACAAAATGTGGAGGATAGCATTGTTGGTGATACAAACAATTAAAAGAGAGAGAGAGAGAGAGAGAGAGAGAAGAGACTTCCAGGAAGACAGTGGAGTGGCAGAGGAACAGCCTTTTTGAAATTTTGTGTCCAGATGCTGGAATATAACAATGTGAGGAAGGGGGAAAGGAAGTGGGTTCCTGGAACCTAGCAAGGATCTGAAGTGAGAATTGAAGACCACGGGGAGAGAGAAGAGACTTCAACACAGAAGAAGGAGATGGCAAGCAGTGCTTTCTTCCTGAGCCATGACTCACTGCATGGGAGAAGCAGCTCGAACCTGCACATGTATGGTGACTACTGGCAACCCCAGAGGTCTCCATGGAGAAATGTGAAGAAATGCATCAGTGGAACAGAGCAGTGGATGCAGCAGACTGCAGTGGCTGGTGAGTTATTTGAGTGCACACACCCTTCAGGAGAGAGAGAATGGCCAGTAACCATCTTGGAGAGGGCGCAACTGAGTTCAGAACTGAAAGCAGCTGCAAGCTGACTCCACCTAGCGTGGCTCCCAAGGTCAGGGTGAGGCAGAACCAAGTTCAAGTCAGCAGGAGGTCAAGTTGCCCGGTTCAAGTTGGCAGGAGGCACATGGAGTGTTATATGCTGAACAAATCAGGTTCCAGCCTCAGAGCCAAAAACCAGCTTGAACTTGAGTGGAACTAAAGGTGCAGGCTTGCTGGGATTATTCACTACCCCACTGTAAATCTATGGCTGGCTTGCTGGGATTAATCAACATGGGTCTGGGCTCTGTCTGCCCACTCTGTTTACAGTGATAAGACATGTCCTGAAGTGACCTTTTTTTTTCCTCTTCCTTTCTTTTTTTTTTCTTTTTTTGGTTTGTTGGGCTTTTTTTCCTTTTTTGGTTGATTGTTCTTGTTTTTATGTGTGTAAACATTGTTTCTAGTTTTTTGCTCGTTGTTGTTCTGTTCTGTTATTGTTTTTATTTTTCCTTCTCTCTTTTCCTCCTGTCTTCACCAGTTTCCCAAAATTCACTAATCTTCTTTTGCCTTGGATCCCTGCTTATAATCTCTTTCTCTTCTTCTATTTCTCTATTTTTTGCCTAACTTCTTTTAAATTTTCTCCTCAGAGAGTAAAATCACCATATTGAGGGCATATTTACTGGGTAAAATTTTCTAGTTTGTTTTAGATTTGCTACATAACCACAAATATAGTTCATATAGCTAATGGTAGCAAATTAATGGTTACCACAGTTTATCATTTTCTAGGCTGTGTTCATTGCCATTGTTATTGCTGATTGTACTGCTTTAGCCAAGGTGACATAATTGTTCTAATCAGTTGTTCTTCCTGGTATGCTAAGACTAAGATTGCCTAAGGGTTATAAACAATACTATAGGCCAGTACCAAAGAACAGAGGCTAGGCCAAATAGGCAGCAATTTCTTATCCTCAATAAATTGAAGAGGTAGGATCTTGCAACAGACTCAACACCCCAAAGCTAGCTACACCTGGAAGACATCTCCGAGAAGCAGTCATTTTCTAAGTCTCAACACTAGCAATAAAGCTACCTGCCATAAGCAATTTGCTTTAAACTTTAAAAGTAATTAAACTTTAAAAAGTAGTAAATGAGAAGACACAATCAAGATGAAACCCCAGAATTCTGTCTCACCAAAGGCAAACCCAGGGACCAATGAGGTCAAACAGTTCAAAAGCCACCCACCTAAACTCTCTGAAGTGGTAACAGTGGAAGTAACAAAGCAGATAAATGAGGCTCTAGAAAAAAAAAATCAAATGAGAAATAATTTCTCAGATAACTACGGAGATGGTGACCTAATGAAAAACATGGTTAGTGACTCTAGAGCAGATACAGATTTAAAAAAAAATAGAGGAACATAGGAAAATGATGGAAACCATGTATGCCCTACACAGAAAAGAAATGGAATCAATGAAACATTCAATCAGATATCCATGAGATCAAAAATTCCACTGAAAGTACATGCAGCAGAATGAGCCAATGTGAGGACAGAATATCAGATATAGAAGACAGGACTGTGTTTAGCAATCACGAAAAGAAAGATTTCTTAAAAATAGCAATGGACCATGAGAAATCAATCCAACAGCTGCAAAATGATCCAAAAATGAATAACAAGATTAATCAGAGTCGATGTAAAAGTAGGTGACAGTACAAATGACATGAAAAACCTGTTCACAAAAGTAATAACTCCCCAAGTATGGAAAAAGAATTTGATATACATATAAGTGAGGCATATAGAACTTCAATTAGCAATGATAAAAAAAAATCTACACCAAGGCATATAATACTCCATATTTCAAAAATTCAACAAAAGAAGAATATTAAAAGCTGTTAGAGAAAAGAAACAAGTCACCTATAAAGAAAAGCCCACCAGACTCATAGCAGACTTCTCAACACAAACTCTCAAGCCAAAGAGAGCTTGGAGTGAAGTATTTCAAGCTCTAAAAGAAAACAACCTCTGGCCCAGATTGATGTACCCCACAAAACTATCTTTAAAAATTGATGGAGAAATAAGATACTTCCATGACAAAGAACACCTGAAGAAATTCATGACCACCAAACCAGCTCTCCAGAGTGTTCTGAAGGACATTATAGAAGGAGATAATGAGGACTACAACTCCATGAACCCCAACAGAATGAATCTACCAGGCAAGGCAAGTACAGTAGACCCTCAAGTTATGACCAGCCTCACATATGAATAACTTGCATTATGACCAGAATTTTAGTTTTAACTTATAACCAAACTCTTGAGTTATGACCTGAATGCTGATCTTTCCTGTGTGGGGTTAATTGAGAAATCCTGGGTCAATGTCTCTCTAGGACACTGAGATCTGCCTGGAAGAAAGTGTGACCTAAAATTATACAGGAGAGAGACTTTGAAGGCTGTGTAGAGGAGCCTGAGCCTTCAATGGACCCTGTGGTTGATGACACTGTCACTATAGCAGAGTCCATAGGCTTGCAGGTAGATGGTGGAAATGTTGAGAAACTGGTGGAGGAGCACTCAGAGGAATTGTCTACAGAGGAAGTTCAGCAACTTCTGGCTGAGTAATGGAGAATGGCCACTGAGGACCTGTCTGAAGAGGAAAGGGAGTATCAACTATCAGTGCAGAAAACTTCTCCTTCTGAAATAAAGGAAATCCTGAAAAATTGACAAAGCTGCAAACATTTGTAGAGAAGACCCACCCAGACAGAGAAAAATCTAATCGTTGCACTTACTTGTTTAATGATAATGTCATGTCATACTTCAAACAGTGTTAAGGAAAACACAGAAACAGACAACCTTAGACCAGTTTCTAGTTCTGAAAAGGTTGAGACCTAGTGAGCCAGAAGCAGGCCCAAGTGGGCTACAGATTCTCCCGAGAAGAGAAAGGACACCAGAAAGCCAGATTCCTGATGTTGCTTTTTCCTTAAAAAAAATTTTTGTTAGTACATGTTTGCAGTACATGCATTTGTGTGTGTGTGCTGAAATTTCTTTATTTAACCTTCCTTTATAGAGAATAGTTTTGATAGATGCAGAATTCTAGTTTGGCACTTATTTTCTTTCAGCCCTTTTTAAAATTTTTAATTTTATGTATAACAAGTAGATATTAATAAAAAATATAAAAAACAGTTCTATGAAAAAATAATTTTTCATAACAAAAATTATTAGAGAATAATCATAGTAAATACACTGTGTATCATGATCTTAAAAGAATATATTTTCATTTGCTAATCTATCTCTCAGCTCATTTCCTAATAATACTACACCTTTTTTTGCATAAAACATTTTAAGTATTGACAAAGGAGCTCACATTCTGTATAATTTTGAACAATGTCTTCTTATTTCACAATATTCATTTTTCTCCTTGGTCTTTATTTTCACTTTCAGTTACTCACACCAGAGAGACAATGTGATATTTACACATGTGTTTGATTTATTTCACATAAGAGTATGTTCCCAAGGTGCATCCATTTATCTAGAAATGTCTCAAGTTTATCCTTCTTTATGGATAAATATATGTGTTCAATTTATTTCACTTAAAAGTATGTTTTCACAGTGCATCCATTTACCTATTTATCTAATGTCTCAAGTTTATCCTTTATGGCTGAATAGTATCCCATTATATAAAAATCAAAATGGATCAAAGATCTGATGTTCCTATGGAAGGGGACTCTCCTCCCAAACAATAACCACCTTCCATTTCATCCTCCTTTCCTGCAAGTCAAAGATATTAACTTGAATGGTGAATACAGCATGAAATTATTGTTTCTGATAAACCAGGCACATTTTATAACTTTTTGACGAATACACTAGGAAAATTATTGATGTTTCTGGTAAATTATGCACATTACACAACACTTTTTTATTATGAAAATATTAGTTAAGGGGTGCTATAGGAGGTTCAAAATGCATTATGTATATTTCCATTATTTCTTATGGGAAAAATGGTCTTGACTTACAACCAATGAGTTACAACCATCCCTCATGAATAAATTGAGTTCATAAGTCAAGGGTCCATGGTAATTAAACAGAGGGAGAAAAAGGGAACAAACAACAGGAAAATAATATGACAAGGATAAGTCAACACATATCAGTTATAACCATCAATTAAATGGTCTCATTTCACCAATCAGTAGAAACAGACTGCCAGAATGGATCAAAAAGCAAGATCCAACAATACACTGCACACAAGGAACATGTTTAATTCAAAAAATGCACAGACTCAAAGGATGGAAAAAATACTCCACGTGACAGAAAAAAGCATGGGTAGCTATTCTATTTGCAGACAAAGTGGATTTCAAGCCAAGGCTGATTAAGAGAGACAAAGAGTATCACCTCAATATGCATCCATTTAGCTATAAATGACTCTAGTTTCTCATTCTTTACGGCTGAGTAGTACTCCATTTTATAAAAAAAAATCTTCTTTATCCAGTTTCCAGTTGATGGGCACTTGGGCTGTTTCCAAACTTCAGCTATTACAAACTGTGCTGCTATAAACATAGGTGCACGTATATCATGAAATAAATAGGACACACATGTGTAAATACCAAATAGTTTCTCTACTGTGAGAAACTGAAAGTGTAAATAAGGTTGAAAATGATTAAATTGAATAATTGATAATTTGAAATAGGGAAAGGTCCAAAGGGGTAGGGGTGGTGGGAGGGGAAGGGGAAAGGGAAGAAAGGAAAGGAAAAATTACGAGAAAGAAAAAAAAAAGGAAACAAAGTCTATGTAAATAGGAAAGGGTGGAGGGGGTGAAGGGCACACAGGGGAAAAAATAAGAGCCAAGATACATCATGTTCAGGTACAAACACCCAATGATAAATGGAAATGTATTGTATACCTAAAATGTACCAATTAATATAAAAATAAAAAAGAGACGAAGAAAGTCACTACACCCTTGTAAAGGGAACAACCCAAGAGGAAGAGAAAATAATCATAAATATATATATGCACCAAATACCAGCACACCCAACTATATAAAACAAATATTAATGGACTTGAAAAATCAAATAAGCACTAATACAATTTTAATGAGGATCTCAATACCCCACTATCACAAATAGACAGGTCAACTAGACAAAAAAATTAACAAAGAAATATCAGAACTGAACCAAACTTTTGAACAAATGGACTTAGTAGATGTCTAAGAGTGTTGCACCCTAGAACATCAGAATACACATTCTTGGCAGCTGCAAAACAGGCCACATACTAGCTCATAAAACATGCTTAAGTAAATACAAAAAATTGAAATTATCCCTTGCATATTATCAGACCATAGTGCAATGAAATTGGAAATCAATGGCAAAAGAAAGCACAAAAACTTCATAAACATATGGAAATTAAATAATACCCTCCTGAATTAATGGGTCACAGATGAAATTAAAGAAGAAATTAGACATTTTCTACAATTAAACAATAATGCCAATTCAAAATATGGGAACTTACGGAACACAATGAAAGCAGTCCTACAAGAGAAATTTATAGCAGTGAATTCCCATATTAGAAAAATAGAGCAAGCCCAAATAAGCCATCTAATGTTTAACCTTGAGCTTCTAGAAAAAAAAGAGCAAGTAAAGCTCAAACTTCAAATGAAGGAAGAAACTATAAAGATCAGAGCAGAAATTAATGCAATCGAGACTAAGAAAACAAGACAAAGAATCAATGAATTGAAGAGTTGGTTCTTTGAAAGATTAAATAAAATTGGCAAACCATTAGCCAATTTATCAAAAAAGGAAAGACTCAAATTCATGCAATTAAGAATGAAAAGGGTGGGCTGGGATTTGGCTCAGTGGTGCCGCTGCCTGCCTCGCAAGCGCGAGGTCTCAAGTTCGATCCCCAGTACCAAAAAAAAGAATGAAAAAGGTGAAATTATAACAGGTCCTGCAGAAATCCAGAAGATCATCAATACCCACTTTGAGAACCCATATTCAAATAAGATAGAAAACACTGAAGAAATGGACAGATTCCTAGACACATATGAATTACCAAAGCTGAATCAAGAAAATATAAAAAATTTTAAAAGCCAATATCAGTCAATGAAACTGAAAATGCAGTCAAAAACTTATCAATAAAGAAAAGCCCAGGTCCTGGTGGATTCATTGCTGTATGCTACAAGAAATTTAGGGAAGAGCTAATGCCACTACTTCTCAAACTCTTTAATGAAATTGAAATGGAAGCAATACTCCCAAATTCATTCCTGGAAGCAAGCATTACCGTGATTCCAAAACTACAGAAGGATCCATTTGTGCAGGCACAGACTTTGTGAACAAAACCCTGATCCCACAGGAAAAAAGAATCCACAACTGGAATCTCATCTTATTAAAAACTTTTGCACAGCAAAAGAAAACACCAACAGAGTGAAGAGACAACCCAAGACGTACGAAAAATATTTTGCTAGCTGTTCCTCAAAGACTAATATCTAGAATATATGAAGAACTAAAAAAAAATCAGATCCCCCAAATTTAAAAATCCAATCCGGAAATGGACATCTGAAATGAATAGACACTTCTCTGATGAAGAAGTAGAAGCAGCAAATATATGACAAAATGTTCAACGTTACTGGTCATTGGAGAAATGCAAATTAAAACAATGCTGAGATTCCATCCCACTCCAGAAAGAATTGCTGTTGTTAAGAAATCAACCAATAACAAACGCTGGAGGGGCTGTGGGGAGAAAGGAACCCTTCTCCACTGTCGGTGGGAGTGTAGACTGGTGCAACTACTGTGGAAATCAGTGTGGAGATTCCTCAAAAAACTAAAACTAAAGATTCCATTTGACTCAGCTATTCTCCTTCTTCATATTCTTCCAAAGGATATAAAAGCATCATACCACAGCAATATATGCACACCCATGTTTATAGCAGCACAAAAAATCTTGGCAACAGCCCAAATGCCTACCAACAAATAAATGGATAAAGAAGATGTGTGTTTTATATATATATACAACAGGGCACTACTCTTCTATAAAGAAAGATAAGCTTGAGACATTTTTAGGTAAATGAATGCACCTAAAAACTATACTTTTGAGCAAAATAAACCAACACATGCTTAAATATTGCATTGTTTCTCTTGTGTGAGAAACCTAAAGAGTAAATAAGAAGCAAAATGGATGACAGATATTAGGATGCAGAAAGAAAATGTTCTAATGGGAAGAGGAAGGGGGTGGGTGGAAAGCAAAAGGGGGAAAAAGAAAATAGAAGGTGAAAAAATGGAAACAATGCTTTTTTAAATAAGGAGGAGAAGGGAGGTTGAAGGGAGGAGAGGGGAATGGAAAAAAAGAAGAAGCAAGATGTATCATGTACTGTTCAGGTACAGATTCCCAACAAAGAATGTTATTATATATATCTAAAATGTACCGACAAAATTTAAAGAAAAACTCCTGACCACCACTTAAATGTCCATCAATAAGGAATGGAAGTAAGGGATAATACATCTATGCATGGTGTTAATTTGGAGTGATTTTTAAATGAACAGGTTAAACTGATAGCTAATGATAGAAAACAATAAATGGAAAAATAAAACTTTTTAGAAGTACTTGAAGAGTATGTCTTAAATATATCTTTGTAATTTTACTTAAAATATTTTATTTTTACTTCAGATTATCTCAGTGGAATAACATAAGAAACCATTTACAGTTGTTAGTCCTAAGGATTGTGCTAGAGGGGTGAGAGATAAGAAAGGAGTTTTTTTTTTAACTTTTATTTTATATCCTCTGTGACTTTTAAAATTTGATCATAAGCATCAATTACTTTTAGGATAAAAAATAAATAATGAAAAAGTTTATTTGCTTGTCAACAATTAAGATGAAAATACAGGGGATTTTTGGTTAGCTCAGAAAACTTCACGCCCTTTCCTTGGCATTGGGTTCTTCCAGGATCTGCAGCCTTGTTGAGAGCTTTCCCACTGGGGTTGTTTTTCCATGTGTCCTGGAATGCTCCCTCCTCAGGTACCAGCTCAAGGCCTTGCTCCTCAGCCTCTCCCTGTGGAAAGAAGGCCAAGCACCTCACTCTATTGCTTTACCCTCCACTGAAATATCCTGAAGGATTCTCCACAGTCTCGTCTCTCTCTTATAAATGTGAACTGTACCAGTCAATCTTAATTTTCAACTTGACTGAGTTAAGAGTCTACTGGAAAGGCAATTGGATCATGGGGCCACTGCACTCCTCAGTGGATTAACTCCTTGCTGCTCATAGCTGACTGTGCTGTTGGGAGGAACTCGCTGCGTGCCTTTGGAGAGTGTCTCACTCACTGAGGCTCTTCCCCTGTGCTCTGCCCCACAGCCATGCAATGAGCAGCTTTGCTCCACCATGTCCTTGAACCTTGATGTTTCCATCTTAGAGCCACAGACTGAAACCACAAGCCAAAATTAAACTTCTTGTCCCTTAAACTGTGCTATTTAGGTATTTTTTCCCAGCAGTGAACAGCTGACTGATACATTAATTTAGAAGCCTGGTTACCGGTTCATTTACTATCACCAGCTCTAAACAAAAAAGCCTAATTTCTCTAACTCCACGGAGAGCAATAAAAGCCTCTGGAGAAAAGTAACTGTGAGCAAAGAAAATTCAGTTGGAAAGATGCCAGTCATCAGCCAAAAGCCTCAAGTCCCAAGACTGGTGCAGGTCAGTCTCTGACCCACCCTATGACAGGATCTGTTTCAGTTGTGGATGATCTAAATTCCACCCGGCTGGGGTCTCCAGCCTCTGTCTCCTCCCATTGCACGAGGCAGTGGCGTTTGCTGACGTCTCCCAAGATACATCTGTTTTTTTCATCCGCTCCTCTATTCCGGGTTCCCCAACTCTTACATGGCTATATATTCTTGCCTCTGCTGCTTTTAGGATGAGAAGAAATCAATCAAGAATGACCAAAACACTTTGTGTCTATAAAACACAACAAAATAATCTCAGCTATTATAACTTTAAAAACCCATCAGGGCCTCCAAATCATTTGGGGAATGTGTTTTATATGTGACTGTAAATCACACCATCTGCTGCTCTCCCTTAATTTTTAAATCAGGTTACTGCCAAGTCTAAACAGCAAACAAGAAGAAAATAAAACCATTTTCAGCTTTCTCATAGCTTTGGGCCTACTCATCCCATTGCAGCTCAATTTTTCCTTCTAAGATTTGGGTCCTCCCCATTGGATATTTATTCAGGCTAAGTTCACAATGAATAGATTTTTTTAAAGCATATATATCAAACACATGTGCACACATGCGCACACACACACTTATTCACTCACTAAAGGCACTTTCCAAATGCTAAAATGATTTGAAGATTGGATTTGAATTTCTTACAGGAAAGAAAAAAGAATGTTTACAAATTGAGTGAACTACAGCCTAATTATGAGAACTTCATGAAATAGACCAGAAAGTAAAGGAGCACCGTCTATGCAAATATATGTGTGGCCCTCTCCAACTTCATTGAATAATTACTTATTAGGGATCCACTGGGAAGCAGTAGGAAGTAGTACAAAGAGCACTGGCTTTGGAAAAAGAATGCATCTGACTCTACAAGTTAGTTCTATGTCTTTCAGTCCATTGCTTCCTCTCTCTGATGCTAACTTTGCTCATCTATTAAATGAGATTGTAATCCTTCCTTTACAGAGTTGTTTTGAAAATAAATTTAAATATCTGCAACTTAGCTAACATAGTCCCTGGCATATGGGACATGGTTATTTCAGGTTGATGTCTAAGTTACTTTTTTTGTTGCTGGGACAAAATACTGACATTCACAAGATAAGGACGAAAAGTACATTTCTGCTCACAGTTTGGAGAGATTTCAGGCTACAGTCAGATAGCTCCAAGGCAAGGTGGCATGGCATATGGGTATTGAAGAGGAGTAACAGTCCATAGCATGGTGGGCAGAAAGCAGCAGCAGTAGCACCAAGCCTCCCTTTCCCTTTTATCCCATCCAGGCTATGAGCCTTCTGGGTGGTGCCACTCACACCCGGGGTGAGGCTTCCTATTATCAACACTCAGAAATATGATAAATGAAGTAGTGGACTAATCCAGTACCACACACCCTTAATCCTAATAATACACCCTTAATCCACCCTCACACAGGCTGGATCCAGTCACCTCTGAAAAGTCCCACCTATGAGCACATGAGGCTTTGGGGGAACAGCTAGATACAAGCCATAGCACTCAGCTAATGTCATTCTTTGTCTCATGCATAGTAGAAGAGATGAATAAAGACAGCTCTGGTCTTCATAGGGCTCACCAACAATAAGGTACACTTTTTTCCCAATTTCTTTTTTGTTTAGGGAAGCACAAAATCATGCCTAGATCTGAGATATTAATAGCTCATCTACATTCAGATCACAAATACTGCTGATTCACACACACACACACACACACACACACACACACACACACACGGGAGGATCAGAAAGCAAGAAAAGCTTTCCTGAGGAAAATGGGGGACAACCCTGAAATGTAGAGCTACATCACACCAATTATTCCCGATCCAGGCTGAGGTGTCTGCGTACACTGGATAATTAGAGGCTGCCCCAGTCTTTGCACTGATGTGACTGGTGCTGTTTAATGTAATTACATTACAGTAAAATGATGAGTTTTCCCATAATTGGTAGTTACGGCATAATTGTGACTACACAGAATATTAACACCCTAATTCCCACAGTCTTCCAAAAACATTAGTTAAGTAAATGTTTCCCTTTTCTCTGGGCAGCAAAATGAGAGAACCAGAACTTTTAGCAGAGCTCTTCTTTTTCTTCATATCAATCCCTCAGACCTTTTGAGGAATCCTACTTTAAACCCCTCAAAGATTCAATGTCATGAACTTACCATTTTTCTTCCCTGTTAAAACCAGCTCTGCAAACTAGAAACCATGTGACAGATTCATTTCACTTACACATATTATAGAGAACACTTGGTTCAAGTCCTGGCCTCCCCACTTTATTTCTGAGTGACTTAGCCAGTCACTTAATCTTGCTAAGTCTTGGTTTTTTTCACCTACACAATAGAAATTACACTACCCACTTCCTGATACTAATGCAGTGGTTAAAATGGGTAGTTAAATTTTAGGAGAAACAAAATTAACAGGATATCATTCCAGGATTCTTTCTACTTTAATGGGAAATGGATACCTTGAATTAAGCCTACAAAGATTATTATTCAACTGGAAGTAAAGTGTTTGATGAAGTAGAAGAGGTTTTTCCAAAATTCCTTAAAAGTCATGTAATATCTGTCCTCTTAGGAGACAGAATACTGTGATGATTTAATGTACATACCACAAATCTTAATGTCCCAAATCCCCAATCTGCCACTTTCTAGATATATGACCTTGAGCAAGCAACTTTATCCACCTGAGTCATGGTCTCCAAACACAAAATGGAATAATATTAATTGCATTTAACTCCCTGGATTGTTACAAAGAACAAGTAAGTTGAGGCATGTGAAGCTAACAGTGACTTGTATTTTGTAAGCACTCAGTAAATACTGATGTTATCATGATTATTTTTTATTGACTACCGATCTAATTGTGCCTTCATCAGTGAAATAGAGAGCATAGTCATCCCAGAAGAACATCCTTTTGCTTCAGGAAAACGGTGAATAGAAAAGCTTTCTAAAATCCCATCAGTGATGTAAAAGTATCTTTGTGTCCTCAGACCACTGTAGAATGGACCGATGAAAGGGTGCAAGCTAGAACTAGGAGGTATGGCCACAAATGATGAAGAATTCAACAGTTAAGAATATATGGTAATTTTAAAACACAAGGATTGGAATAATTAACCATTACTATATCAAAGTGTAAATTTATTCTTCTCTTTTTCAAATTTGACCAGTCCAAAGAGATGCTTTCTACTAGTCTTTTATTGCCTTATATTTAGAAAGATGGCTGGAAATATTTAAAATGCAGAAATTTCCCTCTTAAATTGAGTTTTTTGGTCTCAGACTCTAAACAAAGGTGCACATCGAAGTGAAATAAAATGTGTTAAATGAGGGAGAAAAAGGGTACTTCCTTTAGTGAACTGCTTTTATTTTCCAGTACCTACTTTCTGATGAAAATGCTATTCCCTCCTACCTTCCCCACGTACAAACTCTAGCCTTGAGGGTTACTGAGAGTAGCTACATTCTTACAGACTCCAACCATGGCCACTAATGACTGGCTGGACTGAGCCCCAGACTCAAATAGGGCCAATGGTAATAGACCATCCTCCTGGCTACAGTTGGTTACCAGAGACCACCTAACATCTCTCATCTCTAGCCAACCAGATACTTTTTGAGGACTGATGCTAGAGATGGTGAGTTTAAGTCCTCTTCCATAGTAGATGTAAGATATGAAATAGGACTATCGATCTCAATAGTTCCCCTCCATGCGAAAGAAAGAAAAGAAAAAGAAGCAATCTTCTGTGAGAAAAATGCAAGAGACACAGCATTTCTATGATTTTCTTAGCCAACTTCCCTTTCCCTTAGATGCCATAGGCACATCTATTCTCCTTTCTGACAAGTTGTATTTTTGTCTTTTGCAACCAAGAGTTGTGATTTATAGGCCCCTAAATCTGGGGGAAAGCATATGGACATTCTCAGCAGCACTGATACTCTCACCAAAAACCTTCTCAAATGCTTTCACAGATGGTAAGAGATGGGTTGTGTAAATGGAGAATCCAGCAGGAGAAACAGAGTCCTGAGCTTTTTCTACATTCCTTGTTAGTCACTCGAGCAGCTCTACAGCCACTTTAACTCAAAGGTCCTCATTTATAAAACAAAAAGGACTGGATGACAAGACTCCTAAGGCCCCTTCAAACCTGCAAATTCTAGTTTTCAGTTTCATTTTTCAAAATCAATTGCTTCTGAGTGATCAGGATTGACTGGTATTTGTCTGGTAGTTTTTTTGTTTGGTTGGTTGTTTTGGGGGGCGTTCTGGGGATCGAGCTTGGACCTTGCGCTTTCAAGGCAGGCATCGAAACCACTGAGCTAAATCCCTGGCCCCTGGTAGTTTTCAAAACTCCTCCTTCCCATTCTCTTTTTCTCAGTCTGGAAGCTGAAAGAAAAGTATTGGCATTTGAGCCACCCTCATGCTTTCTTCAGTTAAATCCAGCACGCCATGGAAACTGGCCGGAAGGCAACAGGCTGGATGGCAGAGCAGGGATTAACCAGAGTAGCTCATTGACATGATAAGACTAATGAAGAAACAGTATGCAGTGGCAGCTTTGGGGGAGAGGAGTTTAACCTTGGGAAGGGATTCATCAGTGGTAGCTGAAGACACTGATGCCTACGAGAAGAAAGTGCAGAGATTAGCCTGGGGTTCCACTCACTGACAGAGCCTTAAGTAAAGGCACTTGGAACGTGTTCAGACCAATCTGCAGGGAGCAGATCCTGCCAAGAGCATAGGGCTGGGATGCGAGCCAAGGTTGAAGCAGAAGTCAGGAAAACCCTAGTGACAGACCTGCGGAGCCGGTGACCATGTCTGTTATAAAATGAAATAAATACCTGCTTCCAACATTTGCAGGCAGCTCTGTGCATCTGTGTGGGAAGGAAGATGAAAGGAGGAAAAGTGCCTGCCAAGGGCCTTGCCTGCCCCTCTGAAATGGCGTGTTTAATCACTGTAGCATGCCTTCTCCTGCCTGCTAATGACAGAAGGAAGTTCCTAATGAAGTTATTGCTCTGCTGCCCAAATTAATGATTTCCAGTTATGGTACTTGTAAACACACGGCCTTAAGTTCTCACGTGTTCATTGAGGCTACACCTTGGAGACTCTTGCTCTGCAGTTAACCCCTCGCAGGTGGCCCAGTATTGACAGAAATTAGAATCAAGGCGAATGGGCTATAGTTGCCTGGGTGGACATTCTAGACCTGATAAAGGATTTGTGAATTAGGAAAAGGGGAAAACTAGAGAAAAGGATGAGAACTATGTAAAGACACAACAGCAAGGGGCTGGGGATTTAGTTCAGTGGTGCTGCTGCCTGCCTCGCAAGTGCAAGGTCCTGAGTTCAATCCCTGGTACCAAAAAAGACAGGAAAGCAGGCCCCAAAGGATAAATAAAACCATTTGTGTCTCCTACCCACTGCCTCTGCCATCCCTTATTCCAAACTCCATGCCATATTTTTGAACCATTTTTCCTTCCTACCTTCAAACCCCACCCTCATCACGAATCCCAAATTTTGATGCCAAATGTAATATTTTTGCCCAATGATTCACCTCATACTATAATCAAATAAATTAGAGAAAGAAAGAAAAAAACTGTTTAAAAGGGCATGCATTCTTCAAGGTGATGAGCTCACCCATGACCTCATGAGATCCAGGACAACAAGGAGACACACAAGACAGCTCAGAGGTGACAGGCTGTATCCCTCTTCCTGGGGCTGCTGCCCCTGCCATCTGCATCTGACTCAGTCGGGGACTAGCACACAGCAGGCCGCAAGCACGGCTGCCAGATTACAGAGCAAGGAACACTTAGGGTGGTGGGAGGGGGAGGAAAGGAGGAAGCTAACTAATAGCTTGCAAGCATGTCTTCTAAAAAGCATGTTAACCAAACAAGCTGTCATCCTTTAATCCCTCCCACTCCTGCCTGAATGTACACTAATTGAAAATTAAGTTTTCAATCTGAAGCCATTTTCTAATTCTGTCTCATTCAGGAGCAGTTAGAGCCCCAGTGTTTTGCTGAATTCCCAATGTGCTTTTCATGAGCTCCCTCAGGAAGCCAACAAAAGAGCCTTGTCAACACGTTACAGACACCCGTGGGCAAAAAGGTTTGTATAGAAGGTCAGAGTCCTGGTGAGAGCTAAATACAGCAAGGGCAGACCCAGGCTAAAGATTCTGCAGATCTTGACTGGATGGAGAAGCTATTTTCCAGTTCCCTTCCCCTTCCCCAGTTAACCATAGTAAAAGGAATCTTCACTCCTCATCATCTGGCCCCTAGTGTACTGGGAAAGCTTTGAAAATAAAACCAGAATTTCTTTGTAGGCAGGGGCTTTATCATATCTGAAAAGTCCTGATCTCCAAGGGCTATTTGACCCCTACAAATAACCCACTTCAAAAGGCAGTAAAGCCTCATACTAAATAGTGGAAAAGAGGTGTCATAGGTTAGATCTAGAATGTCCTCCAAAAGTGTCATGTGTTTAGAAGGTGATTGGGTCATGGGGATGCTGCCCTCATCAGTGGATCAATCTATTCATGAGTTCGTAGTTGAATGACTTGTTGGGAGGTGGGGCCTGGTCAGAGGAGGTGGGTCATGGGGGGCATAATCTGAAAGGGCGTATTCTTGTCCCTGGCTCCTTTCTCCCCCGACATCTCTTCTCTCTGGCCACCATGACATGAGCAGCCTTGCTCCTCCAGGCCCTTCCACCATGCCATTTCTGCCTTGGAGCTAGCAAACTATGGACTGAGCCCACTGAAACTGTGAACCAAAATAAACCTCTCCTTTAAGTCGCTGTTGTCAAGTATTTGTCACAGTGACAGGAAAGCTAATACAATTAGTTTCTTGAGATTCTATTTTTTAAACTGAAAAGTTATAAAAATTGGTTTATTTTAGCTTATATTTATCAATGTTAGGTCATTACTATTCCAGAACAAAGAATAAATTATCTATTGCTTCTTCGGCCATGGTTTCTTCATAAAATTGTATGATTTCACAATAGGGCATTCTTCATTTCCTATGCAACATTCTCAGTGAGGGCAAACAAAAGATTTCACTTTGGAAAGATATTTAAAGGCTTCCTCAGGGACCTCCTTATGCATTTTATATTTTAATTATTCTCTTGAAAAAGCTCAGGCACCCTCACCCTTATTTCTCTGGTTTTTAAAGCTTCATCCTAAATCTGTTCTATGAAGGATTCAGAGAGTCCTCCAACGTCAAGTCCACTGATAGGCTCCATGAAATCCCACTCCTTCTGTGATATTTCCAGTTTCACTTTGCAACTGACTGTGTCAAATTTGCACCACACTATTCGATTGCCATAAATCATCATAGCTTGACACCCACCCACCAAGACTGGGTGATGGAAGCCAGTGGAGGCTAGGGCTCCTCAAGGAAGAGTCTGTAACTGAGAGCTGTTGTAAGTGATGAGTTTATTCGTAGATATTTTCATTTGCAAATATTTCCTATGTAATTTCATAGCTCATCCCCATGATTTGTTGAATAACTCAGATATTTGCCAAAAGTTGCTACCAAGGAGTGATGTCAAAATAACCTAATTCTAATGAACGTTTGAGCTCCTGGAAAGGAGAAGAAAGAGGCTTGTTTGGGAGTCTAATTAATGAAGTCTTCCCAAGCAGCATTATAAATAAACTATGAGAAATGCCACAGCCACTGTCCTCTTCTCAGTATCTATGAAAAACAAGAATCTCCTATGCCTCCCTTCAAATGTCGGTTGGAGATGCAAATTTTATGATGCATTGGAATTTAAGTGACAGAAACTTGCATGAAACTGGGCTCTAGGGAAAGAAGGAAAATGGGTCCATAATTTGGTCCATAATTTGACTGGGGTTTGGGGTAGGGGCACAGAGAACCAGGAGTTTAAAGAAGGGAAGCTTCAGATAGCAAGTAGTAGGGAAAAGATATGAGGAAATTTGAAGCCCAGGCTGGAAAAGAAAGAAAAGAATGAAGGAGTTAAAAATGTCAATTCATCTTGTTGAGAAGAACCTAGGGTATCAGCTACTTAAAGTGCTATTTTCTCGTGAAAATCAGTGCTTCACAGTTTGAATGCTTATAGGAAATGTAGACTCCAAAATGAACTTAGGTAGCTACTCTTGGTTCCCATTAAATGACTGTGGCTCAGGATTTGGCTCGACCACTGCACTACTGCAGTAAATGACCTAACTTCTTTGACATGGTTCTCTTTAATAAATCAGGGATATCACCATCTCTATCACAAAGAGTTTCTGAGGGTTAGAACTAAGATCCATGTTATTATTACATACATTATGCACTACCTGGTACACATCAGCCATTCACCGAGTGGCAGTTAGAGGAAGATATGGATGGGGCTAAGGTGTAGCCACCCATGCTGAGATCAGACAGGGTGCAACTGCTAAGGCTAAGCCAACAACCGTTACTAACCCTGGATCCTGTGAGGAAGCAGATTTTATTATCTAGACGCAAGAATGAGGAGCAAGCACTAAGAAGGAGGCTGTGGAAATGAAGGAGGAAACCGTACCAGTCCGGAGTGGAGATAACAAGGAGAGAAATGCCCCAGGCCTGCGCATACCTTCTCAGAGGTGGCCAGCGGTGATGATGGGGTAGCTTTCTCTCTGTGTGCCTGGAAAAAAACTTGGAAATTCTTGACATTATAAGATAAATGGCAAGAGTCATAAAACATAATCACAGTACCAAATCACAGGGAAGGCAGGGGGATCAGGAGGCAAATTCCTCATTTCCTGCAAAATGTTGACAATAACAATGATCTAATGCTGTCACCCTGGGCACCTGTCTCGGGCTGGGCGCCCTGGAAGTAGAGCCTGAGGCAGGGACTCAGATGCACGTGACCAAAGGAGGCTGCACTAATGGAGGCTACATGAGTCCTCAACCCTCAAGCCATGGACCAGAAATGGTCCGCGGCCTGTTAGGAAGTGGGCCACACCACAGAAGGTGAGCAGTGAGCCAGCGAGCAAAGCTTTATCTGTATATACAGCTGCTCCTCATTGTTTGAAATACCACCCGAGGTCTGCCTCCTGTCAGATCAGCAGCAGCATTAGATTCCCACAGGAACCAAAAAGGTTGGGAATCCCTGCAGGAGGGAGTGAGGCAAGAGTACAGAGCTGAACAAGGATGTGACCCAGGCCAAATCCAGCTTTGGCCAGTACTATGGACAGGGGAGAACAACTTCCCAGGCATCTCCAACAAGGTGGCTCCTGGCCCAGAGCAAGTGTCCACAGGTCACCAGCGCAAGCTGTTGACCATGGCCTGCACTGGGTGTGGCAGAAGGTACGGGCATGGGAAGAGCACCAACAATCTCCACTGTAACTCAAGTGCTTTATCTGCATTCAATCATGGCCACCCTGAGAGTCTCCTTCGAGGACAGCAAAGCTCAGGTAGTCCAAGAGACTCTCCCTAAGTCACTGGATAACAGAGCCAGGATTTGAACCACAGCACACTGGTTCTGAAGCCCACACGCCTGTCCACTAACTACCCATCTGAGATACTCTTCTAGGTGGAATGTGTCCCCTCCCTCCACCCTTCTCCCAAAAGATGCCCAAGTTCTAAACCTCATCCTCCAGAACATGACTTTCTTTGAAACTGGGTCATAATTAGCTAAGATGAGATCACCCTAGAGTGGTCAGCCCTTAATCAACCTTACTGGTCTCCCTATAAGAAGAGAAAACATGGACACATGACAGAAAAACTCCACATGAAGACACAAGTAGAAATTGAAGTTATCCACCTGCAAGCCAAAGATTATCAAATATGAGCAGCAAACTATGATTCTGCCCCACGGGTCTCAGAAGGACAGTCCTACTGATTCCTCCGTGTGAGACTTCCGGCCTCCAGAACTGAGAGACAGCACATTTCTGTTGGTTTGAGCTGCCCAGTTTGTGGTAATTTGTTATAACTCCCTTAGAAAACCAAGGTACCATACTCAGAGAAGGTACTGAATGACGGGTAAGAAACAAGCCTGGCATTATTATTAACTTTCAGCTCAAAATCATGATTTACTCAAAAATACACTGTATTTATAGGTTAGTGTTTCAAAACGACACACATACAAGGAATTCCTACAACCCTCCAGGAGCCCGTAAACTGTGTGGTTTAAGCTGTCAGGCTTGGCGCCATATTGGCTTGGTTTATCAGTCCTTCAGTTAGCAGCTGGGTGGCTTCCGGCAAGTGTACTGACCTCCCTAGCCTTCAATTTCCTCATTTGTGAACTGAGGACAATACTGTCTTCTCCTTAGAAAACAAATGTATGAAATAATACACTCGATGTTTGTCATAGAGAGGGGTACACGGCAAGTACTGAATAAATGTTGGCCATTATTCCTATTGACTTCTTCTAAATCCAGTCACTCTAGACTCAGAAAGCCAACATTCAATCACCACCATACTGTACTCTCAGACACCCTGTCCATCTGAGTCAGGGATTTCTAGGCTACCTGTGTGTGAGGTTGAGCTACAGGGTTGTTGGAAAGGTAAACCATCCAATAGGAGTTTACACACACACGTACATGTTTTTTAGGAATAATAATACTGACAACATTTGATGTCAATGCTATCTTATTTTCCACTGAATTAGAGATTTAATCACAGGTTAGTGAGAGAAAATATTTCTCTCTCCAGACCTATAGTGCAAAACTTCTCAAACTTTAACAAGCCTACCAGTTATCTATGGGGACTGTTAAATGCAGGCTCTAACTCAGCTGTCTGATACGGCCCTGCCATTCTACATTTTTTTTTTTTTTGAGACAGGTTCTAACTAGGCAGTTCAGGCTGTCACTATGCAGCCAAAACTGGCCTCAAACTCGCAGTGATTCTCCTGCCTCGGGCCCGAGTGCTGAGATTACAGGTGTGCACCACCATGCCCAGCCTGCCATTCTGCATTTCTAAGGAGCTTACAGGTCATGCCTAGTCTGTGGGTCCAAAATGTATAGGGCAACATCTCACAAAACACCATGAGATTTACCAGTGAGATCATGTTCACTTCCTAGCCCCTACTTGGGTCTGTGTCCCCTCTGGAATTCAACAAGATGATGTATATTGTTCAGGGGATAAAATAGAAGGCATTTTATTATAATTATAAAATTTTTATCTAACTTCGTTGGTTCGGAATAAACACCATCTGAAGTGCTCTGGGAAAGTGCCTCTGGGTGGGAATGAATGCTTATTTCTGCCCTGAGGGGTGCTTAATGCTTCCCAAAAGAGCCTCCTGGGTATGTGTTTCAGCCAGTCCCAAAGACCCTGGATCGTAAATGCTGGGCAAAGAAAAATGATGGAGACGTAGCGCCACCTACTGGATCAGAGAAGAAAAGCAAGGCTATACCTGTAGTAAAACATCCCATTGATTCCAGCTCTTAATTCGGAGAAGACTCAGAGAGAGGGTGGGTTGTAGAACTGCAAAGGACCTTGGAGGTTGTACACTCAACTCTCTGACCACAGAGTTCAGCTCTGGGGCATAAATCATCTATGCTTGAAGCCATCTCTTCCCTCAGTCTCTTTGCCAGTTCCTGAAAGAAGGTATGTAATTCAGTGAGAGGTTAATGCAAGTGGAGGCATTGTTTGTATTACCTCATTTAATCAATAATCCTTTAATTAAAGACTATTACTATCCAGGTATTTCGGTGCAGCCTGTAATCCCAGTGCTCTGGAAGGCTGAAGCAGGAGGGTCACAAACCCTGAGCAACTTAGAGGCTTAGCAAGACCCTGTCTCAAAATAAAAATTTTAAAAACCATTGGAGATGCTGCTCAGTGCAAAGGTCTTAGGTTCAATCTCCAGTACCAAAATTTATCTATCTCTCTATCTATTTATTTATCATAACCTTCCAGAGGGGGAAACTGAGGCTTGCAGAATTTAAGGAATTTTAAATTGCCCTGATATTACATCAAAGCCCAGGGGTAAATGTGGGTCTATTTGCTTCCAAAGCCTGAACTTTAACCTGCACTCTAGAGGCTGCACAGACCTAAGTATATTCTTCCACAAGTCTGCATAGCAAAAAGACAGTCATTAAACTGGGGAGGCAGGTTCGCCCTTCTAATCCCTTGCCTGTTCCCTCATCCTCACTGAAATACAGCCTCAATCTTGAGTTTTGGAAAGACTCCAGAATTTATGCACCCTTATGCTGAGCCGCAAGCTAAAGAATCACCAATTCTTCTTCTATCTGAAAGTACATATTCCACTGTCTCAGTGTCCTGGAGCCTCCTAAACAAAGTTCCACAGACTGGGTAGCTCAAGACAACAGAGATATATCATCTCTCAGCTCTGCAGACAGCAAATCTGAAATCAAGAGGCAGGCTGCCTGGGGTTCAAGTCCTGGCTTTGCTACTCACTAGTGTGTCTTCCTCAGGAGTTACCCAGCCCCGCTAGGTCACAGGGCCCTCATTCATGCACTGAGGAGTGCTGATGATCATCGCACCTACCCGTGGGGAGTGGGGCTATTGTGCACACTTAAAATGTTACAGCATTCAGACTGCTCCACTGAAAATAAAACAAAAAGTTCCAGCAGTGCTTGGCACATAAGAAATGTTCAAGAATGTTACCTAAGATCATGTACCTCAGAGCTCTGTGGAAAGACTGGATGATGTACTCCATGTTGACCCTGTATATCACTACAGCTCGACAAATGTTTTTATTTTTATTATTATTATTATTATCAATATTAATTTACAGCCATCAGAAGGACAGAAGAAGAGACAAAGACAGAGAGATAGATGGATTCTTAGGCCAGAGACACTCAATAGTCAGGACAATAGAAAGAGCCAGTATCTTTCAAAGCAGAGATATAAAGACAACTGAGTTTACACCTGGTGGCCTAAGTTAAGCCTCCAAACTGCTAATTTCGAGGGGCAACATTTGCGTTCTCTTCCTTTCCACAGAAGCTCAAGGACTTTGCCATCATCCAGCCTCCTGGACTCTCCCCTGGTGTCTCTGTCCTTCAGTGCCCACTGTGCAGCGAGTGACACATTTCTCCAACTCCCCTTTCTCCTGGGGTCCTTGTCAACAAGCCCACAGTTTGCCGCCTGCTTTAAGGATTTGATTCCTAACCACACCAGGGTAAAAATACAATGAACTAGAAGATGGCCAGTGTTCCTTGACATGGTCCCTTTTCTCAGTCCATAGTTTCAGACTCCCCCTCATAGGGGATCCCCACAGTTTTGATGGTCTCCTTCTCTATTCCTTTCCTGAGAAAGGTGTGTCCTAAACCTCTGGCTCTCTCAGGCTCCATGCCTTTCTCCATGCACAGGCCTGCTACCTAGATGTGGTGTGGAAAACTCACATGAATAATTTGCATTCATTCGACACATCCAGCACTTACTAAGGGTAGATGTTATGCCACCCTACGGGGATACAGTAGTGAACACCGAGTCCAGTAAGGTGGATACACATGGCTTCGTTATGTAATTATCTTAGTCTGTGTTTTGTTGCTAAGGCTGAATACCACAGCCCAGGTAACTTATAAAGAACAGAGGTTTATTTAGCTCAGTTTTAGAGCTCAGAAATCTGTCTGCCCCACTGCCAGTGAAGGCCTTCTTGTTGAGTTAGAACGTGGCAGAAGGAACACACAGAGAGACAGAGAGCAAAAGAGCCAGAGAGAGCCTGCTTTTGTAACATTAACCCTTAAGTGGAATCTCCTATTCATGAAGGCAGAGCCTCCCGGCCCGGTTACCTCCCAAAGGTCCTGCTTCCCAAACACCGTTAGCATATGACTTTGGGAATTAAGTTTCCAACACATGAAACTCTGGAGACACATTCAGTCCGTAGCAATAATGGTTAGGGAGGTAGGCAAATGTGCAGATCGAAGCTCTAAACTCAGGTGACCAGGTTGAAATCCCGACTCCATTCAGCTACTACTACTAACTTGGCTATGTGGGGCAAGATTTTTAGCCTCATATGTAAATTAAGGGTAATAGTTCCTACATTAAAGGGCTGTGGTAAGGAATTAAATGACAAAATTTATGTTAAGTGCCTAGCAGTCATTTACTAGGCACATAGTAACTACCATTTTAGCTATTAATACTCTCACCTCAGCCAATAGGGAGGCAATCAAGCAACCCCGTCATTAGAGGAGTCCAAGAAGTAGAAGGTGAGCGCCATCTGGTGGCCGCCAGTTACAGCAACTGGCACAGGCAAAGGAACCAGGCTTCGTTTTTAATTTAATAGTCCCAAGAAATATTTTCTACCCCGCTGCCCAAGTCATGCTCAACCTCTAGAGCTTGATGTAGAAGTAAAAGGAGAAAAAAACAGGCAAAAGAAGTCGCTTGCTAAAGATTTCTCTGTCCCTGGTGAAATGCATAAAGCTAATACGCGGCAGCTGTCAGGCAAGGTCTTAAACGCCTTGATGTGATAAGGACACAGTTAGCAGAGTTCAGAGAAGTTAAGCTCCATCTTGCTGCCTTTTGTGGGCCCGCTACACCGTGGCCTTTCTCATCTCTCCAGTGAGTACCTTCTTCACTTCTGCAAAGCAGCATGATGCCTGCTAAAAAGAATCCTGTGACAGAACTGAGTCCCAACCCCAGCTCTGCCCTCCACATCTTTAAGTGGGTCCATACCGCCCAGTGGGAAAGCCACTGACTCTAAGAGCAGACAGAGCTGGGTTCAGGTCCTGAGTGCCAACTTTGCTTTTCTGAACTTCTGTGGCACTTAACAATAATTAACTGGAAGACCATGAGATTGAAACAACCGTAGCACTTTGAGTTTTTCATGTAAGCAATCCAAAATTCAACTCAGCATAAACATAAAATTTACCAATCAGAAACTGGCAGTTAACTTCAAACTGGGATTTGCCAATCAGAAACCAAACTCTAACTTCTAACTAGGGACTTTGAATCGCTAATACTTCACTGTTCATTTGTCCATTAATTGCTAGCTTGGTTTGTGTGAGTTTTTGTTTAGTTTCGGGGTTTTTTGCAGTATTGGGGATTGAACCCAGGGAGAGCTGAGCTAAATCCCCAGTCCTTTTCATTTTCTTTTTCAGCAGAGACAAGATCTAAGATTGGGCTCAAAATTGCAATCCTCCCGCCTCAACCTCCTGCCTCGCTAGAATTATATGCATGTACTACCCAGCTTACTGGCCCACTTAGGCAAATATTTTCTTTGCCTTGCCTTCACTGCACCTCACAAAAGAGTTCCTCTTGTTCCTTTTTGGTGGAGCCCTGAAGCACTTGCAGTTGGGTGCTGTCTGACTCATGAATCACTATTTGCTCAGATAAATTGTAAATTTTTAATACACATAAATTTGGCATTGCTAACATATCATAAATATATGAAAGGCAACAAATAATTTCAACCTTGAAGCATTCTTTAAAAAATTATATGAACTGAAGTTTGTAAACCACTGGACATACAGAAGACACTAAAAATCTATAGTTCTCTGCATCAGTTATTCCACCGTTCTTTTGCGAGGCTTGAATGAAATGATGTATGTGAAAGTTCTTACCACGATGCCTGGCACAGTAGACATAGTGCGCAGTGTAGATGCTGTAGGTGCCCCGCAGGTGCCCCATAAACCTTCAGCATGCCGTGTCAACAGCAGAGGCTCCCTCTGATCCTTGCCAAGTGAAGACAGCAGGCTTGCCTAAGGTCATGCCCTCACCGAGGGTGGCCCAAACCCAATGGGGCTGGACAGTTCATGAGTTTAAAGGCCCAACTTGCTGTTGTCTCCTTTTGTCAACTCTCCAGAAGCATTCCAAGTTCAGAGCTCCCCATGAGATGGCTGAGGCCTTTGTTTTACCTGAATCATACACCAACCTCTCCCTCTGCACATTCCTGCCTCCTTCACTTCCCCACAGATGTTGATCCAGAGAACTCTTGTCAGAGTTTATATCCAGACATCCCCCCAAAGCCTCATGTGCTCATAAGTTGGGCTTTTGGGAAGTGACTGGATCATGGGTGTGTGATAATGGATTGTCCACTGGTGGGTTTAGAGCTGGGTGTGATGTTGAGAAGAAGTGGCTCACAGGACGCAGCCTGGCTGTAGATAGATAGTTGGATGGATGGATGGATGGATGGGTACATACATACATACATACATACATACATACATACATACATATCTCCCTCCTACTTCCCTGAGTGCTGCCCTGCTTCCTGCTGCCATGTCATAAACCCTTTCTCTTCTTCCAGGCCCCTGTCCAATGCCACCCTGCCTTGGAACCAGCTGACTATGGACTGAAAACTCTACAAACTGTGAGCCAAAATAAACCTTCCCTCCTTTAAATTGTGGGTGTTGGGTATCACGTCTCAGCAACGAGAACGTACCAAAGACAGCGCTCTCCGCAAACTTCTACCACGTAAACGCTAAGTCTATTTCCTAGGGGATTGTCCTGTGATGCTTAAATGCAAAATTTTTCTTGCCCTTCCCTAGGTCTCTATCTCCGTCTCTGTCCCGAGTAAACTGAGGATATGGAGCAATAACATTCTTCTCCAGCTAACTGAGCAAGAATAAAGATGACTGGGAAAATAGAAGAACACCTAACATCCCAATCTCCCCTTTACAATGAGATTATTTAAGATAAAGAAGTGAAAACAATTTAGGGAATGATCCAAATATTCCACAAAAACCTAAGGAATTAGGAAACGCTATTGAACTGTAGATCAGTCTATTATTAGTATGATAGCCACAATTTGTGGTGCCTCTGTTCACAAATTCAATTCATTCTGAGGAAGATGGCCACAGTTGTGTTCATCACTCAATGTGGAGTTTGTGAATGGAAGCAAACTTTTGTGGAATGCTTCTGTTTGCAAACCAAATTGTTCATGAACAGAAGCGTTCATGAACCAAGGTATTACTGTATTTAGAATATATCGGCACTGTGATAAATACATGGATTATATCAATCATTTGCTATAGGAATTATAAAGGGAAATACCACTATTGTCACAATTGTTTGAATGTTAAATTGTTTTCCTAATATCATGTGATTATAAAATAAATGGGAGGCAGAACTTGCTTCTAGGCAGCTTGGCTGAGGAGCAGGCATTCTTATCTACCTGTTATCCTGCCAACTAGAGATGACAAGGACATGGGCTGTCTAATTCCCTGAAGACTAACACTACATTATGCAATAATTTTGATTTTTTTTTTTTTTGGAAGGTCTTTACTTAGAGTTCTAGGAATCCTAGCACAAATTTCAGGAAATCTGAGCTCCTGGTCAATATGTAAGTTGGTGGGAGTGGCCATTGTTTTATGGAGACAGTTATGTCTTTCTAATGATACAATGAGACCTCAGGCTAGGAGACTTCTGTTACCCTCTTACACAGCTTTAAAATCATCCTTGTCAGATTTTGAGGAACCTCATTGGTCTGGAACAAGAAAAGAGTATCTACCACTGTTTGGAATTTAAGGAGTGGCTCAATCCCCTCCCTGTGAAAGGAACACTTCAACATTTCTTTCTGGCCCTCCTAGAACCTTCAGCCAAGCTGGCTAAATACACACTGCTGACTTTCCAATTTTGCTAGGGCCAGGACTGAGAAATGAGAGCATGCCACCCCAGGGAGCCATCAGGAATGAAGTTACAGTGGTGGAATGTTCTCAGGAATGAGGACACCTTGAATAATGAGGAAAATATGGCAAGTTATTTCAGTTATCTATTACATCAAAGCAACCTTCCCCAAAACTTTATGGCTGGAAGCCAGAACACTAAACCACAGCCTGTAGGTCAAACTCTGCTGGACACCTGTTTTTGAAAATAAGTTTTGTTGTACGAAAGACATGCCCATTTGTTTATGCATTGTCCATGGCTGTTTTAATGACAAAATTGAGAAATTGTAACAAAAACTGTATGACCTACAAGGTCTAAAATATTGACAATCTGCCCCATCACAGTTTGATGACCTCTGGCCTACCACAAGGATTTGTTAATCTCACAATTCCATGGTTTGGCTAGGCTGTTCTGGCAGCTGAGACCTCCCTAAAGAGGCTAATGTGGGTTTCCCCATGTGGTGGTGGCAGCTTAATAAGAGGACAAACTCTAATGCATAATGCTTGTCAAGCAGCTAATTGCAGTATGCTCATTGCAGTTCCACTGGCCAAAGCAAACCATATGATCAAGCCCATGATTAACCATGGAAGGTCACTGCACCAGATGTGAATACCAGGAAGTGTGATTCACTAGGAGCCACCAAGGTAACTAAGTACCATGCCTACATTCAGCAATTTTTATTGAATAAATAAGTGAAATAGGTTTCACTAGAGAATAGGATTTATTTGTTGACTCATTCAACAAGTATTTGACAAACCCCACATGGCAGGCCTGATGCGATTGATTCCATTTACTTGACCATTTGTCATAAAAGTTGGTTGATCTGGTTTTCACAAGAGCTTCTCTTGCAGTGAAGCTATATGGAGCTTTGTGTTTTATATATAGCATGTAAGCATTTTTTTTTTTTGGTACCTGGGATCAAACTCAGGTCCTTGCACTTGCACAGCAGGCTGCAAAACCACTGAGCTAAATCCCCGGCCCAGCATGTAAGCATTTTAATACATACTAAGAATATTCAGTTCAGTGTAGTTGAAATGTCCCCCCAACAAAGAGCCCAAGATAATTGTGACTGTACTTGTGTCAAGTTCATGAAACAAAATACACTTGTGTGACTAAAGTGGAAGATTCTCCACCTGCTGCCTTGAGGTATGCTACAGGCAGAGTGGATTTGAGTCTTGCTTCACATCTCAACTTCTTTTTTTTTTTTTT
>NW_004624767.1:4608033-4636488 GCF_000247695.1 Heterocephalus glaber | reverse complement strand
GGGCCAGGAACAGTGGGACTCAGTACCTTGGTCTGGTGGTCTGGTGTCCTCTGCGTCTTTGTAGTGTGGAATCAGGTGGCTGCCTGTCTGCAGCGGGGTGATTCGGTGTCTTCCACATGACTCAGGACCTCGGTAGGGCGTGCACAGACCTGCCTGTCTGCAGCAGGCTGATTCGGCGTGTGTTCCATGCAACTGGGGACCTCAGTAGGGTCTCAACTTCTTGATGGATGTCTAGTTTCCCTCATGGAAGCACCATCTCCAGCAGAAGCACATCCCTCTCTGCCCCTTCAAGTTAGATTTAGCCATATGTGTTAGTCACCTTTCTGTTACTACAACAAATTCCTGAGATAATTAACATATAAAGAAGAAAAGTGTATTTTGACTTACACTTCGGGAGTTTTAAGACCATGATTGATTGACCCTGGTGGCACATCATGGTAGGAGAACATGTGGAGCAAAGCCACTCTCTTTATGGGCAGGAAGGAAAAAGAAGGAAAAGGTTGGGGTCCCACAATCCCCTAGCCAGAACCCTACCTTGTAAAGGTTCCATGATCTTCCAATAGAACTGCAGGCTCATGACCAAGCCTCAAACACATGGGCCTGTGGAGGACATTCCAGATCCAAATCATAATATCATGTAATTCCTCTGGCCAAAGTAATATAGGAGTTAAGTATATCAGTTACTTTTTCATTGTTGAGACAAAGTACCTGCCGTACACACCTTAAAGAAGAAAAGATTTATTTTGGCTCATGGTTTCAGAGGCTTACGTTCATGGTAGGCTGGCTCAAGGCAAATATGGCATGGTGGAAGGGCCTGGCAGGGGAAAGCTGTTCACCTCATGGCAGCCAGGGTGCAGAGAGACCCACTTCCCCCAACCAGGCCCCACCTCAACAGCGCATCCAACTATGAGCTCTTCAGTAGATGAATCCACTGATGAGTATAGCATCTGAATGATCCAATCACCTTTCAAAAGCTCCACCTCTGGACTGGAACAGTTCGAGGTTCAAGGTTCAAAGTTCAAGGATGCTCCACTGTCTCTGCTGACTAGAATGGACGCTGCCAGCCATGACTTCAGCTCCTGTGGGCAAAGACTGGCGCTAGGTGGCGGGAAGGTAGCCCGGGCCGCTCCCAACTCATGGCTGACTGGCTTTCCTGCATCCCCAGAGGCGGAGACCCGGCAGAGGCTGCTGTGCACCATGAAGAAGGAGAGTATTTTCAATCCATGGGTGATTGAATCTGCAGATACAGAACCCTCAGATGTAAAGGGCTAGAAACTGATTGAGTTATGCCTGTAAGGCAGAAACTAATATCACCCGTTTCACTGATGGAAAAGCCAAAGCTCAGAAAAAAGGACATGAACTGCTCCAGATCATTCATGAAGAAAGAAGGAACTCCTAAGCCACCAAGAAAGATGGTGTGAATTATTATCTGACAATGTGTGAAAACATAGCGCAGTCTCTCGGTGGCTGCCATGATAGGCCATGGACAACGACGCTGTCTTCAGTTGCTGCCTCTTCCACTTGCCCCTCAACAGGCCACTGCCTCACATTCTGGTTTTCACCAAAAAGCTTCCATTCTACCCAAAGTTTCATATATCTCAAGAACAAGCATGCAAGATTGTTCACGCCTATTCTATCTGCATGCTTCATATTCCGTCACCATCCAGGGTGTCAATCCTGGAGGCCTGCATCCTCATGACCTCTGGCAGATGGATGTGACCCATGTGCCTGAGTTTGGTTGCCTCAGATATGTTCATATTTCTGTGGACACCTATTCCTCCATGATCTTCCCTTCCACTCAACCAGGTGAGGCTGCCTGACATGTTATTGATCACTGTCTTCATGCCTTTCAGGTGCTCGGTTGTCCAAGGGCTGTCAAAACTGATAATGAAACTAAGCACTCTGAAAAAAGAGATCAAAGAGGATATAAGAAAATGGAAAGACATCCCTTGCTCCTGGGTAGGAAGAACAAATATAGTGAAAATGGCCATACTTCAAAAACTACTATATAGATTTAATGCAATGCTGAATGAAATATCAACAATATATACTTCACAGAACTAGAGAAAACAATCAAAAACTTCATTTGGAACCAGAAGAGACCTAGAACAGCAAAAGCAACTGTAAGCAACAGAGACATGGCAAGGGTTATCACAATCCCCAACTTGAAACTATACTACAAAGCTACTGTGATAAAATCAGCATGGTACTCGCAAGGGAACAGACCTGAGGATCAGTGGAATAGATTAGAAGATACAGAAACAACTCCGGACATACTCAGCTACCTCATCTTTGACAAAGGAGCCAACCACCATCACTGGAGGAAAGATAGCCTATTTAATAAATGGTGTTGTAAAAACTGGATTTCAACCTGCCAAAGATTAAAAATAGACCCATATCTATCACCATGCAGTAAAGTAAGATAAAAGTGGATTAAAGATCTAAATATTAAAACAGAAACACTAAGCTTGCTGGAAGATAGGTACAACTCTTGACGACATTGGCATAGGAAAAGACTTTATGAACAAAACCTCAGTAGCATGGGAACTAGCACAAAGAACAACTGGGATCTCATCTTATTAAAAAGCTTCTGCACTGCAAGAGAAACCACTAACAGAGCTAAGAGACAACCTACAGTTTGGGAGAAAAATTTAAGCATCTATAACTCAGACAAAGGGCTACTATCTAGAATATATAAAGAACTGAAAAAAAACAGAACCACCAAATTCAAAAACCCAATTCAAAAATAGGCATCTGAAATGAACAGACATTTCTCAGACAAAGAAGTAAAAGCAGCAAATAAATATATGAAAAAATGTTCAGCATCACTGGTCATTCGAGAGATGCAGATGAAAACAACTCTGAGCTTCGACCTCACCCCAGAAAGAATGGCTGCTATCAAAAAATCAACCAATAACAAATGCTGGCAGGGGTGTGGGGAGAAAGGAACCCTTCTCCATTGTTGGTGGGAGTGTAGACTGGTGCAACCACTGTGGAAATCAGTACGAAGATACCTCAGAGAACTAGGGCTAGAGGTCCCATTTAACCCAGCTATTCCCCTGCTAGCTATCTTCCCAAAAGAATTAAAAGAATCATACCACAGCAATATATGTGCACCCATGTTTATAGTGGCACAGTTTGTAATAGCTAAAGCTTGGAAACAGCCCAAGTGCCCATCAACTGGAAACTGGATAAAGAAGCTGTGGGGTTTTTTATAAAATGGAGTACTACTCAGCCATAAAGAACAAGAAACTAGAGACATTTATAGCTAAATGGATCCATATTGAGGCCATACTCTTAAGCGAAATAAATAGGACACAATGTGTAAATAGCAAATAGTTTCTCTAGTGTGAGAAACTGAAAGTGTAAATAAGGATTAAAATGATGAAAATGAATAATTGATAATTTGAAATAGGAAGAAAAGGTCCAAAAGTGTAGGGGTAGTGGAAGGGGAAGGGGAAAGGAAAGAAAGGAAAGGAAAAATTATGAGAAAAGAAAAAAAATGGAAATGAAGTCTACGTAAATAGGGAAGGGGAAGGGGAGAGGCAGTGAAGGACGCACAGGTAATGGGGAAAAAACAAGAACTAAGATACATCATGTATAGGTACAAGCACCCAATGATAAATGTAAACATATTTATATCTAAAATGTACCAATAAAGGAATTTAAGAAAAAAAAAAAGTTCCACCTCTAAACACATGCATTTGTGGAGAGACATGTTAGATCTAAGCCAAAACAGGAAGTGGCCTGTTGCTTCTAAGTGTAAATATTAAATGGCCACTGTTCAACACTACCTCACTCTTGTCCTGCTGAAGTATTGTTGACAGAAAATATAAAGAAAAGAATACAACAAGTCATCATATGTATGGGATGGCTGCATTCAGAAGTCACTGGGTCCCACAAGAGACTTTGTTTAGGCAGGAAATAAACTTTTCTTATTCTAATTTATCAAGCTTCAAGAGATTCTTATTACTACAACATAACAAAACCTAGCCTAACCAAACCAAATTTCTTTGTATCAGCACAGTATCTTTGATATGCACATATGCAAAAAACCAGACTTTGTGACATGCTCAAGCAACAAAAATAAGCTAACAACTATGCTTGAGATGAAACTATTTTGCTCCAAAGAAAGACCTACAGAAAAGGAAAAGGAAAAATCAGCAAGATGATGGATATCTGCATGCTAATAAGACTTCTCCTTGTGAATGCTTCATATCTCCAGTAAAGTAGACTTTAAACATTTATGAATGTTTAGTAAGGAGGGAATTGTTTTTATCATTTATTAATGTGCTTTTGTTTATTGTTCCATTGTTTGTTTGCCTGTGATTTTTTTTAAAACTGTTTTGTTGAGGTAGAAGCCAGTAAATGGACTGAGTTTCAAGACAAAAGTTGACTCAGGAAGAACTAAAGATAACTCATGCCACCACTCACTAGGCCTGGAGGCCAAAGAGACCATAAAGTAAAAATGCAAGCCCTTGGGAATTCATAGAACTCACTTCACTACCCCCACCACAACAGCGGACACTTACGGAGTGTTACCATGTGCCCAGCGATGATCTAAGTACTTTCCTTTATGAAAATACCACCTTTAAATCAAGGACTACAGTGACTTTCATTTCACAGATAAGGAAACTGAGAGTTAGGTAAATGGTGACAACCCAGTAAAGAACACAGCCAGCCTGAATTTGGGGGCTCAGGGGGACCTCCTGGAGTAATTTCAAGGGAGAGCCTGAGTCCAGGTTATTGAGCCAGATCTTTTGTGGATAGGGTAGGGGGTTTGTGGGACAGGCTTAGGTGGGGTGATGCAAAGGTGGGGAGGTCATGAGATTGGGGAAGCAAGAATGTATGAGTGCTGACTATAGCAAAGGGTGCTTTGCCCTAGCAGCTGGGGAGGGTGGGCTGTGTTCTAGCAGGGTAGGCATTGCTCCTGAGCTCAGGCAATCAGGAACCAGCCATTCTGGGACCAGGAGGGAGGGGAACAGATGGGAATTTAAGACTTGGGTACTTAAACAACTCCTCTTTCTGGAACACTCTGCAAATGATTGGCTTCTTTCTGTTATTTAAGTCTTACAACAAACGTTTCCTCAAAACCTTCTCTAGGCTTTATATCTACCTTTGTCCTTCTCTACCATAGCACTTTTCCCAATGTGCAGTTTTTTAAAGCTATGCATTGTTTTAGTTCACCGAGCTCCATGACCACAGGAGTAATCCTTACCTTATTCACTGTTTCATCCCTCTCCTCACTCAGTTCTGAGTGCAGCCAGGAATGAATGGACACCACATGGGGAATGAACCAGCGGTGACAGTGGTTGGATAAGTTAGGTGGGGAATCAGAATGTTTTCAGCTGCAAATGACAAACTACCTGGTTGAAATAATATTTAATAATAGGATAATTTTCCCCTTTCCATATAATAAAAATCCCAGTGTGAGCAGAGTTTGCCACAGTGAGTCAGTTTCTAGTGATACTTTTGGCCTTCCCTCCACGGTCACAACAGAGCTCCCCCAGCTCCACAGACTGTATTCCCATAGAAGCGCATTCAAAGCTTGGGAGAGACAAGAGGTTTGGGAGAGACAGGATTGAAAATCTTTCTCTGAGTACTCCCTCAATCCCCTTGTGGTACCGTTGACCAGGTGGATCATACATGTCTGGGCTCTTGAGACTGGAAAAATGCAGAATGTACACAGACAGTGTGAGGCAAGCTCTGCCAGATAAGAAAGTGGCCATTGTATGCAGTGTACAGTACTGGCCACGGGAGGTCACTCAAGGAGAGACAATGCCCTGGCTGCCATCTTTGTCTTCTCTTTCAGAAATACATATAGTAGCTGTTCCAAGATACTGATTAAGTCTATCAATTTCTATGGAAAAAGGAATCCTTTACTTCAAATAAGCAGGTCTTCTTGAAGCTGGGCAAGTGACCTGTGCCTCAGCATGCAGTACTGAGAATATCACATCTCAGTATGCAGGAGCCTATGGCAGGAGGATTATGAGTTCAACACCACCCTAGGCTACCATACCAAGTTCAAGGCTGACCTGGACTACATGGTAAGACTATGTCAGAGAGAAAAGACTTCTTCAAATAATGCTCGACAGGATTAGAAAGTGATAAAACCTCCTTGAAGAACAATTTGGCACCATGACCTAAAAGCACTGAAAAAGGTGCATATTTCCTCCCCTAAGTAATTCCACTTGTATAATCTATCATTTAAGAAACCAGAGATGTAATCCAGGATATCTATCAAGTACTAATAGGCCTTTTCCGCCCACTCTCCCCTCCCTCAGTGCACCGCTCTGGTTGCACCAAGCTCACTCTAAACTCCGGGTTCCTGCTAAGCTAGAGCAGCCATGTCTCCCTTCAGCCACCATCATGATTATCTATCGGGACCTCATCGCAGCCATGGTCAGTAGAACAGAGGGTAACACTGGTGACTCGCTCATTGGTGGAAATGCCTCCGCTGAAGGTCTGGAGGGTGAGGGTACCGAAAGCACAGTAGACACTGGTGTAGATATTGTCATGAACCATCACTTGCAGGAAACCAACTTCACAAAAGAGGCCTACAAGGAGTACATCAAAGATTATATGAAATCAATCAAAGGCAAACTTGAAGAACAAAGACCAGAAAGAGTAAAGCCTTTTATGACAGGGGCTGCAGAACAAATCAAGCACATCCTTGCTAATTTCAAAAGTTTTGAAGCGCTTTGAAAGCTTTATTGGTGCAAACATGGATCCAGATGGCATGGCTGCTCTCCTGGACTACCGTGAGGATGGTGTGACCCCATTTATGATTTTTCTTTAAGGATGGTTTAGAAATGGAAAAATGTTAATGGATTTGGCAGTTACCTTGGATCTATCACTTGTCATAACTGGCTGCTGCTTGTCATCCATACAGCACCGGGATTTGAGACAAACGGTACTAATGTCATCTTGAACGCTTCATTTCTGTTAACTGTGATTTATTTGGAGTTGGAGGCATTGTTTTTTAGGGGGAAAAAAACCAAAACATATCATGTAGGTTGTCTAAAAATAAAGTGCATTTAAACTCAAATAAATAAATAAATAAATAAATAAATAAAAACCTGATAATAGTTGAAGATTAAGTAAATTAAAATAATATGGGATACAATACAGCTATTTAAAAATCATACCTAAAAATCATGAATGATATAGGAAAATGTTCCTGATTTAAATAAAAACAAGTTATAAAGTCATGTACCCATACTATAAATTTAAAATAATTTTTTATAAATTAGAACTTGTATTTTCATGTATAAATAGGAAAAAAAATTTTCATTAAAAACCCCAAAGTGTTAGCAGAGATTGTCTCTAGGAATAAGATAGTACATAGGTTTTTAGTACCCTTTATTTGTCTTTTTCTTTGTTACTCAAATTTTCTTCAGTGGACATGAATATCATTTACAAGAAAAAATGTTTTTAAAAAACTTTACTACTTTTTTTAACATCTCTTCTCATTGAGTTTGTGAACAAATCCCAGTGTCCTTTTGCCCTCGCTGCTTCTCTCTCTCTGGACAAAATTAAGTTCACACCGACTTGTGTCCCTTTGCACATAGTGTGCACTTCTTATCTGTCTCAATCAACAACCAGGGAATGTGAAGGAATGAAGAGACCTGGAGTCTACTCCTTCTCCAAAAAGGAAAAGCAATAGAGGAAAGAATTTCAGCAGCTTCCATCAGCTGCTGTAGTGCCACATGCAGGGAGATATAAAGCTATAATGCCTAAGAGCTTAGATTTGAAGTCAAATGGATCTGGGTTCAAATCACACATCCATCATCAATCAAGCTAAGTAACCATGGGAAACACAAGTGACCTTGTGACTTCTCTGTTCTGGCACGGAATTAAGCCTCCACCTTTCAAATCTGAAGGGAGAGAAGAGAGATCTCAAAGGAAAGCTCTTCTTTCTCTTGGTGCTGCATGGCACACAGAAAGCACTCTGTACAGTATATGTGAGCTGTCATTGTCATGGTCGTCATTATCATTATCATCAGTAGTGGCTGCTGTGTCCACTCAGCTGCTCTCTGCCCACCCCCACCCCACTCCCGTATGCTTTCCATCCCTAAGACTAAAAGTTGGCAAGTGATCCATGCTACAGAGGTGGAACCGGCCTCACCTGCACCATCCCTGTATCACTGTTGATTCACAACCTGTTCAATGTCCTGTGCTGATCAAGAGTAGACTGCATTTATGAACCATTTTGCACTATGTAAATACAATTATTTTGCAGAAGTGCCATATATAAGATCAAACTTTCTTTAGCTTATGAAGGAATTCTCAATTATTTCTTGAGTCTTAACAACCTCCCTGGTTAGTTAAGAAACCTGGAACAAATGTCCAGAGCTTTAAGCTCTTTGGCAAACAAAGTAGCTCTAGAAAAGTTAAGGTATTTTTTTTAAGTTAAGATTTTTAAAAAATGAAATAAGTGATGCTTACTGTCAGTTGCTTAAACATGGGCCAAAATTCCTTAAAATAAAGCAAGCTGATCATCTTCAAAGTACTTCTCAGTCTTGTCCTTTAAATCTTCACAATAGGACTGTCCCCAGCGCTCCAGCCACAGCAACCAGCTTAGCAGCGTGGGTGCCCGCAGCCACCCTGCCACACTCACACACTCTGGCCTCCTGGCTATGCTGCTACCTGGTTCCACACTACAGAGGCACAGGGGCTCATAAAGGCCATTGTCCTGAGCTCCAGAAGATAGAGCAGAAGTGAACAACAGATAGAGGGCCTCTCTCAGGCTCCTAGATGAAAACTGAAGCTCACTGGAAAAGTGAAGAGAATCTCTGCAATAAAGGCACACCAGACCACCGTGCTTGGTAAGTTGGAGGGATCATCACCTCCCATTGGAACCTGGACTATCTTCAGGGGAAGGGCAGCTGGAACCTGCAGTAGAACCAGAACCTTGCAGAGTTCAAACCTGCAGGAGGACAGGGAGCTCAACATGGGACTAGCAGCCAGAAATCTGCCTGAATATCATGGATCTGCTACTGGCTTGCTGAGACTCATTGACTTATATCTGCACACGGCTGCCCATGTTGTCTATTGTGACAGCAGAGATATACAGCAAAGGAGGCCCTTCATTTTTATTTTTGTTATTTGCAAAAAATGTTTTTCTCTCATTTTTAATTTTTAATTTTTTTCTACTCTTTTCAATTTTTTGTCTGTTCTTTTTTCTTTCTTGCTTGCTTGCTTTTCTCTTCTCTCTCTCCCTCTCCCTCTCTCTCTCTCTCTCTCTCTCTCTCTCTCTCTCTCTCTCTCTCATTCTTTCACTGTCCCACATTGTTCTTCATCTCCCTTTTTGTTCCTGTTCTGGACCTAATTAGGATTTCTTTTTTATTTTTCCTTTCTTCTCTTTTTCCTTCTCTTGATTGTCATTAGTTTTAAAGGAAAGTAAATACAGTTTCTAGCCTCCCTATTGCTGTTAGGTTTTTCTGTTCTCATATTTGTTCTTTCATTCAGCCTTTTCCTCTTGTCTTCAACAGTTTCTTAGAGTTTGCGTGATCTTCCTCTGTCCTCTGACCTCACTGCTAACCTTTCCCTATCCTTCTACCTATCTATCCCTCCCTCCCCAACTCCTTCTAACTCCCCATCCCGAAGGGTAAAGTTGCTATATTGGAGTTTATTCACTATAAACATATGTTGGGCTGGTCCTCAATTTTGATTTAATTCACACAGTTAAAGGTGATAGATTAATAACTATCACAAATTGTCATTTTCTAAGCTGTGCTTGATGCTATGGTGTTGCTGATTGTATCATTTGGGTTAAGGTGTTGCGATTGCCTTCCTGGTATAATGAAAATGAGAAAGCCTCAGAGTCATTAGAGACTCAAAACCTAAAGACCAGCTCTATCTGGAAGACACCTCTGAAAAGCAATCATTCCACAAGGGTTCTAAATACAAGCAACAAAGATACTTACAATAAGCAATTTCAAAGTATCAACCCAGGAATTAAACCAAGGACAGTACCAAAAACAAAAATGAGAAGACATTTAAGCAAGGCACATACTCAGATTTTCACCCCACCAAAGGCAAATTCTGGGGGAAACAAAGTGGAAAAGTCTGATAATCAACCACCTGGACACCTTGAACTGATAGCACAGGAAGAAGCACAACAGATGAATGAGGCTCTAGAAAAATTCAAAACAGAAATAATTTCCCAGATAACTAAAGAGATGGTGAGCAGAGTGAAAGATACGATTAGAGGCTCTACAACAGAAACAAATTAAAAAAAAAAAAATAGAACCATGCTGGAAGCCATGAATGCCCAGAATAAGAAAGAAATGGAACCCATGAAACAGATTCAAACAGGTACCCAGGAGACTAAAAACTCCATTGAAATTATTCACAGCAGATTAAGGGAATCTGAAGATAGAACATCAGATATAGAAGACAGGATTGCAGTTAGTGACCATGAAAACAGAAATTTCTTAATGTAAAATACTGTATACCTAAAATGTACCAATAAAAGAATTTAAGCAAAAACAAAATCTTCACAGCACATTAATCTAGGAATTACTTTAATCTGCAGATGAAAAAGTAGGCCAAGAGAGTAAAGTGAACTCAGTGGTTGGCAAAAATAATTATTGATAAAAATAATTTATGCCGTTATTCTGTCTTGATCCTACTTAACATGAGCTTGAGTTGTTTCATCTGTTTAGTAGGAGACCCAGGGACACATCACAGCGTAGCATTCAAATCAGGCTACTTATTATTATCCTCATCATGAGGCTGTCACCATGAGCAGTGAGCTCTCACTTTATTCTCACCACAATTCCATGATGTGGCACTATTATTATGACCATTTTAAGATGGGAACATTGAGGTTCAGAGCAGCTCAGTAGTTTTCTCAAATGGATCACATGTACCTGGTCTTTCCTGCCAGGCTCCTCATAGTGTTGTTAACTACCAGTGATCTCCCCCACCCTCACTCTCCCACCTTTGCACCTCACTCCTGGAGCTGGACCATGTTAGCAACATCCAGACTCCCGTGCTCCAGTGGGTGCCAGACCAGCAGGAGGAAGTGAGTTGTTACTCCTTCATAAGGCTTCCTGTCTGGAGCTTGTCACCAGGTAAACATTCAACTTTTTCATCAGACTTTACCCACTCTTAATTAATGCTTATTTAGCAACCCAGACTGGGTTCCTGGGCTTCATGACATAGTGAGTGTTCAGTTTTTGCAGAATCAACGTGTAAACCCTGCAGTGGCTGATTTCCTGTATCAACTTGGCTGGGCCTCAAAGTGCCCAGATATTTGGTCCAACTATTCTGAGCATGTTAGTTACATTTCTGTTACTTTAACAATCACCTGAGATTATCAACCTATTTCTTTACAGTAGTAGAGACTGAACCCAAGGACTTTGCACTGAGCTATATATTCCTCAGCCCTTTTTTATTTTTTTATTTTTGAGACAGTGTTTTGCTAAGTTGTCCAGGCTGAGCCTGAATGTGCAGTCCTCTTTCCTCTGTCTCCCATGTGCCATACATACACCCAGTTGATTTTTTTTTTTTTTGAGACAGGGTCTCCCTTTGTAGTTCAGGCTGGTCCTGAACTCACTATTTAGCCCAGTCTGTCGATCTTCCTGCCTCAGCCTCCCGAGTGCTGGGATTATAGGTATGTGCCACCACACCCAGCTTAGCCAGCTGATTATTGATTAGTAAAGAGAAAAGTTTTCTTTTGACTAGTAGTTTGCATTCCATGGTTGGTTGGCCCCATTGCTTGGGGACTATGGCAGCATTTCATGGCAGGAGAGTATGGCAGAGTAAAACCACTCACCTCTTAGCTGGGAAACTAAAAAGAGGAAGAGGAAGGGCCCAGGGTTCCACTGTCACCTTCAAGGATACCTCCAACAACTGAAAGACCCCAGGCCCCACCCCTTAAAGCTTCCTCTACTTCTCAATAACGCCATACCTGGGAACCAATCCTTTACCACGTGGACTTTTGGGGGACACTTAAGACCCAAACTATAGCACTGAGTGTTTCTACAAGCATGCTGTTTTATGAGAATGACATGTTCATTGATATAGTAGCAAGTTCCTCTCCATAGTGTGGGTGGGCTTCATCCAACTAGTCAAAGGCCAAAACAGAACAAAAAGACTGATCCTTGCTTAAGTAAGAAAAATTGTCCAGGAAATGTTCTTGGCCTTCATCTGCACCCGTGGCTCTCCTGAGTCTTGAGCCTGCCATCCTCTGGCAGATTTGGAATCGCCAACTTGCATAATTGCGTGAGTCAATTGCTTATAGTGTGCGTGTGCGTGTGTGTGTGTGTGTGTGTGTGTGTGTGTGTAGGCAACACATACACATACAATGATTACACAAGAGTATAATGGTGGTATAGCTCTGCAGAAGAGCCCTGCTAGCAGGTACAAGTCCCTGGGTTTGATTCTGAGTACTGCCCCGAAAATAGAAAAAGAGTGTAACAGAGCTGCAAAACTCCTATCACCTAATGACATCGTAGTTTTTGTGACACACAGTGCAACACATCATTCATGTGACTGTGGTGAGGCTGGGGTGAATAAACCTACCCACTGCCAGCTGTAGAAAATGATAACACATGTAATGACATACAGTGCTTAACAGTTGATGATAATAACAGATGTGTCATTGGTTTATACATTTTCCACACTAAGCTTATTATTTTAGAGTATATTTCTTCTATGTATATAAATAAGTTTACTGTATAATATACCATGTTATGGCATCAGAAACCTCATACGTCTCATGTTTATCTTGTGTATTGACTCCATCAAGAGACCATGGCAAGTGACTGACCTGGACCATCTAGGTTTGCTTGCACAATTACAAAATCACCTAAGTACACATTTCTCTGAATATATCCCCATCATTAGGCAACACGACTAATACAAGCCCACTGAAGTCTTAGGGAAAGGCAATAATAAGCTATGGTTGTCATCTTCCCAGCAGTTGGACAGAGAGACAAGGAACTTCTGCCCTTTCAATTTCAGAGAGAAAAAATTGTGAGAAGGTCTTTCCATCAAGTAAGCAGAACAACCAGAACCAGGGATGTTTGACCCCCAAGCCCCATTATTAATCCCTGGCAGTGGATCGAAGAGTGGTCCCCAAAACATAAGTCTACTCCCTAGTACCTAGGACACGTGGGCATGACTCTATTTGAAAAAAGAGTCTTTGTAGATGTAACTAAGGATCGCAAAATGAGCTCATCCTGAATTATCAGGGTGAGCCCTAAGCCCCATGATAAGTACACTGATGACAGACACACAGGAGGGATTTGATGGGCGTGAGAGAAGGCCATGTAAAGACAGAGACAGAAATCACTGTCATGCTACCACAAGCCCAGAAACAGACACCAGAAACTGGAAACAACAGGAAACAGAATCTTCCCTAGAGCTTACAGAAGGACTGTGGTCCTGCCAGCAACCCTTGATTTCACGCTTCCAGCCTCCAGCACTGAGAGAGCAGAAATTCCTCTCTGGCATTGTGAGAACATAAAATGGTTTTAAGATTATGGCAATCACTGGAAACATATACTCTCATTTTCAATATGTGCAATACAGCCTCAGAGAGCAAACTGATCTTCAGAAAGCAATTTGTAGTGACCAAGGATCATTCATTCTTGAAAGATAAATTAATAAGATCTTGAAATGGAAAAAGGGAAAGGAGTTAGCATTGATTGAGAATGCAATGTAGGCCATGTTCTAGGCACTGGCCTTTATAATTTCATTTGATCCTCTATGGAGGATTAATTGAAGGTGGGCACCACTAACATGAAGTTCTCCTGGTGCTGGGAACTGAAGTGGACCCCAAAAGCTCACATGGTGAAGGCTTGGTCCCTAACACAGCAATGTTCAGAGGTAGGGCTTTTGGGGAGTAATTATAACATGAGGGCTTTGACATCATCAATGGATTAATCTATTGATGAGGTCATAGCTTATAGCATTATTGAGAGGTCGTGGAAACTTTAGGATGTGGGCCTAGTTGGAGGAAGTAGGCCACAGGGGATGGGTCCAGAAGAATGCATCTTGTCTGTCTGTTTTGGTTTTTGGTATCGGGGATTGAATGGAGTGTACCTTGTCTCTAGCTCCTTCTTCACTCTCTCTGTTTCCTGTGTGTCATGAGATAAGGAACTTGACCCCACTACAGGCTCCTACCATGATGTTTCTGCCTCCCCACAGACCCAAAACCAACAGAACCAAGAGTCCATGGACTGACACCTCTGAAACCATGAGCCAAAGTAAACTTCTCCTCTATTGAGATTATTATCTCAGGTATTTTTATCACAGCTACAAAAAACTACTAACACAATCTGACAAACCTCAAATTGGATTAGGAAGTTGGAAGTGTTTTGATAAGAAACTAGAAGACTCCAAGACCTGACTTAAATATAAATACTACTGTAGCCAGGAAGCAGTTTGGTGTCACAGCTAGGGGAGCAGAGTCAGACTGCCTGGACATGAACCCCAGAACGTCTAGTCATTAGCTAGATGACCAGTCAGGTGCTTGTACTTTCTGTGCCTTGGTTTTTCCACCTACAAAATGGGGATAATACTTTACATCAGGTTTTTGTGAATATCATGAATCAAAACATGTAAGGGCCAGGGATGTAGCTCAGTAGTGCTGCACCTGCCTGTCAAGTGCAAGGTCCTGAGTTCGATCCCCAGTACCGGAAAAAAAAATGTAACAAAACACGTAAAGCATGGAGAAAATAGGCTGGCAGCGACCTGCAGAGTATAATAATAGCTCAATAGATTTAGTTGTTACTGTGACCCACATGTTATTAAGCACACAGAAAACACCTAATGGATATTTGCTATTATTATCATCATTAGTTCAATTAAGACCCAGTTAGACCTTAATTTGGAAATCTTTCTCTGCTTTTTCTACAGTCAGGATCTTTTCTCTGCTAGAATTAAAAAGGCCTCCTTGGTAGACAGAAATTGGATTAAAATAAAAGCTCTCAGAATGTAAGCTAAAGATTGAAAATACAAGGCATTAAAGTAATGGCAGGGGAAGGTGTGATCCTTTCAACGTATATTTAATAGAGAAGTAAGTCAATTTCAAAATGACAAAATAAATCAATTAAAGATATTCATAACACTTGAAATGTCACCAATGGGCCAAAGGCACCGGTCATTAGGTAGATGGAAAAAGAGGAGGCAAGGAGATTGGGTGAAGGATTTTCCTAAAAGTAAAATCACGAAAATAAAAACCAAGTAGAGAAATCCTACTGCCGAGAACTCACTAAGAGCTTTAGTTAGACAACACTAAACTGTGGTCTGAAAAGTTCAAATCAGGCTGGGTATGGTGGTGTGTACCTGTCACAGCACTTGGGAGGCTGAGACAGGAGGACCCCTGTGAGTTGGAGGCCAGCCTAGGCCACATAGTGAGTTTAAGGCCAGCCTGAGCTACATAAAGTAAGACCTTGTCTCAAGCAAAAAAAGTTTAAATCGTTTTGTTATTTCTTAGTGCATTGTTTCATTTTCTTAGCATTTACTGAACACCTACTAGGTAGTTGCTGGTCACCAGGTTTTGTCATCTCCTGGTGTTGCATACAAACAACTAGACACAGATAGAAAGAATTGAGTGCCACAGAGGAGCCATGAAAGAGAAGAGATGCTCACTGTGAGTTTCCAGGGAAAGCAGTAAACCAGCTGACAGCCTGGATCTCTTCCAGATGAGAGGAGACAAACTTCAGATTCTAATCAATTGCATCCCACAGAGCTGGTATCTGAGGCCTCTCTATGGTCTATTTTACTGGATACTGATGCCATCACTTGCTTTTGTAGGCCAAATACATTTTACTCTTGAATTTTATTTTTTTATTTCTCTCCCTCAACCAGAATATAAGCTTCATGCCTGTTTAGCTTGGCTGCAGTCTAAAACAGTGCCTGGTTCATAACAGATATTCAATAAATTCTTGCTGAAGAATAAAGCATAATACAAACCCTACTTGCTCAGCTTGACAAGATAGAATCCACGGGCCTGCAGACATATCCACTGACAGAGCACACTAGCTTAGTCCATTTGTGCTGCTGCTTAAAAAACACCCGGGACTGAGTAATTAATACATAATATAAATTTGGTTCTTATCATTCTGGAGGTTTGGTGTCTGCTGAAGTTTGCTCTCTCCGTGTCAAGGTGGTGGTGTATTGCTGTACTGACAAACACTGTGTCCTCAGATGACAGAAAGGCAGGAGGGCAGTGGGTGAAACTTCTTTGGTAGGAGCCTTGAGTCCATGCAAGAGGGATGAGTTCTCATGACACAATCACCCTCCAAGGTCCCCACCTCTTAACACTGCCGCCTTGGGCATTAAGTTTCAGGGTAATGAATTTTGGAAAGAACATGAACATTCACATCATGGCATGGGTAATAGCAACTCTCCCCAGAGTGGATCAACATGCACCTCGCCTCCCCATTTTCTGGCAACAGTCACACCCTCCTCCATCTGTAGACTTCCACCCCTCACAGCTACGTTTGCTTCATGTGATCCTGATTTCCTGGTCTTAACTGATCAGATCTGAAAACGGGTGTTTTCTAAGCTCAGCCAGTCCAATTCTCCTCTGTGATTTAATGTTTGGCTTTATGAGAATGAGAGTTTGATAAACTGACCTTCATCTTAGTCTGTTTTTCGTTAATAGAAAGAAATACCTGAGCCTGAGTACTTTATAAAGAGAAGTTTATTCTAGCTCACAATTCTGGAGATTCCAGGCTAAAAGGCTGTGATGGCAGAGTTCCTGAGACAGTGCAGGGATCGCATGGCAAGAGACAGGAAAAGCACCAGCGTTTTTAAATCTTACAGTCATGAGAACGTCACCCCCTGACCTTACATAATCCAAATCACCTCCCAAAGGCTCCCCTTCTACACTCTACAGTCAGATTAAGTTCCCGTCCTCTTCATGTCTCAAAGTGGCGATTAAATTTCAACATATGAACCTTCAGGGTTTTCTCAAACTGTACCCAATCCACAGCAACTTCCGAGCTCGATCACAGATCCAGCGGCAAGGAGATTCATCACAAAATTACAAAACCCATTATAGAAAACCTCAGCGACGCACAAAAGCACAAGGAAGGAAATAAAATTCAGCCGTTTGTGAGAGTTTGTAATAATGAAAAATGGGAAACAACTTACAGATCCCAAAGGAAATGGATCAACTAGGCTACATCAATACAAAGCTGTATTGTCACAGAAAGATCTACAGAACGTATTGTTAAGTAATGAAATCAAGGCACAGAACTATGTGAAAGTCCATAAGAATATAAACCATACTGGTGGTCGTAGTTACCTCTGGAGAAGGGAGATATGAAGAGAAATTGTGCTTTTTACACAGAATACTTTGTAGTATTTACATGTACAATATTTTAATGATACTGGATTCTTATAGTAACTGATTTAAAGAAAATAGCTTATAACTATAAAAAGGTACTTGACAGAAGTTGAATTAATTAGACAAGAGGAAGGGAGTAAAGGGGAGAGGGGACGGCCCAGAGGGAGGGGTAATATGGGGATGAATATAATCAAAATGCATGCATTGGAATCTCCCAGAACATGTCAAACTTGGGGGAGGGCAGGGCATGCAGATAATGGGGTAGAGGTGAAAATGTTCAAAGTATGCTTTGTGCATTGTTATAGCTTATATCCAGCCCCCTCAAAGCCTCATGCCCTCATAGGTGAGGCTTTGGGGGGTGACTGGATTTGGGATGTGACACTGGATTATGGATGTGGTACTGGATTAGTCCACTGACTGGTGAAGCATAGTTCTGGGTGTGAATTTTGGATTAACTAAAGAGGAAAGCTCCACCCTGGTTTTGGGCGGCTCCAGCCAATGGGCAGATCGCCTGGATGGAATAAAAAGGGAAAGAGGAAGGGCAGCTTGCTGCTTCCTGCCTGCCTTGTCATGAGCTTTTTGTCCTCTGCTGTGCTGCCTGCGTTGAAGCCAGATGACTATGGACTGAAACCTCTACAAACTGTGAGCTAAAATAAACCTTTCTTACGTTAACCTGTGGGTGTCGGGTATTTTATTCCAGCAAAAGAAACTAAGACAAGAATGTACAAATCCGCCAAAATGAAACCTATTAATCTGTATCAGCAATACGCACTAATTTTAAAACATGGAAAAGAAAAGTAGAAGTGGCTGAGACTAAAGACAAGAAAATCCTTTAGGAGGACTGGCCATTGCTTAGACCCAAAGGATGTGGGCCTGACATAAGGCAGAAGGCGCAGTAATGCATGATTGACTTTGGGTGTAGAATGGGGACTTTTTACTGGTTGAATGTAGTGGTGTGCAGCAAAGGTCTGACAGTGTACTCTCTTAGTAAAGAGTGTGTGCATTGGAATTCAGCTGCAAGGACCCACTCCCAATTTAGCCCAATTTAGACGTTCCTCACATTAGTTCACAGATTAGATTCTCCATTTGTCAAGCGGAGGTGACCATACCATTTCCAAGCTCACAGGATGTTGGCAACTAATTTCCATAAAGTACTGAGAACTTTGCTTTGCTCAACATATGTTGGTGATTATTGTGCAGACTCCTGTTTTATTTCTATCCTCCATATCATCGTTGCTGTCATCAGTTTCATCATGAAGACAAACCCTAGGCCATTTAGCTTAGGTGGCCAGCTGGAGATATAGAGAAAAATATAAAATAATTTAAAGCATTGTCCAGGACTGACAGAACAGAAGACAGAAGTCACCTGACTGTTATGCTTATTCAACAGGTTGTATCAGGAAAGGAAGAAAAGAGAGTGGAATGAAACTACTGGGAAACTTAGTCAAGGAGTAAATTTAAAGAAATTTATATGAATTTTAAAACAGAGAAATCCCGATTGAGTCTTTCCTTTGTAAAATTCATTTCAAAAATGGACTTATGAAGTCACGTATTCATGTAATGTATTATTATATATTAGCACACTCATTATAATGGATGAAAACTTTAAGCCACTAGGTGTGATGGCACACACCTGTGATCCCAGCAACCTTGGAGGCTGAGGCAGGAAGATCGTAAGTTTGAGACCAGCCTGAGAAACTTGAGGAAAACCTGTCTCAAACATTTTTTTTTATTTATTTCTGAGGGTTTGGGACATAGATCAGTGCTCCCTGGTTCACTCTCCAGTACCACCCCCCAAAATTAAGCTAAAGCAAAGCTCCTCTGAGCAAACACAGCTTCATTTCCTGCCCCTTCTCCCTTTCTCAGCTTCTCCACACACGTGCATCCCTACATCCAGAGCCTAACTTGAGGGATGTGATCGCCCTACAGTCTTATTGTTGTTGTCCACCAATTCTTTAAAATTGATTCACTTGATGCCTTAGTCCATTCGGGCTGTACACGAATAACAGAATTTATTGTTATAAATAACGGAAATTATAAACAATAGAATGTTAACGTTCACAGTTCTGGAAGCTAGGAAGTCCTGCATCAAACCGCCAATGGGTTTGGTACCTGGTGAAGACGCATCCTTCACGGCTGGTAACTTGGGTTCTCACACAGTGAGGAGCAAACACGTTCCTCAAGTCTCTTTTCTCTGAGCACTAATTCCATTCATGAATGCAGAGCCCTCCGGTGCTAATCAACCCCCAAGGTCCTACTGCTCAAAACTATTTCCTTAGGGCTTAGGCTTAAACATACCAAGTTTGAAAGGACACAGATATTCACACCATAGCAGATAGGGTAGTCTCATTCAGCCCTAGAGGGAAATTCTAGCAGACAGACTCCTCTGCTTCAGAAAGTCAATTCCCACTCTAACACATGAACCCGATCTTGATTTGCAATCAGATCTTGTCTTGCCAAGAAGTGACTGGCTTTCCATCTTACCCCTCCTGTCCTTATCTTCCATTCACGGTGGTAAGCAGGTTCTGAACCCTCCAGACCATGTGCTTTGAGAAGGAAAGTACAGGAGAAAGTCGAGGAGAGGAGAAAGTAGAACAAGGAAAGTTCTGAAACTATGCTGTATTGTGTTAGTTACTTTTCTCTGGTTGCTGAGACAAAATACCCACTATGAAAAGTTAGAGGTGAAGGGGTTTATTTGGCTTACAGTTTATAGAGGTTTCATTCCATAGTCAGCTGGCTCCAAGACAAGGATGGCAAACAGACATTGCAGAGGAGAAACAACATGAGGCACAAGGTAGCAAATGCAACAAGGGAGACCTTACTAGCGCCTTTCTGCCCCTTTTATCTTTTTCAGAATGCTTAGGGCAGAAAGCACTCACACCCTTAATCCTAGTGCCCTTGGGCCTAACCCCACCATGAGTCAATTACAGAATCTAGATGTAACTAACTACCTCTGGAAAAGCACGAGGCTTTGGGAGGACATCTAAACACAAAGCCATAACATCATACTACAGGCATTTTCTGGTCAGGCAGAAACCAGGTCTGCTATGTGCCCTACTCTATGGGGCCTTCAGAGGCCACACCCAGCTATGACCCCGCCAAGAGCTATGTTAGCCAATTTTCCATTAGTATAATCAACTTGTACAAAGAAAAGATTTGTTTCGGCTCACAGTTGGAGAGGTTTCAGTCCATGAGAGTTGGCTCCTTTGCTTTGGTCCTGTGGCAGCACATCATGGCAGGAATGCACGGTGGAGAAAAACTGTTCACCTCAGAACAGACCAGGAAGGAAAGTAAAGAGAGGAAGTGCCTAGGACTCCACCATCCCCTTTAAGGGCTTGACTCCCAAAGATCTAACCACCTCCCACTAGGCCTTACCTTGTAAGGGTTCCACCACCTCCCAAAACACCAAGTCCCACAGCTCTTTGGAAGACTTTCCAGATCCAAGGTATAGCAGAGTGCTAACATGCTGCTCTCAATCATCATGCACCTTCTGCTACCACTGACTCTGTACAAGGGGGCTTTCTCATTTCCAGGCAGAAGCCTCCTGAGCAAGACTCAAAATAAACCCAGAATCTCTCTTTTATTGGCTCCAGCTCTGGTTCAAGGGAAGCATTCCAAACTTCCTCACTCTGGCAAAATCTGGGGACACAATAGATCCTTAGAGGGCCACCTGAACTCTGCATCACAGGTAAGTACAGCTTGTAAGGCATGTGTCAGGCTCCAGTCCCTTGGGTCTCAGAACTACAGGAACTGTTTGTCAGGTCTTCAGAATGGTCCCAAGCTTGGGGGGAGGAGTTGGCAATTGCTCTAGCATATTCACCAGTACAGTATTTCTCTCTTTTAAAAAGTCTCCTTACTAATTCCTTCTATTGTACAGTCCAGTCCTTCTTAATATCCTTAATCTGGGGTCGGGGATTTAGCTCAGTGGTTTCACCGCCGGCTGTGCAAGCTCAAGGACCCAAGTTCAATTCCCAGTACCAAAAAAAAAAAAAAAATCCTTAATCTGAATGAGAAGTACAAGAGCCAGAGAATTTGTTTTGTAACCACTGCCTGTCCGTATTCTGCACAAGTGGATTGGGCTTTGAAATTTGCCATCTATTATAGTCTGATGTTTGAATCTTAAAATCTAATTTTAATATCCTTTTACACATACACATCAAACTTGGTTTGTATGTTTTACTTTTACATAAATGCTCTCATAATTGCCTGCAACTTCTTTTTCATTTTGTATCTGAGAACCTCTTATTAGTAAGCTTATGTGGTTTCGTTTATTTATCAGCGTGCTGGATGTTAGACACCATCCGATGGCCCCAATTCTTTACACTGGCGGTGAGCAGATAAGCAAACTCTTCCAGCAGGCTAAATTTGACCCTAGATTTGTCTTGTTTGGTGGAAACCGAGGCTTTTTTTTTAATGGCTTGAATGTTTTTTGCTAATCAACGATCCCATTGCCACAGATTTATGTTAAATTCTTTAAATGAGGAGATGGAGTTTGTGACTTCTCATACATCTCACACTTCTAGCCTCTCATTCTATTTCTTTCCTTATCAGATCACTTTTCTGGCAAATGTAAAATCTTTTCAGTGTAGAGAAGCAATTGTCTTTCCACCCCACCCCGACTCCCCCATCTTCCATCAAGAATTCCTGGCCAGCCTTTCAAAATCAGGGCGCGCTCATTTAATTGTCCTCGCTGCTCTGTGTACCTCCGAGCGTTAGAGGACGACAAACCCGCAGGCAGCGCTTCGGCTTCCGATGGAGGCCGCTCCCGACGCGCACGTCCTGACGTGACGTTGGGGGCGGGGCCGCGCCGTGCGCGGTGACTGGCGGCAGCCCTGGCGGCGGCTGGAGACGTAATAGTGCGGGTCTCGAGCTCGGCGAAGTTTCCAGGCGGCAGTGGCGCCGGCGTCGGCTTCGACAGCAGGAGCGGACCCCAGGCTTGTCGCTCACTATGCCGACTGTGGAGGAGCTTTACCGCAACTATGGCATCCTCGCCGATGCCACCGAGCAAGTGGGCCAGGTGGGTCCCGAGCGGCCTGCAGGGCCCGGCGCCCCGCGGCCTCTGACGCGCTGCCCGCCGCGCTCCCGGCCGGGCGGGGGTGGGTGTCCTGGCCGGCCCGCGGGCTCCCACTCGCCCCTGACCGTGTGCGCGGGCGGGGGGGGGGCTCCTCTCTGCGGGTGTAGACGCCGCCGCCCCGGGAGAGCTGGCTCCCGCGGGTCCCAGGCGTCGGCGCCTCCCTCGCAGTCCGCCCTCTCTGGCGGGTTCTGGCGCGGCCCTTTCGGGCTCGCGTTCCTTCTTTTCGCTGTAGGCCTTTTGCTTAAATCTTTCTTCTCCTTTTCCTTGGAGCTGAGTGCTGCGAAGATGAAACCGAAAGTTTTCAAGAGGTCCAAGGTGATGTGTTCTTGTTGGAGGCAAAAGTTTGCGATTAATTTAGGAAGAGTGTTTAGGAGAGACATGCTAGTGAATAACAGTAGGGGAACTTTTGGGTCCAGACTGTCTTGAGGATTTCAGGGTTTCTTCGCTCCTCTGTTCCGAGCGCCTGCTGTTTTCTGAGCGCTGGAGGTGCACAGATGGAAAGGTTCGTTTCCCGGTAGGTACTTTGAGTGAGAAAGACTAATGATCCGCAAATAAATAAGAAAGGTGAGATAAAGTGGTCTAGGAAGGCCTCTGCTGTTTGCCCCAGACGCTTTCTCAACATTGCTGAATTACCCATGTACCCCTTGATTTTTTGTGTGACTTTTCAAGTACTGGAGTACATTGGAGGTGAGTGGAAAAGTGGCTGGGTGAGTATGTGCTTAGGGGACAGAAGCAGGCTCTCCTGGAGATAATCTGGATTATTTAAGGAATTATGTCTTGGATCTTGCATGTGCTTAAAAAAACCTTTTTGTTACTCTTCTGTTTACGTATCCCAAAGAGTAGAAGGTAGACCTTAGAGGCTAACAACATTAGCAAAGCAATAGCAGTGCCCTTCCCATTCCGTTTTCTTGGATGTGTGTAATTCAAGTAGAACCTTCCTGAGCTGAGATGGGAGAAGATTGGTTTATTTTGGTTTGGTTTGATTTGGTTGTTTATGCTGGGACCTTGTTATAGATCACTCTAGAATTGTGACTGTACCAGCTTCAGGAATTCAATCGTGTTCCTTCTCTACTTATTTCCACCTCAGTAGGGAATTTCAGTGCTATCAGTGAGAACTGTGTGTAGTACTGACAGTCTGTTGTAGATGTGTATAGTGTGTGTTGGGTCAGTGGTAAAGGAAGAATTTTCTGTCCATTAGGACAAGATAGGGGAAACTAATGTCAGTTTGAGTTTGTTGTTATTCCTAGAGAGAAGTAGTGAAGATATTTTCAATCATGGTATAATTTGTCTATGATTGAGTTGGGGAAGATGGTAACAAATTGCATTTTGTAAATTTGACTTAAGTTACATATCAGCAAGAAGGGATGAGGTAGGACTAGTGATTGTAAACTAGTTTGTAACTGGTGCTCTCTCAAAAGAAATATATCAGGAATCTTCTAGAGAAAACTGAGGCAATATACATAGTGCTGTCTCATTCCTCACCCTCATTTTTGCTGGAGTAGATTTGACAACTACCTACGTAGAGTGTATTAAGGACAGTGGAAGCCAAACTGTAATGTGTGTGTACAAATTGAGTATCCCTTATTTGAAATACCTGAGATCAGAAGTATGTCAGATTTCAGATTTTGGAATATTTGCATAGCTTGTACAGATTAAACTTCCCAAATCAGAAATGCAAAGTGCTCCAAAATCTGAAACTGAGAACCAGTGTGACATGTACTATGTATGAATAACTGAGACTGCTCAGATTTTTTCGTCAGATGGTGGAAGATGACATAGTCATCTTTAATTATAAAAACTGGGTTGAATTGAGAGCTCTCCCCCAAGAAGTCAGAAATGTCCTTTTCAAGGCAAAGAATCTGCCACTTAGGAAGAGTGCTCAAGAGACAGAAGTTTGTGAAAAAAGGGAAGAAGTGACTGTTTCTTTAGACCTTAATGAGGGCCACTGATTTCATTTATTCAGTACATTTTTTTGACCACCTATCATGTACTAGGTATTACTGGGCACTGGAATTTAGCATGATTCTCTGTAGATCATGGGTGATTGATTAGTGCCATCATGATGCTGTAATGACAACTCCAGAGCAATTATTTGAGACAGATCTCTGCATAATGAGTTGTGACCAGCTCAGCAAATTGTGGGAGAGTTGAAGGTAGGCAGACTATAATGCCTACTAATTGCACACTGTGTAGTACTTCCTCCCTTTTAGAGAAAATGCTTGCCAAAAAGACAGTAATTTTTAGGGTGTTACTTATAATTTTAACTAGCAAAGGCAAGAGCCAATTTAATGGAAAGGACCCTATTAAACATTTCAAGAGAGAAAAGAAAATTTGTTTATATTTTTGGTATAGCAAAACCTAATTTTGTTGTTGTTGTTTTTATTTTTTGGTATGGGGGATCAAACTCAGGACCTTGTGCTTGCGAGGCAGGTGCCAGAACCACTGAGCTAAGTCCCCGGCTCCTGTTGTTTTCATTTTTGAGACAAGTGTCTCGCTCTGTAGTTCAGGCTGTCCTTGAATACACTGTGTAGCCCAGGCAGGCCTGGAACTCAGGCGATCCTCCTGCCTCAGCCTCCTGAGTGCTGGGATAACAGGCATGCCCCACCATGCCCAGCAGCAAAACCTAATTCAAGTTAGTTTATGAGATTTACAGTCCAGGTTTAAGTTACCTGGTAGGTATCTATCTGAGCACTCTGCGACTGTATTTAAATTTATTGGTCTTGAACTTTCCTTCTAAATTTTATCTTGATTTTCAGTGCTTGCTGGAGAACTGAGTACACCAGTTGCACAGGTTGGTGCCACTGCAAACTCCACTATTGTCAACGTGCCTTTTGAGTTAAGCAGTCAAAGTGTCCAAGGGAAAACACAAGTCCTCCAAGGTTTCATCAGCTCATTTCCCTTAAGCAAATCAGATCTCTCTCCTTTTGATCCTCCTTGGCACTATATTTGTATCTGTTAATGGTACTTCAGACTTTTGTTAATCCCTTACTAAATTGTAAGTCTTGCCGGGGATTTAGCTCAATGATTCCAGTGCCTGCTTCTCAAGCACAAGGTCCCTGGAGTTCAATCCCCCGTACCAAAAAAAAAAAAAGTCTTGAGGTTAAGAGTTAAATTCATTGATTTCTGTATTTGGCTTCTCTCCTTCCATTATATCTTGCCCTGCAGTAGATATTTCTTTCTCAGAGTTGAAGTGCATACAAGAAAGGAACAGGTACACATAACCTTTTACGAGGGTAGTCTCTAGTGAAGAAAGAGGGGAGCTCTTCCTTCGTAGGCGTGCACCAATGCCTGTGTTTTCTGATGAGTACACCACAGGTGCTAAGTCCTGAGTCAAGCATTAAATCTATCATTTTTGCTCTGTTCCATTGTGTTCCCCTTACTCAGCCTGCCTTTCCCCACTCAGCCTCTGCTGTGCCTTCAGGTCTCGCTACTCTGCCCAGGGGTCATGGCCAGCCGTGTAGAGCAAGGGATGACACACCATTATTTTAAGTTTTGTTTTAAATTTACGTAGTCTTAAAATTAATTTTATATTACGTAGTAAGCCCTGAGAACATGAATTTGAAATACTCCAATGAAAGAAGCTTGGTATTAGTCAAAGATCTAGACCAGTGATGGTAAACCTTGTAGAACTTTCAATAATAACAGCCCACTCTGCAGCACATGTGCCATAGGTTTGCCATCACTGATCTAGAATTTAGAGTCCTGTAGAACCAAGTTTGGGTCCTGAATGTGCTGCCTAACTTGTTCCGTGACCTTGGACAAATTATCTCACTTGTATTGAGCCTTGATTTTCTCATCAGAAAAAAGTGTAAATTGGGCATGTGGCACATGCCTGTAATCCCATCACTTGGGAGGCTGAGGCAGGAGGACCACAGCAGTTTGAGGCCAACCTGGATTATGTATCAAGACTGTGTCCCCTTGGCCCAGGGATTTAGCTCAGTGGTTTTGCCACCTGCTGTGCAAGTACAAGGACCTGAGTTCAATCCCCAGTACCAAAAAAAAAAAAACTGTGTCCCCTCAAAAAAAGAAAAAGAAAAACACGTACTGTGAGGCATGCAGATTTAGGCATAACTTAATTCCTTGTAAACTTTTAAAAAATGTTGCTAATGATTCCTTTTTATTTAATTCCAATTTCTCCCCTTGGATAGAGAACGTTTGTTGCAAGTAGGAATTTTTCATCTGACTTTAGAATGTAAGGTGTTTCTTTGAATGAATTTAAAAGTAAAGCTTTAAGTTTGTAGAAATTAGATTTGTGATACTTTGCAAAAAGTAAAGGATGTCAGAACTGTTAAGACCGATTTATAAATTCTTTCTAGAAGCTGTGAGACAAACTGAAGGAATGTAAAGGGATGTTTTTAAACCTTTGCACTGAAATATATGATTCACTGTTAATTAATAACCCCTGGAGATGACACTGTGTCTGCGTTTCACAGGAGGCTAACCTTAGTTGTGGAAATTTCCCTTATTTCAGAGTTGATGTTCTGTTTAGAAAAAACTATATTCTGTTATAAGGCGAATCTTGGTAATTCTATGGGTGTTTGTCATTACCCTCTTGATGTCGTGAACTAAGCTCACACATCTAAAGCACTTAAAGTGTTCCTTCTACTGAGTGAACACTATGCTGTATGTACATGTGGTTTCAGGATTATAATCTTTAAGGGTTTTTACTTCTTAAAAGTTTTATTCATATGGTCCACACAAAGATTATGTATGTTCTTATTCTGTATGTATTACTGTTACTTGCCTGCTTGACCAGGGCAATACAGTAAAAGGATTGGAAGCCAGGCATGGTGGTGCACACCTGTAATCCCAGCACTCTGGGAGGCTGAGGCAGGAAAATTGCAAGTTTGAGCCCCGCTTGGACAGCTTAGCAAGACCCTGACTCAAAAAATTAGAAAATAATAATAAAAGGGCTGGGGATATAGCTCAGTGTAAAATCCTTAGGTTCAGTCACCCATACCACCGATCAATAAAGGACTGGGTAGGAGACATACAAGGATTGGAAGTTGGTTGAATCTCCCATTATGAGTATCTGAGAAAAGCACTTAAGGTTTTGTTTTTTGTTTGTTTATTTTAAGGAAACAACTGAGATTTGAATGTATTGTTGTAGTGTTAGTCTCTCTTAACCCAAATCCAGTCTGGCTGTGTAGGATAAATTGTTAATGCTTTCACATCCATATTTTAATATGAGGCAAAACTAAGCTGTGCTTCTTAACCTTCCTGGAATTGCTTACTTTTGGAAATCTATTCCTTCTGCCTTCTTCAAGGTGCTAATTAGAAACAAGTACATTTTTTATGATTAAGTAAATGTAACTAAATTCTTTTTGACTTAGGCAGTATTTATTATCATTTTTTGGCATAGTACCTTCACAAGGCCAGAGTTAATCTCTAGAATGAGGAAGCATTGGTATTAACAAACTTATTTGTTTGTTCTACTTAAAATTCAAGTCCTCTTTCTCTCTTCCTCAGTTGACAAATTTGCATTTTTCACAAATGCATGCAATAAAGCCGGGGCTCGGGGAGAGGGAAATGGTGCAAAGGTAGTTATCCAACTTAAGCCGTAGAACTTCAAAAATTAATCTTATTTCTTAGACTCTAAAAATTTAAAGCAGACTTCTTTCACTTTAGCATTCCATTCTTCAAAATTGTATTTCTTTTCTGCTTCACTCTTCTCTTTCAGCATAAAGATGCCTATCAAGTGATACTGGATGGTGTGAAAGGTGGTACCAAGGAAAAACGATTAGCAGCTCAGTTTATTCCTAAATTCTTCAAGCATTTTCCTGAATTGGCAGATTCTGCTATCAATGCACAGTTAGACCTCTGTGAGGATGAAGATGTATCAGTAAGTTTGTGGTTAATGCTATATAGGAAGGCTTCACATACTGTGTGTGTGGAGAATGTGATCAAAGTAGAAATCCATCATTGCACAGTAAAATATCAGTCCTCTCTGGCATTCCACCATAGCCAGGCTTAGATCTACATTTGAGGAGCTGTAATAGTGCTTTCACCATCTTTATTTGTGAAAAATATATGGAATCACAAAATGCTTTGTTTTGATTATTCACTA
>NW_004624767.1:4574405-4607838 GCF_000247695.1 Heterocephalus glaber | reverse complement strand
AATAATAATTATATATGATTACTAAAATAAGAAGTCATTTCTCCCTGAACTGTGTTAAGCACTAGCATTTCTGGCTGCTAATACAGGTTTCTAAAAATTTTCAACTGTTTCCTTGAAGCTTTTCATATGAAATCAGTAAATCGCTAACATTTCTAGCAGAATTTTCTGGGTATAAACTGCATTTTGTCTTAAATGTAAAACTTAGTAAAGATGAATATTTAAAAGTAATCATTAACCAAAAATGCTAGATTAAGTAGCCAATATTAAAAATTCTAAAAGAATTCCTAAGTATGACATTGCCACAGAAGCCATTCTTCAGGAATAATGTGTTATATGCCCAATGGTAATAAAAACTCAATAGTTGCATATAAAAATTAGTATGTGAACATTTGTATATAATCTCAAGTCTGACTACTCTAGTCAAGTATTTAACATTGCTTTCTGCTACATTTTCTTTTTCTTTTTCTGTGAAACTTGAATATTAAATTGGAGCAAATGGAGCCAGGCAACAGTAGCACATGTATGTCTGTAGTCCCAGCTACTCAGCAGGCTCAGGCATTAGGATTGCTTTTAGTCTAGAAGTTCATGGCCAGGCTTTGTAGCACAGAAAAACACTGTCTCAAAGAGAGTAAATTATTTTTAAACTTAAGAATCTCCTGTTACATGTTTCTACAACTCATATGCTCCTACTTACAGTTTCTCTGTGATTTTAGTTTTCTGAAAAAAGCTGAGTTTGTTGTTGATGATAGCATTTGGTTATTGTGTTTGTTTGCAATCATGCCCAGATTCGACGCCAAGCAATTAAAGAACTGCCTCAATTTGCCACTGGAGAAAATCTTCCCCGAGTGGCAGATATACTAACCCAACTCTTGCAGACAGGTAAGGAATTTTATTATTACTCTTGTACCTAAACATAATTTGTCTCCCTGAAGTAGTAGTTACTGTTTTTAGTTTTAGGGTTTTTGTTTGTTTATTTTTGCTTTTTTTCTTTTTGGCTTGAGATGAGGGTGCTAAAGATCCTACATTGACAGAGGTTAAACGTCTTCATTTAGTAGTTTGAAGCTTAATGGCTTATGATTATATAACTCTTACTATTGTTTTGTTTTTCATTCTGTTTATAAGACATAATGACTGGATTCCCCCTGAGAATTTTGATGCATCATAATTTTTTCCTGTTTCCTGTGATTTGATAATTGTACCATCTTCCTATGAAAGTTTTGTAGGCATGCCAGATCAGGTTCTCTACCTATATGAGGAAAATGTGTATACATCATCTATAAATATTTTGGTACTTGATAAAATTGCTTAGGTACCAGTTTCCTGTAATCTGAAAACTGTTGAATCTTGTTTGAAAAATTAAGCAGATGATAGTTCAAATTTTATGTTATTTATTATGCTACTGTTTCTCTATCCAGATGACTCTGCAGAATTTAACTTAGTGAACAATGCCCTGTTAAGTATATTTAAGATGGATGCAAAAGGTAAGGCCAGTTTTTATTCTTTGGCGGGTGTGTGTGTGTGTGTCCCCGAGATTGAACTCAGGACCTTCTGCTTGTGAGGCAGGCGCAGCGCCACTGAGCTAAATCCCCCGCCCAGGCCAGTTCTTATTAATCGTATTAGATGTCTAAAAAATTAGGGGGCTTGGTGTTCTTCATTAAGTATGAAGTCTGGGGTGCACCTAGACATCTTGTTGATAAAAACTAGTTATTCTGAAAAAAAGGCTCCTTAACTCAAGATATTGTAACTGGCTAGAAAAAAGCAGTAAAAAAAAAAACCCTGCAAAAACAGATCAAACTTTTCCCTTAGAAATCTGTTGGAAAAACTTTGCCACTTCAAAGGAATTCTTCCAAAATACCTGGGTTTTATTGTTAATGATGGAAAAATGAAAATTATGCTCAAGCTGAGTATCCAGGAGCAAAGCATGTGATCACTTGTGATTGGGCCTATGGAAATTTCAAACTGACTTTAGCCAGTGTTGATGGTATTCAGGATGTTTATTAACTTGTTTGAAAAGCAGTATAAACTGAGTTAAATTTAAAAGTTTCTTTACATTATACAACTGACTTGCTGCAGACAGCTCTTTTGTTTCACAGGAACATTAGGTGGGTTGTTTAGCCAGATACTTCAAGGAGAAGACATTGTTCGAGAACGAGCAATTAAGTTCCTTTCTACAAAACTTAAGACTTTACCAGATGAAGTCTTAACAAAGGAAGTAGAAGAACTCATACTAACTGAATCCAAAAAGGTAAGCTCTAGTCATCGTTTAATAGACATTCTTCAAAGCATTAGAACATCTTTGAAATTGGCAGTGTTCATCTGTGCTGTATGTGGCTTATGTATGAAATGTCGCATTCCATGAGAACCACTATGGGACTTCAGGGTTTTTTATATTGTATTTTGTACTTGGTCTGTCACAATGATGAATCACTATATTACTTTAAAAGGACTGTTAATCACATTTAAATCCTTTGTGGTGTCATCTTCAAAGTGTTGTATGTTTCTGTAGGACTCTGGATAAATCACCTCCTTCAGGAAACTTTCCATGATTCCTACTCTCTGCAATCTTAGCTAGTCTCCATAGTGTTCTGGATCCTTAGAAAATGAAATATATTATTACTTAAGATCGCATTGAAAAGATCTGGGTTTTTTTCATCCTACCCCCCGCAAGACACGGTGTGAACCTATGCATATTTGTTTGTGCTTCTAGCATTGAGCATGGTTACAGACACTAAGACATAGCTGTGTCACAGTTAATGTCTCACTCATTTTAGAATACTAGAGTACTGGGAGTAGTTTGCTTTAATACGTTCAAGAAGATTCAGCATTTTCTCTGTAATAGTACCAGCCACTCACTTGTTCCGAGAGAAGGAGTAGCTCTCCTGCTAGGAACATCAGACTATTTTACCTGTGCCCCAGCTAATGATCTGGTAGAATGTGTCATGACTGCAAGCTCCTTTGGTCAGTGAACACAAAGTTTTAGACCCACTAATATAGAAGACTTAAAATAAGACTCGCCTGTTCTCCTATTTTGAGTACAATTACCATGGTATTGTGAAGGAGGCTAGTTAATTGAAAGGAACTGAATCTGACTTAACAGTTTGCTACAGATTTCTCAACCTATTTTTTTATCCCATGGATACATTATATGTATATGTCTCTGTTGTGTGTATCAAAAGTAAAACTTTCTAAAAACCAGTTTTTGATCCCTTGGAAAATGCATGGTTTACTCTAAAACTAGAAGGTGTTGGGTCGGGGATTTAGCCCAGTGGTTTCGCCTCCTGCTGCTCAAGCGCAAGGACCCGAATTCGATCCCCAGTACCAAAAATAAAACAAAACTAGAAGGTGTCTTTTCATCACTGTTTCAGAAGCATTAATATCAAGCTGACTTGATTGGCTGTGCTACTCTTTCAGTATTACTTTCTCTTTCCCATTCAAGCCATAAGGATACTGTTACTCTGAGTTGTCTGTTTCCAGGTCCTAGAAGATGTGACTGGTGAAGAATTTGTTCTGTTCATGAAGATACTGTCTGGGTTAAAAAGCTTACAGACAGTGAGTGGAAGACAGCAGCTGGTAGAGCTGGTGGCCGAACAGGCCGACCTGGAGCAGACCTTCAATCCCTCGGATCCCGACTGCGTGGACAGGCTCTTACAGTGCACTCGGCAGGCAGTGCCCCTCTTCTCCGTGAGCTCTTTGTTTTGCTGGTGTTTTTATTTTCTGTTTGCTATGTGTATTTGTGTGGATGTCCATTTGAACATTCTCAAAACTTGCCATAGAAGTATCCTTACCACAGTGTAGTGAATATTTTCTTTATGGGAAGCCAGAGCAGGAAATTTCTTCAAAAGAAATTGCTTACAGACTTTTTTAAAGTGATGAGAATTTGGTATTCTGCCTCTGGCTTTGTAATTCTCCTTGGCCATGTGTCTTCTGAGATACGCATACCTGAGTTTGAAAAACCTAGTTTAAAGAATCTGTCCTTTTTGAGTGATGGGCAGTCTGAGAATCTCAATAAATGCCCATAAATTTGATTTGAAAATCAAGGAAGAATTCAAAGATATGGAGCTGTCCCAGTGCTACAGGTGACTTTGCCAAAGGGTGTCCCTTTTCGAGGTTCTTTCCGGGGTGCCCTGGAGCATGCCTTTGTCTTGGTAGTCACAGCACTTGATGCCCAGTTAATTGACTCTTTTGAATGGTATTCTACTATAATACTTGACAGCATATTTCTTTTTCTTTTTGACAGCTATGTCTTCTTTTTTTTTTATATACAGAAAAATGTTCATTCCACAAGATTTGTGACTTATTTCTGTGAGCAAGTTCTCCCTAACCTCAGTACCTTGACTACCCCAGTGGAGGGTCTTGATATACAGTTGGAGGTAAGAGAAATTCCCTGATTTTAGCACTGAAGAGACATTCACATATCTTCACAAAGATGTAAACCACTAACAGATTTGATTTCTAAGGGAGTGATTTAAATATGTCTGGTAATGGTGAGCCACTAATCTGGAGCAGGCAGGACTGATTGCCGAGGAGTGATTCATGGATTCAATTATAGTGTGGATAGATTTCATTAGTCTCTACCTTTGAAGCCTTAATATTTTTAAATAAAGGGTTTAATTCATGCCAGTTTGCACTTCTGTTCTTAAGTTACAGAATCATATTTAAACTAACCCAGAATGTCCTTAATTCCTCATCCTCCAGTGTAACTCACTGTTCTCAACTATAACATACATACTTTTTGTTCACAGTATCTTGTTTTACTTCACAGTTATATATAACATCTCTCTCAAATTTTACCTAATTCATCTCTGTATCCCAAGGAACTAGTACTGAGATTGATTCTAAAGAACACTTAATGGGCCAGGGATTTAGCTCAGTGGTTTTGCCGCCTGCTGTGCAAGCACAGGGACCCGAGTTCAATCCCTGGTACCAAAAAAAAAAAGAACACTTAATGATTGTCGAATTGAACTAAAACATGGAAATGCAAGTGCCATTTCCCACCTAGGTCTCTGGGATAGAGAAGAGTCTTACTGTGTGCTGACACGGTGGTTTTCTTAAAATGAGTTAGGCTCATCAGAGTGGGACTGGGTGAAACAGGGATAAACATTCAAAATATTGACAATTACCAATATTCTGAGTTAATAGCTAGAGATTAAGTTTAATAGCAAATGAAATCTACTTTAAATATTAGTAAATAATTTTTTGGTGTTAAGATTTCCAAATATCTCTTTGTAATGCAAACTAATTTAGTTCATGTGCTTGTCATTTTTATATTTTAATTAGTACTGTCATTATTAACGTGTAGCAGAAAGTGTCATATGTGTTATTTTCCTTATTTCTCAAGCCAAATTGGAATCATGAGACATAGTATTTAGAGTCTGCTCTGCCACTTACATGTGCTGGATATTGCTAAGTCATAATCTCTGACCTTCACTGTCTGCAACATAAAATGTAGGCCCTGCATCTCTAAGGCTTTTTTCATAGCATAATGAAAAATAAGTGAAGTCTGAAGTAGTTACCTAGTGTTGTTCGCATTTTAGAGCACTTGTTCGTTCAAAAAATGGTAGTAATAATAAAGTTAATTGTGTGTTTTAGGTGTTAAAATTGTTGGCAGAAATGAGTTCATTTTGTGGTGACATGGAGAAGCTAGAAACAAATTTAAGAAAACTATTTGATAAGTTATTGGTAAGAACCTTTTTCTTTCTTTATGACATAATATATAGCCCTAAAGACTAACTTAACATTAATTTTTAGATGACCAGCTTTTAAAATTTGTATAGTAATTCTAGCAAATATTAGAGCTGGTGAGGCCTATATTGCCTATTCTTTTTTTAAAAAATCTGTTTTAATCTTGGCATTTCTTCTGTTGTTGATGGTTTGCATAATTATCATACAGGATTTAGGTAGTAGATCTTTCTTTTGTTCCCATCTCAAAATAACTTTATATCTATGTAAAAGAAATTAGCTACTCTTCTGATTGCTAAATAGTCTCAAAACTGAAGTTAGCATTACAAAAGGTCATTTGTTCCAGGCCACCAACTGGATAGCTGCCTAAGGCCAAGTAGCTTTAGCAATCAGGAAATAAAGTCTGCCATTTAAGTTGTAATTATAGAGAAAATAGGCCATCTGATAATAACGTGTCTGCATCACTGAGTGATTTTCTTATCTGACACAGTGAAAAGCCAGATGCCCTCAGCACAAGTTGAGTCATCCAATATCTGCTGCTCATCCAGGCCTGCAACACTGTTGGGGTATAATACCACCAGTGCTGAATGGCCTTGGTCACACTTCAGTATAGAGAGTCAGTACTTAACACAGAATGGATTCATGTTCAGAAAAAGTTTTTAGAATTATTGAGAGCATCAACTTTTAATGTCAAATCTAGATGGAATCCTGGCTCTGAACTTTAAATTCTTTAATCTTTGTAAATGTCAGGTAAAAGGGCCGAAGACCAAGACCAGACCAGGCCACAACAAGCCTTTATTAGGGGAGTAGATCTGCAGGGCTGTCTCTGAACAAAGGAGAGCCAAAGCAATATGGCTGGGGCAGGGAGAGTCTTTTATAGAGACTGGGGTGGGGTTTGTAGGGGCAGAGGTGGGGTTGAGTGAGGTAGTGACTAGGGAATGGAGGAGCCCATGATGTCACTAAGTGGTAGGAGATGAGTGAGTATTAGGTTACTTTCTAGGCGGGAACAGGGACATGCTGGGAAGAAGGGTTTTTTCTTTGGTGGGAGCAACCATCTTGGCATGACATCACACAGGGGAGGGGGCAAGGCACCATAGGAAAAGGGCAACTACTATACATAATAGCTGCTGAGGTGGTGGGAGACCTATCAGTAAGTACTTGATGTTAGCTGCTTTCATTTTCATTATTTGTAGTCACAGCTGTAACATAGATTAGTAAGTAGACTTGACATGATAAGAGCATTGATTCATTTGGTAGGCAAAACAGTGGCTTTACCTAAATTTCTATGTTGGGTAGTTTGTAGTGTTCCATGTATTAAAAGCATACCTTACAGTTATTTGAGTATTTGTTTATAATCAGTGTTTACAGCAGATTTCAAGCCATCTCTGTACTTTTGCTCTTAGGAGTACATGCCTCTTCCACCAGAAGAAGCAGAAAATGGGGAGAATGCTGGTAATGAAGAACCCAAGTTGCAGTTCAGTTATGTGGAGTGTTTGTTGTACAGTTTTCATCAGTTGGGCCGAAAACTTCCAGATTTCTTAACAGCCAAACTGAATGCAGAAAAGCTCAAAGATTTCAAAATCAGGTGATTCATGATTGCTGGTTGAGATACATGATTGAGAGGTTCAGTCTTTATCAAAAGTGATTACCGTCTTGAAGCTTCCCCTGGGTTCTGGTTTTGTTTTGCGAGGGCATCTCCCCCACCCTGTCTTGTGCAATGGAATAGAATGGAGCATCCAGAACAGGCATGCAGGTAACAAGTGACAGATGTGGCATAACAGATCCATAGGGGAGCTGAACTTTTGAAGAATTGGACTCCAGTTCTTGTTTCTTTATGATTGTGGATAGGTTTTTTCTAACCTCTTTAATCCCCTCAAATTTTGCTCATTTGTTAATTGTGAATGGTAATAGTAGAGATCTGGGAATTAAATGAGACAGTGACTGAAGCTTTTAGCATAGTGCTGGTACACAGTAGGTGTTCAGCCACCTGTGACCACTGTTGTTAATACATCTGACTACATTACTGAAAGAGCAGTGCTAGGGAAACTAATGCAAGACACTTGTACTGCCAGGTATGGTGGCACGTGCCATAATCCCAGCACTCTGGGAGACTGGGCTAGAAGGACTTCAAGGTCAAGCTCAGCCTAGGCAACTTAGCAACTTAGAGAGACCCTGTCTCAAAGAAATTTAAAAGGGCTGGGGATGTAGCTCAATGCAGAGATCGTGGGTTCAATCCCTATTTCTCAAGAAAGAGAGACCCTTTATATTGAATCATCCCCTTGACAGCGGTTTCACATCCTAAATCTGAAGTGCTGGAGCCGCAGTTTCACCTGTTTACTACCCGCTACTGCATTAAGGGAGTGATTTTTAACTTGTGGATATAATTAAAATAGGTAACTTAAGACATTATTCTTTGTCATGGGTAGCCATTTTCTGCACTTAGGGTCATTTTGCTACTTTAGAAGATTAAGAGCAAAATCAAAGTGATTTGCAAAGTAAATACTTTTTCCTTTAGGCTGCAGTACTTTGCCCGCGGCTTGCAGGTTTATATCCGACAACTTCGCTTGGCTCTCCAGGGTAAAACAGGGGAGGCCTTAAAAACGGAAGAGGTAAGAATAGCAGCTCACAACTCATAAACTGCTGATTTCTATCAAACTATGTAGGTTGGCATTGGGATTTCTGGTTTTCCCTGATCTCACCTAATTTAATCAATTGTCATTCCAGCCCTAATGAAATACTTTGAGTTTGCATTATGTCTTGTAACTTAGAAACTTAATTTCTTTTAAAACAGCTCCAATGTGTATCTGTTGCGTATATAATTTTCAAGTAAATTGTAGATTACATTTTAATGTTGTAACCTGTTGAGGAAACATAGATGATTTGCTTTCTTTGCCATCTCTGGAATTGTGTAGTCAAGAAACAGAAGTAAGTATTATCAAGAGATTTAAACCAAGAAATTCTCTACCCCTAGTGATTCTGAAAGAGAAGTTCAATTTGTTTTATGTCAAAATGGAATATATGCACATAGAAGCCTTTGGCCTTTTAATTCAATTTTTTTTCCCCTTTGCAGAACAAGATTAAAGTTGTTGCATTGAAAATAACAAACAATATCAATGTTTTAATCAAGGTAAATCTTGACTTTTTACTTACATACTTAACCCTCCCTCATAGCTAGAAAGTGAATGCAAGGCTTTCCATGTGGTTTTAGATCCATAATGGGAGTATTCAAGGAGAGATGCCATTTATGCCCAGTATTTGGCCTTTTGAAGTTTTATGCTTTTTATAATACCAAGTGATATGTCTATAGCTATCACAAAGTTACACTTTGTTGTATTCAAGTTTTGCAGACAGGCGGCATGGGTATCTCCTCTGGTCCAAAGTATTGGACAGGTAGATGTATGCTCAGAAATTTCAGTGACTGAAAATCAGGCATTCTTTTTTGAAAATAATTAGTAGTAGTACATGTTTTCACTACACAGTGATTACACTCAGCTTGGGGGTGTGACACGTATACATATCACATCTTGATCTTTTAACTCTGGTGATCTTAATGCTTTTGGGTCCTTTTGAATGGCCAATACAGTAATATCCTGTATTGTTTACTCAGAGTAAACATGTACTATATAACATGTGGAATGTCTTATGGATTGTTTTTCTGTAAACTTTCCTGTGTAATAGAGTCAGAACTTACTGTCCTATAGGCTAGGTTATACCTTATTATTACATCATAATTAACCCTCTAGTTATATTTACCTTTCTCAAGTATAGGTGTATCTGCTGTAGGTATGCTTTAAAGCTAATCTGGTAAAAATCCCATGGACTAATTAGTTTTTATTAAAAGTGAAGGAAGCATTTCAAAGACAGTGACAGTGAATTAGAGATTGAGTAATGAGTGTCATATTGCCAAGCAGAAAGTGAAAAGGCATTTAAAAACAGAAGAGGTGAGAAAACTGACACATCTCCAGAGGAAATTTTTATAATATCCACCATTTATTAATGATCTTAAACATAAATAACAGTCTCACACTGTAAATCCATATATTAAAATGAGATTCGACTTTATTTCAAGTAGTGATACAAATGTATGTGGAAATATTGAGAATTTTTAAACTGAGCTAGTAGTAATACAACCTAATGCATGTACATGAAAGTTTGCTCTTCACAAAACTAAGTCATCTAAAGGTGACTAGTAAGACGTATAGGAAATGGAGATGAATAGTGTTTGAATTTTGTGTGTAGGTTGTCTCACCAGAAAATCCAGAAATATTTTTTAAATTGGATAGGAATGTGTAATGTAGTCAGTTTTTCTGTTTTAGGGAAAGCACAGGAAAAACTGGTGTGCTTTAGGCCATTCTTGGTGTTTTTCACACTCTTTAGTTTCTCCTTAGGCAGGTTCGTCTAATTCCACAACTTCCCTTTATTCATGAATTTTCAAATTTTATTCTAATTTCCTACTTTTACTTGAGATTTAAAATGTTTAAGATTGAAGCCTGTTCAATGTTCTTTCCTGTTCATGCGATCCCTTTCTTGGCTAGTAACATAACTATATGCCAAATCCCTGCAGCTAGAAGCTTCAAGCATTTTTTACTCAAAGCACATTCTGTTGGCCATTTCTCCGCATTTACCTGGTACACTGGACTTCAGATTTCTATGGGTGGACGTAATACTTAAGAACTGTTTGATGAAAAGCTTAAAGAGTATGTTTAGTAATTCATTCATAGTTTCAAGGATATTATGAGATTATTTCAATTCTGGATTACCTTAATATTTAAATTTAGTAGCTGTTTGCATTCCTACAGTGTTTAGTATTCAATCTTTTTTTTTTTAGTATTCAATCTTATAAGGGTTTTTCCTTATAGTTAATTTATAGATTTGCAGGGGGGACATGATTAATAAGACCTTTAATTTTGTTCTCATCTTGAGCCACTTAAAATTTTGCAAATGCAGAGTGCACCATTGTGTTTTCCTTAAGGCACCTCCACGATTGCATTTGTGCAAAAAAAAAAATTTGTTAGCTTTGGTTATTAAAGCTGGTAAATATTGGTGTTTTATCTTTAAATTTGAAATAATTTAGGAAAAAAATCACCTGCAGTTTAAGTGATGTGCGCATAATTATGTTGGGTAATTGGTGTGTTTTGTAAACAGAATTATTCCAGTTTTCTTTTAATTACCAGCATAAGGAGGATAAATTAAAGCTGCTTCTCTTAAAACACTATCTTTTGGACTTTGTTTTGGTGGTGCTGGGTATCGAACCGAGGGCCTCAAACAAAAGTAATCTTTAATACGTCTCTTCCTGCTTCCCACCTTCGTCACCACTCCCCCGACAACAGATATATTAGAATCTTGTCTGATTTTGTCTCTCCAGGATCTCTTCCACATTCCTCCTTCTTATAAAAGCACAGTAACATTATCCTGGAAACCTGTACAGAAGGTTGAGATCGGGTAAGAAATAACATTTCAAAGGGATTTGAGAGTTATCAAAATCTGAATTCAGTTGTCACTTTAAATAAGAGTATATTATTAGTTACATGATTCTCAAGAAAATGTTAAAATGTGACAATTAGAAGCACGACGTAAATACAAATTCTGATTCCAGTGTTTTTAAAATAAACTGGTGGAATAAAACCCTGGAACTCAGGGTGGTTGGTAATCCTGTAACATAACTAGATTTTTCTGACAGTTCCATAAAATGAGTCTGTTGCATGTAAGTCTATAAAGCTATCCATTTGCCAGGTGTTGTGGTGTATGCCTTTAATCCTGCCTACTCCGGAGGCTAAGACACTGTTACAAGCTTGGGTACAGCCTGGCAACCTGGCAAGACACCATCTCAAAAATTTTAAAAAGTCTTGTGAATGCCTTCTGACAACATCTGCCTAACCAAACTGCAGTTAATTTGATGACGTGGAACATTTCGTTTTTTCTGATGTGACTGTCTTCTTTTACAGTTAACGTGCTAAGTTATAAATGTACTGATAGCTTTTGGCGTCATAGAATACCTTTTAATTCCTATTCTTCCCGCCATTGTAGGCAAAAGAGAGCCAATGAAGATACAACTTCAGGTTCACCACCCAAGAAATCTACAGCAGGACCAAAAAGGGATGCCAGGCAGATTTATAACCCTCCCAGCGGGAAATACAGCAGCAATTTGAGCAACTTTAATTATGGTGAGCGTTTCCGTTTGGGTATAAGCAGTATGAAATTAGGTAGAAATTGGGTTGTACTTGATTTCATTTACTAATTCCATACAGTATCCTAGTTCTGTGAGTTGACTTGAGTTAGGTTAGGAACTAGAGCTATTGGGGAAACAGTTTCTATCATTTCTCTTAACCCTTATAGTCTTGCTGAATTGAGCATGCAACACTAAACACTTCTCAGACAAGGTGGTGCACACCTGTAATCCCAACACTCGGTAGATGGGAGACAGGAGGATCTCGAGTTCAAGGTCAGCCTGGACTACACAGCAAGCTCAAGGCTAGCCTGGACTACACAAGTAGAGAGAGACCCTGTCTCAACACCAACAACAGAAAATGCTCTTAAAAAGGAAAAATAATGCCTCTTGGACTCACAGGCACCAACAGAAGAAAGGAAGTTGGCATGAATCACCCATTTCTTCTTTTCTGAATTCTAGCTTCAAGGCAAACCATTTGTACATTCTACTTCAGGGATGAGTATATCTTCTGACAAATGTGGTCCTAAGGATCTTTTTTGGATCTTGTCACCTGTTGCTTATCCTTTTTTCTGTAGCTTGTACAAAGAGAGAAGTCACAAGGGTCACCTATGCAAGCACCAGTAAGCAAAAAAAATGTTCTATTTCAGTCTCTCCCTTTCCCAGAATATAGTCCTGCTTCCCACCCATCCATTTGCTCCCGGGGCTGTTGAATCTGAAGTCAAGTGTATTTCTTACTGGCTTTTTGGCCTCATAGATCCTTTCTTAAAAGAATGAGAAGAAGTATCAGCTCAGCTCCTTATCTTGTTTAGCAAGACACAGTTTAATAATGTCAGCAACCAGACATACTTGTGGTCCTGATTACCACTTACAGTTAATTCTACAGTATTTATTAAGGGGAAAAGGTACATTCTGACCATGTACTCTCTATAATTCCATTTTCAAGATGAGATGATTGTGACATTAAGTGAATTCCTCAAGCTGAATTTCTGTCTGAGCAGTTTGGAGAAAGCCATTTTGAGACTGAGAAGTAAACCCTTGTACTCTAGTTAACTCACTTGGAGACAAGTTTAGAAAATACTTCTGAACTCTCACTTACATACCAATATACAAATGTGTATCTCTTCACCTCTTACCTGAAAAATAAGGGAAACACGGGGCTCTTGCGAGCTTCAAATAAGAATATTTGTGTAACCATTTTCTAAGTGAAAATGATTCTGCATTACTTTATTGCATCAGGTACTGTACTTTGTTATTTGTATGATTTAATGTGTCTAACAATTCATTCTTATAATCAGTGATTATCTCAGTGGAAGGATGTATCATAAATGAAAGTAATCAAGAACTTTGACAATACCTAAGGGAATTGGGTTCCTTTTCATCTGGCCTTGCTAATAATTTCAGTCAGTTTTCTTCACTGGAAAGATTCTTTTAAGGAATATTTCTCTGGGACTATAAAAGTCACCGACTCTTGTTCTATCATGGGATACAAAGGACTTGATTTTTTTAGTAAAAGATACACACAATGTCTATCAGTAACTGAAACACTGTGTGTGGACGTGTGTATGTCTGCTATACATTTACAGTTTAAGCAGCACTTCAGGAAATTCACATGGCTGAGAAAGTGAAAAAAACTTCATTTATATCTACATTTATGTAAGTCCCAGTACTTTAACTGTTGTAATCAAAACAAAAGAAATTGCCTATTGGTTGCATTTGATGGGTACATTTTTCACTCCTTTTCAGAATTGATCATTGGTAGTTTAACATATTTCTCATCTATGACACTAACTTTTAAAGATCAGTGGCTTTATTAATTGCATACTAAGTACAGAAATTTATATAGTTTATTTCTTTGGTAGTGACAGGCACCAAAATAAAGTAGTTCCAACATTGTCACCTGAAGCCACTTTGTTGATGGAATGTGCTTCATTGAGCCTGTACTGTGAATGTACATATTTAGCACCTTACAATATTCCTTGCTATGTATGCTTCACTATAAATGTTGGCTTGGTTTTATGTACAGAATTAATTTGTAGATGGATTAGTAGAATGCCAGTTTTGCTTTTATAGGGTCTACTGCTACTTTCAGAGCTAAAAGCTGTATTTCTTTTGTTTGCCATACATGAAATCCTGAGCAAGACCTAAACCGTTGTTCGCTTTTTCGTAGAGCAGAGAGGAGCCTTCAGGGGAAGTAGAGGTGGCCGAGGTTGGGGAACACGAGGAAATCGTAGTCGAGGAAGACTCTACTGAATAAGACATCACATCCTTCAAGGACTGTCATGAGCTTAATAAACATAAATTCTACTACTCATTGGATTGCCGGGGATGTCCCTTTAAAAGGACTGCTGCCTTCAGTTGAAAACTTAATGTTCTTTATACCTTTGTATGTATGATCTACTTTTGTAACAGACCATGGTGTGTCCGAGGTAAAAACCACAATATTTTTGGATGCTTTGTCTCAATCTTGTTTTTGCAGTATCATTAGTCAGACTTCATATTGTAGATCTTTTACTTTTAAAACATCTTGGCAGTTTGTTATTGAGAGCAGTTTGAATCTAAAAATGTAATGAAATTCAGTCTAGTTCTGATAATCTGGTAAAGATCATCAGTTTTGAAAGGTTACTGATTTTTCTTCTCCCATCTTAGTTTTTTTACCCAATATATGGAGAAGAGTAATGGTTAATCTCAACATTTTATTTTCCTTGTTATTTTAATAAAGCTGCTAGGCAGTTGTGCAGCATTCCCTACTAGTGTCATAAAAATAGAATACCAATTTTCTGAAAATGTAGAAGTGACAGTACATTTTTAGGAGAAAGTAAATTGCTTTGCACTGCTTCCTTTACTCTTTTCCATATATTGGGATACAGCTTTTGAATATGGGATCTTACTATTTGAATAGAAATGTGTATGTATAATAAGCATATATCTGTATGTATGTATGTGTGTGTGTACACACATATATATATGAGCATGCTGTGAAAAACATCAATATTTTAAATTCCAGGAACGGGTAGTCTTTGACACGGTGATTATCCTTTTGAGGCTGAGTACATTACTGACTTGTTATCTAAGTTTTTGCTCCCCGTAGAGAGTTTTGAGTCAGTTGCACTTACATGATTATTCTTATTTAAAACTAAAACCATGGCTGTATTTTGATAAATTTGGAGATCCCTGTTGGTAAAATACAGCCAAATCTGATGTATATATAGGTTTCTACAGGATGAGATAGTATAATTTAGGATTTGAAGATTTAATAACCAGGGCTACCCAGGAAAAGTGACCTGATAACATCATACCAATAAGTAAAGGAGGCTCTCTGTTTGCTTTTGCCACTTTTAAGACTTTTAACTTCTCAGGTTATTAACCAAATTATTGTATAAGTTAGCAAATAGAATCCTTAGGTTAAAACGACAGATAGGAGGTTTGTGGAGTGTCTAATGTCATGGGCATTTTTAGTAGCACAGACCCATTGTTCTGCATTTATTTCATTTATTTTTGTCCCATAGTTAACGTTCTCTCCCCAAATTTCCTATTAAAATCAGATGCCCAAATGACATTTCTAGTAGTTTGATGTATTTTTTGAGGAATAGTTTGTGATTCCAATGCAGGTGTCTCCATTACCATTACTTCTACACTGGGAAAAAACACAAAACCCACATGTCTATGAGGAAAATATTTCTTTTTTTTTTTTTTTTCCTGGTACCAGGGATCGAACTCAGGTCCTTGTGCTTGCAAGGCAAGCAACGGAACCACTGAGCTAAATCCCCAGCCCCAAGGAAAATATTTCTTAAAGGCTAGAATGATACAAGTGAGCATAAGAAATTGGTCAGCTTGACTATGGAGTGATGGCAATAATCTCTAAACATTCCAAAAGACTGAGCTGCACCTAAGCTCCCTTGGAACCTGAACAGACATAGGAACATGGAATGAACATTTGAAAACTTCTGCTAGCTGGTCTGGACCTGAGACACATCAGCCAATGACTTAAAGCCATTTCAAGTACAAAACACATGTTGGAGCTCCAGCTATATAAATCTGAACATTAAGTGTAATTTTTTCTTTTTAAGGATATTTGTAAACCTAAAGCCGAACAAAAGTTTGATACTGATTTGACACTGTTCCTTCCCTTAACACTTTTTGTTCCCCTCCCCTTTCCTAAGGCAATAGAGTGTTTGTTTTTTGTTTGGCTTCAAAAATGAAAATGAAAAACTTCACGCCATGGATTTCCTTTCTTTTTGCAAGACACCTGTTTATCACTTTAAATGTAAATGTTCCTTTATGCTTTTGAAATAAATTTCCTTTTGTAGTTTTGCATCTTGATGTGTTATAACTTCAGGTTGTTGAATATTTATTAACATTTATTGATTGCCTCTCATGTTCCAAGAATTGTATTAGACCTTGAAAATATATAACAAGACACTGCTCAGCCTTCAAGGAGTTCATTCTTTATACAGTCTTGTAAATTAACTGTATTGGGTTTATTTTTATAAATTGTCGGTTTTATGAGCTAATACAGTCTTCTGGGAAAAAAAAGTATTTGGTTCTTTTTATCAAAGCAAAACATCACATACTTACCAAATCTTCATGAAATAAATCATTTCCATCCTTGAATAATAGTTAAAGCAAGGTGGAACTTACTACCAGCCTTTTTTTAAGAAATCTTCCTGAAGTACTAAAGATTATTAGAAATGTTCAGAAGCCAAAGTTTAAGTGGATCAGGACAAGATAACTAAATTCCCAATCCTATTTAAATACCATCTCTATGCTAAGAACTGCCAAACTATCTCTATCATTTCTTGCCCAGCATTTCATAATCTACTTGATCTCCCAGCTATTAACACTGAACTCCATACAACAGCTCTAAACTTCAGCCACAGAGACACATCCACTCCTCTACCTGAAGTTGTTCAGTGGTTCCCTATTTTATTCCTCCCCTTGATCACTCTTCCTCTGCCATTTGACATCACCCAAGCCAGCCAAGACACTCTTGCCTTAGAGTCTTTCTACTACCTACACCCCATTCTACCTTATATCCACATACCCAACCCCATCTCTTTCAAGTCCTCAAGAATCGTGTTTAATTCTACAATCCTTTTCTTATCCCAAGACTAGATTCCACTTACCCTACCATATTGTTTTCTGTAGTATTTACCAACTTTCTCCTTCACATTTGTCTCCGCTAGAATATAGCTAAAATAGCAGAGGCAAGGATGTTTTGCGTTTTGTTCAGTTAGAATCTCAACATCTAGAACAGTACTTTATATATATTAGGCTCACAATACATAGTAAGTTGAAGGCACCGTTGAGACCCTGTGGATACAGTAATGTGTAAGAGACTAAGTCAGGGAGTTTACATTCTATCATCCAGAGTCGGGCAAGCCTGAAAACAGTAGAGCATTAAGTACTGTGAGGACACTGAAGCCTTCTAATGTGTGATGAGACTACAAAAAGAATGGCCAGAAAAGGCCTCGAGGAATTAGTCTGAGCCGAGATCTGGATGATGACAGCTGGCCCGGTGAAGATCTCAGAGGAAAAGCAGTTGAGATTACAACCCACAGGATGCTTGGCTTTTAACGTCATGCCAGGCTGGGCTAGAGAACTGGCTATCCCAAAATTCCTAGGTTCCTAAAACCTGGACCCCAGAACTGCTCTCAGTAACTTCAAGAGCACCACCGTGCTCCTTTTGATATCGGGGGCTATTTCGCCCGGTAAAATCACTTCCTTGATTTTGCCCATGCACCAGGCTAACTTCCTTAGGTCTGAGTAGATTCCACTGGGGATGGGAAGCCTTTCCTCGGAGCAGCCACAGAACTCCCCACCGGTGTGCTCTCGGAGCCTGTCCGTGGACGAGGGTAACGTTGATGCTGATTCTAATAAGCTCTGGGTGATGCCAAAGGCTTTCCGCGTTCAGCCTAGACCTCCAGCTCGCACCTATTCTTCCCAGTGTCAGGAACCAGCGGCTGTCAAGCGCCTCGACTCCAGCCGCCCCAAACTTATCTGCACGCATGAACTACACTGCTTTCCAAGACATGAGAAACTGAAAGAACAGGATTTCGCGTACAGTATAACGGGCTGAGCAAGATGTCATCTCCGCTCCTTCCTACCCGCGGCCCGCACTGCAGCCTTAGTGTATGGCGCCGCCCTCGTCCGTCGCTCCCCACTCAGGCTTCCGCAGCTGAGACTTAGGGTAAAAGCAAGGCCTCTCTGCCCGTGCGTAGTTCCAAGTCGTGCTTTTTGTTTCCCAACTATCGTACACCACTGGAAATAACCTTTAAAATCTAAAAGCAAGAATCTGTATTTTTTATAAACACTGTCTTCTCACTTAGACGTAAGCTCCACCCTGCAGACTGCTTTTAGCTCCCTCCGGTTCCCACGCTTAGAGATCGCATCTCCTATAGGAAAACAATAACCAAAGAGCGGCTTCCCGCGCGAGGCGCGCCTGGGCCGGACACCCGAAGCCGCACCCCGGGGCCGCCCCCAACGGAGGCCGCAGACGCAAACCATCCGCTGGCAACGCTCTCTCGGCTCCTCCTCCTCCTCCCTCCTCAGCGCCGACCTTCCCAAGATGGCGGGCGGGCGGCGAGCCGCTTCCGCTTCCGGTGTGAGCTGCCGGGCCGGGGGGGGGGCAAAATGGCGGCGGCAGTGGGGGTCCGCGGCCGGTGCGAGCTGCCGCCTTGCTCTGGCCCACGCTGGCTTCTCAGCCTCTCCGCTTTGCTGAGTGTAGCAACTCGAGGGGCCTTCGCCACCACCCACTGGGTAGTCACCGAGGACGGAAAGATCCAGCAGCAGGTAGCGGCCAGGGCGTCCCTGGGCGCCCGCCCTCGCCCCGGGGGGGGGGGGGATTCCCCGGCCGGGCCCCCCTGTGCTTGGCTCCGCGCAGCCCCGCCCCCAGCCCACCTTCCCGTGGTCCCCGCGCGGCGGCTTGGGCGTTCCGAGGTCCCCGACCTGGCGCCTCCCCAACCCCCCAATTGTCGGCCGCCTGGAAGTTCGCAGCTTTGCACCCCGGGGGCCGCGCGCTGCGTGGGCTGAGTAGCCCAGCGGTGGGGGCAGGGACCCTGGGGCCGGCGCTCAGGCTTGGGCTTTAAATCTCTGTCCCTTAGCCCTGCTTCGGTGTCTCTCGGGCCCACGCGTCACCAGTCCTCCCGAGGAAGTAGAAAGCAGGTGGCAGCACGGGTGCGCGCGAATCCCAGGGCAGTGACAGCTGAGGTACTCTCGGATTGGGGACCATTCACTGCTACTCCCCCAGCCTCCTGGCCCACAGGCTGGGATTTGTTTTAGGTTTGGGGCTTTTAGCTTGTGCCGTTGCCCCAGGCCAGCAGGGACTCCTTAGGGACATCACACACTGACTCCTTCCGAAGGAATGCTTGGAGGATGCCTCTGGTGGCGTTGCCTGCATCTTTCCCAGTGTACTTTGCCCTGTTTCTTTACCTAGTTCCTGTGACCCAGCCTTGCTCGGAGGATATGCAATTTAAGTGGATTCTTGTGTGCTGGAACTAATTCCTCAGGGTTGAGACCGCTTTTCTGATGTAACTTTATGGTGGCTGCATTTTGTTTGTGCGGCTGATGCCTACCGAATACTTGTGTGTGTGTGTGTGCGCGCGCGCGTGCGCGGGTTCGACCACAGAATCTTGGTAAACTTAGTGATTTCCAGCACTTAAGAACTATCTTGAAATGTCCAGAAGACATTTAGAAATGAATTGCGTGCCCCCACCCCCACCCCGTGCAATGTAACCCATAGATCCCAAACGTTTTAACCAGTACTGGTCCTTTGGGTTGGCTGCAGTGAATGGTGATAAGAACACTTTACAAGGTTTACTTTTATTTGAGGTTTAGTTTTAGACTTGCTAGGCGATGGAAAATTTTATAGTGATCCTTGGACAAATATGTTCAAAATCTGCCTGTGTTTTCATTATGTTCTCTTAGAAAAAGGTTTCCTTTTGATAGCCGTATCAGCTGAGGCTTAAAATATGCACCTGTGTGTTTTAGAAACCCTGGAAAACACTGCAAGTACGTCTTCTTGACTTAAGATTGGAAATCTTATATTAGTCCTGGTGCTTCTGCTTCTTTGCTTCCCGAGGCTGGTTTTCCCTGAGGCCTTCATGAAGGAAGATGTGGAGTTAAGTCATTTCTGCTGCAATTGGGGAGCCTTTCTCCTATTGGCTCTTTTGCTATATTGTTTTCTGGCCGCAGCTATTTATATTCTGTGACATTGATTTCTCCTCCCCATTTTGGTGTCCTGCCACTCAGCTGAAAAGTAACCCATCTGAAAAGATGAAAGCTGGTAGAAATATGTATATGCTGAACATTGCAATGGGAAAGTAAAATCTGACTTGGTTTGCTTTTTTAAAAAAGAAATTCCTGGTGCACATTGAATACGTATGTTTTAGTAGAGAAAAACGGGTCAGTGGTGACTTGGCTCAGAGAAGGGGGAATCTGAAGACATCTGGATCTCTGCCAAGTCACCCCTGCCATAAGTACTTAGGCTTAAAGTTAAGGAAGCAAGATTTCTTTCTTCATGTATCTTTTAGTGATCTTTTTCATTGAATTTTCAAGTACTTTGCTCTGTGTAGTGTTCACAATGTTAAACTTAGGTAGCCAGAAAAAACTTGTTCCAGAGAAATCTTTGTAAGGACAAGAGGTCAGGAAAGGGAAGTTGGATTTAATCTGAGGAAAAAGTAGCACATACAAATAAAATAAGAGTTGGGTAGCATAGTCAGCTTCTGATTTCCCCACTGATAACTACCCATTAGTCATGCATTCCTTCCTGGCAATAATTTGAATACAGGCAGAATCCAAACTCAGTTTAGATTAGAATAATTTATCACATTTGGGTGTACTAAAGGAAATGAAAGATACTATTAGTACATGAATTTGGGAATTCTATAGAACTGTTTGTACATTCAGAAACATACTTAAAGCTTAGTATATATACTGTATACTGGGGCTGGGAGTATAGCTCATTCCCAGAGCTTTTGCCTGGTTTGCTCAAGGCCTGGGGTTGAGCCATCAGACAAATCAATGTATATTGCGTCCTGAGTGACGTATCAAAGTCCTGCTGCTTGTTCTTGTTATAATTGAGAGCAGCAATATGATTTCAGTCTTAAGGTAACCTAACATCAGGGAAAAGTCTACGATCAAACTGAAATAGCAGATCATTGAAAATTATAGTGGCCAGTGCCATCCGGATTGAAAATCTGATATTCAAATCTACCCAAATTAAGTATAATAAGTCATTATTTTCTACAGTAAATACCAAGAAGTGTTTATGAATTAAAATCATAATTGCCTAAAATACAGATTTAAATAAGGCCATTTTCTATCAGGAGAATTAAAGTTATAGATACAGGGCTGGGAATGTAGCTCAGTGGTAGAGAACTTACATAGCATGCATGAGGATCTGGGTTCAGTCCTCAGCTCTGCAAAAAAATAAACTTAATAAAATATTTTAAGTACAGCCAGAAGTCCTTACCAGGAGAAGTGAATATTCATTTGCTTTTTATATTTCCAGTCCTAGCATACACTAAAGATAGGCGCCCACCAGTTGCATGCTGCAGACTTGAGGACATACATGTATGTTAGAAACCTGCGTCCGTGGGTGAGTTGAAAGGGGGTTTTCGTCAGATTGTGCATTCCTGTGGGCAGCCTCTTCACAGCCAAAGCTGGGCCCGGTGCTGGCACAAGTAGGTGTCAAGTACTTCTCGATTTAGGGAATTGTTTCCACGCTCCCTGCCTCAGCTAGGGACCATCCATACCCTGCCCAGTTTATAAACAGCATGTTCCTGAGCTGCCACTGAATTCCCAGGACTACAGTCCGTTGACTCCTCCAACTCTGAGAGGATCACTGGGAGTTCAAGGCCAGCCTGACAACAGATCCTATCTCAAAAAACAAAACAAAATGAGTTCATCTGTTAGCTAGTAATTCAGAACACAGAACGTACATTTTTCCACAGAAGTTTAGCAATCTTGGCACAGGACTATTTGATAAGTGACTATTTCAGCAACTATGACCCAAAGAAGAGCTATCAGATTTAGTTGGAAAAAAGAGGCTGAATCTCTGTCTATTTAACAGGTTATAAGTGGAGCTGTGGTTTAATTTTTGGTCTAATGTTAAGTAATTCGATTAATCTGAGAGAATGCCTGATATTTCAGCACTTTTTTTTTTTATCAGCACTTTTGAAAAAGGAAACCATCTCTTTATCATAGAGCACTGTTTGTGTTAATACACTTCAAAGATCTGCTTGGACTCCTGCTAAACCTTCACAGTGGCATCAAAGTGATTCTCATTCAGTCCATTTTCTTTCAGGTAGCCACTATTAGAAATTATCTGGGGGCCCGGGGATTTAGCTCAGTGGTTTCGCTGCCTGCTGCGCAAGCGCAAGGACCCGAGTTCCATCCCCGGTACCAAAAAAAAAAGAAATTATCTGGGCATTAACTCTGGGTAAAATAGCAAGGAGAACTAGGAAATATACAGACATAAACTATAACTTTAAATAATTTCCCTAAGCATTTATAGAACAAATATTTATCCACTGCTCACTTTTCACCAGTCCGTGGTGCTTTGATGTGTGTTCTTTTCCATTGACTACCAACATGAGATTCGCGTTTTTCTTTGCAGACAAGAGAAGCGTAGCTCTTTCTTAATCATCTTTCCTTCTTCCTCCACTTGTCGTCTAGATCAGAGCTCCTCAAACTTTACTTGCTCAAAAATAATCTAGGGTACTTGTTCAAACGAGACATTTCCTGGTCACTGAGAGTGTCCGATTCAGTAAATTTGTGGTGGAACCAAGGTTTGTACATTTTTATCAGATTTCTCGGGAGATGATGGTATAGGTAGGCCACACCCCATTTTGGGAAATTTAGCTGTACTCACTTGGATGCATACCCCAGGATGAGATCAGAACTCTTTCCCTGTCTCGTGTCTCAGCCCTTCTTGTCTCTCTGGCCATGTGTCTGGTCATCCTCGAGGGCCTCGCCCTCCCTCCCTCCCTCCCTCACATACACACACTTAGCCATGGTTAATGTTTAGCGAGCAGCCCCACACTGTTAAGTTCCCCTTGCTTCTGGCCTTTGCTTGTGCCATTCTTTCTTCCAACCCCAGTCTGGCTAAGTCACACCCCTCCCAACTTAGACCTCACTCTTCAGTGAGGCTTCTCTGAAGCCCAAATCTGAATAAGCTGTTCTATTTTGTGTTTCAAAGCATCCTGAATTTCTGTATGAAAGAATTTGCTTCACCCAGCTGTGTGTTGGTTTGCAGAAATGCCCTAGTAGACTGCGGGCCATGCTCCATGGAGGGTGTGGCCCGGTCCAGCCTCGAAACCCGGGTGCCTCTCACACTGCCTCAGCACGCAGGCTGCAGTGCGTATCTGTTGACTGGATGATACCAGCCAGTTGGCCAAGCAGTCTCTGCCTTTCAGGCATTCACGGTTGTCTGCAGGAAACCTCGTAGTACTCCCTGGTGTGATCATTATCTCGAGACACAGCCTGGTGGAAGGAGACTTCCGAAAGATCATTAAAACTCTGTGTACCCGGTCAGTGGATCAGCCTGTAGGCCCCCGGAGAAGGCGCACAGTGGGTCATAAGGGCTGTAATTCAGACCACACTCCTGCCCGCCTGTCATGGGCAGGTTGTGCTGTGCAAGGGAAATCATCTCTTAGTTGCTGATGTTATATCTAAAAGGTCAGCTTTTTTGCTCAGACACCAAAAAGGAAGGAGAAGCAATAAGAGAAGGATAAAACAATGAACAAGAAAAGCAGAAGAGACGACTGAAAGCCCAGAGGTGATGCCAATGAGAAATGGCAGCTGCCTGGCTCAGGGCGGCTCAGAGTCGGCGCCAGGGCTCGGCAGCTGTTGCAGTTTGGAAGCTGCACTGGTGGAACTGAGCAGAAGGCACCCTGGCAGTGAGGACGGAGAGGGCTGCCAGCAGATCAAGTCAAAAATTAACACAGCTTTGCACTTCAGGGTGGAGTGAGCGTGGTGTAAGCAGTACCTGCATCTCAACTATGCTCCGTGGTGCCAAAAACAACAAAAGGCAGCTCCCTGTGTGTTTGTGGCTCTCTTACCATCACACAGTGACAGAGTTGTGCGTGTACATAGCCTTCCTCCCTGTCCTCCCGTTCTCTTGAGCCCACTCCAGTCAGCCCTTCATCCCTGCCGCTCTTGGCAGAATACTCAGAGCTCTCTACATTGCCCACTTCAGTTCTCAGTAATCTTGACCCCTTAGCAGCCCAGCCTGTGTCCTTACACCTTACTGAACGATTTTCTGATGTGGCTGCCGGGATAGATACACACTCCCGCACGGTTCTTCCTCTCCACCCCTGGCCCTCACTTCTCATTCTCTTCTGCTTCATGCCTGCCTCCTTGAAGAGTCTTGAACGTCGGTGCGCGCCTTTCTCCACTGTTACATGTGTATGCCCAGTAATCCTATGCGGTCTCATGGCAGAGAATAGCAGCTGTCATCTGCGGACTCCCAAACCTTATCTGCCGCTCCAGGACTCCCTGAACTCCAGCTTACAGGTTCTCCTGCCCACCACACATCACCTGGCTGTCTCATAGATACCTCAGGTACACAGAGCAATCAGAAACTACCATGCATGTTTACATTTCTTAAGTTACAGTAAAAGGCACATTGCCATTCAGCCCCCTCAAAATGCTCCTCCTGTCTTCAAGCACACTCACTGGGTCGTTCCTGCCGTTGTCGGAAGTAGTTCTGGAAGTCCTCTTTCATGACTTTAGTTGTGCTGTTGTGGCTGCCTTGATATCCTGCATCAATTCAAAAATATCATTTACCTCCTCTGGTCATTCTGACTTTAGGGAAGGTCCCGAAGTCAATCACATCGCGCCAGGTGCAGTGAATAAAGTGGGCGAGGACACACCGTCATGTTTTTATTTGGCTGAAATTGCTGTAACAGTTTGAATCAGTTCAGGACATTGAGGCAGCTGTGACAGCATTAACTAATGGCACTTAGGAAAGAGGACTTCCAGAACTGCTTGAGAAAGTGGCACAGACAATGGGATAAGTGTCTTTGAAGCGAGGGGGAGGACTTCGAGGGAGATTAATGGCAACGCGTCTTTGACTGCAATGATTTTTTTTTAATTTAAATGTTGATCATAATTTTTGATCACACCTCATGCAAACGTCCTAAACAAAACTTTGTTTCTTTCCTACCCCACTAAACCTGTTCGTCCTCTGTTCCCCAGATTGCTCCGGTGGAAACTATTGGTGCCTTTCCTGGCGCTCCTTTCTCTCCCAGTAACCGGTCAACTCTCCTCCCGCAGTGCATCCTTACCCTGCCTCATCTTGCACTTCGCGTCCCTCCCCGTAACCGCCTCCATCTGTCCCGTGCTGTGGCTTCTGAACTGGCCTCCTTGACTGCTTTCGCCCCATAGGGTCTCTCCTCCCCACAGCAGCCAAAGTGATTTTTCAAAAACCCTAAGTCTGGTCCTGGGAGGGACGCAGAGAGCATCACGGCACCCTCACTGGTTTCCATCGCACCTGAGGATTAAAATCCAGAGTTTTCAGCCAGCCGCCTTGGCCCAGAAAGGCCTGGCCCTTGGCCACCCACCACCCTCAGATGCCACTTCCTTCCTGTGCTCCGGCCCTTGCCCATCTCAGGGTGTTCTTCGGACCACCAAGCCCGCTCCTCCCCTCCCCTCGGGCCTTTCACTGTTGCTTCTGCCTCTGCTCGCTGAAGGCAGCACCTTTGTTTCCTTCAGTGAAGGAACTCAGGTGCCTGGCACATGCTGAGCGCTCAGGAAGTACTGAGTAAGTGCAAGCAAATAGTTACTTAGCCCTGTAGTAGGTCTCACGTATATCAGTCCCGAAGGACCATCATGTTAGTAGTCTGGAGCAGGGACATTGTGTTCACTGTGACGGTGACAAGCCAGGTCATTTGTTCTCCCTGTTACAGGTAAGAGGCCTGAGCAACCCAAGTCTTCTCTGAGAGTGTGGTATCTCTGAAGAGGCGTTAAAAATGTTTACGGGATACAGTAATGGTGAACGTCTCTTCTGTATTCTTCCTGAAAGTTTCTGGGTATTTGCAGACACTCTATAGATGTCTTTAACTCTCCCGACTTGAAACATTTTGTCCGACAAACAGCTTTTAGATATTTAATGTTAAGTCTTAGCTATCTGTCCATGTTAGAAAGAAAAAGCTAACTCATTCCCCTGTAACACCACTAGTATTCGGGTAAATGGAGATTCTTAATGTATTTTACCACCCCCACCCCCACCCCCACCCCCACCCCATGACATTTAGATTGTTTTCAGTCTTTACTTTCATAAGCAATGCTGCAGTAAGTGAACGTGTTCGTGTGTATATCTTTGCGTGCCTCTATAAAATATATGTAAGATAAATTCTTAGAAATGAAATTACCTGGTTCAAAGAATGCATTGTGTTTCATTTTCTTAGATATTGCTAAATGGTCCTCCTAAAGGACTGTCTCAGTAGTATTTGAAAATGCCCAACAATATTTGGGATATGCAGAACCTCAGTTCACAATCTGACTTTAAAAGACCACTGCCTTACTCCATCTGTTGCCCTTAGCTAAGGAGTGCTTGGCTGTCAGAAGTATGAACAAAAATAACCCCTTCGATTTGGTTTTCTTATCTCCATGGAAAAATTAAACCTTTATTATTTGTTTATTTGTTGAGATTGCAATAAAAGAAATTAGTCACACTGATTTCTTTCCCCCTTTAGGTGATACTACTAAGGTTTCTCTCTCCTTTTTTTTTTTCCAGTATGGGAATCGAACTCAGGACTTTGTGCTTGCCAGGCAGGCACGGTGCCACTGAGCTAAATCCCCGGCCCTACTACTAAGGTTTCAATGAGTGTCAAGTTGAACTATATTCAGCTGTCTTTCTTAGAGCAGTGGTTTCCAGTGTGCGATTGCAAGGAATTCACAGGCCATTGAGTCTGCCGTTATCTGAGGAAGAACAAGTTTCCATTTCTGGCACTCATTTTAGTGTCTCTTTTCAGACATTTGATGAACTCATCTACAAATTTTTAAGCTCACACATGTTTTGTTCACCACCACAGTGCCTGGCATTATGTCTACCATTTAGTGGGTGCTGGTGTTGTTTTTCTATTGCTGCTATGAAAAATGACCACAAACTTAGTGACTTAAAACGACCCATGTTTATTATGTGCCAGTTAGTAGGTTAGAAGTCCCACACTCGTCTCCCTGGGCTCTACCAGAAGGATGGCAGCACTGTGGCGGTGGCTGCAGGGAGCAGCCCTTGGCCCTCAGCCCTCAGGGACTGGCAGTGCCCATCAGCCTTGCCTCTGGGGCCCCTCTCTGCACATCTTCAAGGCCACAGCGTTGCACCCCTGACCACTCCTCCTTAGTCACCTTTTTCTCTCACCTCCTTTATCCCACATTGGAGGACCCTGTGGGAACTGCCCACCTAATAATCCAAGTCATGTTTCTCCCTTAATTAAGGCAACCCGATTAGCCCCTTCATCTTATTGACAGCATAATTCCCTTTGCCAGGTAACATAATGAGTTCACAGGCTTAAGGATTAAGGCATGGAGACCTTTGTTGGGCCATTATTCTGCCTGCTGCTGTGCTTAGCAAATATTTACTGCTTGAATTAGAGTCACTTCTGAGTGACATATAAAGCAGCTATATTGTCTCTTGTAACACTTACAGGAATATCACAAAATAAAACAAACCTGAAAGAATCCATGACTCTTGTGTCCTGATCCAACATTTCATTTTCTGGTAAAGTTGTAAATCATCCATTTTATTCAGTCTCTTATTTGTATACTTATTTCTCAGTGACATAAATTAGAAAATATAGACTGACAGCATTTTATAAGAAGTTATCCATTTGCTGTTCATGTTGAAAATGATGGCTCTCTCACTTATCAGTTAGAAAAATGGTGATTGCTTGACATGAACGTTCTCAGAAAATTGACTGCAGTGCTGCAGCATAAATGTCCAAATCTAGACCACAGTTACACAGTATTCTTCGCATATCTGTATTAGTGTGAATTTAAGCATTTACAACTAACCTTGTCTTCCAAGAACTGTGAAAATGAGACTATAAAAGCTAGTTGAGGGTAAAACTTCAGAAAATCAGTATGTAAGGCCATAAAATTTATGGTTTGGTCAAGATTCAGTATTTTAGTTTATTTAAAGTTGAATTTTGATGACTTGGTTTCCTACAATACCAAGACTAGTTTTTAATTTCTCATTAAAATACTATAAAAGTACTCTAGCAGAAAAAAAAATTGCAGTAAGAATGTTACCTTTGATAAAAATATTTCCAAATCCTGATTTTGTAATAGTAGTGCTTTACTGATTTCACCCAATTAAATATTCCAGTGAAATATCTGCGAATAGTACACATTAAAGTTTCGACAGCTGTTACAGGCAGGAGCCCAGGAAGTCCCATTTGAAGAGTGAGCCTGGGCTGGGGTTTTGTTCATTTCTTGAACCTGGAAGACGGTAAAGTCCGTGATGGTTAAACGTGAAGGCAGAGTTACACGAAAAGTACAGGCAGTAGACTTTTCTTCCTCCCTCACCCTGTCCTCTTAAAACTCATCTTGCTTACCACTGTGGTAGCCTGGCAGGAGTCACAGATGGAGGATCTCTTGGGCAGTCTCGAGAGGAGCAGAGAACTAGACTTGAGATAAGGGTAAAAAGAGGAAAGAATAGAAAAGGAACAGAAAACACAGCTGTCTCTTTTTTAGGTGTCTACCTGGGGCTCACATCTATGACAGAAACTTTTTCCTCTATGAATAATACATGAAGGAAAGCTACAAGATTGTTCCTCAGATTTGAGCTTATACTTGGCATTACAGTTTGTTTAAAAAATTAGCCAGGCCTGGTGGTGCACGGCTATAATCCCAGCACTCTGGAGGCTGAGGCAGGAGGGTCACTGCAAGTTCAAGGCCAGCTTGGGCTACATAGAAAGACCCTGGCTCAAAAAAGCAAAACAAAAAAAATAAAACATATTCTATAGCATTCAAAGTTTAATGATAACAAGATGACCTGTAGGTAGCACTTTTTAAAAAACACTTTATAAACGTAATATGCTCATTGTAGAAAAGTCAGAAAACACAAATAAAAAAGCATAGTCACCTGGAGTCTCACCAACTGGATACCATATTCTTAAAATACAGTCTGTACACTGGGTACAGCGGTGCACCCCTGTAATCCCAGCTATTCAGAAGGCTGAGTCAGGAGGATGGCAAGTTCAAGACCAGCACCACTGGGGATCAAACTCAGGACCTTGTGCTTGCCAAACAGGCTCAGTGACACTGAGCTAAATCCCTGACCCAGCTCAAGCAATTTAGTAAGACTATCTCAAAGTAAAATTAAAAAGGGCCAGAAATGTAGCTCAGTGGTAAAGTACCCTAGTTCAGTCTTCCGTACTGCAAAACAAGAGTCAAAAACAAAAGATATATACACTCATTTAAAAAGAGGTCGATTTTTATAAGTATACAAAAGAAATACATAAAGCCAACAAAGAGATTAAAATGTACTCACTCTTGTTCCTACTTATATTCCTGAAAGTATATAGAAACTCAGTCACTGTGGGTAAGAATTTAAGTTGATTCAGCTATTTTGGAGAAAGGCTACCAAAAATAAAAATTTAAAGTGCATTCCCTTTATCCTAGCAATTCCCTTTCAAGGAAAGGAATAGACAGTTGTCTAGAAAATTTATTTGGGAGAATGTTTATCTTTATGTTGTTTTTAAAAAGAGAAGGACTAAAAGCCTAAATTTTGGTTAGCAGGAACCTGAATAAGTCACTTTAGTACATTAACTACTGTATTAAAAATGACGATGCTAACGTTTGATGTATGTTTTACAGGGAAAGAAGGAAAATTACTTGTTTTTCGTGTTTTTAGTTTTTGGAGGAGTTTTCTTTTTTCTTTTTTCTTTTTTTTTGGTACCGGAGATCGAACTTGGGTCCTTGCGCTTGCACAGCAGGCAGCGAAACCACTGAGCTAAATCCCCGGCCCTGGAGGAGTTTTCTTGAGACAGAGTCCTGCTGTGTTGTGCATACTGACCTGGAATTATTGATCCTCCTGCCTCAGCCTCCTATGAGATTACAGGCATCCACCTCTGGGCCCAGATAGAAAAATATTTTCCAGGTTGAATTCTGTTACGATTAAGTGCTGTAAGGACAGAGAGCTAGCTTTGCCTGTGATATAATAAGCAGCGTCACTACTAGAAATGGTCACAGCTAATTGGAATCTTGGTTTAATTTGGCAAATTGACCATTTAAAAGAAGCTTTTAACTGCAGCTTTGGAAGTCATCCTTGCCCGGAGCAAGAAGGAAATTCGTGTAGGCAAATTCCCAGTGGGATCGTTTCATTCGTTACTTGGGTGTAGTTCAGACTAGTAAAAATGTGATACTCTTCTGGCAGTGTTAAATCTTTTAATGGAGTAGGATCTGAAAATTAAAAAGAACCTTAGAAATTGTTTGACTGCGTCTTCTCTTGGTATAGATAAGGAAAGAAGCCCAGGCAGGGAAGGTGATTTCCTTCAAGTCACGTGACTGGTCACAGCCATATGGTCAAGGACACACTTCTGAGCCCCAGTGGCTTAGCCCTTTTACCTCCTTTCCAGGTGGTCTCAGTTCGTGATAAGGCCTTAGGGAGTGGAGATGGAACATCTAACAAATGTGGTAGGAGAAACCAGCATTAAATAAGCAGCAGGGTGTTCAGTGCCTTACATTACCCAAAAGCATACATACACTGAGCGTAAAAAGAGGAATACAGAAACAGAGTTTGGGAGAGACAAACAGCAATTAAACAATGTAATAAATGCTTTTATGGAAGCGTGCATCAAGTACCAGGGAAACTCAAGAGAAGGATGACTTCATGAAAGAAATGTCATTCGAGTGAAGTCTTGTGGCTCTTGCCAACAGGATAAAGGTGGAAGCCTGTCCTGGGGAGAGGTGGCAGCATGTGCAGAGGCACAAGGGACCCTTAAAAGAACCACAAGATAAGATGCCCCAGCAGAGGGTCTCTAGAAAGTTAGGCAGAGGTTCAGTTATTTACTTGTTTATTTTTACTTACTTGTTTGTTTTGAGACAGGGCCCTGCCCTGCTGCATAGGCTGCCTGAAGCTTCATGCAGTTCTCTGCCTCCATCCACTTCCCAGTAGTTGGGATTACTGTTGTACACCACTGTGTCCAGCTTACGCAGAGGTTTAAAAACCACATCAACTCTTTTTAGAATTACAAAGTTTTCACTAGAATGTTGGGCAAATCCAAACGCTAGCACAGTTTGATCCAGGACATAAAGAGTATAACAAGGATGCTCTCTCTGTGCCTGCAGCCCCTTTCTCTGGCCTCCTGTGGTTACAAGATGGCTGGACCCCACCAGCTCAAGCAGAAGTCCTGGATTGGGTCTCTTCAGTACCCCCTGACCTCACTTGCTTAATCCCGTTTCAGCAGTATTCACCATGATTAGGGAAAGGAATCCACTGACCAGGGCTTCCTGTTTTGCCACAAAAAGAGGAGCTTGGGTACAGAAGAGCAAAAAAATCACAAATATCCACCAAGCAGAACCATTTCAGGTTTTATATAGAACTAAAATCCATATTGTTTTAAATTATATAATCTAAAATTCTGAATAAAAGATAAAAATATTCTGTTTCTAGTTCTTGATTTAAAATTTTTAAATGCTTATGGCATAATACAAAATTTCATTCATCAGTTTCCAGCAGCTTTTGGGAGAAGCATTTTCCATGCTACTTTCATGTACTCAGATAAAAACATCTTAAAAAAAGAACAGGTTGTAATTATTCATTGTATATAAAGAATTGCATATGAGGGCTTGAATTAAAGTTATAATGGAAATAATGTTAAATTACCTATCATAAAGGACCATTGGAAAATGAGTGACTCAAAATCGTCTTTGTAGAACATCAGAAGTGTTCGTACCCCTAGATGGGTGATTTTGTTTAAAATGTTCACCGTTTGTCTGATCTGGCAATGAAGTAGTTATCTCCATTCTGTGCTCTTTGAATCCATCACAATGTAAATTTACCAAATTCACCAATAATGGACCCAGATTGGAGCTGTGGATGTTAACAGTATCTTGGTCAGTTAGAGAAAGCCACAGATGAAATATGTGAAAATGAACTTGATATTAGTGAAATGTTTGCTACTGACATATATGATTAGGTGCTTATACTTACGTAGTCAAAGGAAAATAAAACTGAATTGCTTTGTTGGTTTTTTGTCTGTTGGGGGTACTAGGGATCAAACCCAGGGCCTTCGCTCTGAGCCACATGCCCAGCCCTTTTTATTTTACTTTTGTGTATGTATCTATCCATCTGTTTTGAGACAGGGCCTCCCTAAGTTGCTAAATTGCCCAAGCTGGGACTGAACCTCCAGTCTTCCTTCCTCAGCCTCCCAGAGTACTAAGGTTGCGGGCCTGTCACCATACCCACATTGTCATTTTCCTTTCTAAAATAAATTACCATAGTAATAGTGAAATTTTGTTTATCTGGAATTCTGAGAATGAATCATTTTTAATAATAGAAGCCCACATAGCCTAATTTCCAAATATTTGGTACGTTTTTCCCTGCAGCATACATTTTGCTGTGAATGTATTTCATAGTTCTTTACCTTCGTAAACGGAGCAAATGAAAATAATTTTACTTTTTCATTATGATTTAGGTAATTATGAGCATCATTTGTTGTGCTTCGTGGTAGGGAAAATTGTAGAGTTGTTGTGAAAAAGCCAGAAAGTGCTCTGAGGTCTTACATGTGCATTACATCTTTTTTTAACCCACCTGTCTAATACCTGTCCTATTTTCCTGCTGGGCTTAGAGTAACCTCTTTGCAGTGCTATCAGATTTATTTATTTAATTTTTTGAAAAAAGGTCTCACTACACAGCTCAGACTGACCTTCAACTCATCATGTAGCTCAAGCTGGCCTGAAACTTACAGGAATCCTCCTGCCTCAGCCTCCCAAGTGCTAGGGTTACAGGCATATGCCACCATGCCCGGCTTGCTGTCAGATTTTTAAAAACATACTCATGTTTCTTCATACATTGTACATAACATAGGTACGTAGGCTCCAAATATTGACTAATTTAGGTGGATCTGAGCCAATAAATAGTATTGGTTGCATGGATGTTGTAATACATGCTGAGCTGTCAAACATACCCTCTTTTATAATCTTCTGAGGAGAAGTATCCAGAAGGAAATTCAGGTTGCCATTTGCCAAAGATAATTATCATGCCTTAAAATTTAAGAACCTGAAGTTATAAAAATACATGTCAGGTTATAAATCCTCCTTTTGCTAACCCTTTATCTGGCAAAGAGCCATGCCATTTGTTGTCTCCTCAAAAAGAGAAACGCAGCTGTCAGTGGACCCCTTTTTTTCTTTTTTTGGCAGTATGTAGTAAGTGATTTTATTATATGGATGGTAGTGTTGGTTCAGCATTGGAAGATCCACCCCCAGAAGTAATCATTTTAACAAAGGAAAGGAAAAAGGCATATGATCATATCAGTAATTGCAGAAAAAGTATTGGACTAAATTCTATAGCCGTTCATGGTAAAAGCTATCAGGAGACTAGAAGTAGAAAAGAACCTTCTCAACAGATAAAAGACATGT
>NW_004624767.1:4562993-4574269 GCF_000247695.1 Heterocephalus glaber | reverse complement strand
CTCCTAGGGCAGAGAAGCTCAGCCAGTCCCAGCACCTGGAAGGAAGCTCCCTGCCTCCATTCCAGGCTCCCAGGGCAGAGAAGGTGAGCCGGTCCCAGCACCCAGAAGGAAGCTCCCCGCCTCCATCCCAGACTCCTAGGGCAGAGAAGCTAAGCCGGTCCCAGAACCCAGAAGGAAGCTCCTCTGCTCAGTGGACCCCTTTTCTTCTGCTGATACTCCTGTCTTTATAGCTCCTCTCGCTGCCATCTTCGCTGAGCTCGAAGAGCTTCCAGGAAATGAAAAGCACTTCTTCACAATTGATTGCTGCCCACACCCCTGTAATCCGAATATGATAAAGTCCTGGTAATCCAGTAATTTTTAATCTAAAACTGAGATTATTCTTTTTTGTTTTTGGTACCAGGGATTGAACTCAAAAGACCTTGCACTTGTGAGACAGGTGCTAAGTCCCTGGCTAAGATTATTCTTTAAATATTGGTCTAATGCAAATCTTTACCTGTCTCATTCTTAGAGCTTCTCGCAGATATCAGGTAAACAGAACTGTTCGGTATTTTGAAATGGAAATATTATAGTCCCACATTGCGCCCCACCACCAATTTTTTTCTAAAAATCTCATTAAAAATATGTATAGAGCTAGGTGTGGTGGCACACTTCTATAATTCCAGCACTCAGAAGGCTAAAGCAGGAGGATGGCTCTTCAGGCCTGCTTGGGCTACAAAGTGAGTCAAGGCCAACCTAAACTAAGTAGCCAAAGCCTCTGTCAAATAAATAGACAAACAGATAAGTCACCGATCCAGTCAGATACTGAACTTGAGTTCCGAACGGTCAACACTGAAAAGTGAGCAGACCATCTTTGGCTTCCTGTGTAAGGCTACGGTTTTAACATTTTCTCCTACAACCTATTCCTTTGGACAGTGGCTCAGGTCCCTCCATTCCTCTGTTGATGAAATTGAGTTTGTTCTTTCTTTGTTTCTTTATTTCTGTTGGTTTTTTCTTTTTCTGTTTTTCTGCAGCTAAAAATGTTATAGTGAGCATCCTAGTATATATGTTTGCCTACTGGCCAGAGAATATCTCAGCATAGTTTCCTAGAGTTTGGCTAAAGTGAAAGATTATGTACTTTTAACATTTTGATGTATGTTATCAGAAAACCCTCTGAAAAATGAGAGCAAATTTATAAGCCTGCTACCAATATATGAGGGTTCATGTTTCCTACATTTTCAACAACATAGTCTCTTGATCTGTTGATCTGGAGAGCATGAGCTATAGGTAATAAATCTCAAGGTTATCTTACATTATCTTTCATTTATCCCTTCTACAAATAGCCTTCAAATATAGGTGCTTTCAATATTTTCTTTTTACTGCTTCCAAACCTATTCTGATATGGAATGTGCTATCAAAACAAGACAGTCTCTTCTCTGTTATCACAGGCATGAGCCATCTTTTTAGAAAATTGCCTTATCATTCACTGCCAAATATTTCTCTTCTTGAATATTTTTATATAACCTGTCAAGTCAGAATTTTCACTTGAGATATTTGCTATTTCAAGTTGGAGTTCATGGGGCAGCTATTGAACCTCTCATGCCCTTTGCTAAAATTTATATCATGTGATCAGGTTTTTTTATTCTGGTGCTGAGAATTGAACTGAGCGTCTGGTGCATGTGAGCAGGTGCTAGTGCCCAGCCATGCATCTGATCACTTTTGAAATATCCGTTGAGTTTTACTGACCAGCTAGCACTAATTATAATGGTGATTGAAGGAGTCATATTAAAGTATTAATACAAACAGACATTAATGAAATGTGAGTTATATTTACTTGTCTATTGCTTACTTGCAGGTGGATTCACCAATGAACTTGAAGCATCCCCATGACTTAGTTATACTAATGAGACAAGAAACAACAGTGAACTATCTCAAAGAACTGGAGGTGAGGCAAGTGGGCATATGTATGATTTGCAGCCGAAACTTGCAACTCAGTGGAGCTATTGCTATGTTCCAAGAAAACCTAAAACATGTTATTTCTTAAGCCTGATTCTTCTGACCTCTGCAGGAATACACTACCTTTAGATCATGTTTTGTTTTTATAAACCAGCTTATCAAAGTGATTTTTAAGGAGTAGTGAGACTAACCTAGTGTGGGTGTGTGCCTGACTCTTCGTTCATTTATCCTTAAACAGAATTTGTGTGTTTGTTTTTCCATCAAGTAGAAAGAAGATAATAATCGATAATGATATTCTTAAAAGAGGAGTTGGGTAAAATAGGAAAAAGAAAGTTTTAATAACCAAAACATTGTAACTTGTGTTTATTTGCAAATGATGAAAACTAGGGCCTTGCTGTGGGTACTCTATGGTTGAAGTGAAAAGTCTTAATCACTTTGCATCTTGAAAGCTTGAAACTTACAAGTGTAATAAAAGCTGTTTAATAGGGCCAGGGATTTAGCTCAGTGATGCCGCCGCCTGCCTTGCAAGCACAAGGTCCTAAGTTCGATCCCCAGGACCAAAAAAAAAAAAGCTGTTTAATAAATGACTCAAGCATCAGTTTTACCTTTTTATTTTTCTGGTGCTGGGGAATGAACCAAGGGCTTCATGCATGGCAGACAAACAACTGAGCAAGCAACTACAACTGAGCTATATCCCCAACCTAGTTTTACCTTCCTGTTGTTTGTTTTTTGTTTCAGATTTTTTTTCAATGTTACTTTATACATTTTTAAAAAGTAAGTCATAGGAAATTATGAAAGAAGCATGATACTCATATATAACTTTTAATTGCCTACATTTACTTATGGATGGATTACTAATAATAAAATAATTGTTACCATTCACATTTATTGACATTTAAGCAGCTTTATCTTTTTTATCATTGACTTCTACGAACACATTTTGCTTAATTTATTTGAAAAACTTTTTTCTCATGAAATCTCTCCCTAAAAGTTACTATATAAGTTGAATCCAAATTTTAAAGAAACCGTAAATTGTAGGGTAAGTAAACGAAATTGCCAAATGGGAGTTAGAAAACTATTGAGAATACATAGGAGTGATAATAAAAGAATCAGGTTGTGCAAGGTCCCAAGTTCGATCCCCGGTACCCAAAAAAAAGAATCAGGTTGCTTTAGAGCTGGAAGGAATTACAAAGATTGTCATTTTAGAAGCAAGGAAATATTTAAACCTGAGAGAGACTAAGTTGCCTGAATTCATAAAGCAAGATACAGCAGAAGGCTTATCTCTGAACTAAAAGCTCATATACCTGTTATGCCAGGTCGATACTCATTTTCTAGTTACATAAAAGTCCCAGATTTTACGTATATCAAACCAGTATATATATGTATGTCTATAAATAGTTATAAATTCATTTTTTTAAAATTTCTAAGATGGAGATGCTTTTAACACATATTAATCAGCTCTGTATATGTAGTATTACCTTTAGAATATTTATAGGGCTAGAATACCTCAACATTCTTAAAATAGCCTCTCACCTTGCTGCTACTGGTTTTTTCACTTACAAATCTGGAAGTGCTAATTTTTTATTAATGTTAGGGATAAGACAGTAGCTATATTTATAGGACTTCATTCTTGGAAGCATCTGTATTTATTTTAAACATAGTGCTCAAAAAAGTACAGTGAAGAGTAGTTTTTATTTTGAGATGCATAAACATAATAAATGTTTATTGCTGTCTTTTTTAGTAGGTGGTGTGCTACAAATACAAGGTTTAAATTAAATGATATGTAGTGAAAAATACCATTCACTAGGTAGGTAAAATGCAAATGAAGAATATTGACTACCAGTTTTTCACTAAGGCAATATAGGAGTTTGTACTTAGTATACACACAGTAGTGACAGGGAAAATGCAAAAGTAGGCATCAAAATAAAGTGTAGTCAGACTCAAAAGCAATATATGCATCGGCATGAGACAGAAATAAATAGAAACACTACATTGGAAATGTGGCCGAAGCTATGGACAAACTCTTGAGACTCCAAGGTCAAAGCAGCCTATTGTTTTTGACATTTCAGCTCTGACCTTATTCCATGTAAGATAAAGGAACAGATCAGCTTACTCTTGAAGACTGGGGTGGAGCCATTCTGCATATAGAGAGAGTCTGAGGGAAAATAGCAGAAAGACAGCAAAACCTGATGACCACAATGGAAACCAGATCATCCATAAGTTCAGTACTTGCATCCTCAGTTTTCTGAATATCCTTTCAAATTAGAGTATTACCCTAGGGTAGAAAGTCCAAAACTGGCAGATCTGATCCTGGATTTGGAACAAGGTAGAATCTGGAAATAGCCACAAAACTGCTAGAGGACACAGGATGGTCGTGGCATGGTCGAGAAAGAGATAGGAGGGGAAGGAATGCCTGAGGTTTTGGGACCTGAGTGATTGCAAGGGTGAAGTTCACAGTAGCTGAGCTAGAGAAGACTGAAGGGTGTGCAGGACTGGGGAGGAGGTTGGCTCTGGTGTGTGCCTGTTGCACATCCAGGTATAGATACTGAGGTGAGAGTCAGTTGTTCAAGCGTGGACTCAGGGAGAAAGGTCTGGGCTGAAGGTAGACACTTGTGGCCATGAAAGACTTAAAGCCATGAGACAGAGAAAACAGTTTGTGTACAGAGTAGTGACATCTAGATAGACTTCTTGGATACGAGAAGGCAGTGGAAGAATGTCTTCAGAGTTCTAAGGAAAACTTAGTCAAACTAGTTTATATTCTTTTAAACTGTCATTCAAGAATGAGGACAAAGTAAAAAATTTTTGATGTACAAAATGTTTATTAGCCACAGACCCTCACTTAAAAGGAAACACTAAGGATATATTTCTGTAAGAAGAAAAACCTAGTGGATGTGTAATGGTGAGTTGAAAACCTTGATATAAAAGTCACTATATTTAAAAAGTTGGTAAATATAGTTATGTATGTGTTTACAGTGCTAAACAGTATTTAGTTGGCTTGGGGCATGTTCGGTGATTGTTAGACTGTTTTAGTCATATTCAAGAGTAAATAAAAGTAAATAAAAATCCTATTTGAAAATTTATTAGCAAATATATTAAAAACTAAGAATGTCATCATCTTTTAAGTAGTCTTGCCAAAGAAATCTAGTCAAACTATAATATAAATTGTTTTTCAGAATAATTGTCATTTGTGATTCTGTATCTTTTATTTACTTAAGATACTATTCTGAGAAGAAGTCTGCAGGCAGCAGTCCGTGACACAGAAAGTTTATTACCCTAAATCTTGCTGTCATCACTCAAGAAATACACAGGACAAAGGAACATGTTAAACCTTGATGACTCAATCAGTAAATTCCTGTAGAGTGGCAAACTACAGGACAAACAGCTCAATTTCTTTAACAAATAAATTAAGAGAGCAGAAACTTGGATATATCACATAATTATAGTATGTGTGATTGAATTCTGATTTTTTTTAACTATTTTAAAAAGAGGGAAGAAACAATTGGGAAGTTGCAGACAGATTAGGTATTTGATGTTATGGAATTAGTAATTGTTATGTATAAAATTAGTACTTCTTATGTATGCAGTTTTGTTTTGTTTTACAAAGGGTCTTTTCTTCCAAAAAGATACTGAAATATTTACTAATGAAAAATTTAACCAAAATAAAATAAGGACAACTATTGCAATTATAAAAATGCAATCTATAGTTTTCAAACCTACAGTTAAATAAATAAAACAGGAGGAAGATTGTAGAAAGTGTTACCAGCACATGGCAGGCAGGAAAAGAGTAAAAAGCCAAATGATGAGCATAAACCCAAAATAAATGGTTGAAATAAATCCATAAAGACTAACAATACCAATAAGTAGAAGCAGGATAAACTCACTAATTAAAACTCAGGTTATAATATGGGTTTCTTTCTCAGTCCAGCTATATGACGCCAGCCTGGGCAATTTAGTGAGACCCTGTCTCAGTAAGTTAAGTAGGTAGCTAGATAGGTAGGTAGTTTCTACTGAGGAGTCACATACTTCTCCACTCATTCTATTGACCAAAGCAAATCACATGGCCAGGCTTGAGGTCAGTAGGACAGGGTAGCATGCATGTAAGAAAATGGCAGGGTATGAGGGAATAATAGCAAACAGATCATAAGATCTGTTCCTTTTAGTAAGAATCCAAAATCTTACCAGCTTAAAACAGTTAGGTCAGGCTAAATGATCATCTTGGGCCATGTCACTCTGATCCATAAGCCAGGCCCCAAACTCAACAGAGCAGCCACTATCAATATACCTTGCCATTCTCAGTAGTGGAGGGAGAAGAATATGGTAAAACATACACTGGTTCTAGAAAAGCTTCCCCACAAAAGGGCCGCGTGGGACTTCTCAAGTTGCATTGGCCAGAGCAAGTTGTATTGCCTAAGCCTGAGTCCAGAACAGTGCTACATAATTGTCTAGAAGGAGGTCAGTATATCAGTCAATCACAATAATGTAATCTACAATAATTATGTCAAGATATTTTATACACATCAGAGGAGTATTCATTTAGAAGCATGACAAAACTAAATGTTGATAAAAATGTTGTGGGAACGTGGATATTGTGATATGCTGGTAGAATTCTAATTGTTATAACCAGTATGAGGAGCAGATTCACAATGTCTAAATAAATTTGAAAACATACATCCTGTATGATCATCTGTTTGTATCCCTGCAAGAACTTCTACACAGGTACACAAAGAGATCGTTTAAGAATATTGTAACATTTTAATAGCAAGAAAAAAGGGAAACAACTTTAATATTTACAGAAAAGCTGGTACATTTTCAGACATACATTAACATGAAAACATTAAATTTCAAATGGTAAATGTCATTATATTGTGTATCTAAAATGTATCAATAAAATTAATAAAAAATAAATAACATAAAAATATTAGAACTGCAATTATGTAGATAAATCTCAGAATAAATTAAAAGTTGAAGAGTAGCACATTCTGTGTACCTTTTATGTGAAATTTTAAAAACTGATTTATAATGAAAGAATATATATTGGAAGATATATATTGATTTATAATGAAAGAATAAAGGAAAAAGGTTATACAGTATATTTTGTAAGAATATATATGAAATGATACATAAATTCAGGATTGTCCTGACTGTGGGAAGGAAGAGGGATTTGGAAGGCAGTGAAGAGGATTTTTAATTCCTTTTTTGTTCTTTTTTAAAAATATCAAGTTAAATGTATGATGAATGTTAATGTATGATAGGTAGGGTGATGGAAGCAGGGATGTTTATGTTACTCCTCTGTGTTTAGAGGGGATAAATGTGTAAGGAATTTGCCTGGAATGCCCAGGTACCGATAGCAGAACCCTGTATAGTCTGAAGGACTGCAGCAGTCTGCTAGGTTGTACGGGCCAAGGAAGTGCAGTTCTAGAGCCATCCTGTGCAGGAAGTCAGTTGTGGGGCTGCTGAATAGGTGGCTATGTTACAAAGGTACTCGCGTGTAAACATTGTAAGTGCTGTGGTCTGTTACATTCCGTGTATGGGCACCTTCTCAGCGAGACTTACGTGTTAACTAAGTTAACTAAGAGCGTTTTCAGAACCCCTGTCTTCTGTGATAGAGGATTCTCTGACTTGTGGAACATTCATTACGTTCTTTGTCTTCAGCGTTCTCTAGACTGAAATAAGAATCCATCCAGTTCTTATTTTTTTCTCAACAGAAGCAATTAGTTGCCCAAAAAATTCACATAGAGGAAAACGAGGACCGAGACACAGGCCTGGAACAGAGACATAATAAAGAAGATCCAGACTGCATCAAGGCCAAGGTGCCCTTAGGGGACCTGGATCTATATGACGGAACATACATAACTTTGGAGAGCAAAGACATTAGGTAAAGAAGTTTTCTTCCACAAGTAAAGTTGTTTTTCCTAACAGATCTTTCTCAAATCAGTAAGAAATTATTTGTATAAGAATCACAGGAAAGTTTATTGAAATTTCAAAGTTCACAATATATGTTACGTATAGAATTCTTATAAATCAACTAAAAATATTTAACACCACAGTAGAAAGTTGAATGATTTATAGTGAAAAGTAAAATATAAGTGGCCAGTAAACATGGCGAAAACATTTCTCAGAAATGTCACGCAAGTACAAATTGAGACAGTTGTTTTCATCTACCACATTGGAAAAAGTATTTGAAAAGTCAGTAACTGTAAAAATGTAAAGAGCCTGTAACTGGAAGCATAAATAGGTTTAACATTTTTAGGAAGAATTTAGCAATGTTATACTATATCCATTTTGAAAACCACAGTCTTAGCATTCTGTGAGCTACTGCTATTTTTTAATTCTTGACTTACTCCTTTAATTTGAATTCCCAAAATACTTTGACTTCTTATGCAGCTATGCGAACAGGTATTGAATGTTGATTAATTTTGGTTATAAAGTTAAGATGCTATGAGAGTATGAGGAAAATTTAACATTTCTTAAAGTACTGATTTTTATATCCTTCATTCATTTCTTGCTTGCTTCTTGATCTTAGCCCTGAAGATTATATAGATGCAGAATCTCCTGTCCCTCCAGACCCTGAGCAACCTGATTGTACTAAAATTCTAGAACTTCCATATAGTATACATGCTTTCCAGCACTTGCGAGTAAGTAGAGAACTTCACAGATTTTTGTTTTGTCTTGCTTTGTTTTGCATTTTTCTTTCCTTTGGTCTCTTGCTTATAAAAACTGTTTTTCTTCTCTCCTTCCAAGCAGCTTTATAATTTGACAAACATTATCCTACTTCATAAAATACTTCCAAAATAAATGCTACAAGATACTTAATTACTTGTGATCTTTTATATCCTATCATCTCCTTTGATCATGTTTTTCAATCTTTTTCTTTTCTAGGGTGTACAAGAGAGAGTTAATCTTTCTGCCCCTCTATTGCCTAAAGAAGATCCAATCTTCACGTATTTATCTAAGCGGTTAGGAAGGAGTATAGATGACATAGGTCACCTCATTCATGAGGGCCTGCAGAAGGTAAGTCATCAGTGACTTAGAGAGCTAGAGACTGTGCAAACAGAAAATGTTTTTCTCCAAAAAATGCCTTCCCATTTGTATTGTTATTATTCCCATTTGGATTGTGTAGAGCATAATCCACAATTATTATATTATATATACTGTAGTTCAGACATGACTAGACTAGTTTCCTTTATGATAAAGTTTTATCAAAATAATTCATCAAAAAAAGAAATAATATGCTAACATATGCAACTGGGTTTATTTATATTGAGTGTGGAAAAAAGTTCTAACAGTGATATATCTGTCCATAATACATAGATTATAACTGTTCTCTGAACCAGAGAAAGAATCACCACCAGCAATAAAATCTTCTATAATTTTTTTTTTTAAGAAAACATCTGTTTTAAAACTCTGAAGTAGGGAACTGGGCATGGTAGCACATAGCTGTAGTCCCAGCTACTGGTGAGACTGAGGCAGGAGGATCACATGAGTCCACCAGTTTGAAACCAGCCTGGACAATGTAGGGAGACTCCCGTCTCGGGAAAAAAAAAAAAGAAAAAAAGTAAAGTAAAAGAAGCAGGAAATTATGTAACAAGACTCAAGAATTTAAATGTATCATTCAGGATAACCTCGGAATTTAAAAAACATTTTTTGCTCTTCTCTATGCATAAGGAGTACCATAAAATGCAGGTTAGTTTCTAAGTAGTATTATAGTGATATTAAGTAAAATGCATACTTAACAGCATTTCCATAGTTTATTCACATACATAGCTCTGTATCAAAGGAATTTTTCGATAAAAGTAAGAAAATAGTTTGATTTTTACATGCATTATATGATTATTTTTGAGATACAGTTATCATCCCTCTGAAGGTAGTGTGAACCATTGGCAGTGGCAGAAACTTACTGAGTAATGAGGAGAGCATAGCGATTCTGTCTTCTCTGAGCACTGTGACCGCCCTGCACCTCCATGTGTTAACCATCCTGGAAGTGTCCGCGCTCTGAACTCAGTCTGTAGCCCTTTCCCCTCTCCGGAGTTTGTGGTGGAACAGAAAATTCAACTCTAAGCGGAGCTTTGTTTTTCTGGGACCAGCACCTGTCCTAAAGCTATCTGGGCTCCCGGCCCCGCCATCTCCTTAGCATACAGAAAACACTCCTATCACTCCTGTATTCCAGTGGTTTTAGGAGCTGTGTGTCAGGAACCCGGGACAAAGACAAATACATAATTTTTCCATACTGTAGACTGAGCAGCCTGAACAACAGAAATATATTTCCTAGAGTTCTGGAGTTTCCAGGATCATCGGGCCCTGTTGGTCTCTGGTGGAGAACCTCTTCCTGGCTTGCAGACAGTTAGTTACCTTCTCATTGTGTCCTCCCTCACACGGTCTGTTCTCTTGTACGTCTGGGAAGGGAGAGACCGGTGGGGTGTGGGGCAGGGTGGTGGGGGGCGGGGGGAGCTTTGCCTCTCCTGTCCTTCTGAGCGTATCTGCCCCACTGCCTCTGACCTCAGTTACCCCTTGTCTCCTCCTCACAGGCCTTATAGAACTTGGGGGACACAGACATTCATTTAATCCATAGCTGGTGTCACCTAACAAAATTCAGGCCAGTGTGGCTGGAATCTGGTGAGCAGGAGGGAGGATGGTAGAGAATAGACCAGGGCCAGATCGTGCGGGCTCTGAAGACCAATTTAAGGGCTTTAGATTTTATTCCAGGTGTGCTTTAAATATATATTTTTCTCTTACCTCCAGATGCTATGCTGTGTCCTCTGCTGTTATGATCTTTTTAAGAGTTTGTGTAGATTTTTTTTTTTTGGTATGGGGATTGAACTCGTGTCCTTGTCCCGACCCTCATGTAGAATTTTTAATTGAACTCTTTGTCCCAATTCACAATGTAAAGTCTGAAAATGAAAGCTAAAAGTAAAAGCATTTGTTGATTTGAGGGGAAAAAAATGTTTTCAATAAAGCTACCGAAAAGAAGACCAAAACCTGTCAGAAGCTGATTATGAAGGAATGTACTGTCCTTTAAGCAACCATAGGGAGAAGAAGTTCACAGTTGATTGTTCATAGTGCTAAAATCTGTAATTGCATCACTGAAAAATCATATACTTTCCTCAAAGATCGAATGCTTAGGGCCGAGGATTTAGCTTAGTGGTTTCGCCGCCTGCTGTGCAAGCATAAGGACCCGAATTCGATCCCCAGTACCAAAAAACAAACTTAAAAACTTGGTTTCTTTCAGGGAGTTGTTGTAAGGGTTAAAGCAAAATCAGAGATGAGTTGCATGGGGCAGGGCATTTAGCTCAGTGGTTCCGCTGCCTGCCTTGAAAGTGCAAGGGCCCGAATTCGATCCCTGGTAC
>NW_004624767.1:4460227-4562893 GCF_000247695.1 Heterocephalus glaber | reverse complement strand
TTATATATATTTATAGTTAAAATTTATTCCCATAGGGTGCATATTTATTAATGTAAGTGTGTGGGTCAAAGGGTAATGACGTTTTTAAGGCTTTTTACATATATTCTGTCAAATTGTCCCCAGAAGTGCTGGAGTAGCTTAACATTTCTACATTTAATAGCTGAAGTTAATATATAGTACAGCGTAGCTAACAGTAAGTACTGGCATTCTTCTTAATCTTTGCCAGTTTATAACAAGAAAACATGTAGCTTTTAAATGTCTCTTTATGACATTATATGGTTCACATGCTTATTGGCTATTTAGTATTTTTGAATCATCTGTTTATATTTTTGGCCCATTATCTTTTTTTTTCTTTCTTTATGTTTAGATATTTATTGAGCTCTTTATAAAGATCTTAAACCTGTCATGTACAGAGTCTGCTAAAAAAAATGTATACATCAGGAAAAGAAAAACTTCTATAAATATTTTAATACTAAATTTATTGAGTCATCATGTGATTAACACAAGTTACCTTTGGCCTCTACAATTACAAGAGGTGCTCAAAGTGGTGTCTTATTAGCTTCCAGACATTTATTAGTATGGGGAACTGCCATTTACTGGCAGACTGCACATTATAAATATGTTTCCCAGTTTATTTTAAACTTCATGATTTTTTTCCCCAAGGCAGAAATTTAAAGCTTTATCTACTGGGGTTTAAACTGAGTTTTTGACATGGTCCAGGTCAGTATTTGGCCCCCCTTTTTTTTTTGGCAGTACTAATACTATGGATTGAACCCATGGCTTTTTATATACTAGGCAAGCACTTTACTACTAAGCTACATCCCTAACCCTTTTTATTATTTTTTTTTAATACAGTCTCACCATGTTGCTCAAATTGGACTCAAATTTTCAGTGTCCTGCCTCCGCCTCCCAAGCAGCTAGAATAACAGGTGTGCACCACTACTCCCAACTGTATTTTGACTTTAGGTGGTCCAAATTCAGAATATGTTAGAGGATAAAAAGTCCCAACCATGAAGGGAGAAGTGTATCCGAACTTTCCAACTTGACTAAATAATATACTTAATTACTGCATACTTAAGATTTAGTTTTTAGGGCTGGGGATTTAGCTCAGTGGTTCCGCCGCCTGCCTTGCAAGCGCAAGGTTCCAAGTTCGATCCCCAGTACCAAAAAAAAAAATATTAATAAGATTTAGTTTTTAACACTTGAAGGTTTCAGTTAGATTCTAAACACTCATAAGAAAATGACAAATAAAAATTCATCTTTCAAAAAAGCATAAGCCTATTTGCTAAAATTTGTATCTTCACTCAGATATTATATAAACAATATTTTATAAAACACTAATTTCAGGAATTTCATATTAAAGCCACTGGCATTTTTTTTTTGGCATTTCTAAGTAGATTAAGCCTTAATTTCTAAAGTCCTGAATTAGAGTCCAGCAAGTTGTGACTATGGGAGTGTTTCAGCTCTGTTTCCCCCTGGAATGATAGCCTGGAGTTGGATGATCATTCATCATGGCTACTCGGTAGCTCATGGTCAAGGAGCTGTGGACAGAAGTAGCTTCTTCGTACTTCCGCTTTATTATGACTATAAATAGTCTTGCACTTCTTCATCTTGAATTTCAGAAAAGCTAGAGTATTAATGATGCTCATTTTGAATATTTTCAGTTAAAGAAACTGAGTTTTGTGAATTGTTGTTTTGTTTAATCTCTAGAATGCTTCCTCATGGGTGCTATATAATATGGCTTCATTTTACTGGAGAATAAAAAATGAACCATATCAAGTAGTGGAATGTGCCATGCGAGCACTTCACTTTTCTTCTAGGTAAGATCTCTCTTCATCTCCTAACTTTCCACATTACTCAGGACAGTTAAAGACATGAGACATAAGAAAGTAACAGCACTGCATTATACTTACTCTCCTCCATGTCTCACTGAAAGTAGTTAGTCCCATCACAAAAGTTCAAAGTGATAACTGTATAATAATTATACTTTCCAATTTCCATTACAGAAGAAAAAATATATATAAGGTAGATGCCTTGTGATTCACTTGAGATCTGCATGCGAGGACCTTGACTGGAGCAATTGTCATAACTTTAACTTTTCTTAAAAGCCCTAAATGAGTTGTAAAGTGCCTGCCAGACCCTAACCTTTGTGGCAAGATTTATAATTGTCAGATTGACTAAGCACCACCAATAATTTACAAATGAAACGTCATGATTCTGACTTTCTCAGAACCTTATTTTCTAAGTAGTTTTCTTACAGTGATTTTCCTGAGCCTAGTGTGAGCTAATTCTGCATAACCATGAAGCACATACTTCTTTCCTAACATCTAGTTACATTTCTCTTCTTTTAGGCATAATAAAGACATTGCCTTGGTCAATTTAGCTAATGTTCTACACAGAGCACACTTCTCTGCCGATGCTGCTGTCGTGGTCCATGCAGCCCTGGATGACAGTGACTTCTTCACCAGCTACTACACCCTGGGGAACATATATGCAGTAAATACTCCTTTTGTTTCATGAGCTGAACCAGTTGCTACTTCCTGGGGTTTTTGTTTTTTGGGGTTTTTTTCCTCAACAGAATGTTTCTTTTTTCCCTTCTTTTGATCTGGACAGTGGAAATAAAGAAATTAAGGGGATCAGTCTAATACTGTATCATAATGGTCCTAGTCTCTTGACAAAAAAGAAAAATAATTAAACTGGGCAGGTTGTGCCTTCCACCTATAGCGTGCCTTCACATAACTGGGATTTGGTCACTGATGAGAGTAATGTTCACTGTAGAGTGAAATGTAGATGTAATTTCATAAATCATTAGGGGTTTCAGCAGATGCAGTGAAGCCCTGGCTAACCTCTCTTCCCCCGTGTGTGTGTATTTTTGTCTCTTCAGATGCTTGGGGAATATAACCACTCGGTGCTCTGTTATGACCATGCTTTGCAGGCCAAACCTGGGTTTGAGCAAGCGATAAAGAGGAAGCATGCTGTCCTCTGTCAGCAAAAACTGGAGCAGAAATTGGAGGCTCAACATAGGTAATTGGGGGGATCATTTCACCAGAACACTAGCACCCTAGATCCTCAGGTAGACCTAGAGGGTCCCTATGACTTCTGCAAGTCCTATTACTTTTCTCCAAATGTGTGGTTTAGCACAATCCAGTGTTTGTATAGAGAATGTTTGCATTTAATTCTCCACAATTTTGACCATGAATTACGGTTACCAAGGTAGATGGAGTTGAGGAGGCTACAAGATAAAGTAGTCTGTTGATGACATTTTTACTTTCATAGATTATATTGTATCAGTAAGATCACATGTAATGCAATATTTGATCTTTTCCACCTCTGGCTTCTAGGATTAGACTGTTGTTTTGTTAGTTAAGTGACACTGAGAGACATTTGGCCCACATTTTAATCAGACTTGTGTATTAAATTATACAGTAATGGAATTTCATGTACTTGGACCTTGTGGTATAATTAATAAAATATGTTTGATTCCATAAATTATAGGGCCAGATAAAAACTTCACATAACTTAAAAGTGAATTATTCATTTCAGGATTAGCTTTAATATTTTGAGTGTATTTTGGTTATTATAAGATTAAATAGAGATTTAGAGTTCATTAAACTTTTATATTTACATATTTTCCAATCTGCTTAAGCATAATATAGTAAAAAGAAGAGAATGATAACTTGCTTATTTATGTCAGGCTTCTTTTATACCTACTCAGATCTTATCCTGGTTGAGTTTCTTCCAATATTATGTTCTTAATAATTGAACTTACTTTTTTTACACAATCCTTATACATCCTAAATCTCCATATGTTACATTGTAATATAGGTAATAAGGTTTTGGTGACTTAATTGGGTAGCTGATTTATTGAAATCAGGTGGTGAAGAATATTTCTATGCAAAGTTTTTGAAGTTTTTCCCAAAATCTGTAAACCAAGGAGCCAGAGTGTAAAATCAAGGTACGATGGCCCTAAATCCTACCTGTCTTTAGACAGAATCAAAAGAAAAAGAAGAAAAGGATTTTAGGAAGGCTTTGAATGTCAGTGAAACTAATACAAATTTTGTGGAGGGAAATAGCATTATTAAATATGTCTATGATATATTGTGATTTTTATTCATGGCGTTTACCCTTTTTTACCTTTCTTTAACCATGTGCTTTATTTAGCCACTTACTTAACAGTGCTGAGGATGAAACCCAGGGGCTCACATATGCTAGACATGCACCTTATCACTGAGCTACAATCCCTGACCCTAAATTTATCTTTTAGCTGATGTAGAAAAACATAAAATTGTACACATTTGTGGGGTACCATGTGAAGTTTCAATACATGGAAACTTTGTGCGATGTTTAAATTAGTGTAAACATACGTATTCCACCACAAAGATATGGTAAATATTTGATAGAGTAGTTTTGTTGATGGCTGAAGACAAAGGAAGCATCAGAGGAGCTGGTTTTTGAGGAGAACCACAGTTCAGCTCTGACAAGAGCTGTGGAGGGCCCACTTTGTCTGCCTCTCCAGCCTGCTGTCCCAGAAGCAGGACAGTGTGGTGTGTTTTTTATGGCAACTGAAAAGTCCAGGGCACCAATTTGACATCAAGATGGTCATCTTTAAAGGAAGGGTTGTGCCTTCATGTTTTGTCCTCAAGTAGAAGAATGACATTTTCTTTATTTAGCCTTGTTATTCTTGAACTTGTACAGGGTTTTGGATTAAATAAAAGGAAAAAATAATTACTGCAGAAACCAGAAATGCTGTGCATCTAAGTAAGTTTTAAAAATTCGTAATTTTAAAGATCTTTTTTTCTGTTATTGAAAAATGTGAAGATCCCTCCAGCGAACACTAAATGAGTTAAAAGAGTATCAGAAGCAGCACGACCATTACCTGAGACAGCAGGAAATCCTAGAGAAGCACAAGCTGATTCAGGAGGAGCAAATCTTGAGAAATATCATCCACGAGACTCAGATGGCAAAAGAAGCACAGTTAGGTAAGTGGTAGCTCCACGAAATTCAAGACAGATCAGGAAATTCATTGCAAGCATGGTTCATTCTCATAACATTCACTCAACCTTGGAGGAAGGAAGTTGCGTTTATGACTTCCGTAGATCTTAAGGTCAAGACTCATTACAGTGATTGCACAAGCAGGCCTGGGAACTGGTCGGGTTGCCTTTTTGTTCACATATTGAAACAAAATCCAAGTCATTTAGATTTTTAGAATCTTGTATTTCTACAACTGTAATCAGTCTCCAGGAGATCTTGTTAAAATGCAGATCCTGATTCATGGGCCTGAGGAGGGGCCTAATATTCTTCCTTCTGAAGGAGCTTGCACATCTAAGAGTGCTGGTGGTGTAAAAACTGCCCTGTGATTAACAAGACCCTGTGCTGTGCAAACACAAGCCAGGGACACACATAGAAATAGCACATACGTGCTATCATGAAATCAACCAATAACAAATGCTGGCGGGGCTGTGGGGAAAGAGGAACCCTGCTCTACTGCTGGTGGGGGTGTAGACTGGTGCAACCACTGTGGAAATCAGTATGGAGATACCTCCAAGAACTAGGATTGGAAGTCCCATTTGACCCCGCTATTCCTCTGCTGGGTATCTTCCCCAAAGAATTAAAGGAATCATACCACAGTGATATAAGCACACCCATGTTTATAGCGGCACAGTTTGTGATAGCTAAAACTTGGAAACAGCCCAAATGCCCATCAACTGGAGACTGGATAAAGAAAATATGGTTTTAGGGCCGGGGATTTAGCTCAGTGGTTCTGGCGCCTGCCTTGCAAGCACAAGGTCCCAAGTTCGATCCCCGGTACCAAAAAAAAAAAGAAAATGTGGTTTTTTTCTAAAATGGAGTACTAATCAGCCATAAAAAATGAGAAATTAGAGACATTTATAGCTAAGTGGATGCACATTGAGGCGATACTCTTAAGTGAAATAAATAGGACACACATGTATAAATAACGAATAGTTTCTCTGGTGTGAGAAACTGAAAGTGTAAATAAGGACTAAAATGTATAATAGGTAATGTGAAATAGGAAGAAAAGGGGCAAAGGGGAAGGAAGTGGGAGGGCTAGGGGAAAGGATAGAAGGGAATGGGATTAATATGAGAAAATGGAAAAATAGGAACAAAATCTTTGTAAATAGGGAGAACTGGAGGGGTTGAAGGGAGGGCTGGGCAAGGGTGAAAAATAAGAACCAAGAGAGACAATGTAAAGGTGCAAATTTCCAATGATGAATGTCATTATATTGTATACCTAAAATGTACCAATGATTAGAATGAATAATCGATAATGCAAAATAGGAAGAAAAGGTCCAAAAGGGTAGGGGTAGTGGGAGGGGCGGGGAAAGGAAAGAAGGGAAAGGAAAAATGCTGAGAAATGGAAAAAATGGAAGTAAAGTCTTTGTAAATAGGGAAGGGTGGAGGGGGTGAAGGGAGGGCTAGGAATGGGGAAAAAATAAGAACCAAGATGCATTATGTAAAGGTACAATTCCCAATGAGAAATGTAATTGTGTTGTATACCTACCATGTACCAATAAAAGAATTTAATAAAGTGCAAAAAATAAAAAAAAGAAATAGCACATAATGTGGCTAACCGGGTCAAGAAAGCTAAACATCTTTTCTTTTTTCCCTTATACTCTTAAAAACAAACACCGTTGTAGAAGATTTTTAAATTAGAGTTTGTGTCTGGTGAGAATTCCTAACCCGGCCAACAGATTAGTTTCAGGGAGTTCTGAAATCATTTCCAAAATTATATGGAGTTGTTTATGAACAATTTTTTTCTGGAAAAATGATATATAGCTGTTATTAAAAATCTTAGGTTTGTGATCCAGAAACTATAACCACTAGTGACCCCAAAAGGGGAACTTTAGTTAGCAGAGATCATCAATGATTTGGTTATAGCCAGAGTGTTTCATTCAGATTAAATCCCAAAGGATCAGATCTGGCAAGTTGACACCAGGGAATAAATTACTAGGGTCCCTTAAATTACAACCTCCCTTGATAAACACATTGGTCTGACAAGCCTCTTAACCCTTGAACCTTGGCCGTGAACATTTTATGATCTATTTTGAGTATAAAGAATATGTTCAGTCTTTAGATGATTTATTGCTGTTCTAAAATGTAATCAGAGCTCTTATATATAAATTTGAAACAGAATTAGGAAATATATAGGACACATTCTCTCCAGAGACATAGCCAGAGTCCTTTCAAACTACATAATCAATAGATTTTATAATCATAGAGTATAATTGGCACAAGATACCTCGGTGATCATCTAGGGGAGCCCTTTTGTTTTACAGATGGAGAAACTGGAGCTTCTTTGGAATTGATTTAATTAGTAGTAAATTCCTCTATATAAATACCGTCAGAATAAGTACTGTGCTAGGCTCTGAGGTACACAGAGTTGAAACAGAATGACCTGGACTAAGAAAAGCATGTGGGTATTGCTGACCATGTTCATTGTTTGTGTAATTCTTGTCTTATTTCAGGAAATCATCAAATATGCCGGCTGGTCAACCAGCAGCATAGCTTACACTGCCAGTGGGACCAGCCAGTGCGCTACCACCGAGGAGATATCTTTGAAAATGTGGACTATGTTCAGGTCTTTTTCTTGATCTCTTCTGCTGCTTAACTTTTGCATATCTGAGAATAATACCATGTTTTCTTCCCTTGATTTCTTGTCTATCTGATCCCTAAAATTTGCATCATTTAAATCTTTAAGATATTTAAGTATCTGTTATGTTTTTGAAGTTAGATTTTGTCATGAGTACTCAGTTACTGCATGGATAATGCTGTTTCCCGAAGTATTTCTGTAAATGTGTATGCATATGTATTTGATTCTTTTCTCCTTTCCCATGGGAGCTAGAATTGAACTGTTATTAATATTTAACTCAAAATTTTTATCTTCCCTCTGAGCCTTTTATAGTAAACCTACGTTAAATTTGAAAGAGAGCTATCTCTTTCCTGAAGTCATCAGTCCAGTTAATTTGCCTCAACCAGAAACATAAAATTATCATTATCTACAGAAAATGGTTATTGAGCACCATTGCTAGATGCATACCTCTGTCATCTTTTGGTCTCTCTACACACACACACAGAGTATACATTCACATCCACACATACACATATCTGTACAAACAACACATGCACATCTGCCTGCACACACACCTCCTAGCCTATCTGATTGGGGAGAGCTAACACATAAATACGATGATGCTGAATAGCATGAAACTGTTGCTGATGCTGAATAAGTCACACAGGGAATGAGCCCAACCAGAATTCCAAATCTCGTACAAAAAGATACTGAAAATAAAACAGTATTCATACTGTCTTAAGTAAGACCTATCATGCCCTATCATAGATACAGAAATTTCCAGAGATAAGCAGCTTAGGAAAGAAATCAGGAAAGCATCTATGGGAGGATATATCACAAAATATAGAGCCTTTTTAATCTGAAGAAACCCAGACTTCTTTGGGAAAGAGTAAGAAATTAGCAAGCCACTTAAGAAAGGAAGTAGTAATGTGGCTCAAAAGCTTCCTCTGATTTTTGTAAAACGGTTGCTAACACTGTCTCTTTGGTTTTCAAGAGAAGGAATAAAGGAAGGTCAGATTTACAAAATCAAGGACTGTAACTCCCTAACTAAAATCCAAGCATTTTAAGGAGGGAAAAAGAAATGTTTAAGAAGGAAATGGATTGAAGGCCATTGTGATTTTTGAATGTTTTTATGGTTTCAAAACTGTCCTGTACCAGTACAGCTTCCACCACTGTATAGTGAAAGAATATTTTCATTCTTTAAGGCCTAGAGCTCCAAATTCATCATACTCATTTCTTTTTCTCATGCCTTTCCTACTCCATTCCATCCCCGGTCCTGTTCTCCTTCTCTAATGAGGTTTCAGAAATACACAAGAGCTGTGGTGTCTTACAGTATATCAAACATTTTTTACCTTGGTTTAGAGGAAGACTGTATGTTTGTGTCTTTTCATTTCCTCATTTTGTCCACACCTTTAAAGCTTGTATTTGGAATCATTGACAAGAGACTATAATCTCTAGATGACAGTTACAGTAAACCCTTAAGAATGCTTTCTTCCTTGCCTCCACCCACAGCACACTAATTTTATAGAGTAGTAATCACTTTTGTCGAGGTGAGCGAAGGGCATAATGAATGGAATATCTAAATGAGTTAATCATTAAACCTAAAAAGCAATAAATCGTAGAAAGGAAGTAAAGGAACAGGAAGGTAATCCATGCTGCTTTTCTCATACTGCATTAGCAAAGTTGACTGAAAATCGCTAACCGTGCAGTTTCCGTGAGAGACTACTGCTGAGGCATAGTTTTTGGTTTTTTGGTTTTTGGGTTTTTTTTGCGTACCAGGGATCGAACTCAGGTCCTTGAGCTTGTGCAGCAGGCAGTGAAACCACTGAGCTAAATTTCCATCCCATGCTGAGGCATAGTTCTTAAAATTAAAAGAGCTGGTTACTTCATTGCTGACCTTCTTTCTGATTTCTTACTCATCATGAATATTCAATAGCTTTTTTAAAATTTGAGTTAAATCTTGGTCATAACTCCTTTTCCACTCAGAATTGGATTGAGCTTTTCTTTTCATTTTCTAGTTTGGTGAGGATTCCTCAACATCCAGTATGACATCTGTGAACTTCGACGTTCCTACAAATCAGAGTGCTATCAGTGGTTCAGTCAAGTCTTCCCCCGTAGCCCACTCTGTTCTCTGGGTCTGGGGCCGGGACTCTGATGCATATAGGGTAAGTTTTTACAGGATGAAAAATGATTTTCTCCAACAGACAAGACCTCATAAAGCAGTGGCTCTCAACCCCACTGCTGAGCATGGCCCCATTGCTGTTACATTTAGTGCACCAAACATTTATTAAACTTCTAACAAGGAGAAGGCATCTGTTTGGTGGGAGATATAGCCTCTGCCTTGAGTTCTTCTCAATCAAATGTGGCAGGTAGAAACACGGGTTCAGTTCATAGCTTTGCATTTTGAATGCACACCTATAATTCAGCAGTCAGGAGGCTGAAACAGTAGGATCACGAGTGCAAGGCTAGCCTGGGCTACATGACGAGACCCTGTCTGTACATTGCTCTGCACTCAGAATATAATTACCAACTAAGCTCGACCTAAGTATACCCTTGTACATATTTAATCAGCATTCTTTTATTGTACTCCCACTGTGTGGCTGGCTGGTTCTAGGAATGTCTTAGTCAAGTTCCTTATCTCTTGCAGCTTACAAAAGATATCTGTATCTTCTAGTGGAAGATACAGTGAACAAGTTGACAGATACTCATATTTAGGCTAGAAATTATATGTTGGCTGATAGCAATGCCAAGGTATCAGGACAGAGGCCATGCTTTTTATTCACTATTAAAATTTTAGAACTTATTTATTCTAACAAAATTTAAACAGCCACTTAGATTTAATTATATAAACTCCTCAAAGTTTGATAGCTTCAGTATATAATTTTAGCAGGCCTTTGGTATAGTTATTTATATTTAGAAAGATAAACATTTTATAAGTCAAAAAACAATTGTTCATTTTGGTATTGGCAAAGAAAAATAGTTTCCTGTGCCAATTTTACAGGCATATATGTCCTTTAGTTAGAAGTCACAAACTGTACCCAAAATTGACTTAAACAAAAAGAAAAATTGTCCTTAATGTGGAAAGTCCAGAGGTGGGGTAAAACTTTAGGTTTGGTTGACTCTGGGTCAACAATATCATCAGTGACTCATTTCTTTCCTTCTCTTCACTGTGCCATACTTAGTATGGATTTCATCAGAAAACTTGTTTTCCTAATGATCGTAAGATGACAGCACAAGCAGCAGCCTGAACAACATCCTTTTTGTTCATAAGTAGCAGAAGAAAGTAAGACTTGCTTTTCTTTCCCAGAAACCCCAAGCAAATCCATGTCTCACTGGCTTAGCTGGCTTAGGTCCACCCAGCCTTCAACCAGTCTGTGGTGAAGCAGATGGAATGACTGGTTTCAACTGAAAATCTGCAGTAGAAAGAGCACTATGGAATTAATCTACCACAGTACATTTATCTTAAAATGTTTCTGTTCAGTTACCCTAATAGGCCCAAATTCTTTTAGCAATTTATTTAGCATGTTAAAATAGTCAATCTAAAGAGGTTTATGAGCAGCTTGCTTTCTTTCTTAGGACAAACAGCATATTCTGTGGCCTAAAAGAGCAGAGTGTACAGAGAGCTACCCCAGAGTCCCTGCTAGATGGGAATTGCCAACGTATTTTCTGCCTCCGGAGAACAAAGGACTCAGGCAAGTGCTGATGGATTTGGCAAAGCACCTGATTCTGCATGGTTGGCATCTGGCGGTTCTTATAGAGCACCAGCCTTGGACTTGAAAGGTTAAGTCTTTATCTTGAACTCACTCAAACTTTGAAAATATGAATCTTGTTCCTTTTTCTTGTGCTAGGATCCACAAACTCAACAGTGAGGATTATTCTTCAGAAGAAGAGGCCAAAACCCCTGGCTGTTCCATAACTGGCGTCAGAAAAAGCCACACTCTGTCCTACTTAGTCAGAGAATTAGAGGTCCGCGTGGATCTGAAAGACAAAATACCAGATGACCATGCACGAAAAGTAAGGCTCCCTTAGGCTGGTGTTTATTGCCGTCCATTCTGGGTGACTTCTGAAGCCGCTTTGATGCAACAAGAATTTGATAGAAGACCACTGTAGAGCTTTATGTTTATAAAACTCAAGGATAGAGTTAAAGAATTGAAATGATTGAGAAGTCAGTCGTGCTAATAAGGGAGTGCCAGGCAAGTGTTCCTTGGGACTGCTGTTGGCATGGACCAACTGAGCAGCCTTTGTTCCTCTAACCCAGAGGGTCCACAGAACAGCGCAGAACCCTTTACCTGAAGGAGCCCATCTTACAGAGGCCATTCTGACCCCTTCAGTTCAGCTATGTGCCCCTCAGTCCTCCAGAAGTCTATATAAACAGAAAGCTTGAAGGTTCTGTTCCCCTGGCCTTACCAGCCCTGCTTTGGCCATATGAGGTCCTTAGGAATATGTATCAATTTGATAGCCACTCTAAAATTATAAGTAAGTTCGGTTATGCTGTTTTCTTTCATTCATATTATGTATGACTAATAATATTTCACTACAGATTGTTGATCTGTACTAGATACTGTTGCATAGCCTTTTACTGAAAAACACCCATCATGACCACCTTTTTAAAAATTTCAAAACTATAAGCCGTTACTAATATTTGGTAAACATTTACTGAGGCAAAACATACCACTTTCCAGCTACTGTTTTGTGTATTTGGAATACAGAGGCAAGTAGACCATGATCTTTGCATTAGAGTTGCTCACAGTTATCTAAATACTACAAGAACATAAAGTAGATTAAGGGAAATTTGGTACTTTCCAATGAGGGAAGATAGATTTTTATCAATTACAGATTGTCCTTTGAATAATTTCTCATTCGGTTCTTGACACTTAGGTTGACTATACTGGGATAAATTACTGTGTATGTGTAAGTGTATGTATGTGGTTGTGTGTATGTGTGTGGGTGTATATTTTTTTTAGTTAAAGGAAACTAGTGCATACATGTGAGCAGGTCAACAGCTGTTGGTATGTCAGTGAACTCATGTTCTATATATTATAAATATCTATTCAAAGTAACTGTTTCTAAGCTGTCCTTGTCCAGGTAAAGACTACCATCCATAGAAATTCTTTTTAAATGTTCAAATGTCTTCCCTTTTTATTTTCAATTGAGTCAGTCTTCCTTTTGATGTTTTCAGATTTTGCTTTCCCGTATTAATAACTATACTATCCCGGAAGAAGAAATTGGGTCTTTCTTATTTCATGCTATTAATAAGGTGAGTCATTTACTTAGGACACCTGAAACTTACACTGCTTAGTAATTTTGACTAAAAGTTAAAGTGTTCTTATTAAAGATCCTATTGAAGTACTATATTTTTTAACTAACGGAAGTGTTTTGGTATTTCCAGCCCAATGCTCCTGTCTGGCTCATACTCAATGAAGCTGGGCTCTACTGGAGAGCAGTAGGAAATAGCACTTTTGCTATTGCTTGTCTTCAGAGGGCTTTGAATCTAGCTCCACTTCAATACCAGGACATTCCTCTTGTCAACTTGGCCAACCTTTTGATTCACTATGGCCTACATCTTGATGCCACGAAGCTGCTGCTTCAGGCTTTGGCCGTCAATAGCTCTGAGGTGAGGATGGATGGATTGTAGTTTCACATTCTATGAGGGGAGCTGTTTTACTGTACAATTTCTATTTTTCTAGAAATGGCATAAAAATGTCATGTTTTGTTCTTCAGAGCAGAATTTGCGTGTTTCAAGAGTGAACATAAAATTTTTTTGTCTTTTTAAATTTTAACAAGTAAAATTTATAACTACACAGTTAACTTTTTAAAGAAACTTCTATTTAAAAAAGAATGATACAGCTGTAAAAATATGCTGCCATCTTTTTATGTCAGTTAGAAATACCTGGTTCTTATTTTATCCTCATCACTGTGTGCTAACTGCTTAATATATATACTATTTTACAGTTCTAATTTATAGGTATATTTATACCATCCAAGCCAGAACACAGTTTCAAAGTTGTTTCGATAAGAATAAATAGGTAGATTAATATTCATGCCCTGAACCTCCCACACAGTCAGTAGTTCTAATATCAAGGGCACCACTTTTCTTTTTTCCCCTGTACTTTAGCATGTCTGAAACCAGGATGCATAACTGTTGTCATACTGAGTTTGATGAAATACAGTTGTAATAAAAATAAATTAAATCGATCTCACTTAATGCCTAAAGGTTTATATGTTGTTATCTGTAGAAACCTTTGGAAAGATGCATGAATTGTTTAGGTTTATTTAAAGTATTCCAAAAGTAAAATTTTAAGTGTGAAAACAAAATATTGCCTGTTAAAGATTTTCCTTTGAGGGCCAGGGATTTAGCTCAGTGGTTCTGCCGCCTGCCTCACAAGCGCAAGGTCCCGAGTTCGATCCCTGGTACCAAAAAAAGATTTTCCTTTGAAATACATAAATTTGGATTGCAGGCAAAGTTTACAATCCCTGTACACAAACTCACAACTGGATTTTAGGCAAAGCTTTAAAATGTCTGTTTAATAGGTCAAGTTCCCAATGTGCACATCAACTGTTTAATGCTTACTATGTGCCAGTTGCTGGTACAAGAACAGTTTATACACGTGTATAAAACATGGGATGTGATGAAGTAGATGTCTAAATGGAAGGCTCTGTACAGCTGTATTCCTGTGATACCGCTTAAAGTTCACTTTCCACTGCTACCAGCCAAGGCCGTTAGGCAGTACTTCTGTGGAGAAAGAAGAATTTCCTCAGAAAGCTAAAATTTTAGCTATTAAATACAGTGGTGCTGCAACAAGAATAAAAAGACAAATCTGTGGATCAGGGTGGATACGTCAAAAATACACCTTTACCAGCACTTCCTCCCCAACTGTCAACAGTAAGAAGTACTAATTGATAAGCGTGTCTTCTATGAAAATATTTCATAGTCTTGCAACTTTACTATACTAGTGACCTTTAAAGCTTGTTTTATTAATAAATTTATTGCTACATGATTTTTAAAGCCATCAATTTAAATGGCTGTAGAAAAATTCAATGGATTCACATGCCACAAGTTATTTGTTAGGTGCTAACAATGCTTAGCTATTACCAGTAATAGGGTTTTCTACGGGATTATTTTTCTGTATTCCAGATACTTTTCTTAGCTAAAATTGCGAAGTGAGATTGCTAATCAGTAAAAGAATGAATATTTTGTTAGCTTTGTTACAAAATGCCAAGCAGTCCACCAAAAAGTTTGGGCCATACGTATTGCTGTGATTCAGATCTACAAATACTCATTTCACCTCTGTCTTCAACTGAATTGGACAATTGAAACAACTGCCAACTTTTTTAGATTTTTTTTTAAGCTAGGGCCAGATACTATACCCAGCATTTTGCATTTAGTTATCATAGCAACCCTGTGAGATAGAATTGCCTCTTTGGTAGATAAGGAAACTAACAGGAAAATTATGGGATTTACTAAGTCACAGAGCTTGGATTTGAACTGAGGGAAACTGGTCACAGAGCTCCCACTCTTGAGTGATGTTATACTGTCGCTCAGTTAATATTTATAAAACAAATTTGCTTGTTTAAAAATATCACTTCTCTGTTACAATTTTTTACCTTTCAGTCATATTTTTAAAGGTTTACATATTCATTTTATTATTTTATTAAAAATTAAGTTTTGTATGAAAGCTTTGGACAATTGTTTTTTGTCGTGTTAAAAATATTTCCTTTGCCTTTTTATCTTAGCTTTTAAAAATTATCTTTAAACTATTCAGTCTCCTCAATTTTGATTTCTGTTGTATTGTCACAAGAACTTGAAAAAATTCTTATTTTGTTTTTGTTTCTATAACTTGATCTTAGTTGTATCTCTTCAATCTAAATATACACCAGCTTTATGGTGCACTAGGTATTATAAATCCAAGGAAAATTAATACAATATACCCCACAAAAGATATTTACAATATTCCTAGTAGCTTTAATCATAATAGCCAGAAGCTAGAGGCAGCCCAAATACCAGTCTATAGGAGAATGGATGAACAACCACAGTATAATCATACAATGGAACATTACAAATCATTTGGGAAGAAAAGAATGAACACAAAAAGATCAGTGCATTTTTAATTTAGTGAAAGAAGCTACAAAAGGCTACATGATTTATGTGTATATAAGAGAACATGCTGTGTAATTCCATTTATATGAAATTCAGGAACAGGTGAAGTTAATTTATGGTGATGGAAGTCATATCAGCAACATTGGCTACTTTTGGGGTGGGGTTGGGTTAACTTAGGAACCTCCTGGTATTCTAGAAACATTCTAAATGTTTTATATCTTGAGCTCGAGAACTAGTTACCTTATGGGGATATATTCAGATTTTAAAAATTCATTGAATTGTTTAAGACTAGGATACACTATACACTTTTACAAGTTTTTGTCTCATTAAAAAGGTAAAAAATACATTTACATATTGTTACACAGTTTACAATTGGCTGGTGTAAATCAAATAGACAGTTGGCAGTAATCCTTATTGAGGTAACCTAAGAAAAGCCAAAAGACACACTGTCCAGGTTTTGTAACTCAGAAAATACTCATTCATTAACATTTTGCTGATACTTTGTTTACTTATTTTTTTCTTTTTAGCCCCTGACCTTTTTGAGCCTGGGAAATGCTTACCTTGCTTTGAAGAATATCAGTGGGGCACTTGAAGCCTTCAGACAGGCTTTGAAATTAACCACCAAATGTCCAGAGTGTGAAAACAGCCTGAAGTTGATCCGCTGTATGCAGTTTTACCCATTTCTGTACAACATCAGCTCTTCCATTTGCAGTGGTAAGCAGCTACTTAATGCTGGCAAAATCATGAGCTCAACTAAGAGTTCCTATTCTGACCAGCAGAACACAGAAAATAATTTTCTCAATCTTTCCCAAGGATTTTAGATAGTGTACTTCTGGAAACAAAGGGAAGCAGTTAATTCATTACTTAATATAGATACCTTAAAGTTTTATGACTTATTTTTCTCCTAGAATCCTGGTTAAGAAAGTATATAGTATATGCAGCTGGATTGATAGATTGTTTTTTTCCTCATCCCAAAAATCTGTTTAATGACCAGTATTCATGGTAAAGACTAGTTTTTTGCTTATGAAGCCCAAGTATGTAATAAGAGTTGAAGCAGTTCTTCAGCATACTCAGCCTCTAAAGTACAGCCCGTTTCCTTTCCATAAGGTGATTCAAATTTGGGCCTTTACTGCACCCTTAATATAGTTACCTGACATGAAAAGGTATCCCTCTCTCTTCTTCCTGTCTCACAGCTGAGGGTGCTTATGTGTGTGCCGAAGTGTGTGCATTTCAGCAGAGCTGATATCTAAACCTTCTGCAAATTCGTCTGTTAGAACCCTCTAAGAGTCACATGATGCCTGATTATTTCCACTATAAGGAGAAAAAGTGATGCACTTGACATTCTGTATTGAATTATGAGAGGTGCAGTTTACAAATAGTGTGAATCTTCAGTACCTGTCCATTGCTAACGAGGTATACGATAAAGGATGTTCAAATTAGGTTGCAATATTTAAGCAGAGATCTATCATTCCAGCTCCTGCACTTTGGATATTTAACAAAATAAAATCTGACACCCACTTGTTCATGTGACTTGACTAAAGAACACTGATATTTACTGGAAGATTTGGGACCAGAAATTGGTTTTCCTCATTCACTATACCAAACTGCCTTAGGATTTTAATGCACTGTTAAACAATAAATAAATGCAGTGCGGTACTTGCATTAAGTATCAGAATCCAATTATTTAGTAAAGAAACCAAAAATCTCTCAGCAATATAATGCATAGCTCAATTGTGGATTACTCTGGAGCACAATATGAATTAGATTTCTTGTATGAATACTCAAGGCCTAAGATGGTATTTAGCAAGGGTTACCATGGAGTAGCTGCCACTAGAATCACACAGACTCATGTTTGAGCCCCAGCTCTGCCATCACTTTCTGATCCCAGTAAAGTACATTAAAAACAAAGAAACCTTATCATGTACTTGTTGTAAGGATTGAATAAGATTTTTATCAGGTACTAGGTGTTAGATAAAAGTAGCCCATTAGAAAGTCATAGTAAATACAAAGTATGCAGGGCTTTAATGGTGAAAATTATTATCTTACTTAGTCCTGGAAAATACGTTCTATTAAATGTTGTAGGTCACCTGTGAACAATCTTGTAAACAGGATTTCACTTTTTCAAGGAGTTTCTTACATTAGTAGAAACTCTACTATCCTCTCACTCACTTCTCTTGGAATTTATTACCAGGTGAAATGATTTTAGATGAATATAGTCGTCTTTTTTCAGTTTGAAAAATCTTTCCTTAGCATTAGTTTTGCATCTTTTAGTTTAGTATTTCAATTTCTTAAAATTTATTTATTGGGGAGGGGGGTGATAGTGAGGATTGAACCCAGCATTTTGCAAATGTGAGGCAAGTACACTGCCACTGAGCCCTCAGCCCCTCAGATGAGTTTTTCAAGACCAAAAAATAGTTAAGTACTCTTGGAAAACTTCTCAAAAATAATTTTTCTGATCACTGTTGTTACTCTTATACAAATTCTCCTTAAAGATCATCCCTCAACCCCCACAGTTCTGGGCTGAACCCACTAGCAGTCGCCCACTGAGCGACAACCCCACCCCCTTTTAGCTTTTGCTTCGAGATAGGGTCTTGCTAAGTTGCCCAGACTAGCCTCCACTTTGCAATCCTGCTTCAGCCTACTGAATAGCAGGCATGTGCCACTGTGCCCTGCAAGATCTATGTTTAATGAATGTTTTCTAGCAAAAATTCTGTCAATTAGCACGGAATTATTTATCTGACAATTGTTCCAAACTTTTATTAAACTAGAAACCATATCATTTGTTGCTATTTATGAAATGCTTATGTTCTTAAAGCAACTTATTGTTCTTAACACTCTTCCCTTTGAATAGCATTTTTGAGACAGGGCCTTGCTATGTACTTCAGGCTGGCCTTGAACTCACTATATAGCCCAGGCTGGTCTTGAACTTGTGGCAGTCTGCAGTCCTCCTGCCTCAGCCTCCTGAGTGCTGGGATTACAGACATGCATCATCATGCCTGACTCATAGGTAGCGTTATATCACCATCACAACTTTCAGGATGCTGTGAAGAATTTACTAGATTGGCTTTTTAATTGTCCATTCAGGTTGTTTTGTTTTGCTTTGCTTTGTTTTGCTTTTTTTGGTGCTGGGCTGTGTACATGCTGAGCAAGTGCACTATCATTAAATAATACCCCAAGCCCCTCAAAATGTTGATTAAACATTTTATTTTGCTAATTTTGAAATAAATACTGTTTTTCACATTGATAGGTTTGTTTTATAACCTAATTTAACTTAATTTTCTTCAGTATTATTTTCCTTTTATTCAAGAGCATAAGACCAATGGTAGATTGTATTTGTCAGACTTCATTTACTTGAGATGTTTATAGGCATGCCACAAGCAACAGTACTGATATTCATCAAATATAACCAAGCATTCAACCCAGGATTTCTGAGCCCTGGTCTTTTGTTAGTTCACTGAGACATATGCTCACTTTAAAATGTTAGCCTAGGTGTTTAGATATTATGAATAAGAATTCTACAGAGAATTCAGCCTTTAATGTCTAGGTTTTCTTAAAATTTTGTGCAAGTTTTTTGATAACTTTTACATTTAGAGAAAAAAAAATTCAAGTCATGTACAGAAACCTTAATACTTGTTTTCTGTGTGCAGATGTATTAGCTTATATTCTCTTCACGGTTTTTCTATACTTATAGCGTCTATTTATGTAAACCTATCTTTTGTTGCAGTTTGTTTCATTAACTGTGTGTGGTTTTTAGTCTGTGTTCATCAGCCTACATTTCTGCATATTTATGTCTTACACCTTAAAGGAATTTAACATGGTGTTAAGATTTTGAAGAAAAACAAATCCTGCGTTTTGCTGCCCTCCTGTGGACTGTCCCTGGTATGCTACCTGCTCAAAGACCTTTGTTTTATTATTTTCCTTTTAAGAATTAGTGAAGATACTTGCTTACTTTTTAAGACAGTTCAATGGACCCAGCTTTGGCAGCATTATAATATATGGTCAGGCCACCTCCATTTAATTGTGTAAACAGAATTTAACTTTTGGTTAATTTATTGCAGGTTTCAAAATCCTGATGTGGGTGATACATCCTGCAACAAAGCCAAATATAACTCTTTATATATTAACTATCTAGATCTTTATACAGTCTTTCTTTAAAAGAGCTATAGTTACTTGATTAGCAGATAATTCTTTGACATATATCTATGGATAGAAAGGAAAATAAGAAAAAAATTGTTAAATTTATGGCTCTAGAAGCAAAGGTATGATTTACTGTAGTCACAGTAGAGCTGAAATTAAAATCTGAGTCCTCTGTCTTCCAGGGCCAGTGCAGTTCCCATGCATTAATTCTTTTACTCCCTGTAAGTTATAAACTACCCCACGGTCATGATTGGAAAAATCCATGTTTATAAATTCTTGGGACATTTTATGAAAGTGATACAATCACTTCACTTTTTATGTCATCCCTCAGAAGAGGTACACACATCCCTACATGAAACATGGGTCTAAATTAGGTAATGGGGGGCAGCCATCATGAACCCTAAAAGCACACCTGAATTAGTGTCTTTTACTCTAACATGGTACCTAGATCTTTTTTGAACCTTGCATTACTAGATTCCTGCTAGTGGATTGCCTTTGATTTTTGCACAGAAAATCTGATGACTCTACTTATAGTATTAGCTCAACAGCCAATATTTTTCTTTTGGATTCCCAGCATTTAGCTTTTATGAACAAAATAATTACCTTTGTTTTCAGACTTAGGATAATGTTTATTGTAGATTATTAACCTGGGCTAGAGGTGTAGCTTGATGGTAGAGGACTTGCCCAGCATGCAGAAGACCCTGCGTTCCATCCCACAGCACCACAAGAGAGAGACAGAGATTGGTTGGTTGTTAACCTGGCCAAACAATTATTAAGAAAAGTGAAATTTGGCAGTGAATGTAATCCTTAAGCAACAAAATATTTGTTTTCTTTCAACCAAAGGAGACTGGGTACAGCGTATTTCATTCAACTATTACTTACCTATTGTGTGCCAGTTTCTAGGAACTGGAAACCAAACACAAACCCCCCAACTCTTACGGAGCTTTATTCTAGTAAAAAGAAATGAAGAATAAAGGATAAACATAAATTATTTAGTATGTAAGAAAACTGTTTCAGGGAAGAATATCATCATGGGGGTGTCATCAAGGGAGGTCCCACTGAGAAAGTGACATCATGGAAAAGACAAAGGAGGTGAGGGGCTCCCAGCCATGCAAGCATGCAGTGTAAGAGCATTTCAGGCAGAGAGAACAGTTGCTACCGAAGCTCAGGTCAAGGAGTAAACAGCAAGAAGGCCGGTGTGGTTGTAGTGGAGATGTAGATGATGGCAGAAGTGAAGGTGGGGAGGATACAGCCACATCTTTACGATGTATGATTTGGAAGATTCCTCTGGCTCTGCCATGAATAGGTGTAGTGTAGTAAGGGAAGACACAGGGAGACCAGTTAGGGTGCTGTCGCAGCGGCGTCTGTGAGAGATGGCATTGGCCTGGCCAGTGGGCCAGGAGGGGGTGCGAAGGGGTCACCTCTATAGGGTGGGGTGGGGGAAATGAAAGAGAGGTCGAGGGGGCAGGTGTCTCCTCAGATTGGGACCTGAACACACGGTAAACCGGGTGCTATTTGATGGGCTCTGGAAGCCTGAGGAAGGAGCAGAGTTAGGATTACGGGATAACACTGTCACTCACTTATGAAATGCTTCATATTCATTAACTTGAAATAAGGTAGAATTTATAACCTCTGAATTAAAAGCTTAGCACTTTAGATGTGGAGATAGTCCATCCAGTGTTAAGTTACTATGTTGAGTCTCTAAAAGGAAATCATTGTATTGTTTAAATACTAAATTAAGTTGCCATCACAGTTCCTTCCTGCTCTCAGTGTATGTGGGGACATCCACTGAAGGGCATTGTTAATCATGTTTTATGATCACTTACCTGCTGATTGGGCTGGAAAGTTTTAAGGACAAAGTGATTGTACATAGCAACGGAGCGAGGTACATGGTATGAGCAAGATGAGGTGTGTTTTGTCTAGAGCTCTCCGTTAATCATGGAATGGGATCCTTTCAGAGAGCTGTGCTGCTGCAGCCTCCTGCAAAGGGCTGACTTTCAGTTAGGCACATTTATGTGTAGTAAGTTAGGCAAGGTCACTGGATGTTGTCTTTTAAATCTCCATCTTTCCATCATCAGTTGAGTTTTGAGAGATACTTTAGTTTATAAAGTGTTAAGTTTTGCCATCTCATACAGCAGACATTTACGTGAGTCTTCCCCATTCAAAAAAAATCCTCTTAATGGGCAAAATACACATATGCACTATTCGTTCTACATTAGTAGAGTGGACTCAAATTTTTAAGTGATTTGTATCTCAGAAAATCCTTCATGTGTGCTGAGACAGCTGAAATGAATTCCCAGTTTGGACTTTTTTTTATTCTAAGTGAGCACCAGGTATTTAAACCGTTTCGTGAATTTGATCATTGGATGAAAACCACAAACCACATATGTTAAAAATTTGGGAGAAAATGAGTAAAGTCCTGGAAGCCATGTGATGGGGTGCAAAGTAGCCACTGAGATGTGTACCTCCAGATGACTTAATTTGGAGACATAAAGCAAGAGGAAACAGTATGATACCATAAATTATTTTTCACCACTTGGTTTTGTGCAGTGAGGTATGTATTTAGGTGTGTGTGTATGTGTGTGTGTGGATACCCTCAAATCCAGGGCCTCTGAAGTTGGACCTGTAGTCAGGGAATTAGGTACTGAAATCCACAGTGCTCTGCTCAAAATGTTCTTTGATAGAAGGACCTCAGTGAGCTTTTGAACCTTGATTTCAGTGTAGTCATTACCAGTACCAGTGAAGAAGACAATTAGCCACGCCTGCTCTTTGTTCATACACCTAAGTCCTAGGAGATATTACTAGACCCAAGACCTGATCAATTCTAGAATAAGTAAGATCTCATTTAGAGATGCTGTCCTTACCATTCACTTAATCTGAGGAGTAAGAAAGTCCAAGTAGCCTTTGAGATTCTGTTAAACCTTGATCTTGTTTTGTACCCTTGCTCTAGGAAAAGACAAGCCTGATACGCCCAACAGATACTTCTGGCAAATGGTACTGTTATAGTCAGGGTTTAGGCAAGGGAATACATTAAATACAGGACACATAATTATAGGATTATTTTATGGTAATTATGCAAAAAGTCAAATGCAAAGGAGTGCCAGAGAGATTAACCACACACTAGAGCCCCAAGGATCCAACTGAGGGCCTGGATCCCAGCAATTTCCCACACAAGTCCAGCTAAAGGCTTAGAGCCCAAGGTAATGCCTCCACAAGTCCAGCCAGTGGCCTAGAGCCCATGCCAATGTCTCATGCTTGTCCATATTGAGGATCTGCACCTGGAAGGCCCAAAGGCCAGTGGTGGAAGCAAGAAAGCCTACGACGATGAGATAAAGGATTTGTGTCACCAAGCTGAGGCAGGAAGCCAGGAAGCGATGCTCACAGTGAAGATCAGAGCTCCCCTGATGAGAACAGCCTGGTTCACATCAGGAAAACCATCCACAGCAAACTTCTAGAAAATCAGCAGGCCAAGACCTTCCCCTCCAATTGTCTTTTTATGGTAACAATCCTCAGGTGGATCCTCCACGCCCAGACCTTGCTGATTCAGTTCAACTGGGCCATACAAGTTGACCATTAGTTAATTCACTGCAGGTCTCTTCATCTCCATTCCTACATTTGCAGTGAGGAAAAGGACCAAAAAGGAAGACTAGTTGTTTTCTTACTGGAGTCCTTCTCTTGGCAGTAGCAGGTGACCGTTCAACTTGTAGCAGGAGAAAGGAGAAGCAAATGGCAAACCTTAAAGTATGGATCCCTAGGAAATCTAAGCATCCCCCGTGTGTACGCAAGACTCACTCAGAGTTAAGAACTGAAGCTGACTCACTGCAAGCTGAAGTGATGCTCACTGATTACATAAGAACTTCCATGTCTGTCTTGCAAAGTCAGCGGCAGTTGTACCAAATCCTGGTGTGTAATTTGCCCATGTGAGCATTTTGTTTTCTTTACTACATACCTCCTGCACTCTTGGTTCCATGCGTTTGGACATGTTTCCTGCAGCTCTTCCCCAGACACAACTCATCCTTCTCACCCTGCACAACTACCCATCCTTCAAGGCCCACTTCTACCATATGACTTAGCTGACCCGTAATTGTAAGTAGTCTCCCAGTTACTTTCACGCCTCTCTCCTTCAGTCCCAGTGACTTGCCGCGATAGGGATTTATGGACATCACACAGCTGTCCTGAAAGACTCCACAGCAGGCGCCAGTCCTTTTCTCACCCTCATACCCCAGCCCACCGTGTACAATAAATGGTACACAACAGGCGGGAGCAGTAGCGGATCCAGGGCGGCGCACGGCGGACCATGGCCCGGGCCGGCGACCCCGGCCTCCCCGGGCGGCGGCGCGGAGCGGGCCGACTTCCGGGAAGGAAAGGACATGCTAGTGTGCTTCGGCCGGCGCGCTTAGCGCCGCGAACATGCGGCGTTCCCTGCAGGCGACCCCGGGCTGCGGAGCGGCGGCGGGCGCGACCCGGGAGGGCAAGAGGGGGCGGCGGGATCGGCGCCGAGGCCTGGTCGAGGAGGATGCTGTCCTGAAAGAAAACCGAAAACGAAGTGTCCAAGCCGGCCGAGGTGCAGGGGAAGGACGTAAAGAAGGAGACGTCGCCTCTGCTGCGGAATCTTATGCCTTCATTTATCCGGCACGGTCCAACAATTCCAAAACGAACTGTTATCTGTCTTCCAGATTCAAGCTCTGCTGCTTTTTCAGTTTCTGGAGATGGAGTCGTTTCAAGAACTAGTAGTTTCAGAGTTTCTTAGAACTCCAATTCAACGAACACCTCATGAAATAATGCGAAGAGAAAGCAACAGGTTATCTGCACCTTCTTACCTTGCCAGGAGTCTAGCAGATGTCCCTCGGGGGTATGGCTCGTCTCAGTCATTTTTGACAGAAGTTAATTTTGCTGTTGAAAACGGCGGAGACTCCAGTTCTCGTTATTATTATTCAGATAATTTTTTTGATGGTCAGAGAAGGCGGGCACTTGGAGATCGTGTGCATGAAGACTACAGATATTATGAATACAACCACGATCTCTTCCAAAGAATGCCACAGAATCAGGGGAGGCATGCTTCAGGTATTGGGAGAGTTGCTGCTACATCTTTAGGAAATTTAACTAACCATGGATCGGAAGACTTGCCCCTTCCTCCTGGCTGGTCTGTGGATTGGACAATGAGAGGGAGGAAAATATTATATTGATCATAACACAAACACAACTCATTGGAGCCATCCTCTTGAACGAGAAGGACTTCCTCGTGGATGGGAACGAGTTGAATCTTCAGAGTTTGAAACCTATTATGTAGTTCACACAAATAAAAAGGCTCAGTACAGGCATCCCTGTGCTCCTAGTGTAGCTCGGTATGACCAGCCTCCTCCTGTCACATACCAGCCACAGCAGACTGAGAGAAATCAGTCCCTTCTGGTACCTGCAAATCCATACTATACTGCAGAAATTCCTGACTGGCTTCAAGTTTATGCTTGAGCCCCTTTGAAATATGACCACATTCTGAAGTGGGAACTCTTTCAACTGGCTGACCTGGATACCTACCAGGGAATGCTAAAGTTGAAGGAACTGGAACAAATTGTTAAAATGTATGAAGCCTACAGACAGGCTCTTCTCACTGAGTTGGAAAATCGCAAGCAGAGACAGCAGTATGCCCAGAAACATGGCAAAAATTTTTAAGTTAACTTATCAAAAGAAATTTTAAGTTTTATAAGAGCTTTAAAATATTTTCACAGGCTCAAAACATGCAAATACCTTCGTTAACAAAGGCAGCTTACTTTTTGGAAATTATAAAATTCTAATTTTACATGTATTTTGCCACTAGAAGTTTTCTTTTATTACAAAATAAAAATGAGTTTATCATTCTAAGAGCCAACATGGTATATACATCCAAATGCTGTGTATTAAGAAACTGCTTTGAATATTCTTGATGGATAAAAATGTGGCAAGAAAATGACATAACCATATATTAAATAGGAATGATCACTTGGTAACTTCTTTTTTTGTACCGGGGATCCAACTCGGGTCCTTGCGCTTGCGAGGCAGGTGCCTTGGTAACTTCTTACAGCAGCAGTACCTTTCTTTAAAAAAAAAAAAAAATCTATGCAGTATTTTTTAAAAGATGTTTACTGCTTTAATGTGGAATGTTATCTGGAATGGGATGGTTTGCATGGTATCATGGCCTAGTGCAAAATACAGAATAGGATTTGGAACCTTTATTGTGATAAATTTCGGTATATGATGTATGTTGTGACCCCTCTTCCCTGCCAAGTGTAAGGGACCCTTTTGCAGCACGTTGAGATAATCTTTCAGGAATGAATTTCAACAGAAGGCTGGGTGCAGCTCTCAGCCAGGGCTGGCTGTGTTGTCTCAGCTGCAGAGAGGGGACAGCGCTGGTGCCCAGCAGCACCGCACACCGCCTTCTCACAGACGGGGCTCAGCTGCCAGATGTGACAATCAGGGATTCCATGGGAAATCTTAGCCATTACATCAGTTTTGTATTACTTTTATCTTCTAAGTGTTTCTGCAACAAAGCTTTTTAAGCCGTATTATTCCCAGTTTCTTCCCTTTGGTTTATATTAAAATGTTGTTCATCATTAGAATAGTATATTTGATTACAGACAAATATATGATACTTCCAGCCTGTAAGTCTCTAAAATTTTGTGAATTTCATAGCTTTTTAGTTATATATTTACCTGAGTTGTAAATACATGTAAATATGTTTTAAGTTTTGGTAGTCTTCCAAAGTATAAAGCACTCCCAGTTAGACATAAGTGGGTTTGAATTACTAATAAAATGTTGTGCTTGATTTTATAACAACTTTATTAAATATATTTTTGTGGAAACTAAAAAAAAAATGGTACACAACATACACTTCAGTGGGGAGTAACTGGTGATATTTGAAGTCTGAACTATTCAGAATATTTAAGGAGTGAAAGGAATAAAGACTAAGTTGTATAGACCTACCTTTTGCCATCTCCCTTTAAAGTTTATAGCTCCCACCATAAAAGGGAGAGGAGAAGAGTCTTATCCATTATACATTAACAGCTGATATTCTCCCACCTGCAGGCTCCACTTTTTAATGAAAGTTTACCCAAAAAGTCCCTTTTGATCCACATTCAGAATTAATATCTGTGGGTAACTCAGTAAACCTAAGGAAGTCTAGGGTTTTACTCTCCAGTATTGAAGAAAATTTCCCTAGACTGAAGTATACCAGAGACTTAAATTTTTAAAAATAATAATAGTTGGGCTGGGGATTTAGCTCAGTGGTTCTGCTCCCTGCTGCGCAAGCACAAGGACCCGAGTTCGATCCCCGGTACCAAAAAAATAATAATAATAATAATAATAGTTATTGCAATTAATTTTCCTTTTTTCCAGTATAATTTCTCCATGCAAAATTCTCTCATAGAATTCTAATGAATGTGTAAGTTCTCCTCTTTAGAGATATAATCTGAGCTGTCACATTTTAGAGAAAGTTACAGTGCCAAGGACTTGAATTCCATTGCTGAAGTAGTGTCAGACAGTGACACTGCGTCCTATGCTTCTGTTATTTAGGAGGAAGCCACATGGCAAGATGAAGAGCCCAGGTTTACAGCCAGTTCTCCTTTTTCTGCTCTAAAAGGAGGCAAGGGAGTATAGTTCTGCGGAAACCAACTCAGCCCCAAACCCTTGGCTGAAGCAGATTTCCTTTCCATGTATGAATAGAGTATTCTCCAGGATGGCCTTGAGCTCCAGATTATGTCGTAAAGGAAAACACGCATACATATATTTAGGATCTTATGCTTTTCTTTCTTCCTTTTTGTTTCCCCTTGCTACTCTTTTCTGACTCCTTCCCAGGAGGGAATGCTGGTGTAAGCCTGCAGTTGCCGATTGCAAGTCTAATGTGATCTCTTTTCTCTGTGGCATTACACTTTTAAGGTCAATCAGCACATGGCCATCACCGTAAACCCCCTGCAGAGAGTTCCCTTCAGCAGTAATTGCTGAACAAGAACATGTCTGAAGAGCCAGTGTCCTGTTGAAATCATTTCTTTTGTTTTCCCCAAATAGAGGAGAACACAGGGCAGAGAAGACGAGTTGTCTTCATTTGTCTCTCAGGTACAGGCATCAGTGACCAAGGTTTTACCCAAAATTGAATTCTGTTTTCTTATTTTAGCAGTGATTTCATTCATGGTGTCTCCCAAGAATCTCCTTGTCATACATAGGATAGTAGTTCATCTCTCATTTTGGATGAAGACATAAAACAATTGATTTGCCTAGGTTCCTGTACTAGTTTTAACTAAGGGAGAATTTGAATTCATACCCTGGAATGTTCCTCTTGGTGGAAGGTCTGCTGGCCTCTCACTGTCCTTGGAGGTATAAATCAAAAACATGTGTATTTGTTCCCAGTAAAGTTTCTTTCTTCCTCTAGCATTTTACCTGTTAACTCTGCATAGTATCAAAGCCCCACAGACCACCCTAGTAAAAGCTTCCTGATAATATTTCAAAGTCATTTTATGCAACAGTGTAAACAACTAAAAGACAGACTTTTTATTCACTTCCTGATTTATTTTACTACCCTTTGTAAAAGGTAGACTATATTTTACTAGAGAAATAAATACCATAAAATAATACTGTGGAGAAACTTAAAGTGAAACATTTACAACGTGTTTCTAGTTACCTATTTACAGAACAAAATTCAGTTTTATAACTGCATAATTTTGAATGCAGTTGGCCAGAAAGGTAAAGACAGATCCTGCTGTCTGTTAGGCAATTTCTGTTTGTTAAAAGAATGATGGAATCTGTGCTGTCCTTCCAGGTACTTATATTTAATTGAGTGTATCAGAATGCTTCCTGTAAGGTAGCTTTTCTAAGAAAGGAGACAGTAGAGTATAATCGAAGCCTATCAAAGCAGGGTTAGTGGGAAGACCTTTAGAATATTCCACCGTTCTGTCTACGGCCATACCACCCTGAGCGCGCCCTATCTTGTCTGACCTCAGAAGCTAAGCAGGGTCGGGACAGGTTAGTACTTGGATGGGGGAATATTCCACTGTTTGCAAAAAGACTACTTTTCTAACATCTGTTAACTTTGCCTTCAAATTCTCCCTCCCATTACAAATCAGTTTACTATCTATGTCTTAGAAATTCATTATATGATAGATTAACATAGGAGTATTACTCTTATTTGTTGTGTGGAGAAAAGTGTGTTAGAGGGAGGGAAGTTTGGGGACCAGATTGAAGCAAGACTAACAGCCTGGAGGCTTGTGGAGCATGCAGAATGAAGTGTTGCTATAACTTCACGTATAGCTGTACTCTTTTCATTTTGTAGGGCTATGAATTCACACTGTCTGTTAAATGTCCTTCAGTAGGGGCCTGTTAAGCTAATTTCTTATTCCAAATTTCTTAGGTCTTAGATATGCTGAGCAGTTTAATTTGAATGAATTGCTGTTTTCTTCTGAACAGCTGGTAGAAATGAACTCTCTACTGCCTCCCCCATTGCGTGTGGTGTGTGTGTGTGTGTGTGTGTGTCTGTGTGCATGCACGTGTGCACATACTGTTACTAGCCAGTTGGTCACACTAGAGATTCTGAGATGGCCATAGCTAAAAGGCCTGGTTAAAAGATTACACTGGGATAACTTCTGAGTGCACTGCAGCTTTTCAGAGGAGCAGCACTAATAACAATGATTACACCTTATGCTGGACAGTGCTCTAGTTCTTCACACTTCATTCTCAACAGCCTAATGAAGTAGTTCTGTTATTAAACTCAGTTTGCGTGTGAGAAATCCAATAGACAGAGAGTTTAAAAGCAATGAGTCCTGTTTACAGAACTAGAAAGTCTTGTAAACAGGGTTTGCACTTACATAATCTTCTGGTCTGGGCTCTTAACCACTGCCGTAACACCAAAAGACCAAGGCGATCCTGTCTTGACATTAGCTTGCCTCTTACTTGTAGCATTTGTTTTTGTTGTTGTTGTTTTGTTTTTGCTTTTTTAGACAGGGTCTCACTGTGTAGTTCAGGCTGGCCTCAAACTCACAGCGATCCTCCTGCCTCAGCCTCCCAAGTTCTGGGATTACAGGCGTGCACCACCAGGCCCAGCAGCATTTCTTTATTATAACTAACTCCAGTGGACCCTAAGGTACCCAGGTTGGGTACCAATTTATGAGATTCAGAAGGTAAGGATCCCTTTTAACACGCAGATGGTAACTCAGCTCTAGAAAGTGGAAAATACTCTTCTAGGAACTTTGTAAACAGAATTAATATGAGAGGAAAGTCAGTTTCTCCAACCTAAGAAATGATAGGAGTTCCTGAGAACTTAGTTTACTCTGAAAAACTGTCTAACCACAGGATAAATTACACCTTTATCCCACAGGAGATTATACTTTGACAAGATATATTAAATATTTTTGTTTTGTAGAACACCCCTGTAAGATAGGTCCACTCTTAACCCAGTTTATATAGGAAATATTCCAAGCACAGGAAAGGATGTTGATGTGTCTACAATCTCCCAGCAATTCCAGAATTGAAAATACCTTTCCTTGTGCTTTTATAGTTAGTTGGTATTTACATTGTAGTCGCTTGCTTCTAAGAAAAAACAAACAGCCAGGATTTGAATGAGATGTTAAATGCTTGGCAAGCAAGTGTGAAGCATTATGCATAGAAAAAAAATGTTTCCATTTTCACCTGCGACCTTATTTAAAACATTTCATCTAAATCCTGTAGTTCCTTTTTAAAAAGTAAAATAAAATCGTACTTCTGAAGGTTAGTCTAAGCCATGTGATCTCCTCATTTTTGCAACAGCAGAAATCCGTAGCAACATGCCTAGAAAATATGACTTGTTACTTTCCAGGTGTGTCCACATTTCCTCCTTCAACATTTTCTTGCTTCTTAAATGAGAACATCTTCTTCACCTCTGCCAGGATGTTAAGTAGTATTTTTCCATGTATGCAATGAAAATTCCCATTTGAGCTAAAGTGAACCTATATTGTGGTCCAGAAAATACTTTAGTTCATTCTGAAATTCTTCACTTCCCCTTTAGACCAAAGTAATTTAAAAATCAGGCAATTTAACTTTCTGTTATTAGCTTAGTACTTAGGCAAATCACACCAGCACTCTAAACCAGTCTATATTTGTTAGTGTAAGAAAGTTAATATTAAGAGTTCTTAATCTTAAAGCATTTAGTTTTTATTTGATCATTTTATGTGGCCTACTTGCAAGAAAATACCCTAACATAAACCTCTTGTTCTTCCTTTTGTTCCCCTAGTTCTCCTGCTTGGGGCCTTTTCTACTCTCCATGGAGAGATGTTGGCCCCAGTTTCATGAGCTGGAGGGCAAGATATTCTTCTAATGCACAGGGCTTGCTTCAGGAGAAGGTGTCCGGGTTTAAGGCCGCGTGGGAAGACTAATTTTAGCATTAGGGTTTTATGCACACCATATCTTACAAATTTTTCCCTAAAATGCTTTTTGTATTGCACACATTTAAAAAGATGAAACCAATTAAATTTTTACAGTAGGAAAAGGATGAGAGAGAAACAGAAAAGATGCAAAGAGTAGAGGAGGAAAACAGTTTCAGAACACTCGGAATTTCAGTATGTTACTCTGTTACAGGTTTGTCCTCTGCTTTGGTAATGTTCAGTTTTGCACAGCACATGTCAGGGTGACAAATGCTTTCTCCAGCATCATTGTCGTCATTATTTGCTCTCTGCTTTTAATAGTCAGGTTTATTTATATCCCAATTAAGAATTGTCTCTGAAGACTGTGATGTTCTTTGTAGTAAATTATAGTCAATTGGGTGTACAGAGTTGTTTGTGGTCATGACTCTGTTTTAATATTTTATGCTTAGTTCCTCATACTTAATTGCATATCAGATAGTGAAAACAGAAATGGAGGCAAATCATCATCCTCTGGCCTTTTATAGGCAAATCTGGAGAAAGAAATTAGCCACCACTGCTTACAGCTTCTTTCCCAGTACCCTTCCGTGGACGCATGTGCACATGCATCACCCTCTGTCTCCGACCGATTGTACTTCTCACTGCCTCCCACACCTGATGAGAGCACCTGTTCTTGTAGCTTTGCCCACTTCATTGCTCTTCCCGGCCTCCATTGCTGCCTCCTCTTCTGTTGTTGTTCGGGGCAGCACTCTCTTAACGAAAAGCCAAGAAGCTTTGTATTAAGACAGACCTGGTTGCCATTTACTTACTGTTGGACTTGAGGCAAATTGCTGAAATTTACTGGTAATCCATTTCCTTATTTACAAAGTGAGGATTAATAATACCTCACAAAGTTTTCATGGCAGAAAAGTGGAAGGAAAAAAATAAGCACTTAATAAATATTGGCTCCCTTCTTTGCAGTTCCCCTTTAGTAGGCCTATGTGTTCTGCACAACTCAAGTTCTGCAGTTTGTCTCTGAAGCACTTATTTGGCACAGCATGCTGCCACCATATTACTTACTTTGTGTTTACCATCTTCCTAAGTTGCTTGTAAGTTTCTTGAAAACTAACACTCGCTTGAAGAAAAGATCCCTCGGTTTCTGACACAGCCTTGTTGTGTATAGTAGCCTCAGACATGTGAGAATATAGAACTGGAAAATACAAAGCAAGTCCCTAAGTGTGGGGTCTCCTTACTGTAAATTTCTTACTTTGGAAAAGGTGTTGAGTCCAATGCATTTCTTGGCACAATGCAGGAAATAGCTTGAGGAGGCCTTTCTTAAAGTATGAAGCCTAAAAAGAAGCCATCAAATCCAGAAAAAGACTTCTTGTTTATCCGTTGCTGCAGAGCGAGCTTGGTTGGGTACACATCTCTTTGAGACAACATTCTTTAAAAAAAAAGCTTTTAGAACATGTTTGAATGTCCTGGTAAAGGAGAACTCTTACACAATCTTGACTAAATAATTGTCCTCTGACAGGAATTTTGTGACCTTCTACCAAATAGGCACCTTGAGTGACGATGTGAATAGAGGACATAAAGGAGAAAGAAGGTACCTGCTCATTGAGCCAGAGCAGCTGGAATAAACCAGTGACAGCAGGGATACCTGGGATAGCCATATCACTGACACATCAGATACGAGATCCTAGTGTTCCCTTACTCAGAAAACGACCCTCAGGTGGAGCTAAATATTGGGTTTGTCCATATTAACACACACTTGCTAGTGGGATCAAAACCCTTTGACTCATGATCAGTGTAGAAATACAATGAAATGAAACCATTCTATATAAATGATGTGCACCAGTTTTTTAAAATCCTGTTTCACCACAAAACTATAGTAGAAGTCAGACCCACTCCATATATCAAAAATATTAAAAATGCAAGAATTTCATTCAAGATAGGGCATTTTATGCATAGATAAATCTTTAACCACATGGCCTGAACTTGTTTTCTGAAAGAAAATAGGTACCTTTGCTAAATCACAGTCTTAAGGAAATCTCTGCCATTACCCTCCTTTAATTCTTTGGTTTTCAATTTTTTATAATCCCTTACCTTTGGTATATCTCATTTTTTCTGTGATGCAAGAATGGTAAATTTTTCTGCTCTAATTCATCTATCAGATTTATTCGGGTACTAATCCATCATGTCTCACCTTCGAAAAGCAAATAGAAGGAAAATGTTTTGATATTTTTAACTTCAAGGGAATATTTCACAGTAGCCATTATGAATGGAACAAGATCTTGATCTTGATCTGTGTTGTCAGGTTTTCCCCCTGAATGGTTGGTTCTTACAGTAGCCTAGCAGTTGAAACTCGAACTTCAGGGCAATCTTGTAACAGAAACAATCTGGCTGTGTGTGCAGTGCTCTGCTAGAGAAACACTAGTCTTGTTAGCTTCTTGCTCGTCTTGATGTTTGGGGGCCTTGCGTTACGGGATGGTGCAGAAGAGATGTTTCTAACGTGGTATATCTGTGTCTCTTGTCATTGAGGTGATTGTCATGAGAAAGCCCTGGACAACGGCCATGGCAAACAGAAATATTATGACCAACTGCAGTTACTGGATGCTGCTGAAGAAGAGCCCTCTGACAGAGGGACAGAGGAAGACCCTGAGCTCTCTGTGAGGAACTCAAGGAGGGGCCCTGAGGCCCTTAGACTTGAAAGTAAGTTGATTTGACCTGAGCCGTGCTTCTGGGGAAGAATCAACTCTCGAGCTTTAACCTTAGGCTTTTCTCTCCTTTCAAGAGTTCTTTTAAGAGCCACTCATGTAGAACCACAAGCGTGACCCTCAGAGGGTGAGGCAGAAGATCAGCTCCACTTGTGACCATGCTCTTCTCACTCTCTGTCTTCCACCTCAGTGTTGACTTTCTCTAGAACGAATCTGATTCGTTTCTTCTCAGTGTCACCACTCTTAAGTCATGTGGGGCGGGGGGGGGGGGTTATATTTACACTAACTGGGTAAAATGTGAAGATTTGGAATACTGGCCACATCTACCAGGCCCTCTCCTGATGTTCCACTTGACGACTACATTTTGAACTGTGCATAACTCCCCCTTCTTGAAACTCTCTTCTCCACTCTGGAATCACTTGTTCTTAGCTCTTACCTGTCCTCACACCATCTTTTTCAGTTCTTTCCCTTGTCCTGTACTCTGCCCATTTATTTGTTGGGGTACCCAGTATCCTAACCTTTGTCTAATTGTCTTAGCCTTCTACCTCTTACCTCATAGGAACTTGACACCTTTGAACACACTAGTGATTCCAAATGTATATTTTCATCTAAGACGTTCTCTATTAACTCCAAATGTTATTTCTACTTTTTACCATAAAAATGTCTTTGTGTGCCACAGGTACTTTAAATTTAACATACCCAAAATGGAATTTGACCTTATTTTACCTTATTTCCTCAACCATTTCCAATTCCTGTATTCCAGATATCTGTTAATGTATCACAACTCACCCAGGTACCCCTATATCCAGTTCATCTCTAGACCTGTTGAATCCATTATCTGTTCCTTCTGCCATTGCCTGAATTTAGATTTTGTTCATTTCTGCCTTTGCTTTTGCAGTAATCTGTTAATTTGGTCTCTGAGCTCTAGTCTGTTATTTTACTTTATGTATGAAGAAAAAAACGGAGAGACAGGGATAACAAGCGAGTACAATATACTTGATGTAGCAATTTAAAATCAGAAGCAGACACTGTTACCAGTTTTGTGTGTGTCCATTGCTGGACAAAATACCCAACACCTGCAGCTTAAAGGAGAAGTTTCAAAGGATTTTATCTGCGGTCAGTTGGCCGAGAGCAGGAACATCAGTACCAGAAGGGTGTGCTCAGTTCATGCAGCCAGGAAGCAGAGCAGCGGTATCCACGCTAGAGAAGAGGAGCCTACTCCCCCCCAATACACACACACACTCCCTAGGCTTTATTAATTGCCTAGTTGGCTTTGAAGCCAATCAGGTTGACAATCCAGCTTAACCCTCACAGTGTGTGTCCAAAGACTTGTTTCTAAAATGCACTTCTGATCAGGTAAGTTGCCTAGCTTGAAGTTTTTCAGTGGCTCACTTCTTACCTATTGGTAGAATTGAATTATCTTGGAGAGAAATGCAAGGCACTGTGGCCCCCAGTTCTCTCTGCAACTCGGTCACCTACTAGTACACTGCATGGCAGGAAGCACACGCTTTTCGCCCTTGCCCTCCCCTCTCCCACTGTGCTCTTCTAAGCCCTGCCCATCTCTAGGGCAGCTGGGTGCATACGCTTTATGTCTTATTTCCCACCAGACTATGAACTTCGTGTATGCCATATTCTATGTAACTTTGTATTCCTTGTATACATAAATATTTGTTAATTAATATATTTTCCTTCCAGTATAGACAAGATTAACATACTTAGCAACTATGAAATCTTATCCTTTTAATATTGCATATAAAAAAATGACATCTAGTAGAAGCAAGCTAAACCTCAAAGAGGAAGAGTACTGCTGTGACCTTTAATCTCTTACCAGAAGCTATTGGACTTTAAAGAAACTAAAGCCCATTTACCAAATGAGAAGAGATTTATTCTTAACCTGGATGGCAGTTTGTTCACTTACCATGGGACAAGTCCTCTTTGGTCCCTGGTAGCCTAATGTCCCCTTTTTTTTGGAATTAGGAGACTCATAACTAAATGAACGCCATGAGCTTGCGTGGTGTCCCAAGAATCAACAGACAGAAGTGGGGTAACATTAGGGAGATCTGATTCCATTCATAGAAACAGTGCTTATGCCAAAACACAATACAACTCCCTAGTGACTAGGATATTTATGACTACTGAATTAGTCTTTTTTTTTCTCTAGGACAATTCAGAATAAAACCCAACCAAAATCTTGTCTTTTAACTCCCTTTTTTATGAACACATCATCACTTGAAGCAGATTATATAACCTAGTCTTTAAGTTTAATTCCATGTTCTCCATGGAATTCCATTCTGTCTCATACTAGGGATAAAAGCAGACCCAGGTCCCTTCGGCAATGTACAAACCATCCCTTAGGGTTGATTCCTTTTCCCGTTGCTAATTCAGTCTACAATACGATGATGGCTCTTCACTAATTTTATTCTCAGGTGTGAAGGTGTGGACTTCTCCTTACCATGTGTTTTAATTCTAGGAATATCTTGGTCTTACTCTCAGGTACTGACAACAAACGCATGTAACTATGGTTATAAAAGTTACCGTGTTCATACCAGTAGAAAAAAGCCAAACACATACGTATCAAAAAGAAAGGAAGAGGTCCGTTTAGATGTCCTTTTTTAATTTATCATTTTGCTAAGGGCTGGTGAAAATTGTTTCACTGATGAACATTTGAAAATCACTGTTTCATCTCATCTAGTCTAGGATCCTCCATGACAAACCCCGGTTATGCAAGGAAGAACACAGGTTTGTGGTCAGAGCATGGTCATGTCCTAGCTCTGCCACCTACTAACTGTTAAATCTACTCAGCTTCCTTTATCTTGCTGATTTAAAACTGAACAAACAAAAATATCCTATAGAGTGGTTTTGAGTAGTTGAATAAAAAAAATTTCAGAAGCATTTATTTTAGTGCCTGGGATACAGTTGGAATCCAGTAATGTTCACTTACACAAACATAGGCATGACGTACTGTACTACTTCAGGACTGACAGGCTGCTTGTGAGCTAAAGTCCTCACAAGCATATACGCATAGAACATGCTCCGTGAACAACTGTCCAGCTAAAGAGAACCCTAACCTATTTGCCTGTTAGTTAATTATGGAAGGAGTCCGTATTTGTTTTTCTTGGTTATCTTGAAGTTCTCTGTTTTCTCTTGCTATACTGACTCAGTTAAAAGAAGGAGAGTTATGGAAATTAAAACTCATAATTATTATTTTCTGCTCAGAAGTAAATTTTTTACCTGTCTTAGTCTGAGGGAGTTAAGCCTTTTGTGCTTTCTGCTTATGGGCTTGAAATTGTATGCCATTGTTGATTATTAAATCGTAAGCCAATCTGCAGCTTTACAATCTCACTTCAAATCAGATCACTGACATTAAGGAGAAGACTGGAACTCCAGACAGCATTGCACAAGGCCCTGTGGTGGTGGAGTCCTAATTTGGAAGTCCTTAGTAGGACTAAGAATGTACCAGTCTATACCTATAGTATCTATTAAAGGTAAAATGTGTCCTGCTGTCCCCCGAAACCACGTTAGTACTCACAGCTGTTGGTACTACTCATACAAGATGATCTGGAGGAAATGTTTTGTGTCACTTTTGAAAGGAGGACTTTGCTTTGCTGTCCATTTCTTCGACTGTCTGACTTCATTCATCTTTGTTTACTGTCCACTTGTTTGGTTGTGAATCTCATACTTTGCACCCTTTGCTCCCTAGTACTCGTCTTCCAGGATTGTCAGTGCTGTGTCCTGAGATACAGTCACATTCCTTGACTCACCTGATAGCTTTCTACCTCTCAGTGGTTTCCCCAGGAAGTCACTCACTGGCTTCTGCTTCTCCCTCAAGCACCCTGACCTCGGCCTCTCCCTGGATGACCCATTCCATTTTCACCGATTCAGATCTTTCCTAACATTGAGTTGAGATACGGTTTTTCATTCTAGTTCTGCCTGACAGCGTCAGTCTTATTTCTCATTATCCTCACATCTCCTTAGATGCTTGAAGAAGGTTATTGTTCTCGCCCACCCCTCCCCAGTTCTTAGCCTCCTTTCAGTTAAATGTCTTCATTTCTTTCAGCAACCAATCTCGTGTCATGGCTTTTATTTTAGTTTATTTTTTTTTATTTTTGTTTCTTGAGACAAAGTCTCGACATGAATTCCAGTTTAGCTTTGAACTATGTAGCCCAGGCTGGCCTTGAACTCGCGGCAAAGCTCCTGCCTCAGCTTCCCCAGTGCTGGGACTACAGGTGTGTACCACCACATCCAGCATGTTACGGCTTTTAATCCCTCTGCCATCTTTGAAGTCATCTCTGGGATTTTTCAAAATCTTTCTAGCAAAATCTTTTTCAAGCCTGGGTTTTGGTGCAGTATATCAGCTACTGCTCTCACCACTGGGAATACCCTTGGCTTCTTTGGTCCTTCTTCATTTAACATGATCTGAGTACTTCCACCAAGTCCCCGTTCTGCTTCAGAAAGCTCTTTAACAGAGGTGCCCAGGCTTAGACACCAATCCCCAGGTGTGTTGGGCGCCTGCAGGATTGTGCTGATCTGCTTTGTATTTGGGGCGAGGCCATAGCAGCATAGCTCCATCTCTCAGCACTTTGCCTAGTGCCCTGGGTTAGACTTCATCCAAGTTGGAAATGTGAACTCACGCCAACTTCACAATATTTATTCTTTTTCCACTGTGAAAATGGTACCTGGGTCTTAAGAAGACAAAGAAAAAGTAGAGACGTGGGTCTCAGTCTCTGTTTTTAGTTTCTGTCATACCATCTGCTCCCCAGGCAGCAAGCCTAAGATTTACTTCTTCCTTCATCCAGTCCTCCTCCCAAACCAGAATTCTGTTTTCCCAGCCGTATCAGACTCTTACAGGACAGCCTGTGTAGGACAGTGTCTGGAGACGTTTCCTCAAGTTCCATGGGTTGTAACATTCCAGCCCTCGTTTATTAAATAAATGAGTTAATGATAAGAGTCTAAAACCCCAGCTCTTTATCCTCTTGTACTCGCCTGTTGTCTCGGTAAATAGCATTGTGTTTTCACATTCAGATTGTAAACCTACATTCATATAGTAAGAATCCCATATTTCACATTAGAATCTTGAGATCATCTTTAAGCTCACCATATTATTAATTTTTTTCTCTATTAAAGCTTCTTCACATACCTCCCACACCCCCCACCCCTGTAAAAAATTCTCTTTGCCTTCAGCCCACTTTGAGCTCTGAAACCCCTTTCCAACTGGCCTCCTTGTCTTCCGTCCTTCTCCTCCTTTCCCAGCACTCCCCCTCCCAATATACCAACTGATTACCACTCTTAGGACGCTGACCTTCAGCATTAGTATGGCCCTCTTGTTACCCTGTTGTTCTTCTGCTTACGAAGCAAGAGGCTCCCTTCTGAAGGAATCCTCTTCCTGACTTTCCCAGACATTCTTAATGTCACCCACCTTCCTGGGAATCTTACTTACTCTGTCTTCACCATATACTCTTCTGATTGATTTGAAGTTAGCAGTGTCATCACACATGTCCTCCTTATCCCTGCATGTGTTTAGCTGTTTGGGTACATGCGCCTATGTATGTGTGCTATTTAAAAGAAAAAAATCACTCTAAAGAACGCCTCCCTGGCCCTGACCCTTTTCTCTCTGTCCTAACCCTGCCATAGTGGTCTGTCTGCCTTCCCCTAAAAAGCATTTTGTGATTGCATTCAAATAGTGTTTTCTTCTAAAAAATGAATTGTTCCATGTATATACTTTCATGTCTCTGATTTGATTACAAATTGGTTATATTTAATTCCTTGGGATCAGAAATCTTCATACTCTTTGTTCCCACCCTTACAGCATTTGTAGCACAGAGATAGATAGTAGGCTCTAAATAAATAAATCAGTTATTTTTTTAATTCATAGCACATTTATAATTACTGATTCCTAGCCTGTGGGGCGTAAATGTAAAAATATGTATGCATATCATGTTGTTTGGGCATTGTGATCACCTGGACCTCAGCAGCCTTTGCAAAGGTCTAATGGCTTCCAGCAGCACATTCCATTGTCTCTTCATTGGAATACTGATTTCCACTAATAAAAGATCCTTTCACTAAGAACTGTAATAATGACATATTACCATACAGTAAGGGTACAGGGAAGCAATAACATTTAGGAGCTAGGTTTGCAGAACTTTTCAGGTAAACAGCATGCATGCTTTCCAGACAGTACTTACTGAAAAGAAGAGAGGCTTCCAAATATGTACAGTATCAGTGTGCAGCTGCGCCTATACTCTGGGCTAGTAGTTACCTGTGGGCTCCCTTTGGCCAAAAGCCACTTTTCTTTAAGCCTTTATTTTTTTGCTGGAGTAGATCTACCAAAAATTTCCTATCTCAGAACCAGGTACAAGGAACCATATAGTAGCCATAAGGGAAAGTAGGAGAAGAATCTAAAATGAGGTGAGGAATACTTAGAGACACTCTATTGCTACAAGTCAGATTCTGTGCACCTCTTCTAATTAAGTTGCTGTTTGGGGTCGCAGTAGCAGCCCTGGCCAGCTGCAGCGACATTTTAAATCAAATAGTGTCTCAGACACCGTGCCAAGGTGTGATGCCCGATTGTTTTGCTTACCATTCAGCTGGGCTGACTGCAGTAGCAAGTGACAAGGCAGACCTTAGCATCTGAACTCTTGAACCGCCAGTAGGACAAGGCAAAGGCAGGAGTAACAGGCTCTCAAGACCTTCACAAACCAAATTGTTCAGAGTTCCCAGTAATCCCTCCCACAGCCATCTGGCTCAACTCTGCACCAGGTTTAATGTTGAGCATTAGCAATATCCTAGCAAACAGAGGAGCTGAAAAGTAGACTTCTTTGTCTGCCTATATTTATACTACTGGCTGCATGATTTAGGAAAGTAACCACTTTTGTCTATAAATTCTAAAAGTTTTGGCAAACTCATACGCTTGTTTCAGAACTCGGTTAAAAATAATAATAGGGCCGGGGATTTAGTTCAGAGGTTCTGGCCCCTGCCTTGCAAGCACAAGGACCTGAGTTCAATCCCTGGTACCAAAAAATAATAATAATAATAATAATAATAATAACAATAATTATAAAAAGCCATAGAAACCAACACATTGGTTTAGAAAACATAAAAGGACATACTTGAAAAGACAACATTACATTTTCTCATGGCTTATTAATAAATACATGACCCCTGTCATTTTTTCAAGAAAGAATAAGAGATTACTAATAGTACCCCCAGCCTCCCCCTCTCTATAATAAAACGTGGGACAGAGACACTACCAGAGCTGAGGCTGAAACTGCTGGTCCTCTGCGTGTACGGCTGAAAGCTTTAAGTCATTTTCAGCACTGGTGGCAGCCTTGGTTCTCACTCGAAGCCACCTCAGAGACTACAGTGTGCGTTCCTCAGAGGAGCTGCGAGCTGTGCCTGTTGACTGGTCAGTATGACAGTCCTGACCCTGGCCTAATTATCACTATGTTAGGAATCCCTGAACAAGCCAGAATTACCAGCTGATGAGTGTTGTCCTAGAATGGCAGGCTGACATTGTGTGAGCCATCAAGCTATGCTCCCAGGTTATCTGGGTGCAAGTTATAAAAGGAGGCTTTTAAAAATATTTTGGTACAGGGTCTTGGAACTGACACATGTACACACACTTTTTGAGACAGGGTCTTGGTAAGTCACTAAGTTGCCCAGGCTGAGCTCAAATTTGCCTTCAAAAGAAAGCATTTTGTTTTTGTTTTTGTACGCTATCTACTTCCAAAAAGGATTAGAGATGACTTTTGTAGAGCACACAGTGTAAGGTGCAACCTTTAATGCAAACTAAACAGCAAAAATTTAATCCAGAAGAGGAAAGCATTGTTTCACAGAACTCAGAATCATGTGCCCTGAGCTTCCCTTTTATCTAAGCATAGAGGGAAACTTGGAGAGTTGTGTGGCGTTCGTGAGGCTATGAAGGAAACAACTGCGTTCTCGGGAGAGAGGATTTCCACTAGGTCATTTCGCTGACACATCCACAGGAGTCTTTATGTACTTGAGCAACATAAATTTTTATCTTAGTAAACATTTTAGGAAGAAATTGCACAAGTATATCGATACTACTTTTATCAGCCATTATGAAAATGGGAACCTTCATGTGGAATTAGGATAGTTTTTCATTAAAGAAATCATTGTTCAGGTAAGGCAGTTAAGCCAGCTATGTCAGCTGCACATGCAGCTGTGATATTTCATGACATTGGAATAAAGTTTGAAGAATCTCACATATTAAATTAAATACCCGTAGTAAACTTCATGTCTTTATTGTCTATGTTTTGTATACAGAGCAAGTAAATCTTTCAAAAAATAACACATAGCACGGCTGTTTTCATACTCACTAGAGACATAATCTGTGATTGCCTACCATTAAGCTACTGCCATTGTTCTTAGCCAGGCTTTTGACCAAAGATAGATGACTAAAATGATACTCTGTTAGGGATTCTGAAGATATTGGAGGGCATTTTTATGAAGGTAGGCTACAGAAGTGCCCCGAAGCAAAGCCCAGAGTCTTCCCCAGAAGCCAGTTGGAGTTGCACACATAGTAGAATGAGCTTTGTGGAAATACGCTGTTTTGTTGTAATATGCTGGTCCTTGAATTTCAGGTACAGTGGTTGAAGAAAGCAATGGTTCTGATGAAATGGAGAGCTCAGATGAAACAAAGATGTCAGAAGAAATACTGGCTTTGGTGGATGAATTCCAACAGGCGTGGCCCTTGGAAGACTTCGGAGGAGCACTAGAGATGAAGGGGCGGCGTCTAGACTTACAAGGGATTCGGGTCCTGAAGAAAGGTCCCCAGGATGGAGTGGCCAGAAGTTCTTGCTATGGTGACTGCAGAAGTGAAGATGACGAAGCAACAGAATGGGTGAGAACTTCGCCAGGGCAGCCCTCAAGGAATTGTAGCCCAAGTCTTTGAGAGGGCTCATAGTGTGCACGGAGGTGAAGTTTTTGTTGGGTTTGTAGCACTGCTTACTCCATATTCCAGGACAGCCATCATACTGGAACTGTACTCAGGAAGCTTTTTGAGTTGCTCGTACCAGCTCTTCTAGAAGGTTCAAGGAAATGGGATGGGCGTAAAGCCGTAGCCAAAGCCTGGAGACCTGAAACTGCCCAGATCAGATATCTTACTTTGCTTTTCTGCTGTACACACTCTAAGAATTGGTGATTTTATTCATTTCATTAACCGTTTTTTATTTAGACCTTTAAGAATTAAGCTTAGGGTCAGACAAAGGACTACTATCTAGAATATATAAAGAAGAGAAAAGGAAAAAAGGAAAAAGAAGAAAAAAAGAAATAAAAAAAAGAATTAAGCTTAAGGGCCAGGGATTTAGCTCAGTGGTTCCGCCACCTGCCTTGCAAGCACAAGGTCCCAAGTTCAATCCTCAGTACCCCACCCCCCAAAAAAGAATTAAGCTTACCTGGGTACTGTGGCCTTTAATCTCAGCACTTGGGGGGCCAGGGCAGAAAGATCGCTTACCCCTAGAGGTTTAAGACCAGTCTAGGCAACTTAGTGAGACCCTGTCTCAAAAAAAGAAGAAGAAAAATGAAATTTAAGGAGAGTCTCAACTGTAGCACAGGAATGAGATTTTTCTTTTCAAGCTATTTTTTAAACTTAATACATAAGAATTACACATAATCATGGGATTCATTGGATATTTCAAGTATACAATCGCAGTGGTCAAAACAATAAGCACATCCATCTGGGTTATTCTGAAAGCCGCTGATGTCCACGGTGAGTGACAGATCTGATCATCAGTCTCATTTGTCCCTAACATGTTTTTGTTTCACAGATCACATTCCAGGTCAAACGAGTTAAGAAACCCAAAGGAGATCATAAGAAAACTCCCGTGAAAAAGGTGGAATCAAACCAAGCAGAAAACGGACACCGTTACCAAGCAAACCTGGAGATCACTGGCCCAAAGGTGGCATCTCCTGGGCCGCAGGGTAAATTCCAGTGTTTAGGATGCCGGTTTCTACCCTCAGATTTCACTCTCATTTCTCACAAAGGATGCATTATGACTTAGAGCAGTTTAAATGAGAAGGTAAAAGGGCAAAATCAGGCATTGGTGTAAAATGTTCATGTTGACATTTACTTGATTTTTTTTTTAACCATTGACTATTTGTCTTATACTCTTAGCTTATACTTGAAGTTTAAATATCCTATTAATTCCTAATACAACATCCCAGTGTAATATGTCTAAAAGTGTGGCTCGGGGACAGATTCCCTGGGTTCAGATTCCCTGGGTTCAGACACTGGATTTGCCATTCATTTTTCTGCTTCTTGTTTTTCTTATCCATAAAATGGGGGTAATGATCACATCTACATTAGAGGGTGGCAGTAAGGATTGTGGACTTTATACACGTAAAGTGCTTTATCCATCAGGCACATAGGCCTCAATAAATAGTAACTATCTAGTATGTTTTTGTGTACCAGACAACTCCATTAAATACTGGATAAATGTTTTGGAGCTTATTACCCCAGAGTTTAACATGTACTTTCAAGAGCTCACAGTTATCCCAAAGCTCATCTCTGGGCCCCAGTTAAGAGCCAGTGCCATGAACCCGGTGGACTTTTTCTTCCAACAATTAAATTGTTGTGATAGAATTCCTTGTTAAAAATGTTATATCCCTTTAAAGCGCTATTTATACTGTCATTGACTGAAAATTCAGGTCATTAAAATGTCTTATTTAGTTACCAGAGCTGAAGGCAGAGGGCACATAATAAAATAGGAGGAATGGGGTCAGCTTGGCTGCACTCCAGAGTGAGCTTGTAAGAAACTGAGGACACTGAGAAGGGTGTTTGGTCGTGACTAGAGGTAAAAAGCTTGGATTGCTTGTACTGTTGAGGATGCCAGCATTTGCTGACAAATTGCGGAACGAAAGTAACTCTCCTCCTTTTAGGTCTGTTTCTGGATCAGTGTAAAATATACTGAAAAGGGGCCAGGGATTTAGCTCAGTGGTTTCACTGCCTGCTGCACAAGCGCAAGGACCCGAGTTCGATCCCCAGCACCAAAAAAATATATATATATATACTGAAACTGTAAAACATGGAGATGAAAATTCCTGGACTAAACATCAGATGTCATAAATCATGATGGAATAAAATTTAGATGAATTTTACATGCTCTTAAGGTGAAGGACTTTGTAAGGCAAAGAAAGAGAAAAACAGTAAAACTCTGGCACCAGAAGGTACCACAGAATAAAAAGATAAAGGACTGACATACAATAATTTTCACCAAATATTTCTATACACATATAGAATATGTGATAAGCAAAGGATACTGATATCATTTAAAGAGCAGCATCTAAAACTCAGTGTAGGGCTGAGGATTTAGCTCAGTGCTTCCACTGCCTGCCTTGCAAATGCAAGGACCTGAGTTCAATCAATCCCCAGTACCAAAAAAAAAAAAAAAAGCAATAAAACTCAGTGTGAAAACTGTAATATTTCAGTGAAATATGTCCAGCTTTGCACACATATGTGGCACTAAAGATATGGGAAGATTTTTAGCTCACTAGCAATCAGGAGTGCAGACATAAACAGTGAGTCACCAATCCTGCTTCTCAAATTGTCTTTTAAATGTGTAACACCTAGTGAGAGTTCATAAAAGGAATTTGGGGATACTTTGACAAGATATATCAGAAAATTTTAAAATATCCACTAATTCTACTTGTCCTGATTTACCCTAAATAAGTTATCTTATAGATACCAAAGATGTAAATACAAGGGTATTGGTCATGGGGTCACTTAGCATAGTAAAAGATTATAAATAACTTTAGTAGTAATTACCTAAAGAAATGACAGCATATCTGCTGTATACTGTGCAACGAGATATTTGTGATATACTAAATGAACAAAAGCAGTTTATAAAACAGCACAGAGAATACTCCTGTTCTTATAAAGTGATAAATATTCTGTCTTTTGTCAACTACATTTTTTTCACATTTCAGTACCTCTGAGATACATCTTACAGTTGATTGTGTGATAAGTAATAGCTGACAGGGTTTTTTCTATCTTAAATTATGTAGAGTAATATATATCTTACAATTAATGACATCTTAGATTTGATGAAATATAGTATAATAAACAAGCAAGTCAAGAAGGAAATCATCAAAATGTTATAAATGGTCATTCCTGGGTGCTGAAAAAGCTGTAGGTAATTTTTATTTTTTTCTATGGCCTTTCCATAGTCTAAATATTTTATAGTAAGCCCATATTATACTTTATATTATAAACAAAAAACTAGAACTTTCTTATAAAAGTGAAATTTAAAGTCACATATGGTTGAGATGGTACTAAGCACTTAAGCAGCTGTAAGTGGACTCAAGTTGGTGGGTCCAGGTAGGGCATGGAATGTCCTTGCCACAGAACCACTCGCTGTCGTGCAAGTGAAGACCTTGAGGCGTGGAGGAGATGTGAAAATACTACAGAGGCTCACCGTCCCAGTTTGTAATTGTGGATTCTTTCTTCCGTCAACGAATGAGTTCTCTGGCAAATGCTGGCCAAGTTCTAAAGCTAATTATTAAACAGATAGTTTGTGAGCCTGTAGGGGAAAAGTGGAGGTCGTTAAGAGCCATTATAGATGTACTAAGAACTAATAATAATGCTTAACTAATTTCATTTCCTTTTTTGGTTAGGGCTACTAGACTGAAAGACCAGGGAAAGTCCCCTAGACATAATATAACTGGATTTCCACAAGGCATTTAACAGAGCCTCTTTTGATATCCTTGTGAATGAAATGGAGGGATATGGGCTCCAAGTTTCCCACTGCCTCCAGGAGAAAGCGCAGACTCCCTAGTGTGGCGCACAAGACCCTTTACCGCCCGGCCTCTCTGCCCTTCAGTGCCTCTCTGAGTCAGCTGTGCTCTTACTTTACGTCTGTGCCTCGGCACGTCCACTCCCTCTGCCTGGAATGCCCTTCTGTCACCTCCGCGTGCTAAGATAGCACTCACCTTAAACTTCAAACTTCAGTGCCAGCTCTTCCTTCGTACCTTCTAGCAGAATCCGTTGAGCGTTCCTCTGTGCAGCTGTTTTACTCCTTCACTCCAGCACTTACCCTACAATATTAGAATGATTTGTTATGTTTACCCTCCTCACTAGACTGTGAGCTCAAGGGCAGGCTGTCTTACTCTTCCTGTCTGAATCCCTAGTGTCTTCCACAGTTCCCGGCTCCTAATAGTTGGTGCTCAATAAATACTTTTCAAATGAATTTCTTAAATACAAAAGAGAAGAGTAAGCTTTGTGAAATGTATGATTCATTTAAAGTAATTAATTTAAACAGCTAACTTGAAACTCTTCCATACTGTTCTCTGTTTTATTAAAATCTCAATCGGATTTTTTTATTGTTAGTAAATTCCTCCAGTACAAAAAGTGCTATAGAGAAGTGAAGTTCTCCTTCCTACCCATTGCATTGTTCCTTCAGAAGACCCCATCCAAGATAATTCTTGGTTCCACTCTTCTCTTGGTGACCTCATCTAAGTTAAGAGCCTGGACCCAAAAATAGAGCCTAGAAAAGATACCAGTAAACAGAGCTTTAAAAGCCCTAGATAGCTTTAAATAGCATGGTGATTGGGAGCATGAATGTGAGAGTGAGAGTCGAGCGACTTGGGTCTGGATCCCAGCTTCACTGCCACCTCCTAGCCACGTGACTTTGGGCAAATAAGTTCCTCTCTCTGAGCCTCTTGTTTCCTTATCAGAGACATGAGGATTAAAGCCTGGCTGCAGCACAGGACCCGAACACACAATAAGTGCTCTTGAAGGAAATGGTAACCAACCATTCATTATCACCATTTCCCACCCTGATGCTTCGTTTTACAGCAGTGGAGATAGATTCGGCAGTATGTGGAAACATCCACGTTGTCATGTCTGGGGAGGGGGTGGGCGCAGGCCAAGGATGCTGCTAACATCCTCCAGTGCACGGGACAGATCCGCAGCAAAGGATGAGCCAGCCCCACGCTCAGCATTGCCATGTTGAGAAACTGCGTTAGAGATACACATGTCCACCAAGTTAGAATTACCCTTATAAAATCAGGCTATAGAGGGACAAAATTAAATTTGATGAGGTTAAAAATTTAAGCATATTTTGACCCTTATTTCATATTGATCAATCTTAAAGTCTAATTTTACATCACCAATTATCTTTATAATAAGGCTTTATGCAAAAATGCTTTTTATTCCTATTGCCATGGATGAGAAGATTTTGCTTAGACCTATGTGGTGGAAATTCTAAAGACTCAAAGAATGACCAGCACCACCAGATAGAGACACCAGGGTGAATGTAGGACACTCTGGGTGAATGTGATCACCATGGCACATGGCCCTTGGGCTGGGTTCCTTTGCAGTTGTGTCTATTCATACTTGTGTCTTTCCTTCTAGGAAAAAAACGTGACTACCAGAGTCTAGGATGGCCTAGCCCCGACGAGTGCCTCAAACTCCGCTGGGTGGAGCTCACTGCCATTGTGAGTACCTGGCTTGCAGTTTCTTCAAAAAACATTGAGTGAGTATCTTCACCCTGACCTTCCTTTGCACCATTCTTGTGCCTGGGATCCCCTAGGCTTCAGCTGACTTCAGGGAAGCCCTCTGTGTCAGCAGCTCTCAGAAGAGTCACCTGCTGGAGCTGTGGTCAGCAGAGGATGGCCTTGCTGGTCACAGCCCACAGGTGGACTCAACCCATCAACCCACAATAGGATGCAGTGAATGTGCCCCCTTTCTCGGTTCCGTTACCTACAGTCATGTATAGCTTAGTTTGAACTCAAGACCATATCCCTCTTTGTATAAGTGTAAAACTCATAGTCTCCCATGGACATCATAGGATCTACCCCAGGTCTTATAATCACTCCTAGTCAGACTGATGTAGTCCCAGGAACTTCAGTCGCCACTGATGTACCGACACCTCAAGTCTGGATCTCCAGACCAGACCATTCTTCAAAGCCCAGGCTTCGTGGCTTTTGTGTCTGTACCTCTCTTAGGCACCTCTAGTTCAAGAAAGCAAAACCCGCAATTTTCATGCCCATTGCCCACCTGTATTAATCACTTTCCCATTGTTGGGACAAAATATCTGACATCCACAACTTAAAGATGTTCATTTTGGCTCAGGTTTCAGAGGGTTCATTCCATGGTCAGCTGGCGCTGAGGCATGGAGGAGGAAAGCCGCTCAACCCATGGCAGACAGAAAGCAGAGAGCTGAGGAACCACAGAGAAAGATTCAGCCTCCTCAGGCACAGCCCAGTGTGCCCCTCCCTCCTCCACCGGGGCCAGGTCCTATCGCACATTCACTATGCACTCATCAGCGATGGGTCTGCCGATGAGTGCCGCGCCCCCGTGGTCCAGGCATCTTCCAGCAGCCCTGCCTCCGAACATAGGAGGTTTTAGGGGACCCTTTTAGATCTAAACCATAATGCCATCTAAAGAGCATTATTAGTTTCCTTTATTTTGCCATTTCATATTCTTAGTAAATATCTCCACCAGTGCCGTTGCCATTAACCTGGGTATCATCCTGAATCATCTTTTTCCCTTATCTTTCAAACCTGGTGGTGACCAATTCTTAGTACTTTCCCTCCCTGAGAACTTTTCAAAGTCATCTGTGTACTTTGCTTTGTCTGCACTGCTGCCTCCTTAAACCAAATGACCACTGTCTCCTGTAGGTACGTAGTATATATAACGTCTCGCTGGCCCTCTTGCTATCTTCACTTTGGCCTCTGTCCCATCCATTTGCTGCACGGTACTCAAAATTCTTGAAATGTAAGCCAGATCATTCTTAAAACAGTCTAGTAACTTTTTTTTTTTTAAATAGTGCTGGAGATCAAACCTAGGGCTCCCTATATGCTGGTCAGATGCTCTCCCGGCTTTCCACTAACTTCTTCCTGCTGTTTAAAGCAGCCTACAAATTCTCCTGCTCTGTTCCCCGCCTCCCTCTGTCTTCAGCTCCACCCTCCCTCTGGTCAGGGCTTTCTCTCACGGTGTGGCCTTTCCCTGTGATGTCTCACTGATCTCACCTCTTTCACCCCCGCTCTCCTCCTGGTTTCTCCTTAAATCTCGCTTCTTTAGGGAACCCCACACCAGCCACTCCTTCCAGATGCAGAGGAAGTAAATACTCTCCTACGATACATTTTCCTTATACCACGTTTTCGCCTTTTGTGCCTTACTACGTCTGTAGGAAGTGAATGCCCCCTGAACAGCAACCATCATAAGAGCAGGCACTACGTATGTTTTCTGTATTGTAGCCCCGGTGTCTGACACATAGTAGTCTCAGAATAGGTAAATAACAAATGGATCAATGAATGAATGAATGTTTGCCTGAGATAGTTTGAACTCTGTATAAAGCCTTTTTAAATTTTTACAGTAAATTTGGCAGTGCCACCCTGCCATACCAGTTCATGTGATAGTCTAGAATATTTAGCCTGAGTGCAGGGAGAAAATGATCGCCTGGCTTCATTACGGGAAGTACTTATATCTCATACAGAGTATGGTGCACAGCTGTATGTGTATAAAATTGACTAACCTTTAGATGACCTGTGAGGACAAGCGTGCTTCTGTATGTAAAGGAAAAGTGAAAGATTCGAACGAGTTGCAGGGTTCATTGTTACCTGTACCCTGGGAGAAGAACTCCTAGAAGAAAACCCACCTATTTCACCCCACCCGGGGGGCGTAGCAAATGGGAGCTACGATCAGCTGATGGTTAATACTCTCTTGTCAGCCCACTCAGACCCTCCATAGCTGACATGGTCATCTCTGTTTCCCAGCATCACGGAACACATCGATTTTGCCACCCCCATACAGCAGCCAGCAACAGAGCCACTCTGCAACGGCAATCTCCCCACGAGCATGCACACCCTAGACCACTTGCATGGCGTGTCCAACCGAGCCAGCCTGCACTACACGGGTGAGAGTCAGCTCACAGAGGTGAGTGCTCAGGCTTGCTTTAGTGTCACAGTTGCAGTGTGACTGGTACTGGGAGGCATAGCCACCGCTATCTTTCAGTTGACTGTTTTCTGGGTGCCTTCAGGCCAAGCCTAGTCTTTTAGGCCCTGGGACCAAGCTTATGCGTTTTTTTTGTTTTTGTTTGTTTGTTTATAATTACGAACTTTTAGCTCTGATTTACCTCTCAAGGTGTATAGTATTGTTTCTTCCCATTAGATAGAGGCCTTGAGAGAAATATTTTCCTGTTACAATTCTTAAAAAACAAAGAAAGGGAGGCAAACCCTAGCAAAGAAGATGGGGTGAATAAATTTTGGTACAGATATAATATACAATGACACCATCAGGAAGGAGATAGTAAAAATACATTTATCAGAATGAAGACATTTTCAGATTACCTAAAAACATATGTTATAGTACACCACGTAATCTCACACTTTATAAGGATTCTGTATATATGTAGAAAAGTATTTGAAAGGTGTGCATGTGTGCGTGTGTGCGTGTGTGTGTGTGTGTCTGTCTGTCCAGTGCCTTTAACGGTGGCTGTGTCTGATGACAGAATTACGTAGTTTTTATATCCTTTATTTTCAAATGTTGCTGTAACAAACGTGTTTTACATGTCCGTAGATTTTATGAAGTGAGGGAGGGCTGCAGGGATGCCAGAACAGTATAAATGTGCCTTCCACGGACGGCCTGGTGAACAGGACCGCAGCACGTGTCCCCAGTGCCCAGCTCAGTGTTAGCAGCAACATCTAGACCGTGCCTCCTTTCACTCGTCTCATCTGCCATCTCCCTTCCCTTCCAGGTGCTGCAGAATCTTGGCAAAGACCAGTACCCTCAGCAGTCACTTGAACAAATTGGCACCCGAATTGCCAAAGTTTTGGAAAAGGTAAGTCAGTCCTCAGGGGCCCTGGAAACTTGCCCACCCCTGACTTCTTTGTCAGAGTTTTTGCTCCTGAATGGCTCACACCTCTTCTGGTCACTACTAACCAGTGACCAGTGGCACAATGTGAAGTAAGCACACTCAGGTGTTCCAGTTGCTTTCCATTGTTTTTCCCATCGCTGGGTTAATATTCTTTTCTTCTTCATTTGCCTCCTGTGGTGAAACTTAGCCACTCACTTCTCTCTCCTTTACTGCAACACAAGCATGTAGAGGTGGTGGAAGCCACACTGTCTAGGGATATGCAGTAAGTCAGGTGTTCTCCTGTTGGTGGACAGTGGTGTTTTGGATAGTAGTTGGGAAACATATCTTAAAATATCTTTTCTCTTTAAATCATGACACAAAGTATTCATAAAATTGCATTTTCATGCTCTTTTATCTCTGTGTGATATTTGTGTAAAGAGGAATTTTTAAATTTTAATTTGATTGTGTTATGGTGAAGAATGACTCCATTCCATTACTATATAATATTGAAGCAGTTATAAAACAGTGATTAAGAGAAGCAGCTCAACTTCCCATATGAATATGACAGTATGAGATAATTTCTTTCCTCCTTTGGCTGTCACACATGGAAAAACCACCAGCACATTCCGTCTATAATGAAACCAGGGAGCAGATGTGATCCTCAGACTCCAAAAATATCAGAATTGCCAAAAGTGGTTAAGATCAACACAGATGTCATGCAGAATAAATTGTAGCAGAAGCTAAGCTGGTATAGCAGTTTCAAAATATGTCAAGAAAAATCTACTACATGAAGGAACTTTCAACAGATAGCCCACACAGGAAAGTCCTGAGAAATAAAAATAGCATTGATACAAATATATAAGAAAACCATAGAAAAGAGCAGTAAAACTTACCAATGAACACTCAACAGAAAAATATTGTCATGGGACAGATTCTGTTTCAGAGACTAGACCTTGCCATGATTTTTTTAAAAAATCTTATTAAACAATTTGTCTGAATGAATAAAGGTCACAAAGCAAAGAATATAAAAACAGAAGATAGAAACCAGAAATACAGTTTAAGATTCCCTTATCAAGAATGCTTGGGAAAATAGAAAAAAATAATCACAGAAATGAGGACAGAATTGGAAGGAGCCACAAGGAAAATACAAACAGAAAAAAACACATAAGACAGAAATGACCAAACTGACCAAAATAGTTAAAAAGATTTGGAGAGAATATGGACAGGTAAAAATACATTTAAAGCTAGAATTCAGTAAGACTGAGCAAGTCTTATTTTTATCAAATATACCTAGTTAAAAGGCCATACTGTGTGCAAGAGAAAACTGATCCAAAATAGCCAGCAGCATTGCTTATTCAAGCAAATTACGTCAGTGTAGAAAGGAGCTGTCCTTGACACCAGCACTGCAGCCGACTGCTCTCCAAGAGAAGACACTTGTACTTTGGAGCAACTGGATCCTCCATAGGGCAGAGTGGGGGCAGCGGATGTTATTGTTGGCTTCACAAGAAGTAGGTCCCTAAAGACCTTTCTCTTCAGTGAAGGAAGGGCGGGAAGGAGGGAGGGGTTAGACAGATGCAGCGTAAACTAACTGAAAGCTGGCCTGGAGCTCCAAGAGGCCAGGTCCATTTGAGGACAGAAGTTGGTAAGCTGAGTACTGAGCCTTGAGCCAATGACTAGTTGAGCTGAGCCTCAGAGCCCCACACTGAGCTGTTGCAAGTTACACAAGAACAGCTTACAGTAGAATTAAGACTAAAAACTGAGGTCGTTGGGTAAAAGGAAAATTCGAAAAGAGAGTCAGCAGAATATTGGAACAAGTTATAAAGAAATTATTTCCAAATGAAGTCAAAATAAAAAGAAACATAAGAGCGAATAAACACAATGGATAGTGCCTAAGGAAAACAGAAGGCAGAGATGAGGGCATTTGGTTGGGTCTGGTTTGGTCTGATTTAGTTTCTTTTTGAGATAGGGTCACACTGTATATAGTTCAGGCTGACCTCAAACTCACGATGATGCTCTTACCTCAGCCTCCAAAGTGCTGGGATTACAGGTGTGCACCACCATGCCTGGTCTCAAAATAGGATATTTAAAGAATCAGACTAGAATTGAGGGTGTAGCTTAGTGATAGAATGCCTGCTTAGCAAGCACAAGGCCCTAGGTTCAAATCTTAGCACTGCCAAAAAGGAAAAGAAAAATAATGTACTTTGAAAAAAATAAGAAGCTATAATTTTTATAGATAAATTGAAAAACCTAAATGAAATAAATATTTTAAGCCAGAATACAACTTAGAATAGTTGACCTTGGAAAAGACAGACTCTAATTAAGACCAATTACCATAGAAATATTGGAGAAAATAGTAAACTCCCATTATGTTCAGTGGACCCAGACAACATCATGGAACATTTCTACTAAACTTTAAAGATGAAGAAATGCCGATGCTGCTATATTCTGCAGCACTAAAACAGGAAAACTTATTTTATGAGGCAGATAAATTATTGATCCTCAAACGTGAAAGAGTTAACATCAAAAAGAAAACTACAAAGCCTATTCACTTCTCAATGTCAGTTCAAAAGTGATCAACAAAATATTGGCAAACAAAATCCAACAGCACATTTTAAAAACAGTAAGTCATGACCAAGGCCTTTATTCCAGAAATACGAAAGTGATTCACTATTTGAAAACCGTTACCATCCCTCAAATTCACACAGGTAAAGGGGAAAATATACAGTCATTCCCAAACTTGAGCAAACATTGGACATATTTTGTACCAACTTACATTAAGGACTCTAGGAACTGTTAGTTACTTTTCTTAACATGATACTCAACATGCATGAGTGTTTGTCCACTCGCGTGCAGGTGTGCGTGTGTGCAGAAATGCCACAACCTCCCTAGATGCTGTCTAGGCACTTTTCTGCTAAAGAACAAGAAAGAATGTGCATTGTATCTACTTTACTTCACACAATTTGGAGATAATAATGTAGAGAAAGAAAGAAAAGATATTCAGACTGCCTACTTGTACTTACTATCATATGTCTGAAAAAAAACCACAAATGCATCCATGGAAAAACAACTACAAAAAATAAGAGAATTTAATCAAGTAACAGGTCAAAATCAATCAATAAAAATCTTATTAAAAATTAATGCACTTAGGGCCGGGGATTTAACTTAGTGGTTCCACTGCCTGCCTCTGCAAGTGCAAGGTCCCAAGTTCGATCCATGGTACCAAAAAAAAAAAATTAATAAACTTATTTTTCAAGTTAGGATGTAGTAGTGCAGGGAAGTGCATGGAGCAACTTGAAAAGCCAGATAAACTTAAAATCACATTTATAAAGATCAGCCAACTAGAAGCAATGGCACAGGAAAGCGCTAAATGACTAATGACAGAGGAAACTTTCCAAGGTGGGTTGGTTATTACAAAATGTTTTCCTCTACCCAGGGGCTTTTGTTGATTCTAAAAATGAACTAAGACCAGGGAGAATCACAGTGTTGGGGGAAAGAGGAACAATAAAGCTAGTAGCACTTGCTCAAGGTGGGATTAACAGATTGGAAACCAAATACATGGCCTTTTTTTCCCCCCAAGGAGCATTAAATTAGAGCTAAGGCCACAAAAGAATCTGGGGTATTAGGCTCAAAACTTAGGAAAAGTAGAATGAAATAGCTTCATCTCACACTGCTTAGAAAACAGCCAACCCTACACACATGGATAGCCTTTCTCTGACCTTATACTGTATGCAAAAATTAATTCAAAATGGGTCAAAGACCTAACATAAGACATAAAACTATACAATTCTTAGAAGAAAATATGAGGGAAACCCTTCAAGACATTGGATTTGGCAAATATTTCTTGTATAAGACACTAAAAGCATGGACAATAAAAGTAAATAGATAAACAGGGCTACATCAGAATTTAAAACTTCTATGCATCAAAGGACATTAACAGCAAAACGAAAAGGCAACCTATAGAATAGGAGGAAATATTTGCAAAGCATATAGCTTATAAAGGGTTAATATCCAGTATATATAAAAAATTCCTATAGTTCAGTAATAGAGCCAAATAAGCTAATCTGAAACTATGTAAAGGACATGAACAGACATTTCTCCAAAGATGACACACAAATGGCCAACAGCATAAGAAAAAATGGTCAACATCTCTAACCACATAAATGCAAATCAAAACCACAATGACCTATTGGCCCATTAAGTTGGCTACATTTAAAAAAGTAAAATAAAGTAACAATGATTGGTGAGGATATAGAGAAATTAGAATCTTTGTGTACTGTTGGTGGAAATAAAATTGTGCAGCTGCTATGGAAAAAGTATCATAATTTCTATAAAATTTAAAAATACAATTATCATATCCAGCACATCCACTTCCATGTATAAAAAGAATCCATCTTCCCACTCATTCTTTCTGCCGCCATCTTGGTTCCACATTCTTCCCATAAAATGCCTAGTGAAGCTGTCCTTGCTATAAAGCAGGAGTTGCCATAGCCCCAGGCTTAGACAGGGTCTGAAACAGATCTGACAGTGATAATCATCAGTAAGGAACCAGTCAGTAAAGCAGAACAGAGTCCACACAAAAAGAAGGCACAGAAGGCTTTATCCAAACTAGGACTTGGGCAGGTTACAGGGGTTACTAAGGTCACTATCTGAAGTCTAAAAATACCCTCTTTGTCATCACAAAACCAGATGTCTAGAAGAGCCCAGCTACAGATACCTACATAATTTTGGGGGGAGCCAAGATTAAGGTTTTATCTCAGCAAGCAGTTAGCAGCTGGTGAGAAATTCCGTGTTCAGCGTGAAGCTGTTTCAAACATTCAGTAAAGCACACAAATTCCAACTGTATGAGAGAGAACGGGAAGAGGTTGATGGAACAGGAGTGGAAGTTAAAGACGTAGAATTGTTAAAGACAGGCAGTCAGAGCCCTGAAGAACAACAGTAATGATATTGTATATGCTATTATGGAGGTAACAATGTAACCATCTGAAAGAAGGACTTTTTTGTCATTTAAAAAGGATAACTGAAACTTGGTTTAAAATTTGTACTCTTTCTATCACAGACTGATGGCTTATTGGGGGAAAAAAGAAATTACCATCTGAGAGGAATATTTCCACACCCATGTTCCTACCAGTACTGTTCACTGTAGGAAAGAGGTAGAAGCAATTCAGATCAACAGAGGAATGAACAAGCAAAATGTGGTATATACACGCAGCACACTGAGCTTGAGAAGAAAGGAAACTGGGGCCCGGGATTTAGCTCAGTGGTGCTGCGCCTGCCTTGCAAGTGAGGGTCCTGAGTTTGAACCCCGCTACCCAGAAAAAGAAATTATGACACATGCTACAAGACGGATAAAATCTGGAAGAATTCTTGTAAATGAAATAAACCAGTCACAAAAAGACAAACTCGGATTGGTTCCACTTGTATTAGGTATCAAGGGTAGTCCAATTTGTAGAATCAGAAAGCACAATAGTGGTTGCCAGGGACTGGATGGAAAGAGTTGTTGTTTAATGTGTATAGTTTCAGGGTTACCAGATGAGAAGGTTCTGAAGATTGGTTCTACAGCCAGTGTGGATCCTCTAAACATTGCTGAATTTTACACTGAGAAATTATTAAGATGGTCCTTTTTATATTATGCTGTTTTTACTAAATTTTTAAAATCAGGTTAGACCTCATAATATATAATTTGTCCCAAAAGAACATGACAGACCCCTGGAAAATATCCAAACCAAAGCATGTAAACATAAAGGAACTTAAGGGTGGTTCAGATAAGGCCATAAAACATGTCTGCAACGCGTTAAAAAGGAAAAAAGCTTCACATATGGAGTACCAGGAAGAGTAAAGCGAATGGGGCAGAAGCAGTGTTTGAAGATTTAATGGCTAAGAAGTTTCTAAAAATAATGAAAGACATTATTCCACAGACTCAGGAGAGTCTGCTACCCACAAATATAAATACAAAGAAGCCCCATTATAACATCATAGCAAACTACTATAAGAAAAGACAAAGAATAAAATCGTGTTTGTTTGTTTGTTTGGTACCGGGAATTGAACTCAGGTCCTTATGCTTGCGGGGCAGGCGGCGGAACCACTGAGCTAAATCTCCAGCCCAAGAATAAAATCTTTAGAGAAAGAAAATCACTTTCAAAGGAACAGCCATAAGACTGGCAGTGAGCTTTCAGTGGAGCAGTGGAACCAGGACACAAAGGAATGACATCTTAGTTGCTAAATAAAAGTACTGCCAACCCAGAATTCTGTACTCTGCAAATATCCTAGAAGAATGAAATAATCCCTATCATGGTATTGGTGGAAAGACTGCAGAGCGAAGTAAATGGAACAGAACAGAGAGGCCATAACTGTATGGTCAAATAATTTTCTACAAGAGCACCACAACATTTGAATGTGGGAAGTAAAAATCTCTTCAACATATGGTTTTGGAACACCTAGATATTCATAAAGAATAAAATAACCCATACCTCACATAATCCACTGCAACTTGAGGTGAATTATAGACAAAAATGAAAGTAAAACTAAAGCTACCAGGACAAAACATAAGAAAATATATTCAAGTCTTCAGTGTATTTAGACAAATAGTTTTTAGGACATAACAAGCATGTGCTATACAAGAGAAAATTGATAAATTGGATTTCATCAAAATTAAAACAGAAAAAAAAAAAAATTAAAACAGCAGATACCTAACAGACAAGCCACAGATTGGGACAAAATAATCACAATACATGTATTTCACACAGGATGAGAATCCAGAATATATAAAGAACTCCTGCAATACAGACTAAAACCCAGTGCAATACCACTTAAATACCCCTGGAAAGGCTAAAATGAAAAAGATTGATACTGATAAATGTTGAGGTGGGTTTGGAGCAGCAGGAACTCTTACACTGCTACTGGGATTATAAAATGGGATGATCATTTTGTAAGCAGTTTGGCAGTTAAACATATGAGACCCAGTAATTTTACTGCTAGGTATGTATCAAAGAGACATGAAAACATATGTCCACAAAAATACTTGTTTAAAAAAAAGTTGACAGCAGCTTTTTTCATAATAACTAATGAAAATGGAAACAGTGAGATACTTGTCAGGAGAAGAACGGGTGAGCACTGGTATATTCATACATTGGATACTATTCAGCAAGAAAGAACCAACATGGTGAATCTCAACAATATGTTAACAAAAGAAGTTGGGCACAAAATAATGCATAATATCTCATTCCGAGTATATCAAATTGTGCACTAGTTAGAATTAACCTGTGGTGAGCGAGGAGAGGCAGATCAGTGATTGCTTCATGGGGAATGGCATTGGCTAGAAAGCAGCATGAAAGAACTTTCTGGATAGTTGTATATTTCTGTCTCTAGTTGTCAAAACTGAATGTTACATTTAAGTTCTCAGCATTTCTCTCTATGTAAATTATACCTCCATTTTTTAAAAATAAAGATGAAATATATTAGACCACCTAAAACTAAAATATATATGTTATCTGCCTACAGACTTGCACTAAAAATTAACTACCAGGCTTTTTCAGGCAGAAGGAAAATTATCTCAGATGGAAGCTTAGAAATAAAAGAAATAGCAAAGAGCAACTGAAAGAGTAAATAGTGGAGAACACAGAAATAGATATGGTGCTACAAAATAAAGACATCTTCTAAAGTTAAGATGTTTGACAATGGTAATACAAAAGCAGGAGTTGCACTGACCATCTTAGGTAGTCCTGGATCCAGTTTGACATGTCACATTCAGCCAGCTCAGCAGGCCTCACTTAGCCTGCTCACTCAGAAATATGTGGGATGGGAAATGCAAGATCCGCTACCACAGCAGGAGGTTGTGCCTTCGTGGTGAGCCTCACCCTAGTCCAGGGGCCATTCTCTGCCAAGTGACAGGTCAGGTACAAGAGAACACATAAAACAATTCATTGTGGTAACCTACCATAGTTTAGGTGTCGAAAGTTCCAAATAAGAATCAGTGTCTTGTATAATGGGGAATATTTTACTACCCATCTATGCAAAGGGGCATGATTGGCTATAAGAAGCGTAGCACTCAAAAAGCTCAAAACTACTTTCCATGATGTATTTGTAGCTTATTTGCAGTTGTGTAATCCAGATTCTGTTTACCGGAGTCATTTGAACCAGTAGATATTGACTACATTGACTTGTAAAAGTTTTCCCCCTCTATTAGGTTTTCAGGGGAGCAGAGCTTGAAAGTTTACCCAACACTGGTTTCCATTGTAGGCTCACAGACTAACTTTCATGACCCTGAACTAACTTTGGTACAGTACTCAGACTTTAGGGTACATCAGAATCACAATCTTGTTAAAATATAGATTGGTGGACCCCTGTGACCTCACTTCCATATTCAGTAGGTCGAAGAATTTACATCTCTAATTAATTCCCAGGTTATTCTGCTAGCCTGAGAACTATATGTTGAAACCAGTGCCTCAGGAAATGGCAGTGATAATAGAAGTGCTGTTTTCCCATTTACCCTTCAGAAGGCAGCAAGAATCTCCATATTCTCTTGCTTTCATCTTTTAAAAATAGTCATTATTATTTCTTCAGATGTCCATCGGTAGTTGTCTTCAGGAAGTTGAGTTTGCATTGCCTGCATCACTATTAGGATGACATTAATCAGACTCCATTTAGAACATTGTCCAAACCTCAAGTTGCAGCTGAGGTTGCTCCACCCACATGGTGCTCAGAACCCTCAACAAAGTCTCCTGCCCAGGGGGCCCAGATTTGCACCTGCAGTTTGTGCACCAGGTTGCTACGTAGTCCTATTTGACCGTGTGAACTGGTGCAGAGTAGTTCTCCACTTATGTCCCCAACCTCCACAGCTATGGGCCTGTAGACACTGTCCCATGCTGATTGGATCAGTTCCATTCTCTTTGTCCACAGGCCCAGCCACAGACATGGAGTTCAATCTCACGTGCTTGGCTCCTCCCTGCCCTCTGAGCCATCTATGTCGAGTTTGGCCCCAATGCATCAGCTACACCAAGGCATTATTCCTGCCATTCAGCCCAGCTCTCGCAGCTGGGTTTCTGATTGGGTCCATTTCATGGACAGTGGACAGGAGTGGGTAGTTTTCTCAGCATCAAATTGTCTCCAGCTGTTATCCCTTCCCACAAGGGGAAGTTTTATCCTGTTGCATGATGCTAAGCTTTCACCATCAAACTATGGGAAAATTGGCACCCCATGAGGCCTCAGTCTTTTCTGTCCATGCCTTTTATGTCCTAAGGCTTGGCTGTGTTGAACTAAAGCTGTGAAAGTCCATTTTGCTCTTGCTACTACTACTCTGCAATGTCCAGTGGTTTAAGATCTATCTAGATAAGTCATTCTTATACAGTATACCTCACCTCAGTAGGCCACACATGGCCTTGCCTTCACTAAGAACGGAGAACAAGAGGAGATACAAGAAGCCAGTAGTGCAGCTTTTCATGTGTTTCTCCCAGAGCCCCAACACTGTGTGACAGCAGTCCCAGGGGACTGTTCTCTTCCCCTCCTCTCAAGTAACATGTCCAAGACAAAGGCTCAGGACCACCAAATGTGGGAACATTCTGGCTTAGAGATCTCAATTTTTTTCCTGCCCCAGCAAGGCCCAAGCAACATCACAGTTTGGAAACCCTAGAGGTGTGGCTTTCAACCAGGTCATTGACAATTCTCCCAGTCTGCTTGCAGTTTAACTGTCAGTACTATAAGCAGTGCTGCCTAGTAACACAAGTGGCGTTTTGCTTTCATTAGGTTTCAGTTTTCGGGGAAATGCAGCTAAAAAGTTAACAGGAGATTAATTTCACATGAGTATGCATTGATAAAGTGTTAGTTTTAATATTATCAGGAAAGTAAAAAGTAGTATTGTATATTTTTACTCTTTAATAAGTTGAAGGTGCCTGTTATGATCACAAAAAGAAAAGTTTCAGGAAAAATGGAATAATAGAAACACTGTGTTAATTCAAGAAAAAAAGGACAAACTGAACAAACGGGTGGGTAAAATGAAAGGCAAATAGTAAAATGATAGAGATAAACCCAATGTGTTGGAAAGCACAGTAAATACAAAAGGACTAAGTATTAGTTGGAATACTAATATTAGCATACTGCCTTAAAAAACTGAATCCAATTGTATGCATCATAATAGTAACACACTCTAGCTAAGTGTGGTGGTACATACTTGTAGTTCCATCTATTTGGGACCTTGAGGTACGATCACTCATGACAGTAAATGGAAACAGTTGCACAGCTGGAGGGGACAGGCTGGATACAAAGTCCCCCTTGGATGTTCATTGCCTGTGAACTTCCACACAATGGAGATTTTCACAGCTGTCAAGAGCAAGGACCACCCTTGTGACCTAGAGGTAATATCTAGGATATATGAAGTGGAGAAAAACCAAATTGGAAGAAAAGTCCTCTTACCTTACTATCTTTTTTGTTTCCCTAACAGGAAGGGACAGAGAACTATATAGACAGGAAAACTGAAAGATGCTTTTTAATGGAAGAATAAATCTTTAAGGTATTTTTAAATGATTTCCCATTCAGGAAAGAAGAAAATAGGGCAGAGGGGACAGGAAAATAATCTGGAGATTTCCTTGAATCTGCATTATTTTATCAGTTTGACTTTAGAATCAAAGATTTTATGTAATGACAAAAAATAAGTTTTAATAAAGCAGTTCCTAACAAAGTAAATTTGAATGGACCTAACTAGGTATTCAGTTTATGGCTGCATCAAGAAGGATTATTTTTAATGACTTCAAAACACACTTATTTGACTGTACATCCCTAATGCAATTTACCCTACGAACAAAAGAAAATCTTACACTGTTTTCAATGATACTGTTGGTAACAGTATTGATAGTGCTTCTCTGAGATTGTATGTATATGTATTGTGAAATAAGTAATTGGAGATTTTTTTGGTTTTTTTTGAGACAGGGTCTCGCTATGTAGTTCAGACTGGTCTTGAACTCCCTAAGAAGCCTAGGCTGACCTCGAACTTGTGGCAATCCTCCTGCCTCAGCCTCTCAAGTGTTAGGATTACAGGCCTGTGCCACTACGCATGGCAGGGAGTTGTTTTGAATTTTGTTTTTAACTGACATCATTGTACATATTCATAGGCTATGATATGTTGCTTCTGTACATGCATATACTGTATTGTGTAATAATCAGGTCGGGGTGTTTAGCATTTCCTTCACCTCAAATACATTTCTTTATGGTGAGGACATTCAAAGTCCTTTCTTTTAGTTTTTTTGAAATATACAATATAATATTATTAGCTATGGTGCTCTGTACAGAACACTAGAACTTATTCTTCCTATAACCTGTACTTGTGTATCTATTTACCGGTCTCTCTTGCCTTCCCTCTACCCTTTGCAGATTTTGGTAACCATGATTCTCTTCTGAACTTCTCGGAGGTCATCTTTTTTAAATTCCACAAATAAGTGAAATCATGCAGTATTTGTCTGTGACTGGCTTGTTTCACTTAACATAATGTCCTCCAGGTTTATCCATGTTGCCCCAAATGATGAGAGTTCATCCTTTTCATGGACAAGAGTATTCCATTGTGTGTACATCCCACATTTTCTTTATCCAGTTCTCTGTTAGACTGATTCCATGTCCTGACTATTGGGAATAATGCTGCATGGGAGTGTGGATGTCTGCTGAACACACTGATTTCATTTCCTTTAAGTGTATACACAGTAATGGAACTGCTGGATCATATCTTAGTTCTATTTTTAAGAACACTTCTTACTGCTTTCTAAATGGCTGTACTAACTTACATTCCACCAACAATGTTTAAGAGTTCCTGTTTCTCCATCTCTATGCCAGCATTTTTTAGTTTTTGTTTTTGTCTTTTTTCCAACAGCCATTTTAATCTAAGTGAAATGATACTTCATTGTGGCTTTCGTTTGAGTTTCCCTAAGGATTAGTAATGTTGAGCTTTTTTTCATATTCTTGTCACCTTGTGTGGTCACAATGTATCTTTTGAGAAATATATTTAGGCATTTAGCTTTTTGCTATTGAGGTGAGTTTCTTATATATTCTGGATATTAACTACTTGTCAGATACATAGCTTTCAAACATATTCTTCCACTCTATAGCTTGTCTCTTCACTTTGCTATGCAGAAAGTTTTCAGTTTGATATGATCCTATTTGTCTGTTTTTGGTTTTGTTGCTTGTGCTTTAGAGTTCTTATCCAAAACTCATTCCCCACACCAGTGTCATGGAGCATTTTCTCTATTAGTTTTCTTCTAATAGTTATATAGTTACATTTAGTCCAATAAAGGAGTTTTTAGTCCAATAAATGAGTAATTATGAAGAACAGAAATTTGAGGTAAGGGTGAAAAGAATTGTAGATATGAGAATGATAATATTGAATAAACATCTGTAGTCCTAAGTTGGAAATATGAGCAATGATTTCTGATGCATTTTTATAATTTTTAAAATAAACATTTCCTGGATTTATTTGCTGAAAAGACAAGAAGTCGTGTCTGGCCTGGCACTAATAGGCACCTTTAGTGTCCAGGTGGTGATCTTTAGCTATCATTTTCCATTAAAAGGAATCAGTATTCCTTAGAGAAGCAGCTTCTTCCAAGTCTAAAAGAGCAAGGAAACTCCCAAAGAGAGCAAAGATTGTTCCAAAAGAATGCAGAACCCACTTAAATGAGCTCACACAAGCGTTCCCTTTCTCCTACGTATGTGTCTGTATAATGATTCATTATAAAACATTTGAAAGATGTCACAAAGATGAGAAAACAAATTGCATCAGAATGAGTAAGTAAATAAAAGCTAAGTGGCACATCCTTAAAAATACATTTTAGGTATTTGAGTCAAATATTCAGTGGATGGGTGGGTTAGATGGACTAGTCATAATGACATAAATAGTAACTGACGTACAAGCTTTATGTAAAAAAGTACCTGAAATCTGGAGACAGAAAAGTGAATCAGCAGACTCAGGAAGCACCATGTATCCCAAACTAAATAAATAAAAAGAAATCCATGCTTAGAGACATTATAATAACAATGCAAAACAGCAAAGACATCGATAACTTAAAAGAATTTGTTTCAGGGTGCTATCAGGAAAACAGAAATGACACTGCTTATTTCAGCAAAGCCAATTTAATTTGGAGAATGTATTATGTGGTTGTGGAGAACTGAAAGAAAGAAGAGGAAACACTGAGGTAGACCAGAGATAACTGTCAGCAGCATCTCCCACCTCTAGGGATAGAAGGTAGCCAGTGAGGCTTTCAGAACTAAAAGTCCTAGGAGTTCTGGGGAGTTGCAGCCTCTATTCCTGAAGAGGAACACAGCCTGTTTACTGGCGGGATGTGAGGCTGCCTGGGAACACGGGGTACCAAGATTAACTGGACACTAGAGTGCTGCCAGCCCCAAAGGCTTCTGTCAGAAGCACACTGGTGGGAGCAATGTGCAAACAGGAATAAAGAAGACCCTTCCTCTTTTTGCCTTCTGGTCTCCCAATGCACACATTTTCAAGACCTAACAAAAAGCATATCCACAAAGGAAAAGTGTGAATCGCAGAATTAGAGCCACAGTATCATAGTATAGATTACAGAATTTGGATTGAGAGAGAATAGTTTAACTTCACAGCAGCCATTCATTCATTCATTCATTCATTACATTCAACAGATATGTAGCAGAGGCTTACTACTGTGTATGCCATTTACTTTGAAGTGCTTGGGATAAATCAGTGACAAAAAACTGAAATATTTTTGACTTCATGGGGACCAAGAAACGATTGCCCATGGAGAAATTACAGCAAAAAAGGCTGATTCATAGCAATTAATAGTAATAATAGCAATCTAATTAATAGCCAGATGATAATTTTGAAAGCATACCGGACTCCCCTAGAATTGCAAATTGTTTGGCCTACAATGGGGGAAGAATAATGATATTTAAAGGTTAGAACTGGGAAAGGTTCACTAATGACTCCCTAAAGGAACTGTTCTATATAATAGCCACAGCATTATCTGAGACAAGATTTGCTAAGTAAATAAAACAACAAATAGTATGTAAATCTGAATATAGCCCATGAAAAGTAATAATTCGTGGATTTTAAAAGAAATGACCAAACAAACACCGTACAGAATCAGAACACAATGTATGGTTGAAATTGGGACGATAAAAGTATGTCCAAAGACCCTTTATTCAGTAGGAATGAGTTGATATGTTCTTTAGATGTAAAGTTATTTAAGAGTAAAATTTTAAAATTAATGTTAAAAGAATGCGCAAACCCCAAAACTGTCAAGATCATATAATGAAGTAAGATGATGATCGCCAGGGATTTAGCTCAGTGGTTTCGCCACCTGCTGCACAAGTGCAAGGACCTGAGTTCGATCCCCAGTACAAAAAAAAAAAAAAGATGATGATGACAAAAGATAAAAAAAAAATAAACCCCAAAAAAGACAAAAATCAAGGGAGGAAAAAAGAATCATCCAAGAATCTGGATAAATGTATAGAATCTGTAATATAACAGTGACAGTAATGTCAAATTGGATCATTTTTTAAGGGTCTAGATGTTTTTATAATGTATACCTAAGGCATGATAAAAATGTTGGGAAAAGATACACCAGGTATGCACTAACCCAAAGGAAATAAGCATAGATCTATTACCTGAAAAAAAAGGTATTTTAGAATAAAAATTAGAAACAAAGAGAATGATTACATAGAGATAGAATGTTCAGTTCACCAGAAAGGTATACCAGTTCTAAACAGAAACTCAATATGTAAAGCAAACAGTGATAGAGCTATAGAAAGAAATTGGAAATCTGTCAACATTAAACAACTCTCTCCAGTATTGATAAGCAGTTGATACGTGCCTGAATCTGTGTTCATGGGGGACATTGAATTGGTCTGTGGTTTCTTTTTATTATAATGTTTTTTGTAAAGTCTTGGTATCAAATCATAAAGACTTTGTGTAAGTATTCCCTCCACTTTATTTTTATGAAAATTTTTAGAAAATTAGTATTATTTCTTCCTTAAATGTTGGTCAGAATTCACCAGTAAAGCCATCAGTATAAAAGTTTCTTTTCTGGCAGTTTTTTGTTTGCTTGTTTTGTGGTACAGGGGATTGAACCCAGGGCCCCTTGCTTGCTAGGCAAGCATTCTACCACTAAGACTTATGCTCAGCCCTTTCTTATATTTTGAAATAGGGTCTTGCTAAATTGCCCAGGCTATGAATTTGTGACCCTCTTGCCTCAGTCTCCCAAGTGGCGGAGATCACAGGCATGTGCCATCATGTTCAGCTCCTTCTAGGAGGTTTTCAACTACAAATGTATCTTTAATAGATACAGAGGTATTCAAATTCATCTGTTTTTTAGTGATCTTTGGTAGTTGTGTCTTTCGGGGAATTTGTCCATTTCATAGAAGTTGTTGATTTATTAGTATAAAGCTCTTATCCCTTTCTGTAGAATCTGTAGTAATGTACCTCCTCTTAATCTGATATTGGTTCTTTGTGTCTTCTCTCTCTCTTTCCTGATCAGGCCAACTAGAAGTTTATCGATTTTATTGACCTCAAAGAATTAGTTTTTGGAGCCATTGATTTTTCTCTTTTTCTGTCTTCTTTTTCATTGATATTTGCCCTTTGGAATTTCCTTGTCTTCTACTTGTTTACAATTTATTTGCTTTCCTTTTTTTAGTTTCTTAAAATGGAAACGTATCATGGATTAATTCTCTTTCTTTACTAATGCAGATGTTTAGAGCTAAAAGTTTTCTCTAAATTTATGGCATATTTGATTTGTCAATTCTTATTTAAGGGACTTTATAATTTTCCTTCTGGTTTCTTCTTTGATTTTTCAGTTTTTTGGAAGTATGTTACTTGGTTTCCAACTAGTTGGGTATTTTCCAAATATCTTTCTTTAATTGATGACTAGTTTAAGTACATTGTAGTAAGTGATCATACTTTGTATAGGTTGAATTCTTTTGAACTTATTCGTATTTGCTTTTTGGCATAAAATATAGTCTATCTTGGTATATCCCGTGCACTAGAAGGAAAAACATCTCTGTGGTAGAATATTCTAGAAATGTCAGGTTAAATTGGTTGATAATATTGTTTGTGTTTTCTTATCTTTAATCTCTTGTCTTTTTTGAATTATTGAGAGGCATGCTGAAATATACAGCTATAATTATGAATTTGTTTATCTTTTAGTTCTGTCAGTTTTAATTCGTGCATTTCTAAGTTCTGTCATTAGGTATGGATAACAAAGCAATACAAAACAAAGATAGAATGCAGACCATCAACAGTCCAAAAGTCGTTTATTTGAAACATTTAGCAAAATACACTACTGGCAAAAGTAATCAAGAAAAAAGAAAGCACTAATGACTAATATTAGGGAAAATGGGAAGCAAAACTACAGCTATATCACATTTAAGAGAAGAAAATGAAACACAGCTTTGTCAGTAAATTTGAAAACAGATGAAATAGACAAACTCTTAGAAAAATGTAATTTTCCTAAATTGATTCAAGAATAAAAAGAAAATCTGATAGGTCTCACAACTCAAATAAATTGAAGTGCTAGATTGAAAAAATATTCTCTCAAAAAACACAACATCTACTGATTGTACAAATTAATTCCATTAAACTTTTGAGAAATACTTTATCCCAATATAAACAGATTTAAGAGCAATAGAAAAAGAACACCTCAGTCACTTTCTTGATATGTGTTACCTTGAAAACAAAACGACACTAAGAGAATGAAAGTTGTATATGGTATATTGTATAGACAGTTAGTCTCGCTCTATACAGCAACATCAGAATCATAAACAAAATCCTAAAAGACAAAATCCAGCAGCAAATTTCTTAAAAAATTCACATTGACCAAGTTAGATTTATCCAAGAAATATTGAACATGGTCTAACTTGAACAAAAATCTGAAATTTCATTCACCAAATTGAAGGAGAGAAATTATGAAATCATTTCAGTAGACTGCATATGAGAAAATTCAGTGCCCAGTCATGATGTAAAACCAACACAAATTAAGAATAAACAGAAGGGGCCGGGGATTTAGCTCAGTGGTTTTGCCGCCTGCTACACAAACGTAAGGACCCAAATTTGATCCCCGGTACCAAAAAAAAAAAAAAAAGAATAAACAGAAGCATCCTTATCTGACTAAAAGAATTAACACAACTTCAAAGATGATTCTTAATGGGAAAATATTAAAAATATTCTTTGAAGTCAAAAAGAAAGAATATAGACCACCAGTACTTCTTTTCAACCTTGTACTGAAAATCCTCACAAGTACAGTAAATCAATAAAAAGAAATAAATGACATTAAGTATTAGGGGAAAAAATGTTTTTCAGAAAAAATGTTATTATTTACATAGCAAACCTAAAACAAACTAAGGACAAATTTTTAGGAATAATATCATTTTTATCAAGGTAGCCTCCTATAAAGTCAAGAAATAAAAATAAGTTGAATTTCTTTCAGCCACAAAAAAGCATAATTTTAAATGTGTTTACATTGTTATAAAATAAAATATTTCCAATAATAAATCCAACAAAAAATAACAAGACCTGTGTGCAGAAAATGATAAAACTTAATTGAAATGCATTTTAGAAGACCCAAACAGAGATATGGATAGGAAGACATGCTATAAACATGTCAGTCTGACTTACACAGTTAATGCTATTAAATAAATATGCCAACAGGATTTTTATGGTGCTTGAAAAGTAGAACATTGAATTTATAAGGAAGGGTAAGGGGAAAGGAATAGACATGATACTCTTGCAAAGTATCAGCAGTCGTTTAGCCAATTTCAGTCTTCACATCTTACACAAATACACAATTCCACAGGAATACAGGACCATGAATCAAAAGCAAAACTTTTAAAATTAGAGTATTATATGGGAGATGGTATTTCTGGCCATAGAATAGGGAAAGGTCTCTTAAAATAGACACCGAAGCACTAAATATAAAAGGAAATGTTAAGTTCAGTTACATTAAAGTTTAATTTTTTTTGGTACCAGGGATCAAACTCGGGACCTTGCGCTTGCGAGGCAGGCACCGGAACTACCGAGCTAAATCCCCGGCCCCTAAAGTTTAAATATTTTAAGGTAAAGAGCAGTAAACCAGAATGAGAGAAAATATGTAACATATTTAACCTACACAAAGGGTTAGATAGGAAACATACAAACTGATGAGAAAGATAAGTAACGGAATAGAAAACACACTGGGGCTTGGTTTGTAACTCAGTGGTAGAGCCCTTGCCTAGCATGTGCAAGGCCATGGGTTCAATCCCTAATTGCCAAAAAAAGCAGAGAAAATAGAGAATTCTTTAAGAATACTAACACATTGGATAGAAGAGATATATATGTGGCATAAACACAAGAAACAACTCTCAGCGTCACTAATAACCAGGATACACAAAATAAAACCACAGGTAGATGCTATTTGAGCTCCCCAGGTAATACTAAGGGTTAGGAAGGGTATCAGGATCAAGAGGCACTTTGAAACAATGCTGGTGGGAATGTAAATTGGCACACCACCTTTGGGAAACAGTTGGACATTCTCTTGGTATATTAGTATTGTCACAGCCTGTCCCCCAGCAGTTCCCTCAGGTATCTATTCTAGATTAGAGTAACTGCATCTTTATTTGCAACAGGAAACAGCTCTACAGAAAATAGATAAATGCATTGTAGTAAGGTCACTTAGTAGGCATTTAATTGTACAGCAAAGAAATTGAATGAATTAAGACTATACTGCCACATGGATGAATCTTAGAAGTACAGTGATACAGAAAAACCCGAACCCCCAGAAGACTGTGGAGTATACCATTTTTATAAAGCTCAGAAAAACATAAACTAATATATTGTTGAAGCAAATAGCTATGTATGCGAGTGGGAGACCTGTGCTTAAAAGGAGCAATGTAATGATAAAGACGACATTGACAACAGTGTGTGCCTCTGGAAAACATGCAAGAGGATGGAATAGTGTAAGGACGTACACACAGATGCAAATTCATCCTTCAGTAAGTGGTGGTTGCTGGGCTATTCGTTATTTTATACTTTACAGCATCGATATATGTTATAGAATTATATGCATATATATTTGTATCATGTTTGCCTATATCATATACTACTATAATTATACATGTTGTACAATTATATATTTATTCTATGTACTTACCTAATTGTAAATGTTTTACGTGTCAGATATTGGCGTTGAAGAAAGATAAGTGTATGTAAAAAATAAAGATCCCTTTTGGAAAGCCAATCAAAAGGATCAAGACATTAAGGAGGAGGAATAGGGATAGAGGTATATAGCTCAGTAGCAGAGCACTAGCCTAGCATGTGTGAGGCTGTGGGTTTGATTCCGAGCACCACCAAAAGGGGGTGGAGGGTAAATCAGACTAACTTCAGACTACTCTGTGATGGCTTCCCACACCCACACCATGAGGCATTGAAAAATGCCAACGGATTGAGGAAAGAATATGCTGTAGTTTTATATGCAGCCAGTCTTTATGTCAGGCATGAAGGCTGCAGACAAAGTTTTGCACATACATGAAGGTCTTAGTTTGCTAGGGTGGCCATAACCAAACACCACAGACTGGAACAACAGTAATGTATTTTCTCACAGGTCTGGAGGCTGCAAGTTTGAAACCAAGGTGTGGTCAGGGTTGGTTTCCTCCAAGGGCTCCCTGGCTTGCAGGTAGCCATGCTGGCTGCCTCTTCCTGTGTGGTTCCACTATTCCACAGGACCCTGGTGTGTCTTCTTATTATGTTCTTCATAGATACCCAGTCATGCTGGATTAGGCTGTATGCTAATAGCCTCATTTTTACTTATTCTTCTCTTTAAAGACCTCCAAGTACAGCTGCATTCTGAGAAACTGGGGTTGGGATTTAAGAATACGAATCTTGAGGGAACACAATTCAGCCCATGCAAATGATCTCCAAGAATACAGTTACCTGACCATTCTTAAGGAAACTACTAGAAGATGAACTTTAGCCAATGGGAGAAGACTGTGGAAACCACAAAAATTAATGTCAGTAGTCGCTGAGTATATGGTATAACTGTAGAACCGATACTGACACAGGTGAACCATATGGTGACAGATCAGAGTATAAATACTACACCCTGACAGCATGCAATTGTGAAATTACCAAAACTTAGATGGAAGGAAAGAAGAGAGGAAATGACACATTTTCTCATTGCCTCTTCTGTAACAGCTGGGGAGGAGAGATCATCCATCAAAAGTGGCAAGTGAAATATATAGAAAAATCCAAAATTAGACCCAACTCTAAAGTCAGACTTAAATCAAGTGATGGGAATTTTGTATATGGTAAAGATAGCATGTCCACTTTTATTGGAAAAACTTAGTAGCCATCAGTGGTATCTTTTACACTAGGTTAAATTCCAAATGGATCAAAGACTTATTTTTATTTTTTATTAGTACATGTTTGTTTTTGGCTTTGTAGTTTTGGTACCGGGGATCGAACTCTGGTCCTTGCACTTGCGGGGCAGGCAGCGGCACCACTGAGCTAAATCCCTGGCCCTATTAGTGCATGTTTGGAGTACATAATGTTTACATTCCTTGTATGGAGTTGGTACATGTACCTAGCCCACTTTCATTCCCTTTTTCATCTCCTTTTCCTCTTCCACCTCCCTTCATCTCTTGATGAAATAGCTCTCTCCCTACTGGCTATTATCTGTCTTTTATTTTGCTATTTATTTATAATTTGGGTTTCTCATATAAGGGAAACCATTCAGTATTTAAGCTTGTGTGTGGTTTATTTCCCTTGATACTGTGGTGTCAAAGTGCATCCATTTTTTTTCAAATGACTCAAGTTTACAAATGGATCAAAGATTTAAATGTGAAAAATGGAATCATAAAAGTTCTGAGGAATAGAAAAAACATAATAAAATGCCTTGATGACCTTTAAGTGACAAAGGCCTTCCTAATTACAGCTGAAATCAGAAGCCATCAGAAATAAATTAATATATCAAAACCTGCATCACACAAAGCACTGTAAGTCCAAAAGCAGACTTTAAACTAGGGATGCATGTTTGTAAATCAAATCACAAGTAAGGGAGTGGTCCTCCCAATATATAAAGAGCCTTTCCCCCCCGATAGAATAAAGACCTCACAGAAAAAATTAACAAAATATAAAAACAGTTCATAAAAAGGAACTGTTAAAGCTATAAAATATAAAAGGATAGTAAGTTCCACTCATAAGGAGGAAGATACAGATTAAAGTCATATTTTTCACCTATCACATTGACAAAGGTCCAAGAGTTTAATAAAAGACTCGGCGACTAGACTATAGGGAAAGGGGGCCACTCACTTTTATCTGGAGGATTAGATTGTTACCCTCTTGGGGAGGGCAGTGTAACATCAAAATGAAGTGTGTATTCTCTTGACATAGTATATCCACACCTGGAAATGTGTCCCCCCAATGTACTTGTAAAAATGTAAGATTACACCTGTACAAGATTATTTTTGCAGCATTGTTTGTAATAGAAAGTTGGGAAGAGTAGACTATTCATTAATAAGGATCCAGTTAAATAAATAATGGGTCATCCATAAAAGGAAATACAGTTCAGCTGTTAACAAAAAAAGAAGCTTTTTGTACACTGATGGAGAAATCTCCAGGGTATATACTTAGTGAATAAAGCAAAGTACAGATAACTGTCAGTTCTTATATAAACAGTAGGTTACCTCCTGTTAAAGAAGGGTGGAAATGTAATTCTATATACATTATTTGCTTGTGCAAAACATAAGTCCTGAAAGGATAAATAAGAATCTAAAAGTAGTATTTATTTGTCAACAATAGTGACGAAGATGGCAGGAAGACTTTTCTACATACTTTGTAGACTTCCTGGTTTTTTTAAACATGTGAGTTACCTGTCTAGAAAGTTAATATAAATAAGAACATGAACAAGAAATACAGTTCTGCTAAGTAGTAGTTGAGTGACCTTGGACAAGAGACTTAACCTGCCTGAATCATAGTTTTCTCATTAATGAAAAGGCTTTTTAATGGTATTAGTAAGCTCAGGATTAACAAGAGCACAAAGTACTCAGTAGAGTGCCAGCACCCAGTAAATATTGAGGAAAGTAGTGGTGATGGGTTACTGGGCTTAATCCTGGTAATGTTAGTGATGAGTATGTTAGTGAAGAGACACCCAGCGTGGCTGACCTTTTCTTTGTAGAACCAGACGTCCTGGGTCCTTTCCAGCATGGCGGCCCTCTACTGGAGAGTGAAAGGCCAAGGGAAGAAGGCCATAGACTGCCTGCGCCAGGCCCTGCATTACGCTCCACACCAAATGAAAGTGAGTGGGTGGGACTTCATCCTATGGTCCTTTCTGTCGCCCCATGGCTTGTTTTGAGGTGTCAGTATCCTTCCTTGGGCCCAGCCAGGAAGAAAGATGTGCATGGGTAGGATGGGGCGGGAGAGCCTGTGGCCTGGCTTGTGTCACGTAAAGCCTGTGAACTGTCCCCCCAGCGTAGCCCTGCCTGAGAAGGGGGACCCTGAGGGAAGATTGTCAAGATCACTGTGGGACGTTGCCTCACTTAGTACCTCTTCTGCTATATTTAGAGTCACCCACTGTATAGTGAGTACACTGAGCCACCACCCTGGAAGGCTTTCTGGGTTTATCTTACCCCAGGGATTTGGAGGCCACCTTTTTTTTTTTCTTTTGGTACTGGAGATTGGACCCAGGGCCTTTTCACTGAGCTACATCCCCAGCCTTTGATTGATTGATTGATTGATTGGAAACAGGATCTCACTAAGTTACCCAGTCTGGGCTAGAACTTGCAGTCCTCCTGCCTCTGCCTCCCAGAGTGCTAGAATTAAGGCATGCACTAGCATGCCTGGCTCTGGAGTCCTCTTATGTTCTTCACTTGAGTTTGCTTCCAGGCTCAGAGACTGAAGCAAATTTCCATACCTTCGTGTAGGTATGATCCTTGCAGGTAGTTTCCGATCCTTGTCAAACACCTACATAAACACCCTTCCCCCCCACCCCCCAGCACTACGGATTGAATCCATGGCTTCGTTCATGCTAGGCAAGCACTCTACCACTGGGCCACATCCCCAGCCCTTCCTTTCCTTGTGACATACCTATGCACACATGCATGGCAACCCTGCTAACCCTGTTTGACAATTAGTCTTTCCCAAAAGGCCAGTTATTGTTAGGATGGCTGAGAATGTGCCACTTTTAAACGGCACATTTGTATCCCCGTGTGCAGAGTTCTGCATTAACCCAGACCTCATACTTCCTAAGACATGGCTTGCGTCTTTTTTGCCTATCCAGGCAGTACATAGAGAGCTGGAGGGAGCACAGGCTTTACTGCTGGGTATTGCTAAGTTCTAAACACAGCTCTGCTTACTCCTAGCTCTCTGACCTTAGGTGAGCTACTGAACTTCTAAGACGTGTACTCCTTGGATGTCCATTGATGACAGAGATGGGTCCCTTTTTTTCTTTTTCTTTTCTGTCTCCTATAGAACTCAGCACAGTGTGGTACAGCCAATAGTTGCTCAGGTAACGTGTTTAAAGGGAAAAATTGCAGTACTATTGCTTCTTGTTCAGTCCATCATCTACAGTGAGGCAGTGGGGAAGGACCAAGGATTTGCTGGAGAGAGCCAAATAGAAACATTGAGACTGCATGCCAGATAGTCTCTGTTGCAATTAGTTGACTCTGCTGTTGTGGTTTGAAGACTGCCCTAGAAATAAAGACCAAACGGGAATGATTGTGTTCCAGTAAAACTTGACAGAAACCCGAAGTTGGAGACTGGAGAGTTGGCCTGTGGCAGAAGTTTGCCAGCCCCTGCTCTAGACGACACAGTCGTCCTTGCACAAAATACTGTCTCTGTTACAGCACCGCTCAAAGTGGAGTCTGTGAACAGATGTCTGTCTGCACACTTTTTATTTCCAAACTGCAATAAGGCAGGAACATGCAGCAGAATAAATCAGCTACGTCGCTGGGCAGATTGTGTACTTAAGCTGTTTTCGTTTCGTTTTGTTTTGTTTTGTTTGGGGCAAGGTTTTGTCAATGAAAGAAGGAATTAATTTGTATTTTGGTGCAAGCTCCTGTTTCGGTCTCCTGTCACAGACCAGTAGCAAACAGCAGGTTAGCGCTGAGGATTGGACGTCTGTGTCATTTACCGGGAAACACATAGTGCATTCTGTGTGATCAAAAGCCCAAGCTGAGAGCGCCACGTTCCCTCTTTCCACTCTCCGCCTTTCTTCAGGACGTGCCCCTGATCAGCCTGGCCAACATCTTGCACAACGCCAAGCTCTGGAACGACGCTGTCATAGTGGCTGCCATGGCGGTGGAGATCGCGCCGCACTTCGCCGTGAACCACTTCACGCTGGGCAACGTCTACGTGGCGATGGTGAGGTCGGGCTGTGAGCTCATCTGTGATCTCAGAACTCCTCTGAGTATGTCGTTCATTGTCCTGCAGTTCCCTAGACGTTGTCTGTCCGAAATTGCCAGCTCCACCGAGGATAATTTTATGAGAAAAGGTTTGAGAGCTTGGCTTGTTTGTTATTGGTTTTGGTTTTGGTTTTGGTTTTAGCACCGCATGAAATTTGTCTAAACGTTTGCAACTCTGGAGTCCGCACCGTGAGTTTAATACTGGTAGCAGAGTCAAGTTTCCGTCCATGTTTCTGCAGACCCCGCCTGTTCCAGACAGCCCCGCCTAACACTCGGTGTAGACATGCGCACATCGTCTCTTCTGCCAGCTTGGCGGAGGTGCTGTCATTGCCCTCCTGACACCCCGCACATACGTCCCTTGATTTCTAATCCTTTGTTAACCGTTTGTCTCTCCCTCCGGACTGCAGGCTCTTTAGGGACAGCACTCCTCTTCATCTCCTGGTCCTAGAACCTTACTGTGCTGGGCACGTACTAGGTGCTCCTCAGATTTTTAATGAATGGTGACAATCCCAGTAGTTTCACAGATAAAATTTACAGAGAACTTGGCAAAGCCATCATCCACATTCCTCATTCTGGTCAGAAACAATGACCGATTTCAGAACGTAAATCCCAGAGGTCCCTATAAAAGCTGACATAACTGAATTTGACATAAGAATCGTGCCATCCACTTAAAGCATGGAGTCACACACGGGGCTGTACCCAAGATATTCTCAATAACAGAATAATAGAACGGGTAACCCTTAGCTATAAGCTTTAAGTATTGTCCTTAACTTCAGAGGCAGGAAGTATAATTTGGCCAGGTTACTAGTGCTGAATGTGGAGATTTCCCTCTCTGCGATCTATTTTTGTCCGCTGTAAAGGGGAGATTTGCTGCTAAGAATGAAGATTCTGTCTCTCACTGGGCTAGACAGAGTCACTTAACCAGTTGGTTCTGGCTCTTCTTGAGAGGATCTATGTGAGTAAAATATTAACACCTTCATCCTGGCAGTGGTCACTTCCAAATCCTGCTGATTTTGTGAAATGTGAGGAAGAATTGGAAGTCTTTAAAATTTACAAGTCTAATCAAGGTACCTGACTGGACTTCCATCTTTCCAGCTATGGTAGAAAATCTAGGCAGATGCATAATGAGCTTTCTCCAGGTATGATTCTAGAGATGTCCTCGAGGATTAAATGGGAGGATTTCAGAAAGCACCAAGTTCAGTGTGTAGCACATTTCAGGTCCTCACTAATGTTAGTTCCTGTTACTTTCACCGTCACTCCCACAGCTGGGTCTCACCTCTGTAAAAGCTCATCTGCCCTCCCCTCTGTGCCGTGAGGATGAGGCAGCCTTGCTCTGCCCACCTCAGGGCTCTCCCCAGAGGCAGGTCTCCTGAGGTGACACTGCAGGCCTGTCCCTAGTACACAGGCGCTTCCTGCCTGGAACAGGACGCAGTTCCTGTTCAGGCTGGCCATGCCATCCCTCTCACATATGCTGTTGGCCCTCACAGGAGGAGTTTGAGAAAGCGCTGGTGTGGTACGAGTCGACCCTGAAGCTGCAGCCAGAGTTTGTCCCAGCCAAGAACCGGATCCAGACCATCCAGTGTCACTTGATGCTCAAGAAGGGGCGGCGTTCTCCATAGTGCACTGCTGTTGTCTTCCCTTGCCTCATGCTCTCAGAGCAGAGTCTACAGAGAACCCAGTCGTTGTCAGCAGCTCCTTCTAATGACGGCTGAGAGAATGGCCAAGACTTGGAACAGGGCCTGGATGGATGTGGAAGTCGGTTCAGTGTGATTCTAAGCTCCTCCTTCCCCGTACCAACCTCAGAGGGGCACCTTCAGAAACACAGATTTCCTCAAAGGGAAATGCAGCTTATAGATACCATGTAAATACGGAGCCAAGACATTTCTGGAGCTTTGCTCTGCCTCCAAAGCCTCAAGGCCTTCAGGGCTCCTCTCTGCGGTCCAGCCAGCTCCACCCTGGAGGAGGCCGAAACCACACTTCTCATTCTCTGCTTCTGTTGCTGCCTGAGCGGGCAGGGGAGAGCCAAGCCCCCTGCCCTCCGCCTGTCACCGGGCCTGTCCATTCCGTGCTGCTGTTACACGCTCTCAGAGGTAGTTTGCAGGGGAGGAAGGGGAAACTGATTTTAAAAACAAAATATTCACAACAACAAAAACTCTTAGGGTCACCTGGCCTTCGTGACGTTATTTATGTTGGGGAGGGAGGGGGGCTGAGAAGGGGGAATCAGCAGTGGCAACATCTTCATCATTTGTACTTTGATTACCAATCACAAGGAAACCAATATGTTGCAATCCTATATAACAGGTTATATATATAGAATATGTATATTTGAAGCCCTCTACAGACCGCGTCTGTGTGTTACTAATTCTCTGCTCACTGTGTTACCCATCTTGGGGTAGGCGTGACTGTCAGCTGCCTCTTAGGCCTTCCCACTGAGCTCCTCGGGAAAGTAGGGAGCAGAGGTCCAGGGTGTCCATGCAGTGCCTCTGCCTGTGGTCCCAGGGGAATCACGAACTCCAACATTTTGGAACCATCAAGGGCACATACTGAGAACAAAAATAAAAGTTGTTTATAAGCAAAATAGGTCTGTGGTGTGGCTTTTCGTTAGAACCAGGCTCATTTGAACCCCGGTGGAGCCTGTCTTTAACCCTGCTTGCCTTTATCTTCCTTTCTACATCGGCAAAATGAGGGGCAAGCAATCCATCACCCGGCTTCAAGGTGGGTGAACTCGCTAGCGTGATGCATTTGACTGGGAAAGGCACCTAGTCAGCACATATGCAGAGCAGGGCGTACAGCTGACCTTCCCGGGAAAAGAAGAATCAAGCACAAAGCCATCCCCCCTCTGAGGAGGACGGATGGGGGACATCACCCCAATCAGTGCCATAGAGAGCAGGGAGCAGTCGTGCCAGCAGTAGGTGGAGCGGTCCCTTCAGGTCAGGCCTGCCCAAAGAGCATTCTGTAGACTCCCAGAGCACCATCTGCTCACGTCAGATACGGGCTCACCGCACTGGGGCCCTTGGTTCTGACACTCACTGTGTAATTCCTTAGAAGTAGCTCGGTGATCAGGCATCCTGTGGGCTCTGCCCTGTATGCATCTGGAGTCCAATAAATTCAGTGCTATCTGATGTATTCGGAGAAGAGCAAGCTCGTCTCTCACTGAATAAAGTGACCCTTTCCTCACTAGGAAGAACCTTATAAATCAGTGCACCTATCTATACTTCCTGCTTCCCCACTCACCACCGTTGGGCATTTTAAACAGTTGCTTAGTTTTCCTACGCTGACATATGATGAAGTTCACTTTTTGGTGCCCAGTTCTGTGAATCTTGCCACGTACACAGTCATGTTGACGCCAAGCGATCAGGGTGTAAAACTCCCATGGCTCAAAAAGGCTCCCTCACCCCGCCCCCTTCTTAGTGAAACCTTCCCTGCCCTTAACCCTTGGCAACCACCAGCCTGTTCTGTTCCCTACAGTTGTGCCTTTTCCATAGTGTCCTACATTTAGGATTGCACGAACTGGACAAGACAGTGCCTGCCTGCAGTCCCAGTGGCTTGCGAGGCTAAGGAGGATTCAAGGCCAGTCTGGGCAATTTATCGAGTCCCTGTCTCCAAATGAAAAGATGGGCTGGGGATGTAGGTCAGTGTGAAGATCCTGGGCTCAATTCCGTACCACAAAAGGGGTGGGAGGTTACACAGTGAGTCTTTTTCACTTACCCTAGTGCACTTGTGGTTCACCCAGGCTGTGTGAATCGGTGATTCGTTACTTTTTCTTGCTGAGTAGTATTCCATCTACTTGCCTGCCAGAGGACACTGCGATGCTTCCAGCTTTTACTAATAAAGCTGCAATAAACAGTCATGTATAGGTTTTCGTGTGCGCAGTTACTTTTGCTATGTAAATAATTCAGCCATTTTCTTGCTTTAGATCTTTGGAAATCAGGCACAGTCAGCAGCAGTTTCAAGTCAGTTATACAGGAGGAGCATGGGGTAGGAGCAAGTGTTAGTCTGCTTATCTGAAAGAGAGGGCAAGAGCTCCACCTTTCTCTGGAATAACTGGGAATCGCTTCAGGGCATTGTTCCCCAGCTCGCCTGCAAGTTCTGCGTCAACTCAGCTTGGTGAGAAGCTGGGCTTCATGACCCGTGGATCCATCGTCACGCAAAGAGGAACAGGCAGGTGGGAACTGGCAGCACCAGGGCCACTCAGGTATCTTCCCCACCTGCCTTGCAGCTTTCCCGCCCTGTTGCTGTCAACCCAGAACTGTCTGGGGCTTATTCACTACATATGTCAAAGATTTGACTTGTGCTAGTCTAAGATGTTGGTACTAACTTGCTTGAGTGGAATGCTGAGCCCAAATCTCTAGGATAAGGGGCAGCGTTTACTGTCTCTTCTGTCCCACATATGAGGGGCTTCCAGGAAAGACTCCTCCAGGACGGGCCATGTCATAGGGGCCCAGCCCTGGAGCAACTCTGTGGTGGGGCTGGGCCTGATTCAGAGATCCCAGATGGGCTCAACAAACCTGAATTCATGTCTTAGTCCTGCCTCTTAATAGCAATGATCTCCAGCAAGTCATTTAGTTTTGCACTGAAATTCTCAAAGAGAGAAAATACTGTGAAAACGATGAGGATTACTGTATATTTTAGCTTTTCATCGCTGTGACAAGATACCTGAGAATAACAATTTAAAGGAGGAAAGATTTACTTGTGCTCATGGTTTCAGATGTTTTAGTCCATGGTCACTTAGCTCTATTATTTCTAGGTCTGTAGTGAGGTAGAAACATCACAGCAGAAGGGCGTGGAAGAGGAAAGCTGCTCATCTCCTGGCAGCCTGGAGAGGGAGGGGCGGGGAGAGAGAGAGAGTCCAAATAGAAGATAGAGTTTCCAAGGTCCTACTCCCATGACCCTCCTTCAATGGGGCCCCACCTCCTAATATCCCATTTGGCTGTGAACTCTTCAAAGAACTAATTCACTGAAGAGGTTAGTGCTCTCATGATCTTATCACTGCCCAAAGGCCGCCATGCCCTTTCTGCCTTGGAGCCAGCAGACTGTGGACTGAACCTCTCCTTTAAGTTGTGAGTACCAGGTATTGTGTGTCAGGATTGAGAAGGTAACTAAGACACCCACAAACTGAACTCTGCTGTGTCTGCTATCTGAGTCCTCTGGGGTGATGTAGCCTTTTCTAGGTGCAGGGACTTCACTTTCTACTCTAAGCAGCATCATCGATGGCTCAACCCTTCCCTGCATTTCCCATCCTTTGCTTCTGCCACTCATTCAACAACCATATATCAAATACCTGCAATGTGCCAAGTACTGTGCTGGCCACTGCAGGTAAATCAGAGTGATGGAAGAAGAGAAGGTGGATGCAGAAGGGGGTAAGAAATGAGGCTGGAGCCAGATCGTGCAAGACAACAAAAAGAGAGCTAAGGAGTTGGGACTTTGCCCCAAATACAATTCAGAGCTACCCCAGCATCACTTTCAGCCTCAACTTAATGCTTCCTAAGCTTCCACGTGTCCATTGAGCATCCACATTTCCATGCTTGGGATCATGATATTCCCCAGGATGCCAATTCCCTGCAGCCTTCCCCCTTTTTTCATTTACTTAATTCTACTGCCTTTCTGCTCACAGGATGCCATGCTTTCTGAGCACCTGTCATAGTCTCTATGGTGACACTCATCACACTGTGTTGAAATGACCAAATTGTGTATCTTGTGTCCAATCAGATCTTTAGCTCCGTGTCTAATCAATGTCTATATCCTCTGCTCTTACAACATTTAAGCCCAGCACAAAGTCATAAGTTGATTTAAAACTAGAAAAAAAGAGTTACTAAACAATTGACTTAATGGTGAGCAGAACCAACAGTACCCAAGAGAAAGTACACTGACATCAGGGAGAGGAGACTAGGAATAGGAGCTACTGAAAGGAAAGGGAAGTACTGGGAGTGTAGCTCAGTGGTGCAGCACTTGCCTAGCATGTGTGAAGCTCTGGATTCAATCCCCAGAATCATATAAAAAATAGGATTGAAAAACTAAATGAGAAAATTCTTTTAAAAAAAGAAAGAAAGGAGAGAGAAGAGAAAATCAAGGAAAATTCTACCCAGTGTGTGGAAAAGCTGCTTTCACTCAATATGCAGAGGTACTGCCTGGCCCTCAGCCCCACTTCTGATCCCCTAACTGCACCTGACCCATGTACAGCACTTTGGACAGGGTGAGGCGCACACTGTACTATCAGTAATGTTAGCTCTTCTTACTAACCTAGGCCTCCAGTCCTACCACTGGGCCTTTTCCTGATTCTACAAATTACCCTTTTTTTAAGAGTTTTGTTTCATTTCTAGATTCTAAGGCATTGATTCCAAGCCTGGAAGATGGGCAGCTTGCGCCAAAAGAACACTTAATACAAACACCAGGAAGATTTTCCTTTACCTTGGTAGATTTCTTCTATCCTGTCTTTCAGGTCAATGGTTCTCTCTTTAGCTATGTCTAGTCTAGTCTACTTTTAATCCATACATGGAGTTTTTATTTTAATAGTTATATTTCTTGCTTATAGGATTTTTACCTGGTTCTGTTTATCATATCCACCTGTTTATGTTTCATAACCTCTCCTTGTTTTATGGATCCTAGGTTTTCTTTTAACCACTTGAACAGTTTCAGCCTATTTAATTTTCAATTTGGTCTATTATTTCTCATTTATCAGGGATGAATTCTGTTTGTTGGATTGTGGATCAGCTAACCCCATAACATTATAATGTCTTCAGTTCTTATTCATTGGATCACTACTCTTGTGTTCTCTTATGTTCTTAGCAATCACATCTAGTCACATAGTTTCGAATCATCATGTATGAGACCTCCAAAATATATGTCCAACGTAGATGTCCTCTCCTAACTCTAAGCTCGTTTCTCCAGGTATCTACTCAATATCTTTATGTGCTCTGTACGTAACTGAATCCCTTCTCTTCCCCACCAATTACTATTTAACTTTTATCTCCCCATCTGAGCTAATAACAGCTCTTTCCATCCAATTTTTCAGGTCAAAAAAAAATCCTACAGGGGCCGGGGATTTAGCTCAGTGGTGCCATCGCCTGCCTCGCAAGCACAAGGTCCTGAGTTCAATCCCCGGTACAAAAAAAAAAAATCCTATAGTAATCCTTGACTCCTATTGAAACATAGATCATGTCATTCCTTTTCTTAACACTAGTGACTTACAGTAACATAAACTCCTAAAAATACAAGAAAAAAAATCTACCAGATCCAGTTCACCTGGCTGGCTTCATCTCCCAGTACTCTCCCTCCTGCTGACTACTCAGCCCTGCTGACCTCCTGGCTGTGTCTTATAGCCTCAGTCATACCTCTGCTCAGGGCATTGGTGTTTGTTCTCCCCTTTGTTAAAAATACTCTTCCCTATTAAAAGCAGCAAATAAATATATGAAAAAATGTTCAACATCACTGGTCATTCGAGAGATGCAGATGAAAACAACACTGAGATTCCACCTCACTCCAGAAAGAATGGCTGCTATGAAGAAATCAAACAATAACAAATGCTGGCAGGGGAGTGGGGAGAAAGGAACCCTTCTCCATTGTTGGTGGGAGTGCAGACTGGTGCAACCACTGTGGAAATCACTGTGGAGATAACTCAAAGAACTAGGACTAGAGGTCCCATTCGACCCAGCTATTCCTCTGCTGGATATCTTCCCAAAAGAATTAAAAGAATCATACCACAGCGATATATGTGCACCTATGTTTATAGCGGCACATTTTGTAATAGCTAAAGCTTGGAAACAGCCCAAGTGCCCATCAACTGGAAATTGGATAAAGAAAATGTGGGTTTTTACAAAACGGAGTACTAGTCAGCCATAAAGAACGAGAAACTAGAGTCATTTATAGCTAAATGGATGCACATTGAGGCCATACTCTTAAGTGAAATAAATAACACACATGTGTAAATACTGAATAGTTTCTCTGGTGTGAGAAACTGAAAGTGTAAATAAGGATGAAAATGGTTAAAATGAATAATTGATCATTTGAAATAGGAAGAAAAGGTCCAAAGGTGTAGGGGTGGTGGGAGGGGAAGGGGAAAGGAAAAACTATGAGAAAAGAAAAAAAAAATGGAAACAAAGTCTATGTAAATAGGGAAGGGTTTCGGGGTAAAGGGCGCACAGGTAATGGGGAGGGGAGAAATACTCTTCCCTTAAACACCTGCTCAGCACATCTTCTCACCATCGTTCTCTATGAGGCTTCCTGGATCATAATTTTTTTTTTAGATAAAGTCTTACTACGTTGCCCTGGCTGGCCTCAAAGCCATGGGTTCAAAAGATCCTCCAGACAGCGGGAAGTACAGGGGTGTGTACGGCTAGCTGTGGATCTTGATATTTAAATTGTAGCATCCTCCTCTGTGATTTTCTAATGCCCTTTCCTTTTTTCTCCTCTTTCTTCATCACGCTTATCATTCCTGGGTCTATCCTGTATGTTCTTTATTTATTGTCTGTTACCCTCAGGATCAAAGAATGCAAAATTTGCCTCTAGGCCCTGCTGCAAGGTCAGTGTCCAGAAATCCCTGCTGAATGACTGCATGGGTGAATGAAGGAGAGCTGCTGGACTCCCTCATACACTGTATATTTGTTTTAGTTGCCCGGCAGCAGTCAATGCCTGAGCTAATTCTCCAAGTTATTTGGAGTTGCAGACCCCGTCCCATGGGGAAGTGTTTGAGATGGCTGAATTCCTTATGAGGTTGAACGTGTTCTTGTGTTAATTTCTCAACTTGGGATTTCTACACTGTACTGCACGAGAGTCACGGTTGCGGCTTCCCCAGGGCAGGAGCCTCAGAGCCCTAATATGCTCACCTGGTGCACAGGCACCTTCTGGTGGCCTCACAGTGAGCCCAGTTCCACCCCTCAGCTGTCCATGAGGCCCAATTCCTGCCCCTCCAGGGGCCCAAGACTATGGCTTCTGCCAAAAGTCTCAGGCCCCGGGAGTCATGCAATAGCATAGACCCCATCCCAGGCCTGGGGCCTGGTGATTTCTCTTTCTTGGTTCTGAATTAACTATATTTTTGAAATATTATATATTGCCTTTTTGGTTTTGTTTTTTTCTTTTTTTTCAGTACAAGGGATTGAATCCACAGCCCAGCACATGCTAGACAGGGCTTTGTCACTGAGATACATCACTAACCATTTTCTTCTGTCTCTTTTTTTTTTTTCCAACTTGGGGTATCACTGCATCACCCAGGCTGACTTCAAACTTGTGAGCCTCGTGCCTCGGCCTCCCAAATAGCATAAATTACAGGCTTGCGCCACCCTGGCCCTTGTAGCGCTGGAGTTGCAGATAGGAGATTCCCTATCTCTATATTCTGCGGTGACTGGAAGTTTCGAGGGGCGAGGGCTACAGCACATCTCAGCTTTCCCCTGAGGTCGGGAATCTTCTCCTCTGGTGGCGCAAACTCCTGTGTGAGAAGCTTCACCACGAGACATAAATTATATCTGTCGAGAGGACCGGAAGAGAAGGAGATGTTTAGATGCACTGTGTTAAGAGCAGACTCCTGTTTTGTCTGAAGTTAAACTGCTCCCAAGTTATGATGCTCCCCACCCTGGAAGTCTCTGCACCTAGTAGAAAGCCCGGCTTCTCTGCAAATGTCTCTCTTTTTTGGGGGAGGTTCACTTTACTATCTGAAAATGGGCCCTGAATTCATCGAGGTTCTTCAGAAAGACGAAACCAATAGAAATAGATAGATCATCTCCCACACACGCACACTGTGTCTGATACTGGTTATGTTTTGTATACATGTGTGTATATATAAATGTAGTGTGATTTAAAATACAGTGAATATTTATATTTAAATTTTTTTAATTAATTGGGCAATTTTAATATGTATCAAATTTACTTTACATTGATAACTGAAATACTGAAAATGTGAAATTTTAAGTATTTTTCTCAAAAAAGCTTAGCAATTATCTTTTTCTTGGGAAAGGTGGAGATCCAATTAAGCATTAATGTGGCCAGTCCAGGTTTAACGAACATTAATATCTGAACAGCAGTTCACATTTCTTATCTACAATAAGGTAGAATATAAACTTCTCAGAACTGAATTTTAGTAAAAGTTTCATGAGATAATTTACAGGAATGTCAAATTCTTGAACTGCAAACTCAAAACTCTGCATGGGGATTTTTTTTTAGGGGGGGGCCTTGAGTGTTCCTAACTTGAGAACATAGACAACTTTCTTACCTAATTCCTAGGAAAAACATTTCTGCAATAAGTGTTGTGTCTGCTTTACTATAATTGGGTTGTTTTTAAGAAAGAGTACCAGCTTTGTGGTTGGTTTTCCACAGTTAATAAAAATCCATCAAAAACATCATAATATAATTAATTTGTAAGGAAAAAAGTTGTTTTTCAAAGGCTGCAGGAAAAGGAAAGAAACAGCACAAACACTTAAAGCTAGTCACACTGCAGATAAATCCGATATAGTATGCAAAAGTTCTATAAAAATGAACAAAAGATATGTTTACTTCCTTTGCTCCACTGTCCATCATAAATTTGCATGCGAGTTGCACTGTAGCAGTTCACTGGTCCGATTTAAGAGTTCAAGGTCCTCTTTGTGTATTTGGCCCACTGATGTCCACGTTCCAGATAAACTCCATTCAAAAGACAGAAATGAGGGCAAAGACTCCATATAACAAAGCACAAGGATATGCTACTAAAAGTTGCTGTCTTTCCATGGCTAATGCAGAAATAAAAATCTTGGAAGCAGAAAAACTACACCATCCAATAATTCCAGCAGTAAAAATGATTCCTAACATTCCTTGTAAAGAAAATATCACCGCAAAGCTGCAAAGTAGGATCATGGGAAGAAGACAATATCCAAGGACACTTGCCACACAACCAAGTGAAACACCTGTCATACTCATTAAGTTTAATAAACAAAACATTTCTAGACATCCAATTGCACTGATCCCATATACATAGCCAAACTGGCTTTTGCCAGCCTTCTACTAAAGGTGGCTCATCCTCAAAGCTGTTTCCATAGAATGGTTGAGGTGTAGCTGGAGTATACGCCTGAGCTGCCTGGAAAGTTTGCCCAGTGTATGGCTGCGGTGGCTGCATCATGTCTGGAGGGACAAATCGGCCTTGCTGTGAGCAGGCAGAGCCAGCATACTGTTATAGGGTCCTCCACTTCCTCCATAATCAGTCATAGGATTGTTGGGACTGGTCATCGATGCTGTAACTTGTCTGGGAGAAATCCATGTTTACATTATCAAAACCTGACATCGCACAAGATCAAGGGTGGAGGGAGCAGCGGCAGCAGCACGGACGGCCCCTAATAACCCCCAAATTCAACTCCAAAACGTACACCAGCCGGTTGCTATATGTCACGGGGCTAAAGAACTGCTGTATTTTAAAATGTATTACAGGGCACCTTGCCACTAATCCCTCTCAAATACTCCTGCTTACTTTGAACTCACTTATCCCCACATTTTTTTTCACTCTCTGAAGCAGTTCTGAAAGTCTTCTTTTGTGAGTGTCTCTAGTTGTGCCATTATGGTTGCCTCCACCTCCTAAATTGCTTTAAAGCATTTATCTCTCATGTCCATTTGACTTTGGGGAAGGGCCAGAAAGTCACACAGTGCCAGATCTGATGAATAAGGTGGATGAGACCACACCGTCATGTTTTATTGGACAGAAATTGAATCATAAAATACGGTGAATGTTGAAATTAAAATATTCCTCCTCTTGGAAACACTTATCCCATCATTCTTGGCAATGTGTCTTTTACCATAACAAATGTTTTTCTTTTAATTTAGACATTCACAGTATCTTTTGATCACCCTCGTGTGTGTGTGTGTGTGTGTGTGTGTGTGTGTGTGTGTGTTTATAAGAAATTGGCTCATGTGATTATGGAGAGTTAGAAATCCCATGATCAGCTGTCTGCAAGCTGGTAACCCAGAAAGCCAGTGGCCAGTTCAAAAGCCACAGAGCCGCAGAGCCAATGGTGTAGATTCAAGTCCAAGTCTGAAAGCCTGAGAATCAGGAGTGCTGAGGACAGGCAAAGAGCGAGGCTCCCGTTCAGGCAGTCAGGTAGAGAAGTCAGCCTCCTCCACCTTTCTGTTCTCCTCGGGCTGTGCAGATTGGGTGATGCCCCCCGCAAGGGGAGGGCCACCCTTAGCCCATGCTGACTTCACAGAAATGGCTGGCAGGAGCCTGTGGCTTCTCCTCTGCGCCCTCCAAGAGTCCTGAGGATGAGTCCGGAGTCATTTGCGCAAGTCATTCTCTGCAACCAGTGCAGAGAGCGGCTTCCATGGAGAGAGGCCACTGCGGGGTAGGAGGCTTAGGAGGCTCAGCTGCTGCCAGGTAAGAGAGCAACTCAGCTCCTGCCCGTTGCTCTTCAAATCCTGCAGGGGGCAGCGGGACACAGGCTGAGGAGCTGAGCACCAAAAGGCAACTGAAGGAATAACATTCCAGATGGTTGTGTCTTCAGGCACCCTGACGCTCACAGCTGCTGGCCGCAGAGGATGGAGAAGTGGTCAGGGCCCCCAAACCTGCACTGACCTGCAGCCCCCACTAACTACTCTGCCCATTGCTATCTACTCTTAAATTCATTTAAATGGAATATAATTTAAAACTCAGCTCCTGAGCTCCTCACATTCCAAGCGCTCAACAGGCACAGTGGCTGCTGTATCAGACGGTGCAGAGGTGAAATGGGTAGATCCTAGAAAGTGAACTCTACCCACCCCAAATGCTCCACCACCCAGACACCAAACAGTCCTCAGTGGAAGTCACCCTAGAGAAGGGCCAGTCACAAAGGCTCTGACATATGGGGTCCCAGAGGACCCCTGTCTCTGGGGTCCTTCTTAACAATAACACTCACTCCTCAGAGCTGGACAAATCCAGGAATCGGGGCTCCAGATGAAACTGAGTGTGAAACAAGCTGACCCTGGTTCTTCGGCTAAGAGAGCACATGGAGGTGACGAGGACCAGCAGCAGATCCCACATGAGCTCCCCCAGCCTCAGTGCCTCTGCCTCGATGCCCTTCCCTTCATGCCTACTCATCAAGCAGTGAGCACCTTGCCAGGGCCACCAGTGGCTACCCACCACCCTCAGCATCCACAGCTACGTGCCAAGGCTGCTGACCACACGAATGGGGACACGAATGGCTGTGGCGGCACGCTTGTCCTCACATGGGCAGGCAGTGCTGGAGAGCTAATGCCCCAGCACGTGAGGTATGGCCAGATAGACAGCCCTTGAGTGCGATCCTTCTGAGGGGTGTTCTGTAGTCCCAGAGTTCCATGGGAGATTGAGCCTTGCTGGTTCCCCCCCCCCCCCCCACCAGGAGGACACCTGGCTGACAGGACACCTGGCTGACAGGACACCCCTCATCAGCTCTCCTCTTCCTTCTCTCACTCTCCTTCCCCTTCTGGGTTCCTTCAGGCACTTCCCACAAAGTGGCTGGTACAAATCCTCAGAGCCTTCGTCTAGGATAACCCAAGGCAAGGCCAGGGCCCTCTGGTGCCAGGCACAGCAGTAAACACAGAAGAAAAGAGGTTTTTAAAAAGCAGCAAACCCACTTCCTCCCTTGTGAGTCTGAGTGCAGTGGGAGAGGCAGGCCTGGAAGGGTGACCAGCCCTGCGATGGGGCCAGGGAGGGTGTTCAGAGCCCCTGTGAGACACCAGCAGGGACTGCGGTGGGAGAGGAGTAGGAGTGGTTCTAGCAGGAGGAAGGTATTGGCTGGGCTGAGTGCTGACAGATGGGCGACAGTGAATGGGGAGCCGCTGACATCTTCAAGCTGGGGATAGCATGACTGGATTCACATTTCACGAGACCACCTAGCAGGGGTGTGGAGAATGGACCAGAGGGTCTGGTCCCGCCAGGGAGGCAGGGGCAGGAATGCTGACAGGAGAGGAAGCAGGTAGAGCCAGGCCTGGGGATGAAGATGAAAGATCACAGCTGGGCTGACGGGGGAGAGTCACCAGGACCTAGGATCTCAGCCACTTGGCCTGAGGGAGATGAAGACTTCTGGCCAGCCCCCCGTTTCCACCCTAAGAGAGTGGCTGGGTGCTGCTGCCATTGCCAGGAACACAAACACAATAAAGGGAGTGGGTTTGAGAGGAAGATGATGGCTGAGTTTGGACATAATTGGGAGGTGCCTGTAGCTCCTTGCTTCTCCACCTGTGGCCCCAAGTACTTGACAGAAATGCACATGCTCAGGCCTTACTGAATCAGGAACTCTGGGTGTTAATAAACCCTGTAGCCCTGCAGGTGGCGTACTGGGAAGTGTGTACCAACTGGCTCTCCAGTGAAGAGGCTAAGACATGGCAACAGGGGGAGGGACATGACCCGGGGAGGGACACTCCCAATACAGTGTCGCCATTATCACAGTGCACAGAGCCAATCAGAAAAGTGCTGTTCTGGACCAATCATAAACTTGCTGTTTTCAGCCTTTCGCTTGACTCTAGTGCTGTTCATAGGATGGATCAAAAGATGCTCTTTTCAAGTCTTCGCTAGCATGTGGACACAACCAGTCAAAAGACAGTTTCTGATCCTTCATTATATGTAACAAGAAGCCAAACCAGTTTTTTGAGAGGACAGTTTATAAGTGGCATAAGGCCAAGTAAGCATTTGATAGGATGATTTTCCCAGTGCCTGCTTTGCATGCAAGGCAGATAACCTGGGAGTTTTGGATACAAAACACCCCTTTCCCTATCCTCAGGGCTGCTGGGAGCCTTTTCACTGGCCAGTTCTCACTCTGTAGAGCACATTTCTTTTCTGCCTTCAATAAATGTACCTTTCCCTGCCTTTCCCTTTTATCCAATTCTTTAGGACACCAACAACCTGAAAAAAAGCCCCACAGGACCCTCCATCCAGTAACAAAGAGAGCCCCTGATTTGTAGTGTTTGCCAAGTCCTGGGGTACAAATAATCCCACCACGGCAGATTTCAACCTGGCAATCTGACACCACTAAGTGAAGCCCACCACGGTCTATCCAGGGTGATGAACCTGCGCCAGGTGGTTCTGAGGCACACCTGTGGCCAAATGAGTGGGTTCTAGTTGGCAGGTAGATTCATGGGTCTAAGGTGCAGCCATTTGGCAGGTGGATATGTGAGTCTGGGATGCAGGAAAGGCTTGGGAGATGTCAGCACAGATACAAGTACCTACCAGGTAAATCTGGGGTATGCAAACCCCAAAATCATGCAGCCACCCGGGGAGAAAGACAAGCAGGCAATCACAGCAGAGGGAAGAGTCATGAAGCACTGAAAGAACTGTGGGTGGCACAAAGTAGGGGTCCCCAAAACCTGGGAAAGCAGAGCTTCTCAGAGGAGAGGGCAGCCCTTGGGGGTTCAACCCCAGGAGAGAATTAGGTCAGGAGAGAAGAAGGGCCTGGTGTCCCAGGCAGAAGGAAAAGCTGGAGAGAGACCAGAGGAGGCCCATCCAGGTGTGTGTGGTGCAGGGGGGCAGTGTGTGTGGCACCATGCTGGAAGCGAGACCAGGGAAGCCAGGTTAGACAGGTCCTGGGCTCGGGCTGAAAAATTTACACTCCATTTGGCACCGCATGAGCAATCATTGAAGAATATAAAGCAGCGGAGGTTGTAATCACCTTGAGGGGCCGTGCTTCATCCATTATTCACTCTGGAATTTTGCTGCTCAAACATTTAAAGCCATTCTGTTCACAGGGCACCTGTCTTGAGTTCTCACACTGGCTCCTCTCTGGCGATTTCTCATCCTTCAAGGCTCTCCCAAGTATCATCTCTGTGAGGAACCATCCCTGGCGGTGAGGTGATTTGGAATAGGTTTCCTCAGTCCTTCCTCAGGCTCCACAGCACCTGTGTTTGTTACTTTTCTCTTGTTGCTGAGACAAAATACCCAACACTCAAAGTTAAAGGGGAAAGATTTATTTAGCTCACAGTTTGTAGAAGTTTCAGTCCTTAATCGGCTGGCTCCAAGGCACCCGGCAGAGGGATGTCGCAGAGGAGAAACAGTTCATGGCGCCCACACGGTAGCAAAAGCAACAAGGGAACCTCAACAGCGTCTTTCTACCCCTTTTATCTTATCCAGACCCCCAGGACTAGGGCCGTGCCAAACCAATCAGTGCACTGGTTTAGTAATCACACGCCCTTAATCCCAGCATCACACACTCTAGATCCAGCCACATCTGAAAAGCCCTATGACCACATGAAGCTTTGAGGGGACATCTAGACCCCAACCGTAATAGCACCCCAGCCAGCTCCTCGCTAAATCTGCCACAAACCACTAGCAGTGATGATCTTCACTGTCTTCACAGTGGAGGAGAAAGTCAGACCTTTCAACTCAGAGGCACAAAAGGGAAAAACCAACTTTCTTTCTGATTACAACTGGAACTGAATTCAACTCTGTTCTCCAGGCCCTCCCAGTTCTCCCAGTTCAGGGTACTTGGGTCAATAGAATAGGCATCTTTTCAGGTCAATGTAAATATTATTTCATCACTGTCCAGTTCCAAGGGTCGCTTTAATAGAAGCATTCACTAATTAAAGTTTCTTCCCTTTCCCTTCTCCTGTCTTTCTAGCTGGCCTTTGGGCACAGGGCAAGCCTTGCACATCACAGTGGTTGGGAGTGGCCCTGGAGAGGGGAAAGGAGCTAGAGGGGAATTTCCCAGTGCAGCCTTTTGTCTGCCTTCTCTTTAGGAAGGTGGGCTTGGGCTTCCCCAGGAAGGACACTGCTTCTGCTGCTGACACAACTGGGTACTTTGCCATCACCGTGTCTGGAATCCTGGCCTCTTCTTCGTACCTCAACTGCTCTCTGTTCCTCTTTCAGTCTGTAAAGAACCCTTCTGATAGCACACTTCCCTTCCCTTGTCAATGACTTTTCCACTAAGCCAGTTTGTCCCACTCCTTCCCTACGGCAGAAGCTTCACAGCCTGGCCTTCACGGTGGAATACTGCAGAAGAGGGCGCGGGGGAGAAAAGGAAAATGACTGTGAGGGACAGTGTGTTGGAAGGATTTGCATCACTGTAACAAAATACCTGAGGCCGCTACCTTTTTAAAAAAGGTTTATTTAGTTCACAATATAGGAGGTTCAAAGTCCAAAATGGAACAGAGAAAGGAGAATGCCAGAGAACGGAGAATGTATGGCCTCTGGTAAGGGTCGGTGGGGGCACAGCATGGCAGGGGCAAATGCTCACATCTCAGACCAGAGCAGACAGAGAGCAGGCAGGGCCACGCCTGCTCCTTCCACAACAATCCTCTCCAGAAGTCCTCAACTGGCAAGAGGTGGCAGTAACCTGCCTTGTGCTCAGTGGCTTAAGGACCTCTCACTGGGTCCCACCTCCCAAATGTTCCAACAGCGCCCATCAGTGTCACCCTGGGGGCTGACTGGCCTTTTCTTATGGACCTTTGTGGGCCGCTCAGTATCCAAGCCACAGCAGAAAACATACCAGACGTGTTTTAAAACCACCATCCTGATCACAGGTATCTGTTTGTTGGCTGCATGTATTGACCAAATAGAAGCTTCTTGAGGGCTAAGACCCTGTCTTTTTCACAAATGCACCTCCTTCCCCTGGAACAGTGCCTGGGTCATGGTAGGAGCTCCATAAGTGTTGTGGAATAAACAGACAATGGCGTGGAATGAGTATATCTGATTTGAGTCCAGGTAACTAGTGAAAGAAGACAAGTCAAACTTCACCAAAATTGAAATGCGTACATAAAAAAATCCCATCAAAGAGTGAAAACGCAATCCACAGAATGAAAGAAAAGATCTTCAAGTCATATATCTGATAAGGGAGTAATATCCAGAATATTTTTTTAAAACTCATAAAACTCAACAACAAAACACATCCTGCTTAGTGCCGGGGATGTAGTCCAATAGTAGACCACTTTCCTACCATGGGTGAGACCCTGTGTTCAATCCCAAACATTGCAAAAATTTTAAAAAGTCCAACTAATTAAAAAATGGGCAAAGGAATTGAAAAGATAATTTCTCTAAGCATAACATTCAAATGGTAAATAAGCACACACACAAAATGTTCAATATAAAAAAAATCTAGAGAAATATGAGTCAAAAGCACAATGAGACACCACTTCACACCCATTAGGATATCTATTATGAAACAGCAACAACAAACACACAAAGCAAGTGCTGGCAAGGATGTTGAGAAACTGGGGCCCTTGTGCGCCGCTAATGGCACAGCTGCTGTGGAAATCAGTACGGCAGGCCCTCAAACAACTAAACATAGAATTCCCATTTGATTCAGCAATTCCACTTCGAGAATTAAGTTTCCAAAAGAATTGAAAGCTGGGCTGCAGATAAGTATGTGTACACCCATGCTCATGACAGCATTATTCACCACAGCCAAAAGGTGAAAATAACCCAGTGTCCTCCAACAGCCGGCCGTGTTCTGAAGATGGGTAGTGGTAGAGGGTGGTGATGGATGCACAACAATGTAAAAACTCTTAATGTCACAGGGCTGTATGCTTATCAATGGTTAAGATAGTAAATTCTAGGTTATATATAGTTTATCTCAATGAAAGAGAGATAGGGAATGAGAGAAAGAGGAAGGAAGGGAGAGGGAGGGAGGAAGAGAGAGAGAAAAAGGAAGGGAAGGAGAGAGGGAGGGAGGAAGGAAGGAAGGAAGGAAGGAAGGAAGGAAGGAAGAAGGAAGGAAGAAGGAAGGAAGGCCAGTCATGAGGACTTTAATCCATTGGCTGAGGGGTAAAGGAGAAGGAAAAGCCATATTTTTGGCTTGAGTGACTGGGTAGAAGTTGGAGCCATCCGCTGAAAAAAGAATCTCCTAGGAGCATTCAGGCTCCGGGTTAAGGGTGAGGAGTCCCGCTGTGAGGGGCCATGGGGCTCCCAGGCGGTGATGTGTGGAGGCCGTGGAAGTGGCACAAAGCTCTGAGGAGACAGATTGAGAGGTCGTCCACGTCTAGGGGGAGCGGAAGCGCGGGGCTGAGGAGATCGTGGAATGAGAGCCAAAAAAGTAAGGAGAAAACCATGGCCAAGCCTGGAAACCCAGAAAGCAGCAGTGAACTCTCACCCTATTCTTTACCCCGTGTCTGCCTGGAAAATGTCTCCTTGTTCACCAAGGCTCACGGATGTCAAAGAAGGGTTCTAGCCATCTGGAGTTGCCGGTACCTGGCAGAGTTCAGCAAAGCTTTGTTGAATGACTGACGGAGCATTTTCTCTGAGGCTTGTGACATAATCTGCATTTTTTTTTCCTTTGGAAGGAGAATTTGGAAGGTAAGAAGCTGTTTGACCAGGCAGTTCGACAGTGCCCTTCCTGAGGAGCAAGGCCCAGTCCCACGGCTTGGCTCTCAACATCCTTTGTGGGAAATGTCCACTGTCTATTAAAATTCTAGCTTTCCTCCAAGATCCACAGCTCATTCCTAATGACCTCCTCCCAATTTCTTGGAAGTAATAGCTTGATTTTTTTGCAACATTTTTTATCATATTCTGTCTTTTTTATGTTGATATAGAATTTCCTGCACTGGGCTCCAAACTTCTTACAAATATTCACTTGCCCTAGTGCCTTAAGTAAGGAAGGTGGAAGATATGCCTCACTGAATGATGAATGAAATTCCTGATGAATGATGAATGATGAGCAATGCCTGGCCTTTCAGATAGCGGGAAGGGGGCAAATGTGATGAAATCTCTGATAAAGAGACCTTTGTATCAGCTGTCATGGTATAACGCACACATCTAAATCTCACTACCTTAAAACAACAGTCATTTATTATCATATCTTACCTCTTAAGGAGTAGGCTGATCAAGGCTGGGCTTGAACAATGATCAGGGCTCTGGTGTGGACCCCTTCCCTAGGCCAGGTGGGCTGGGCTTGGCCCCTTATTGTTGTCACTCTGCTCCACATAGCTCTCCTTCTCTTCCTGGGACCAGCAAGCTAGCCCAGAATATTCTTCCCACGGTAATAGGAAGGCCCCTAGAAAATCATTCAAACTGAATCAAGTGACCACTTTTTAAAGACCCTGCTGTGTCACATGTCTGTTAATAACCTGTTGCCTGGGAGGCAGAAAATTCCTATTTGTTCTCAGAGCAGACTCAATGGCAACAGGCATAGCTACCGGAAGGAAGGAAGAATCGGGATCTATAAGCCTGGCCTGGTGCTTCACACCTATAAACCAGCACTCTGGGAGGCTGAGGCAGGAAGATCAGAAGTTCAAGCCCAGCCTAGGCTACTTAGCAACTTAGTGAGACCCGGTCTTAAAATAAAAAGGGGCTCTGGGTGTAGCTGGGTGTGAAAGCCCTGGGTTCAGTCCCCAGTACTGAAAAAAACACGAAACAAAACCTACCACTCACATTCTTCAAGTTTTGCCTTCCGTAGGCCAAATGAATAGGATTTTTGCTCCCTGCTCTCTGTTCACTCTAGAAGGACTTGAAACTTTTTGGGTGAATGTAGTGCCACTCTGGGTGGACTTTTGGAGTGTCACTTCCTCAGTGAACTTAAGGCCTCGAAGATCCCTCTGTGGCAGCAGACCCCATGGGTCCTACAGCTGGGTGCTGGTGTATCGGTTTCCTCTGTCACCCCAGGAGCGCTTGTCTGATTCATCCAGGTCTCAGTAGATGTCTCTAAACATCTCGAGTGTGGTAGCACGGCACATATCTGTCCACGGTGCCCTCTCCATTCTCTGATTTCCTCTGCACATTTTTTGAGCTTTGACTTCCCCTTCTCAGTATTGCTCGAGCGCTACATTTACAATTCCTAGTTGTAAAGTTACGTGGCTAACTTTACCCCAGAAGACTGTACTTTCATCAGCTCTTTCCCAGCTCTAAGTTCTCAAGCGAGTTTCTGGAACTCCTGCAGCAATGCTGGCGCATTTGTTTGAGTCTCTGGAGGGTGATAAATCTTTGCCTTGTTAGGGTGGATGGAATTTTTGGAAACAGCTAACAGTCATTTGGATCCAAAGCCAGTGACTAAGGTGGGTGATCAAGCTGGGTCACCCTGGGGACAAAAATGAAATGTGGTTAAGAAGAGACAAGCCCCAGACTTTTTCACAGTTTTAAAGTTGTCCCTGAAGACACCTCAGAGGAGCCGCAGAAGGAAGCAAAGACGACGTCTTGTGAGCAGTCCACCCCTCCTGAGGCGAGCGCTGGGAATGGGGCCTGTACACCACTGGCGAGGCCGCTCTGGCCTCAGTTGCTGTATCTGAGGTTCTTAGTCTTTTGCATCCTTTGAGAACCCCATGAAAGCACTGACTCTCTCCAGAAAAAGGCTCATGAGCTCGTAATTTGCATATGATCTGGGGGCGCTAAGGATCTCTGTGTGGAAGGCACCCTCACACCAAACTGAAGCCCTAGAGCAACAAGCATGGCGTTTCTAGTTCCTTGGTGCCTGCCCACCCGAACCACGATGGGTGGGACCTCGGAGTTCTCCGGAAGTGTAAGTGAACTCGCGGTGACCTTTGTGGACCAGATCCGTGGGCCGGGTCCTCCCAGTCCCTCTGAGGACAGCGGTGCCATCTCAGCAAGGTTCTCGCTGGGGAAGAAGCAGGACAGAGCCTGGGACTCCAGTCAGACTCGGGGGCCCAGGCTTGGAATGATCTTTACTTTGGGAGCCCAGGGACCAGGCCAGGCCCTCTCGAAGTCCTGAGCGCCTCTCCTTTCTGCACCGGAGGTCCCTTCCCCCACCAACCCCTTCACTCTAGGCAGCTGCCAAAAGCCCAGGGGTGGGAAAGCGGCTGGCTATGCGGCCTCGCGACCACAAGAGGGAGCAAGGACACGGAGTCTGGCGGTGCGGGTGTCTCCGCCTTCATCTCCCCAACACCCACGCGGGCTCCCGGATTGCTAGCGCTCCGCTCGCGGCCCTGGGTGCTGTGTGGAGGTGGGCGAGGCAGGCGGGCGGGCGCAGAGCTCAGCTGGCTCACCCGCTGAGCAGCTCCTACCGCAGCCTGTGTGCGGGCAGGGACAGGGGACAGAGGCCTAAGGCAACCCTGGGGGCCAGGGGTGTCCACCCCAGTGCTTCTGAGCTCTTCACAGGCCTTTATCAAGGTCTACTTCGTCCCCTCCTAACCTTCTGTCTTCTGTATGGAAAAAGCAACCCAAGCTCAAAGGGGAAATGAGAAAATGCAAACGGGCGAAAGACACCTGTGTCCACCCCCTCTCAAAGCACCCCATCTTTGCCTTCCTGGGGCCCGCATAGATTAGTTGATGAGCAACAGGGGGCCTTTGGGCGGGAGTGCGTTTGTGTTGTGGGGTGTCTGAGCACTGTGTGTAGCGCCACGGAGACACTCCCAGGTTGCCAACCACAGTTCCCTTTTGGGAAGAGGAAGTAGACCGGGCAGGTGGGGGGGGGGGCAAAGAAGAGGAAGTGCACTGGCAGCCCCTCTGTGCCCCTTGGTCTGGTGTCTTTACTCAGTGCAGCCATGCAGTGGCTGCCATCACTCCTGCCACACCTGAGGATAAAGGGGCTTTCCCTGGGCCTCACAGTGGGAGCCATGGAACCCAGGTCTGAAGTGACAACTGTCTCGCCCCAGAAGCTGCAGGCTTTCCGACCCCCCGGGGCCTCCCAGGGCAGAGAATGCAGTCCTGTTCCCCACCCCACGCCCCACCGGCACCCTGGCATCCACGCACATCGCCAAGTTTTCAGGACACCACCAAGCTCACAGCTCTTGTGCGCTCAGCCCCTGCCTCTAAGCCAGCCGTGGGAGGCAGCGCCTCCTCAGACACTGCAGGACCTCAGTGCCTCTGGAGAATGGGCCACAAGGGGCCCTCTGCCACTCTACTTGGGGCACAGACAGCTGTAAGAACAGCACAGCCCCCTCTGTTCCCGTCCTGTCCTCCTTTCCTAGGACACCCCTTCCCAGACTCAGCCTTGAGGCCCAGGGAGAGGCCTTGCTTGGTTGCCAGGGCAACAGCTCCATTGTTCCCCAGCACCAGGCCCCTCAGCTCCTGGACCCAGCTCTCCCTACCATTCTTGAGCTGGTGGAGCCGGCAGGGCCCCATTCTACTCCTCAGGGCCTCTTTGTCACCTCAGGAGGCAGAGGAGGGGGAGAGGCTGGCTGGTCACCATGCCAACATCACACTGCCCACATGCCAGAGGGGGAAGGGGAAGGGAAGGAGTGGCGGGAAGTGCAGCAGTCTAAGGAGCAGTCAGTGCATCCCTCGGTCACCTGCCCGAGGGCCACCAGCCCAGCCACAAGCCTGAGGGTCCACTGGGGCAGAGGATTTCTCTAGCTCTGTGGTTTTCTCCCAGTTTGCTCCATTTCTGCTTGGTTAAACAAAGCCTGGTGCTCAGGGTCTGTCTTCCACACCCTGCGCGTTCAGCCAACTGGCTGGTCCTCAGCTATGGGAGGGGAGCCCAGCTATGCCCTGCCCCAGCCAGGATGGCAGTGCCAATCCCATCACTCGTTCACTCACTCTGGCTCTCCCGTCCATTCAACAGCATCCTGAGGTGACCCTGGTGACTCCGGACCGTCTTGCAAGTTGAATGTTATTAAAACCCCTTGCACTTGGGGAAGCAGTGTCAGAGGCAGGATCCAGCATCCTCACCGCAGAGTAGAGATCACATTATGCCCCCCATGGCGGCATCCTGACTGTTGCCATGCTCACTGAGTTGGATTATTGACTGAAATAACACCCTGACAAGGAAGCTAAGGGCAAGGTGTCTTGGCCATTGCAGCGGCTTGGTAAGTGTTACACTGAACAAATGAGCATTCAGGGTCATTACTCAGTGCACCGTACCTGAAGACCGCTGCTCACTCGTTCGTTCATTCATTCATGAACTTGGTAAATAAGCACCAAGGACTTCTGCATGCTGGGTGATGGGCCCTGGGGACATAAGGAGAAGACAAATATCCAGTTCTGTGTCTGGTGAGAGCTGCAGTCCAGGTGCTGGGAGAGCTATTGTCCTAGTGTCGGGTCTGACACCCCAAAGCCAGAGGCCCTGATGACTGACCTCGATGGCATTGCTCATGTTCTGAGCCACAAAGCGCCAGACCTGAAATTGATCGTGAGACTCATCTAGTTCCAGTTTTACCTGCCTTTGGTTGCTTCATGTCCCCCCATCACCCTCTTGATCTGTAGCTATATCCCACCTACTCTGATTTAACTACGATTTTTCTCTACACAGTGTCACTTACTAAGCTCTAAAGACAAACGTGAAATAGAAACTTGGCATCACTATTGTGTATTTTATGTCACAAAATACACTCATCAACCAAACAGTGTGGTGAAACTCTGAGAAGATAAAGTGGCTGCCCCGATTCTGAGACCCACTCTCGTTACTGAGCAGGGGGATGAGCAGGTGGTAGTGAGGTGGTGGAACCCTGGGGGCAGCACATTGATTCCTTCTCTTTGATTTAAAAGTCTTAGAAGAGAATTGGAGTAGGAGAAGCTATGCTTGGTGGGCCATGGACTCTTACCCAGGCGCTGGCTGGTGAGTGCCACCTAAGGCCACCTCAGGAGCCTGCTTGGTGCCACCAGCAGCTTGAGACACACTCGTGCATCCTGCCCCTCTCTCCAGAAGTCACGGTGACTCTAAAGAGGACAGGTGGGGGGCCCCTGGATGACCTCCCTGTGGAGTCCTCTGTGTGGTCCTCTATCCCTTCCACTGATCCTGTGCCTTAGTAATGACAACCTCCACTGTCACGTGTCCCCTCTGCAGCCCACCTGTCACCTCCAGATCAGCACTGTTCGGTCTCTCCCTGCAGCCTCCATGCATGCACTCCACATAGCCACCCCTCAGAGAGGAGCCCCAAGACCAGAGATTCCCCAGCCATGCTTTGTTCGATGCTCAGCAGGGCCTCAGTCACTACTGCGACTCACTGGCTGCCTCCTGGATTCTGTTGCTGATTGGCTTTTGACATTTTTCCTTCTAAGCACATTATAAGAGGAAAAACAAGCAAGACAGCATTATACAGAGAGGAAGTAAGATCTGAGTCTCCAGTTCTTGCCCTCCCTCCCCAATACACACTGAAACACACTCACACTCACAGCCCATTACTAGTGCCTGAGGGCCTGCCGTTAGTGCCTCATTCCTCTGTGTTGAAGTCTTATTGCAGTTAAAATAAAAAGCAGTGTAAGAAAGAAATTTTCTTATCATGTGATCTAATTCCATTTATATGAAATGTCCAAAATAGGCAGACATATAGAGGCAGAAGGTAGATTAGTGGTTTCCTAGGGCCAGGGGTAATGGGGGTTGAGGTAATGGCTAGAGGATATGGGAGGATGTTGTTTTGTTTTTGAGGTGATGAACATGTTCTATAATTGATTGTAGTGATGGCTGCGCAATTACATGAATATCCTCAAAACCACGGAACTGTACAATTTAAATGGATGAATTATGTGGTATGGTATGTGAATTATATCTTGATGAAACTGTTACCAAAAGACAGAGAAGGGGGCAGTGGGAAGGTAGGGGAAAGAGAAAGAGAAGAGAAGAGGGAAGAGGAGAGGATTCGTCATCAATCCTGGCCGATTGCAGATAAAGTGACTTTCCCTAACCCCTGTAATAATAATCAAAGCGACATTTACTGAGTGCTGACCCTGTGTTTGGCAAGTGTTCTTTGCTTAACTCCTTGGTGAGGTCAACAGTTTACAAAGCTCACTAATGGAGGTTACCCTTTGCCCCTATGCAGAAGGTGAGAATTGGGGTATTTCATGGCTTCCCATACTACTTCCAGCCCTTCTGCTAGCACATCCTCCTTATGGAACCAGGTCATCCATTGATACCTCCACCCACCTCCATTCCTCTACATTATATACCAGCCCATAGAATCCCCTCCAACCCAACCCAACCTTCCTCACAGATGTGCCCATCTGGCTCCTACATGGGGCCCATCCCATGAAGACTATGCAGACTTTGAAGAAGGTTGGCTGTGTCTAGCAGGAGAGTTTAAAGTAATACAGTAATAAGCTCAGGGTTTAAAATTCATGATTCAAAATGCAGAGGCCAGGGTGAAAAGGAAAAGAATGGATGGGAGGGGAAGGGAGGGGATCAGTCCCTTTCAAAAGCACATAGTTGCAGGATGGTATGTTTACTGGAGATGATGATAGAAAATACTGCTGCTGAAATGTGTTCCTGGGTTTTAACGAAGATAATGAGATCCCAGCATGGCCGAGTAACACTCGGTGACCACAAATAAAGTGAACAGAGAAGACAGCATGGCCTGGGTGGTAGTCAGAATGGATTGGCATGTGGTGTCTTTGATCATGGTTACCAGGAACTAAAGTATATGGGGAACTGCATTAAGGTCCACTGGTCTGCAAAAAAATTCTAGAGCTCTAGAGATCTGAGAAATAGTCTGAGGACATCAGAAGGCCGTTAAGTTTTCCCTGAATTCCCAAAACTAAGCCGGGTGAAACTGTACTCTCCAGCATAGGATATTGCAAGTTTGTACTGTAAATCTTCCTTGTGATTTTCTCCAAAGGGAATTATGGTCATTTAGTGGAGTGACTGCATGCTGACAAAAGAGAAATACCTGACTTTTGGGGGCTTACTACTGACTCTGACCTAATCCAAATCCCCGGGTATGGGTTGAGTGGGAATTAACAGGAATCAGGAAATAAATGGACTTTGGACTCCATTTCATAGTGAGCCAAATACATTCATATCCATCCTGAAGTTATTTATCCAAGCCCTGAATGTTCAGTTGGGATATATATAAATACATATATATATATATTTCAGTTGGAATATATAAATATGTTTTTTTCCAGTGC